>OZ005740.1:1399847-2144742 GCA_963930735.1 Dioctria linearis | reverse complement strand
TCTCTCTTCTAACTGAAGACCTGGTATTTGACGAAATGTCTTGGCTTTTGAGTATACGTATTTCAAACCTGGCTGATGATTTCCTAATCGACATCCCTTCGTTGATCATAAATTATTGTGATTTGGCTCACAAATTAGATTTTATTCCTAATCAATTTATTCTGCATTTTTAATGGAAATATTTTTAGTATTTTTTTCAAAATGTCATTATGAAAGGTACGACTTGATCTGGTAGATTTAAATAAATTTCTACTATTGAAAGCGAATTGGACTTCAATAAAGTTTTTGACAGAACCAACCGCAGTATTTTAATTTACAAGATGGCACCGCGGTCCTTATTTTTATATTGTTTTTGTTGACGAAATAAATAAAAATTCTGGTGTTCCTCAGGGCAGTCATGTGCGACCACTGCTTTTCATAATATAAACTATTTTGTTTAATCTTAACGAATTTGAGAGAATATTTCCTATGTTAACATTGTCCGCATAGTTTCGAATGAAAACGAATGTGAAATTTTAAATTCACATTTAAACACCTTTCAAAAATGGCGTTCCATCTATATTTAGCGATACAAATATGCGCATTATGCCAAATTTCACAAAAAAAAAAATTTTTAAAAAAGAAAAAGGAACAAAACCCAATTTATTATTATTGATCAAAAATTGCAATCGAAATACACAAACGAAGCATTCAAAGTTTGATAAAAAAGAATAAAGAAAAAAAAAACAACAAATGAAAGAGAATTGGCACCAGATAAATTGTTATCAGAAAATTTACGGTCAACAGAACTGGGCAGCACCACCATCACCATGCTATCACAAAACCGGCTATTTCGCAATAAAATGTTGCTGCAACAGAAAAACATTTCGGACAATTGCAATCACACTTGAACTTGGGAGATAAGAAGGCAAAAAGAAATTTTGCCTTTTTAAAAAAAAATTGTATATCTTTGTGCAAAAGTATTTGTGCGCGGACAATAAAGGAATTTTGAATTTTAATATTATTTGAATAACAAATAAAATATGATTTTTTTTTTAAGTAATATTACAATTTAATTGTTTGCATCCGGCTCGAAGGACCACATATGATTGTGGTATCGATGCAATGTGTTCTTCGCATATTTACGGAAATTAAAAAAAAAGATGCTTAATTGTTATTAGACAAGTTCGTCTAACTTGTTTCCATTCTTAAAACTAGTGTGTGTGTTTGCTTTCTTTTATTATTATGACTAGGTTACTATAATTAATCGTTATCTGCTTGAACTTTGACTATCAAGCTGTGCCGTTGTTATGAATGGGAGATTTTTGTAACTATGTAGCTCAATTTCTCTACCTAATCGCACCGGAGATATTTCCAGAATGAAAAATTTCCCAGACTATTTAATCGAAACGTATATCTGTAACTTGCATGCGATGTTGCCATCTTTCCAGACCATCTCTGCAGGATCATTTTTCCTGGATCATGTCAAAATATCGTTTCTGGATACGGTTAAAGAACTCCAGTTGGATGACCCCTTTTTAAAGTGATTTCTTTATCGTAATGGAACAAAATTCGGTGATGAAGTTCCCCCCCCCCCCGGTCGATTTGTTGTTGTTGTTATTTTTGTAAAACGCCGTTTTCAATACCTTAGCATATCAGGACTGTGACTGTGACTGTTTTCTTTCTTTCCAAAATATTTACCAGGAGCAATCCCTTTACTCAGGAAGCAATTGCAATTACTTTGCGGTCGATCCTTAAGATTTTTTTTTTTTTTTGTCTCGATGATCCTCTTCAGGCGGAGCACAGTATGGCAACTACTGACTATTCTTTCCGGAGTACTGATAAACCTGCATCATCATTCGTTACAGGTGCCAAAGGTTTCTAGCGGCGATGAAAACAATCGAAAATCGAAAAATTTATGTACTTCTATACGAGTTATGATCGCAATAAATACCGTGACATCTAGTGGGGGAATAATGACATTATATGAAACAGTGAATTGGTGGAAATGAAACACAGACAATGGCGGCAGCAAGGTTGTTAAATAGAATTTGCAGTAGGGTAGACTGCGGTTAATTGACTATAGGGGTATATAGAGTCATTGCAATTAACTAAGCAAACATCGACAACGAAGCTGTATGAATTTGTCTATGAATTCAGTCGAGGTATCCGCCTCCGTGTAGTAATCAGACCTGTAAAATTCCAAGTACATGTACCAGTACAGTACCAGTACCTGGGACTTGAAATATTTTAAGTATAAGTATATAAGTCCCGGTACTGGTACTTAAAAATATTTCAAGTACAAGTCCCGATACTGGTACTTTAAAATTTGTCAAGTACAAGTCCAGGTACTGGTACTGATACTAGTACTTAAGTACTTTACAGGTCTGGTAGCAATAGTCGTCGAAGCTATGCACGTCGTTCACGAAGTTATAGAAATAAAACGAAGCAACTAGCACCATGTTTCATTCTTTTAAGTTATGGATGACAACTAATCACATGCTTTTCTTACATTCAGAACGATGAGGACCTACAAATAAAGAACGGAAAGATCGAATACATCAAAATATGTGTCGAAACTGCCTGCAAAGAGGAGGGGGGGAGGGGGTTTATATATAAATAATATTGTTCCGCGCCAACAAAGTGACACAAGCGACATCTGTTGGAAATGGAAACAACTTTACGTTAGTGACATCCTAGTAAACTTTGAGTTTGGAGTACGGAATATTCAGGAATGTTCTAGGATAATTTGTAGAGAAAACATATGGCGCTCAGTGGCGCACCGAGGAGGGGGACGAAAGGGACCGGTCCCCTCCCAGAAAGTCAGTTTTTATAACAAAATTTACAAATTATGTATAAAAAGTAATTACAATGTCGCATAAAATAAAATAAAACCTATAAATATTCAATAGCAGTACTTAAGTGCTCAGATGGGCGCAGGACGCCACTTTAGAATCCTATTTTCCCGACTCCGTTGGACTTCGGACACATATGGTCCCCCCCACAGCCAAATCGCGTTACTGATGGCGCTACTCACATCCAGGAGGCGAGTTTTATTTCAGACAGTGAAGTAAACGAAGTATACTATTTGCATTTGGATTGTGATAATTAGAAGTACAGAGCTAACGATAACTAAAGAGTTGATTTGATAATTGTTTGTGAATTGTGAAGGAAAGCAGTAAAGTTAAATAAAGAAGGAACTCTTTGAATAGTTGTGGAAATATTGTGTTTTAAATAACGAACTAAAGCCACGCTCGTAACAATATCTAAGTTATTATTTGACTCGATCGCGCGATTCCGTACTCTAAGGTTCCACTCTGTATCTGTATATGTGAGGATATGTGCATGAATGAGTGTGCGTGCATACATTTATATAAGTGGGAAAGTGTAGCCCTCTACGTCGCTGCGTTCTCATGCAGTGCCCAAATATATAGTAAACCACGAAATTTTGGTATGGCAACCCTACGAAGGAGTTGCCCGATTACTCCCATTTTCGAACTGTATTTGAAATTTTTATGAAAACGCCGTGTACAAAATATGAACTCTCCACCTCGAAGCCTTCTCAGGCAGCTACCAAGTATAGTATAGTGAAAAATAAAATTTTTGTATGGCAACACCAAGAAGGGGTAACCCAATTTAGTCCAGCCTTGAAATTTTATATATCATTGCTATGAAAACACCTCGTAACAAATTTGTTGTATGGCAACCCTACGAAAGAGTTGCCCGATTGAACCCATTTTTGAACTTAATTTAAATTTTTTGTGAGAAAGTCCCGTGTACAAAATTTCAGCTGTCTACGTCTACGCGTTCTCGGACAGTTTCCAAAAATATAGTGAAAATCCAAAGTTTTGTATGGCAACATCAAGAAGAGGTTGCTCGATTCAGACCATTTTTGTAGTTTTATTTAATATTGCTATGAAAACACCAAGTACAAAATTTCAGCGCACCACGTCGGCAGTTTTCAAATATTTGTATAGTGAAAAACCAAAATTTTGTATGGTAACACCAAAAAGAGGTTACCAGATTTAGTCAATTTTTTTTAAATTTCAGCTCTCTACGTATACTCGTTGTCAGCTAAAGCCGAAATATATACTAAAAAACGAAATATTTAAATGGCAAATCTACGAAGGAGTTGCCCGATTCAAACCATTTTTGAACTTGTAATTGCAATTTTTATAAAAAACACCGTTTACAAAATGTCAGCTTTCCAGGTCAAAGCATTCTAAGGCAGTTTTCTAGACCTCGACAATAGCGCCAAGTATCGTATCCAAAGCTATCTCCTATCTCTCAAGTTGGAGCCAACCAAAAAATTCACAAAATTTCATTAAAATTGGTTGGGCGGTAAGAACACAGTGACACGGGATTTTTATATATTAAGATTATGACAAATGGGTCTACTGGCCTCGGTCTGCACTAATCTTTTATAAATCGTAAAAAATCGGAATTTAATTCAATAGTTAATTTCGAAACTATCCAAATATATCCAATGCTACAATTGTGCAGTTCATGTTTTATTTTTGTTGTTGTATTTAATAACCTAACACTCTTCAATTTAGTTGAAGACAAACCTTTTAAACAAAACCAAAAAAATTAATTCCTCGCAATTTTTATCCAATTTCTATATAAATTTGACTAAATTTGACTTTCTTAGGTGGAAAATGAGTTCCGGGACTAAGTAAGTAAGTAATCCAAATTAAAAAAACTAATGGAGCAAAGCTTGCCAAATAAATAAATAAATAAATAAAAAAAGCAAGAAAAAAAAAGAACAAAACGTTTTTACCTCGAACTTCAACTAATTATGATTCACTGCATACACGGAAGTAATACTAGAGAGAATGTGTAAGTTGCGCACTCACCTGAAAGTAAAAGAAAAAAAATTGTTAAAATTTCACAGTGAAATTAAATTCAATTCTCGTTTAAAATTAAAATTAAAATTGACCTTCTACGCAAGCATGAAACGACTTGGAAAGTGTCGTCGATAATGCAATGCAAAAATCCTGTCAATATTAGCAGAGAGGTGTCATTCGCATATTTTCATGTCGTCGGCAAAAGAAAAGTATGCGACAAAAAAAAAAACCCTGGAAAATGTAAATATTTTTCAACTGTCTGTGTGGATCTGGACTACACCTACACCCCCTGTCTGGAGACATTTAGATATCATCATTTTTGCGCCCGTTACCTTGAAAGTGTCAGGAAATTTGTTGTTTCTTTTTTTCTTTTGCGCCTTGCTTACATTTTTCGTATCGTTTAAATGTTTACAAAACAAAAAAAGAGTCCTAAAATTGGAAATTGGGTTGTGGAATGAAACGAATAATTTTGGTGGTAGCTCACTCATCTCAAAATTGATTTCCCCCTTCGTTTAAACTTATCTGACCCCGAAATTTTTCTAATTAATAGAGACAAAAAAAAACCACGAGCACAACAAAATCAATAGCTGTTTAAGGAGTTGTATGAGTCTGCCTGCGCCGCCGGTTCCATACCGCATCGGTTCGAGGCTGTTTTAGATATTTAGGGATGAAATCCGAAGAATTTGAACTTCTTTAAGACTGACATTGGTCTTTCACTACACATCCACACAGAAAAATAGTTTGAGTTCAGTTATTTTTGGAACCCCAAAGATATTTCGAGTCAGTCGAATAGCCAAAAATATCCCCTAAACAATTCGATTGAAAACTGCAGAGGATGTGGATTGTTCAGTTGGTTGCATGATGATTTGCTGGGTTTTTTACGGGATGATTTCCCGCGTTAAATTGTTTTTTTATTTTTTTTTGAGTCTGTTTTGAAAATTGAAGTTAACCAAATTTAATCCGTTTCAATGCTTGTCATCTGCTGGGAAAGAAACCGAGGTGGAAATTAGATTGAGTTTCTGAGTTGGAAGAGATCCATGTAATGTGGTACCCTAGATTTCCAGCTATTTAATAATTCACCTAACATTTTTCAATACCTTTTCTCGTAACACCTTTATTATTATTTTATTTCTTTTAGTGTAGTCAAAGATCACCGAATTTGTCATAGAGTAAAGGTATTGAAATAAGGAGATAAAAGGATGGAGAATGAGTGTCCGTTCCTACATAATGAGGAAAAACTTCTGATGGCAAGTTAATCCACAAAGATTTTCTTATAAAATGTATTCAATGATTATACAAAAAAGGGGCGTAGGAACGAAATTTTTGCTGGGTGGGCAGGTTTGAAATCTTTACCCCCCCCTAACTTTTCAATGATAATAATTTTGTATGAAACATGTTTGTGATTGTTTATTAGTATTATACTCAACAGTTTTTGTTGGTTCTAAATAAGTTTTTCAAAATTTTGAGTTTTTATAATTCAATTTTATTTACACAATTTATTCATTTACATTTTCAGTTCTTTCAAACTTTTTCGGTTTACATTTTCTTGCTAAAATTACAATACAAAAGTCTTGATTATAATTCTACTTTTCTCAACCTTAAACCTAGATTACTACAGAACTTTGCCAAACACAGATTTGCGTTTTTCTGACCGTGCCACAAATTCTTTCATTATAACATTCAAATCTAAAGCAACTGTGAGTTCTTTATGTACATGTAATAGCAAAAGGTGTGTGAGGCGATTTTGGGACATCGAATTCCTAAAATAAGTTTTCAACCTTCTTAAAGCGCTAAAAGATTGTTCAGAAGTCGCGGCGGACGCAGGTACGGTTAAGATCAAAATTATCAGTAAAATTACTTCATCCAACATATCCCTAGTTCAGTTGTCGTCGGTAGCTTCGCGAGTTTGTCGCTCAATTCGGAACAGTTGGAGCTCGCAATGTCAGGCAAACTTTGGAGCAGAAAAAGTTGAGCATGCAATCTGGTAATATTAAAATCTTCAGCAAAGACACCAAGTTCTTCTGCGAGCTTTGCTTCGTCGCCTACTAAACCTTTAGTCGCGTTTAACAGTACAGTTTCGAGTGATACTAGAATAGATAAACCACTTTGGTCGAACCTTTCACTCAATTCTGATATTTGCAAATCTAAAATTTAGAGCAGATTTTGAAGTATGCTCGTAACGTTTGTTCTGTTGTCTCACGCGGGGTTCTTTGAAAGGGTTCAAGTCAAACTCGTTCGATTCTTCAAGTGTTTTTTTCAAATAAATGGTCGAACTCGGTGTCTGTGCGCAACAATTACAATCTCGAAGAAAATAAATCAGTAGCTTGTTTTGCACCTGTAGCTGTTAGACCAGGAGCTTGTAGCGCTCGCGCAAGTTGTTCGCAAGGAGCAAAAATTTGAATGCTGACGTTGAGGAAAAAAAAGGGACTCAGACTGGTCAAGTTTCAGCAACCAGCCGCGGATTTGAGCTTTTTTTTCCGGCTTTACAGTTTCGCAGTTTTCGAGCAGAACTAATGTTTCCTGCACTCGTAAATAATTCTTTTTGAATCTTTTCAAAGATTGTACACGTGTGCACCATCGCATAGGACATAAAGCGAGTAATCGAATCGGTTTATCAACCGGCAAATCATCATCTGATGACGTTAAATCGTCTTCACATGCTTGTAGATCGACTTTATCGTACATTTTCTTTCTTTTTGCCGATTCTAAAATGGTATTCGAAACATTTTTAACTGATCACATAACATCGCCATACCCCAATTTGTAGTTTAGCTGTTTCTTGGAGGACAAGATCCAGTGAATGGTTGGCGCAATGGACGTAGGTTGATTTTGGTTGCTCATCCTTCAACAACTTCTGCACGCCATTGTGACGTCCAGCCATGGTAGGTGCTCCATCGAATATGCTTTTATGTTAGTTGGATGATTCATTAAACAGGGCATACCTAGTGACAATATGATCATCAATTTTGGTTGTCCTATTGGCTATTAAAAACAAAAGACCATAAAAGGACATTGCCAATCAGAAGTCAAAAAGTGCATTGGTTACGCACCATCGAAAGTTCTGTCTAGAGGATTATCTAATCCGGTTAGACTAGAAAGGTCGACTTTTTCGTGAAAAGCCCCTAAAATGGTCTTACACCAATTTGTATTTAAACAATAAAATTTTAATCTCTTTAACAAAGCGGGCTTGGCCCACCCAGGGAAATTCCTGGATGGGCAGCTGCCCACTCTGCCCATACGGTTCCTACGCCCCTGCATCTGTAAAATCATTAAACTAGGACAAAAAGCTCGAAAACCCCGGACATTTTAACTTGAAACCCGCGCATTGTTGCCAAATAATTTTCTGTTTTACTTACTAATGAAATAGGTTGAAATTGTTATGCAGAGTGTTTTTTTTTATTTATTTATTATTAAATTAGTCAGTTTACAAAAAAAAAACTGTAAAATAAAACGATGTGAATGAACTAAATTAAATTTAGGAACATAAATAAATCATCTAAAAATTAGAAATACAATTTTACATTTACATTTAGTGTGCCATATACATTTCAAAATAGCTTCATTTCTCGGGAAAGGTAAAGATACATGGCGAGAGACTTTAACTTCAAGAGACCACTTTCTCGATCTTTGGACACTCAGAGACCCATGCATACACTTTGGAGATGCAAAAAAATCTCTTAAGATACCAAATTACTAGAAATTTTTTTGTTCTCCGCCTCCGGTCTCCCGTCTCTAGTCTTCGAAGTTTACTCATTTTTCGTCTCTAGATTTCCGGAGACTATTGTGTGTTCTGCTCTATCAGTTAACTGTGAATTGAGTTTGGCAAAGTTTTTTGTTAATTTTTATCTACAATTTATCATAGGGTCATTTCATAGAAAATCGAATAAAATTTAAACTTTCCTAACGTTCTCTTCATTTGCTGAGAGTTAAGTTTTCTTGTCCTGTGATGCATACTGCCTGAATTAAACTAAATTTAAACTGACTTTGAAATCCTTAAAACTTTCCGATTTTTGTATGTGTAGATACTTACACGAAATGATAACTTTGAATCCAAATACCTATCACAGAGGCACGGTCTTTAAATTATTTCAGAGAAAGTTATATAAAGAATGCCTTTTATAAGAATTGGTATAAGACCAATTCTTATGATGCTGTAGATTTGCACAAGTTTGATTTTGGTTTTTCGCAATTTCTAGAACGGTTCGTTGGAAAGTATAAATGATGATGACCAATTTCATATTCTGAAGAACTTTTCAGTGCAGTTTAAAACGTCTAGGACTGATCGTTTTCACAGTATACGTATAAATCTTAAATTTTTATATGGCAACACCAAGAATCCGTTGCACAATTTAGTCCATTTTTGAAATTGTATTTACTATTTTCATGAAAACACTGTGTACAAATTTTCAGTTCTCAGGCAGTGTGCAAATATATAGAGTAAAAAACGAAATTTGTGTATGGCAACTCTAGGAAAGTGTTACCCGATTTGTCCCATTTTCGAACTTAAATTTACTTTTTTTTAAAGCTCGTGTGCAAATTTTCAGCTCTTTAAATATACGCGTTCCCAAGCTATCGTGCGGACAGACTCATAGACGGCCGGACAGACGAACAGACGCAAGTTTCAAGTTGGGATAGTAATGGCTTTAAAGAAGAGAAATTTTTTCGTCAATAGAGGGGGCTGGTTATTTTTCAAAAAAAAAAAAAAATCAAACTTTGTTGTGTTGTCTTTTATCCCGTAAAATTTTTGAATTTTTTAAAGCTTTTTCACTTTCTTTCTAACAATGTTTTAACTTGACAATTAACACAGATTTCTGGAGACAAAATATAAATTTCGTGTAGGTATACACTTTAAGAAGTGTCTCGAAAGACTTTTTCTTATGGTCTTCAGGACTAAATTTTTTGATCTGAGACAAGAGTCTGTTGCCATGTAAACATTTTGGAGATTTTAGATTCTGTAAATCAGAGGCTAAAAGAGCAAAGGCCTCTCACCGTGTATCATTTTTTAACAATTTATAAAAATCAACACAATTAAAGTCTTTAAAATTAAATTTTGTTTTGATTAGTGACGAAACCGTTAATATGTTCAGTGAGTTTCTTTCTTTCATCCACAGTTGAGAAATTATTAAAACACTCTCTCTTCGTTGGCATTATGAGAGCTGGTACGCTAAAACAAACTGTGCAATTTTCAATACCTTGGTGCACAAATGAGCATACGATGTTTAAAAAAAATTAAGCCAATATTGATTTGCCGATAAAATCTTGTCTTATTGCTAAGATTTTGACTGAAATTTTGTAAATTCATCGACTCATCTATCAATTTTGTGTCATCAATTTCCATGTTTTTGTTTTGCAGTCCATGGAGTGCAAAAACATTCAGTAAAACTGATTAAATTGTTGTAAAAATTATACACTTGCACTATGCCGAGGAACAGCATGATCTTAGTAGAATGCACATATGCCTACACTTCCCCTTTTCGGTAAAAGTTCCGATGATTCCTCTTTTTAAAAAGTTTTACTTTTATAAGCTATACCCATCCTTTATATTACATACTTTTGTTTTTGTTGTTGTTTTTGTAAATTGTTATGCCTTTTTTTTCTCGTGAAGTGTTATTTCACGTATTTGTACGGTGGCATTTACAATTATTTTACATACGTGAACTGACGAACTGTAGTATCGAGATTGAGATTTTACATTAACTGGGTTGGGGGGGGGGGGGGGGGGGGGGTACATAAAACAAACACAGGTACCCAAGGTAAGTTACACAAGCAATTGTCGTACTGCTAGCTTCGTTACTGATCTAAAACTCACTGGTACCAGAAGAGAGGACTTGAGTGATATTCGAATCGGAAAGTGTGTGAAAGAGCCAGAGCGAAAAATAAATCCCCACTCTTCAGGGCTATTTCAAGTTTCGGAATGGTATTCGGATAACTATTAAAATTCAGAAAGAGTCTTCAAAGAATTGTGAATTCGGATTTTTTACTGATTTTAAATTTTGAAGGCATTTCCAAAACATTTCTTAAGCTTGAGTTGCACTGTCATTTTGTGTTCAGAGTTAGTTGAAAGTACTTAAATTTATAAGAGCGTCCGTTTGGGATCTATGAGCGATTGCTCATGCGTCTGGAGGGTGAACAATGGGCCTTGATTTGGCCTACGTTCGGGAGAACCCTTGGGATCCTCAACCTCTCTTTCAATCAATCAATCAATAGTTGAAAGTGGATGACAATTTTCTAAAAAGTGGAAAAGGTGAGTAATATATTGTTGAATTGTTATCAATAAATATTTCAGTGCTTTTATTAAATGCGTGAATACGTTTGTGGTACAGAGCATGTCAAGACGGCTGAAATATTGGCGAGTTGTTCAAGATCTGTAGGCCATCTAAACGCTGTCGTACTTCACCAGTCCCAAATAAACGCAATGCTTCGAGCCCAATATCTTTCTGTCTTGCTCGCTATTCAAAAGTTAGGGCGAGAAGTATTCTATTTGAAGGAAGAAATGAAGGCTTTGAACAAAGCGCAAAAGACACCCTCAACTTAAATGATATGCTTCCTCTGGTGCCAAGAATTTCAAAAGAAGATTTTTAAGTCTCGAAAATAAGTGGAATAGAAGTAGAAGCTGCCGAAGAATTGGTGCGCATGAAATTTTTCTTAACAATGAAAAATGTTTTATTATTATAATTTTCCAGAGAGCATTTTTTTCAACTCTTGGAGGGTCGGCTCTGACCACTGTCATGAAGAGATCGGTCAAGATCTTGATGACGGATGTTGCTAAGCATTTCACACCGATGGGACTGGAGCAAAATATTAAAATATCAAAATTTTTGATTGTCTCCGTTTTCAAAGGTATTTGAAAATAGCAAATGTTGTCAAACATTTATATATAATTGTTCTATTACAGACGCGGCTCTTACTTTATATCCATAATCAAAAAATCAGAAAAACGCCTGAAATCTGTATTTATTTTATAATGTAAAAGGCAGATTTAGTTAATCAAAAACAGGTGCATTAAAAAAAAGGTCCAAAATGTAAATATATTTCCGTTTTTATCTTTACAATCTATTTATTTTCCGAACTTACAAAACTCAAATCTTTTAACGTCATTATTATTTAATAAACATATCCAAATTGAAAATAATACTGCTTATTTAAAGAATTTTCAAAACATTTTTGGGTTTTTACTAGTTCGGAAAGCTTTAATATAAATTTCTGAGAATTTATTATGAATTCCTTAGAGCACTTTTACATCAAAAACAAGAACCGAAAAATGTAAACCGAAAAACTCAATTTATTCCACTTTAAAACAAGATCTTTGCTCCATTAATAAATAAAATCATGGGAAATAGGATAAACAAATAATTTTATTAATAAAACCATAAGCTTTTCGGCCGATAAAACATAAAAGTTGTGTTTTTCTTAAAAAGCTGAAATAAATATAACTATTTTCTCAGTAAAATTCTTAGTTTATTGTATTTCCCTGGATTTTATTAATCATTGAAGGAAAAATCTTGTTTTAAAGAGGAATAAATTGAGTTTTTCGGTTTACATTTTTTCGGTTCTTGTTTTTGATGTAAAAGTGCCTTGAAAGTGCCTTCAGGATTTCAATCGGAATTAAGATAAGAAGCTTGACAATTTTCTTTAGGAAATTTGGGAATTTCCTTTAGAGCTCTTAAGGAATATTTTTGAGAAATTGGTGTAAATTTTTCAGGATTTCAATTGGAATTCGGATGAGAATCTTAACAATTTTCTTTAGGAAATCATTAAGTAATTCATAAGAATAGACGAACGCTTTTCGTGTTAATTTGAGGGGTAAATTTACTTATTCTGCTCGCAAAGAATTTGTTCGGAAAAAGTTTAAGAATCCGAAATTTTTTCAGAATTTTCTTAATTTTTCTTTAAAAATGCTTAGAAAAATTCCGAATTTGGCACACTGGGCATTATCAACTATACCGTACATATAAAAAAATTAAATTTTTCCTTAATTGGTTTCCATAATTTTAAAACCCGGACAGTAGAGAAAACCCCGTCCAGACTCTCCCCGGACGCCCTCCAAACTAGGACAAATCCGGTGAAACCCGGACGGATGGCAGCCCTAGGTACACCATAATTGATATTATAAGTAGTCCAAGACAAAAGGAATAGAGATTTCTTATGACGACTTTTATGGTCTCTATAAAAAGGTTCAGGGGTTGCACACATTTTCTGACGACACAAAGTTAACAGACGAAATATAAAAACAAAATTATAAACTGCAAAGAAATATCGCTGAGAAATATGCGGCAGACGCAAAGTTAAATTTTTTGACATTTCACATTATTTCTACGGGCACACCAAATCTCAGTAACAGATATTTTTATAATACCTAGGTACTCTCCTTAAGTACTAACCACTGGATGCTATTCTGAAGAACATAGTTTAGCTTTTTATCTCAACGTCATAACCTACAACTAACCTTCACTTCATCCGCTTCACCATCCTCTAATTGGTTTAAATTAATACAGATTTTGGGCCACATTAAGGTGTGAAGAATCTAAAATCTCAAAAGAGAAAAAATGGACAAAAAAAACCATTCTCAACACTTAAATTCCAACCGTAAAAAAACTCAATCATTTCCAAGTTATATAGTTAGTTGTAGGAACTTAAAAAATTCTAACATCACGATTCACCTCGAGCAATCGCAACAAATGTCGGAATAATAAAAATCGCTTCATCATCCTTTCAAAAAAATGAAATAATACGACAGAAAAAAAAATTGACTTAAAACCCCCGCCCCCGGCTCATAAAAAATAAGAAAAATCATAAAAAATCGGTGATGAGGATTTCTTGTATATCTGCCAAAATCTTCTATCACAGAAAAGTGCTGTACCGCAGCCTCCTTGTATTTTTAAAGACATCCAGAAAGAGAAAATTAAAGAAAAATTTCCAAAAAATTACTTCGAACCTGTCAAATTGAGTCCTCCTGAACGAACGACGAACGGTAACGAAACTTTATGGAGTTTTTGATTTAAGGTGACAGCTGCCATCGAAATGTTATTGAAAGCCTGCAGAAGATTTTCGTGTTCCTTTTCGTATAATTTGCATATCTTCGGCAGTTTACTTTTTGGCCGTTTTTATGATATCATTTTCTCCCTGTGGGGATCGCTTATAGATCAAGCAAAGTCACGAATTTATGGAGCGAAACCAGAGGATTTTTTTGACCGTTCATAAATAAATTCTCTCTCGACAGACATCTTTGAAGGAAATTTGCTCGTAACTCAGAGTGAGAGTAACTATAGCAGCGTAGCGCGTGGTGATCTAATCCTGGGGTATCGACTTTTAAGGTAATCCTTAAAACAAGATAAAATTCTTAATGGTCGTCGGCGTTGTCGTTGATGATCTTTTTAACGTCATCCCTTTATACACATTCGCACAAAACACTTATTCAAAATTTCTCTGCGGATGATCATTACAGCATCGGATCGGCGCACATTTTTACGATTTATGCCTTGATCTTCCTCGATCGGGTCTCGGTCTCGGATACATTTTGTGCGTCATCAAATGTGCGAACGAATCATGATCGCGTCTTCGCGAACATTTTTTTTTTCTTACATTTTATGTTTTCATTTTCTCTCGAGAAACTGTTTTTTTTTGTTTTTGTTCTTTTACCTTTCGCGTTCGAAATTGCCTTCACCTTTTTATAAAAAAAAAAAAACAAACAAAAAATGTCCATACTCATCCGCATACAATGGGAAACTTCTCATGAAGAAAAAGAGCAAGGGGATCAAGAGACGGGGATTGTATTGTGGATTAAAGATGCAAAGTGAAACGACGAACTATGTCGATTATGAGGGGGGGGGGGGGGGGGAAACGTGCAGTAGAGCAAGGGAGGAGAAGGAGGAATCGGACGGAACTTTAGTTTGAATCAGGAAAGTAAAAAAATCAAGTTCAGGTGATCTTGCAACCATGTGAACGAGAAACCTAGGAATCTTACGATTGGGCTGGCATAGTCTGCTCTGGTTTGTGTGTTTTCTTTTCTTGTTGTTGGAGTTTTTATTTTTTTTTTTTTGTAGCAACTTAAATGGTATAATATCCATGGAGTTTTAAGAATTTTTATGGGATTCTATTTTAAGGAAATCAAAAAAGTGGGAGCCTCTTCTATTCAGGAGAATTTAACACATAATACAAGAAAACAATACTCGATTAGGTGTAAGATTTGGGAGAAATAACGTAAGCTGTTTTTACTAATAGTTAGCCAATTTAAGAAAAGATATTTTTAGGGAATAATATTAGAAGATCGGTCCTCCAAAATGGAGCGCAAAGATTCCATAAGTTGGTTTTCAGCAGTGTCCAAGCGGACCTATTCAGCAGAATAGAGATTTCAGCAAATTTTGTCAGATTGTACTAGATGAAAACGGATGCAATCATCAGGAAGAGAGAAAAGATAATATTTATTAGCGTTTTATACTTAATTAAAATACTATACATATATTATTAATTAATATTTAGCTTGCAATATATAATCACTAATATTTTAAATTTTTTTATACTTCTTTATATCTTAATTTCATTGGGAAGACTATTAAATATCTGTAGGCCTTTATGCATCAGCTGATTTTGTGTTCTCATCCTACGCGCGTAGGTTAGTCTGAAGTTGTCAGCATTCCTTAGGTTGTATGGTTGCTCCTCACTAACATATCTCAAATTATTTGCTAGATAGATAGAAGCATAAGCTTATACTTGATTTTAAACACAGTAATCAACACAACATATATAATATTCTCTGTCTAACATTATTTTAAAGACTCAAGCATACTATTTATCGGCGTTCTTCTATCACAATTCAAAATTATCCTCATTGCTTTATTTTGCAGTTTTTGTAATCTGTCAATCATTTCACCAAAATTGTTGCACAATAATCAAAGTGTGGTAGTATTATCGTGTTGTATATCGTTTGCAAACATTCCTTTAGCACGCTTCTTCTAATTCTGCTCATAAACCCTATTTTCTGCGCGATGTTTTTACACACCATATACAGGGTGTTTCCCCTTAGGAGGTCCATAGAGCGGGAGGTGATAGTACTCACCTAGACGAAGCAAAAATTGTATGGCAGGGGGGAGGGCAATATCAACCGTTTAGGAGTTACAGGGTGATTCATAAAAAAAGCTAGGTTTTCACAAAACACCCTGTATATTAAAAACTACAGGGCGTATGGTCACAGTTAAGGGCTCACTGTACGCAGAACTTCATGGCCTTTCCAACGACAGCTCAACCAGCCCCGTACCCCTCTCCCCTAAGAAGTTATGAAGGTCTAAACTAAAAATTTCAGATTTTCTTTCCTTTTTTTTAGTTTGACCTCTATTATTTTTGCAAAGAGGTCGTTAACATAACTTTTTTTTATAAAAACTGTAAACTGTAGACTCTCCTCTTTAATATGATCTATTACACCCAATGTGCTATCTGAAGCCCTTTAAGAGTTATTAGCTCTAAACCTATTCTCAAATCTATTTTCAAACCTATTCTCAACGATAATTTGTTCCGTTAGCACGTCATTTTAAAAAATATCGTCTTTTTTCGGTGTGACCTGAATAGGTTATGAGTTAATAACTGTTTAACGGCTACAGTTAACACATAGGATGTAATAGGTCAACTTAAAGAGGAGAGTCTGCAGTTTACAGTTTTTTATAAAAAAAAGTTATGTTAACGACCTTTTTGCAAAAATAATAGAGGTCAAAGTAAAAAAAACGGAAAGAAAATCCGAAATTTTTAGTTTAGACCTTCATAACTTCTTAGGGGAGAGGAGTACGGGGCTGGTTGAGTTCTGCGTACAGTGAGCCCTTAACTGTGACCATACGCCGAGTAGTTTTTAATATACAGGGTGTTTTGTGAAAACCTAGCTTTTTTTATGAATCACCCTGTAACTCCTAAACGGTTGATATTGCCCTCCCCCCTGCCATACAATTTTTGGTTCGTCTAGGTGAGTACTATCACCTCCCGCTCTATGGACCTCCTAAGGGGAAACACCCTGTATACATGGCTTTTAAAATTCAATTTACTATCAATAATTACACCTAAATATTTCACACTTCATTAACACACTCAATAATTTCATTAGCATTAATCGTCACATTCGTGTTCCTGTTTAATATCATACATTTTGACTTATTTATACTATTAAGCTTCAACTTGTTAACGTCCAACCAAACTATCAAGCGTTTAAGTTCTACGTTTATTATCCTTTAGCATTCACTAACATTTTCTCCTTTAATCAATACTAACATTAACAACATTAACTTAACACTATTAAGTATTGATTTCATGTCATTAATATAGATTATAAATAGTAATGCACCTAGTATAGAACCTTGCGGAACTCCTATATAAGAACATCCTCAGGTTCTCAGTATGATTTGCCAAATTTCGTACACTGTTTTCTAACTTTCAAATAGTTTATGAACCATTTCAGCTCTACGTTCTTAATTTCATAATTATTTAATTTTGCTACTAATATGTCCCTGTCTATTGTTTCAAAGGCTCTCCTAAAATCAAGAAATACCGTTATTATTATCGATCCTTCATCGATAAATTTTTTCTACTCTAAAATCATCCAGATTAACGCCGTTTCGCATGAGTGCTTACTCCTGAAGCCTGACTGTTGCTCTACTAGTACTTCATTTTTTCAATATATTCCACTAGTTGTTTGTACGCTACTTTTTCCAACAGTTTTTCCATTACTGGAAGCATATTAATTGGTCTAAATTCTTCACATACTTTAGTTCCTTTAATTTTTTCAACAGGTATTACAACTGAGCTCTTCCATGTTTTAGGAAATTCTCCACTAGTTAGTGACTGGTTTATTATCTTTATCAAAACTGAGCTTAATAATTCGTAATTGTCTAGTATCATCTTTATATTCATACTATTATCATCTCTTTTTTTATTCAATTCTTCCCAAAGAACTTGCACATCAAAATGTCTAAACTTAAATCGACTTTCTACTGGTTGAAGTAAGCTCCTATCGAAATGTTTCACTGCAATTTACTCAATTCTACGTCACTCTAATTTCAGTTTTCTTTCGTAAACTGGACATTTACGACCGCGAGAATTATGATATGAGGACATAATAAATATCGTTAGACCACTCAGATATTCTGTCGTCATCAACAACATTAAGGCCTGAATTATAATTACGACTTGTCAGCCCACATCGACTTGATTTTCAGTCTAAGTCGACGCTGAGATGAAATTTGTAATTAAATTACGACTGATCAGTCGACTTTGACTTTACCGATTTCTTTCTACACTTTTTCCTTAATGTGAACATTTATGAACTGAAGTTGGCAGCAACCGACACCAACTTTGTACTTTGAGCAGAGTACAGTTTCAATCAAAGTCACATAGTCGAAGTCGAAGTTGCAATTTAATCTTGCCACATGTACCTATATTAACCATTTGGGCAAAGTTGAATCCGACTGAGAAGTTGTATAATTGTAATTCGGGCCTAAATCTCTTAACGCAGGCATCAATCTCTTTAGAAAAATTTGCTCATTGGCCACACTAATGTTTTACTTTTTTCGACTCCATTCAGGTTGGGAATGTTATTTACATCAATATAGAATATAACTGGTCTTAAGATAGATTCCTGAGGAACACCGCATATGCCTAGCAAGGGTAAGGAAATTTGATTCTTGGATTTAATAAACTAAGGGATTGGTTATTGAGAAAGTTCTGTATGAAGTTGGGAAGAAAATTCATTTGGGGACGATTTAATAATTGTAAAATGTATTGACGACAAAATAAAAAAAAAAAAATATAAGAGAAAAAAACTTGCCTATCATGAGATACATACAAAAATTATTGGTAACTTTAAACAGTGTAGCCGAATTCTCGTGGTTTTATAGAATTATATGTATACATAACTGGTTTAAGTAGGTAACCTAAAGCGTTATTACTTAAATTATACAAAGCCACCAGAATAAAAGTAGAGATTACTCTTTAGGACTTTTTACCAGGGAAACTTATATTTGTTCAAGAAGGAATTTTTTTAGATTCTCCGGTATATAGCAAAAGCTAAAAAATGTTTTAAATTTGTTATTCTATCATTGTTTCTTTCTCCTTGGTTGATTATAGAAGTTTTTGCCTCATATAATTCACACCCAGAATTTATTCTGAGTTTATATGAGATGAGATCAATTTGATCTGTTTTCAAGCGTCTACAGCAGGCAGAAAACCAAGACGTACCGATGAGTATAAGATTTTCTGCTAACACGAAACGCTTCTTCTTCTTCTTCCTTTCTCTTTTTTCCTTTTTCAGCCCACTGTGGGCGTACACAGGTTCGATTCATTTCGAATGAATTTGGTTTTTTTAAATTTTTTAATAAATTTTTTTTTAATTTTTCAATTTCTTTTCTTTGTTCTATTTTATCATTTGTTTTTCAAGTCACTCAATTTCGCTATTTGGGACTTGTTGATGAGTCACACCAAGACTTGAAACTTGCCACCAAAAATATAATGCGTTGTGTGATAGAATAACAAACTAAAAACAGTTTTTAGCTTTTGCTTTATACCGGAGAATCTAAAAAAATTCCTTCTTGAACAAATATAAAGTCACCAGAGGAAATAGAAAGTTGGCTGGTCTATACCACATACAGAATTTATTATTTAGGATTTATCTTAAGATTTTTGAGACAAGGTTAATGTTGCTGTTGCTATTAATATCCTTCCACTTTTCAATATGAAAAACAGTACCTAGTCACCCTATATTACGAACGCTCCTATATAAAAATTACCATTAATTACCAGCAATTGGGTCATTGAACTTTTCCATAGTTTGACTTAAGAACGCTTCAGGGATAGTCCATCCGTTTTCAAAAGAATTTTTCATACAAATACCTAATTAGAAAATTTTCTTATAAATACTCGCACCTGAAAATTATAACTTAATTAACTCACATCCCAAACTAAAAATTACACAAAAATTTTTTTTCGTTTTGCACATCAGCGTCGGGTTATCCAACTTTTCTAATCATGCAGCATAACCAAGCCTAACCAAGGACACAACCATGGGATTAAAATTTCTTAAAATAAATTTTCGAAGTAAATTCATAGGAAAAAATTCATAATTCTCTAGCAGTCGATCACAATTGATGGGTAGAAATTCTAAAGAAAAATTTTCAAGTAAAATTTCTAAGAAAAAAATGACTGCTTCCACGGCTTTCATAAGAGAATTTAGAGACGAATGAGATCCAGCATTTTGGATCCTTGACGGCAATAAATGGCACATAAGAATTCTTCGGAATAATTTTTAGGTAAGTTATTGTATTCTTGCTACGTCATGCATTGCATATACATATACATATTTAGGAATTGTGTATATTTTATTTGAGTCCCTGAAAAAAAAACATGTTTAGTTAGGGTAGTCAAGTATTATTTTTTTCTTTGAATTTACTAGAAAAAAAACTTTTGTTTGAACAACAGTCTAGACACATTTTTTCTTATGAATTATTCTTTAGAATTTGTACGAAATTTGTCTACAAAATGAGAATTATAATTTTTTTTCTTATGAATTCTATGGTATTTGATCAAAAGTACATAAGCATCCATAGATAAACTAATAACTGCAACGGCTGGGCAAGTAGAACAAAAATTTGCAACGCTTTGCTCGAATATAACATCGACAATGACTCGACTGATGTTAGAGGGCAGTCCTCAATTTTTTCCCAGCAATTTACTGGAAATTTGTTTCTTGAATTTTTATGAGTTTTACACAAAATCGAGAAGGAGGCCGACTATTGTGTCTGAAAATAATTCCAGTAGGCCACTAGACTGAATAAAAATTCTGCCGAAACATTTTCTGTAAATTTCTAGGAAGAAATGAATGCTTATTGCACGTCTACGCGTCTACGCTCATAAAAATTGTTAGCGAGCCAAGCACCCATTGTCGGCCTCCATTCGAACAAATTCTAGAGAAAAAATTTCCAGTAAATTTCTAAGAAGAAATTGAGGAATTCCCTACATCAGGTCAAGGCATCGTTGATTTTATATTGGAGTGAGGCGTTGCTGGCTTACCTTTTGGTTACGTCAGTAGGTCGAGGCATCGTCGATTTTATATTCGAGGATTTGACTCTACTTGTCCAGTCTTTGTAGTTATTTAGTTGTCTATGGCATAAGTCCAAAAATGTATTTTGACGCTACTTGCAGAGTTGTGCGCTTCTGGCGAAATAATACTAATTCAGTTTGTTTCGTGTTATACACTTTGGACACATCATTTTAATCATTTTAAAGGGAGGTGCAGTTATCTTGTTAGTTAGCTGTTTTTTTCAAACACTTTGATCTTACATTAAAACGTTATTTTTGGCAGTTACGTACTTTTGACCAAACATTAGCTTGCAGCTTGCGTGCTTGAATTCTGGTTGAGTTGGGTGGAGACGTTTGTGATTGGAATTTTTAAGTTAGCTCGAAATGTGATCTTTTAATTTTTACAGTTTTGATTTTTACCTAGGCATTGTTTGTTTTGTTCGATTTTGCATCACTTCCCACCCATGGTCAACCTGATTTTTATGACTTGAATGAATGCTCGTAGCTAAAATTCAAATCACCCTTCACTAGCATCGATTTGAGTTTACCGAAGTCCACCAAGCCAACTTAGATATAAAGCAGCAAGCCAAGAGAGTTAGGTTAAGACGGAGACCTTTTGGCTGATTGGGCGCTCGTTTTTGGTGTGCAATAAAGTGAGCAGATGGAGGATGCCAGATCAGATGAGAACAATTAATTCAAGTTAAGGATTTGTTTGAGCTTAGTTGACCTGAGACCTGACCTCTGTTCGTAGCTTATAGACAACTTGTCGACATTTCTGGCAATTTTTGTGATAAATTAGGCAGCAATTTTACACAAAAATTACCAATATTTACACAAACATAAGGTGGTATAATGGCCAAACACTGTACACTAAGCTCAACTAATACTAAATTTTAATGTTAAGAGTAGGGACGACTAGGACTCCAGGACCGTGCGGACAGCCATTGTTGATCTATTGTGCCATCCCCTAAGTTGGTTAGGCAAAATCGACTCTTTTAACGAGCTCGATTATTGATCTTGGAGTTAGATTGCAGACTTTATTTTGAGAGATAAATGTTCGTCCTTAGAACTACAAGAGATGGACGCTCACATATAACAAGCATCGGGGTTTCATATTCCTCTTCGCACATACAATACAGTTCAATATCGGATTACCCTATCTTTTTCAAGAAATGACGAAATGACCATGACCAGTGACTGCGTTAACAAATATTCTGACCGACTGTCTGCTAAGTTCAATAAGTTGGCTCGTCTGGAGAAGAGGGGGTTGAAGAATTTGTTCGCCTGATGCCTCATATCGGGTGCGCTTTGCAAAAGAGATCCAGTTGCCTGTTTTCCCACTTAAGCAGTTCCGCACTATAGTAACCTTTTGGTAGGCCAAATGTCGGGTAGGGACCAATATATGGACATTCAGCTCCGGTTTTAGCCAGCCCGTTCACTTTTTCATTCCACTCCTTCGTGTCCAGGAACCCAAAACAAGGTTACTTGGTTGTCCTTAGATAGTAGCTAGAGTTTCGAAAAGCCGGAGCAGCTCCAGACTAGTTTCGAATCAAAGACTTGAGAGGAAAAAGCTAGGGGCGCAACTTGTCTGTCCAAACAGATGTAGGTAGATGTTGGAGTTGTTGCAGCCATTTTTTAGGCTTTCCTGAGCTCCAACCTCTATAGATAGACTTCCGCCTGAAAAATGGAAGGTAAGGCACCACCCGGAATTGATAGTTCCACTTCTGAACCAACCATCCCTGCGCCTGTTTTACCATCCTTCCGTCAGTATACCAGTTTGCCATCCTTCCGGGATCCGTCAGTATACCAATCTAAATACATACGTAATATTCACTTAGACAAAATTAAATAAAACTTTATGACATTGACGATGATCATATTAGAAGATAAATTGTTTCTATGCATTACCTTAATACTTATTACACCTACATATATATCAAATCTTATAAAGGAAAGGAAATATCGTTCCATCTCTAAACTCCATCGTCCTTTAAGATTTTCCAAGGTTATATTTCATCGTAGGTAGGTAGTACCTATGTATATTTTGCATTTCTTTGGGGATCTCATTTCAAAATCATTTTATAAAGACTCTCTCCCCCATTAACTGTGGGTAGTAAGTAGCTAGTCTCTCGTTTAAAACCATAAAACCTTAAATCCAAGGAAAGTACTTTCGAGAGAACGATTAAAGCGATAAGCAAGGACGAAAACATAAAAGCGTAAAAGAAATATATATAAATACACAAAACTGACCTTTTGTATGCGCTATGGAAATATTTATAATCGCGAAATGAAGTGCTAATCTCGGATTAAAATGGGATAAAAAGAAAGTAATTGAAAGTTATTTTCTTTCACTGGTTTTTCTTTGTTTTTTTTTTGTAGATATTATATATGTGGGGAAGGGGGGCACTTTCCTATTCCAGAAGATACAAACAAAAAAAAAGAAGAAGAAAAAAAAACAGAAAGGACACGCGTCCTATATTTGAACAAAAAATAAAACCTTTGGAACTTTTAATTCATTCTCCCATTTTCGAAAAATTTCACATCTATCACAATTACAAATTACCATGGAATGATCCAACCTTGAAATTTACCTGTTCTGTGACTGTTTTACCTTTTTCAGAGTCAAAACTCAACAAGAACGTGCATACCTACAACATGAAATACCACAGAGCCATAGATCTATGGCGATCATATACCTACCATGATCACATCTCTTGAAGTTGTGTGTAGTGAACAGCACAAGAAAAAATATATTACCAAGAGCAAGACAGCCGATAACTTATATTACAACAACACAGCGGAACAACAACACAGCGGAACAACAACACAACAACAACACCAACAAGAAAAACTTAAAGAAAAAAAAAGCGACACGCTGGAATTGAGAAGAGAAGCATCAGCAAAGAAACAAAAAAGGCAGCCAAAGCCAACTTATATAGTCTACGTCGCCGCGTCGTGCGAACAATCCACATGAACTCATACAATCACAAATTTTAGCTATGCGAGTATGCGCGCGCATGTAATGTAGGCTAATTTGCATGAAAATGTATAAAAATGCAAGATAAAGATCACCGACACACACTCATCAACTCTTACAAAAGATCTTTTCTGTAAAATTTTCAAGTGAAGGAAGAAAAAAAAATTAAGCAGCAATAGCAGCTGGCGATCATGTGCCTGTGATGTCCCAAAGTTGGGTTTGGGTTCATGATTTTTTTTTTTTGTGATCTTTTCTTGTCTGACGTAATCGTCCTTATTTTCGGCTGAAAGATGCGATGATGACCTGCTTCTGCATGTTGTGTTAAAAAAAAAAAAATCTCAGGATCTCTGCAATAAATGTAGGTTACCGACCGACCGACACACCGAAAAAACCAACCACCTCACTCACAGGCGACCTAGAATGAACTCTTCTAGGAACAAGTGTCAGGCTACGGTACATTTGGGTATGATTTGCATATGAAGCAATTTTGGGACAATGAAAAGAATGAATGGGATGGCCGCCGCCACGTGCCCTGATGATCCTGTTCCTAATCCAGTTCTTGGAATTCGGTGGTTATTTCAACGAAATTATGAGGGCAATGGATTTTGATTACTGGACGCAAAGAGAGAATTTTTTTTTTTTTAGGGTAGGTAGAAATTTGTAAAGTTTTTTTTTGTAATATTTTTGTTAGTTTTTCCAGTTTTAGGGATCGCGAATAAGTATCGATGTTTTTCCCATACCACCGATCCTTCGATATTTTGATATCGATTTCTTTCATCTGTTATCAGATGAATACCGTATCTGGGAACTATTGTCAATGGCATAGCGATAAATACGGATGTTGTTAGTTAGGTATAGATGCCAAAAAGAAAACTTTTCGGATTTTTTTTTATTATTGTTTTTTGAAATTTCTTCGCCTACACTTTTGCATAGGTATTTATCTACGCTTGAACGAACTCTGAAAGCATGGAGCCCAACGTTCCACTCTCGGTTCAGAAACAAGATTTTCACAGGGTTCCACTGTCGTGGTTTGAGAGCTTTTAAAATTAATTTTCAATCCAAGCATTTTGTCTTTTATGAAAGGAAAGAAAAGAAAAGAAAAAAGAAGTCATAAGGTACCAAGTCCGAACTGTAGGTAGAGCGGATAAGTCATCATCATTTCAAAATTTGACCGTACGACAAACTTTCAGTAGAATTATGGCAGCATGTCCCGTACGTCCGAAGAATGCTTCATGAAGTTGAGGGCATCATTTAGTAAGTAAGTATCGTCGCCTGGGAAAATTCACTGCTATAATTATCGGTTCCTTCCTAGCTCATATAGCAATAAATCCTAGTTTCGTCAATTGTCACAAATGTCGAATACCTACTAACCACGGCCGTCGTTATCCAAGTGGATGCCCTGGGCACTTTAGGATAGAGGGGTCCTCGAGCAGAAATTATTATCAACAGGAATAACAACGTAAATTTGGTATAAGACCTATCGCGTACTGGCGACTTTTTGTCACGTAACTGTTTTGTCAACACCGTCAATTCCATCAGGATCTAATGTTAAGCGTGCATGAAGTGACGTGATTGCAAGGTGAATTTTTGGTTCCTCTGGGTAGCAACTTTTGGGGTGACGAAACTATCACCGCTCCTTTACGTTTATATGAATGTGCACACACTGTTAACATTTTTATCGCTACTTGACTGCCTATTTGAAGATAAAATTGTGGGTAGAAATATGCATAAAGTATTTATAGACCTTACGAGTTACAGCAAGGCTTTCTAATCTCCTCACTTCGGGTTCAATATTGATGATTGAATATTGGTATTTTGATAAGTTACAGCAGGTCTCAAAATCTGTAGTAGTAAATCAACAAAAATCTTTCAATACTCATACGAAAAAATCCAGAGAGTTTTCCTGGATGGAAGCGCAGTCACTTACGTTACTTTGAATAAATTTCACGGTCTACTTTCAGTAGACAAAATCTAACAGCTAAACTAGCTTGTAATAGGTTGTTTTACTTGTTGAAAAATTGGTTATCGGTTGGTCTACTATCGCACTGGCTCTAGGGGCTCTATGAATCGCCGGGCATTGGGCACGGTCCCAGTAAGCCCATCGTAAAGATGGCAGTGACACTAACTACTTTTGCCCGGTTTTGATTGAGTCTCTTGAGTATTCATAGATGCATAGTAGTACCCCATGCCGTACAGTTTCGATGATGAAAGCATAGGCCAACTAATAATATAAAACTAAAATCGACGATGCCTTGATTTGCTGACGTAACCAAAAGGTAAGCCAGCAACGCCTCGCTCCAATATAAAATCAACGATGCCTTGACTTGATGTAGGGAATTCTTCAATTTCTTCTTAGAAATTTACTGGAAATTTTTTCTCTAGAATTTGTACGAATTATTATTGGAGGCCGACAATGGGTGCTTGGCTCGCTAACAATTTTTATTAGCGTAGACGCGTAGACGAGCAATAAGCATTCATTTCTTCTTTGAAATTTGCAGAAAATGTTTTGGGAGAATTTTTATTCAGTCTGGTGGCCTACTGGAATTATTATCAGGCACAATACTTTCATGTGTACCGTTGTCGGGCTCCAAGAATACATAAAAATTCTAAAGAAAAATGTTCAGGATAAGAATTTCTAGGAAATTATTTAGGCCTTCCCTACATCAGGTCAAAGCATCATTTATTTTATACGAGAGCAAATAAGATGAAGAACGCATACCAGAAAAATGAAAATCTTATCAACATTTCTGGTAACCAAGTTAGTTGGCGACGACGAAAATTGGAGCTAAGAAATGTTGTTATTAACAGAAAATCTCCCAGAGCAATGAATGCATCCAATATAAAATCCACGATGCGTCGACCTGATGTAGGGAAACCCTCAATTTTTTCTTAGAAATTTACTGGAATTTTTTTCTTAGAATTTATACGCATTTTTGGAGGCCGACAACAATTTTTATGAGCGTAGACGCGTAAATATGTAACAAGAATGTTTTTTTTTTAGAAATCTACAGAAAATGTTTCGGTAGCATTTTTATTTACTTTGGTGGCATTGGTGTTATTTTCTGATAGAACACTTTCATTTGTGCCTTTGTCAGTCTGCAATTGCCAATAAGCATTCATTCATCTGCCGTTGTTAGCTTCCAATAAGGGCATAAAACTTTTAAGGAACAAATTTCCAGTAAATTTCTAAGAAATAATTGAGGCCTTCCTCCATCAGGTTGAGGCATCGTCGATTTTATATTCGAACGAGACATTGCAAATTTTTTTATTGACTCGCAACATAAATCTGATTTCTGGTTTTCAATATTCCTATTCGATTCGTTATCTGTGTATATTTACATACTTATTTGTGATACGTGTTATTAGGCTGAACCAACATGGACGTATACGTAATTAAAGTTACTTAAGTAAGGTAAACGAGCCCCTTAAATTAAACAAGCATACTCAAAATAACCTTAAGGCATCGGCAAGGAACTTTCGCTAAGCTTAAAGCCCTGGTCAAATCATGGGTGGCGCGGCGCGGCGTTGCGTAATGGCACGCAACAAAATACAGTGTTCATACTGGGAGCGGCGGATTTTATTCAAATGTACTGAAGTTCCGATGTTCAGAATTATAAGGGAGTTATAACATTTATTACGGTTAGGTATGTTACGGTTCACTGAGCCTGTTTGTTCACGAGCTGTTTATTTCCAGATAACCTTGAATTGGAGTACGATCAGCAAACAGAGGAAACGCATTCCTAATTCGTCGGTGCCTAAGGCAGTTTCAGCAATTAAATCAAATAAAGTATTAAGTTCAGATTTGTGTTTTGTTTTAGAATAAAATTCTAATCCTCCTTTAAGTTGTGTTAATAAAACTGCCTTAAGTACCGCCAAATTAGGAACAAGTTTCTCTGCTTGCTGATCGTCCTCCGATTCAAGGTTACCTGGAAATAAACAGCTCGTGAACAAAGAGGTTCAGTTAGCTTGTAATTAGAAGTACCTAAATATCCAAACCTACACAAACCTAGCCTTAGCTAGTTCCAACTTTTGTGGATAATAAGAGAAATACCCGTCGATTATAATTGATTGTATAAATTTGATGGATTTACTGAAATTTTCATTACTCAGACCAACCTCAAAATGAAAGCGGCACAACGCTACTCTTTGCCGATAACTCCCTCACATACGTCCAATCTCGCTCCCCGCTCCTGGCGGTCAATAAAGTCCACCTACACCTCAGCAAGCTCACCTCTTATCACAAAAAGTGGGGGATCAAAATAAACGTCCAAATGTCCGAACTTATCTGTCAGGGACGGACTCACAACCCAGACAAAACTACTCATGTACAAGCAACTAATAAGGCCTGTCATCACTTATTGCTTTTCCATATGGCACACAATCTCCCCCACTTATATGAACCGCCTTAACTCGAAAGAAAGATTCTTAGAGCTTGCACAGGACCCCATAGAAGAGCCAACAGAAAATACTACCGCAACGAAGTATTGTACGAAGCAGCCAATATAACTCCTATTCGCTCAAACCGAAAAAAAAAGGATCCTTGCAAGGTATGGAAAACAAAATTTGCAGCACAACTCTCAAGAACTGTATTAAGCCGTAGGAAAATTATTTAGAGCAATTGAAACACAGGAATGAACCATCATGTGGTACTGCTAGATATTCAGATAAAGACGAACCAAGCGACTTGGATATTTGGCCTCATGCGCAGCAGCAACTTAAAAATGCCGCACCGCGCCGCCCTCCTCCCGGTGCGACTCTCACTTAAATGTCAAATTGCCGTAAGTAAAGTATGGTAAGAGTCACTCATTCCGTAAGGACTTATCTGTTTATCCAATTATAGTAATGAAATATTAATGAAATCGGTAAAACTCTTATTGTTTTATTTTATTATAGAAGAAGAATGTGAAAACAGGTAGTTCTTTCTAAGACAAAAGTTTGGGAAGGAGCTAAGAAAGCGAAATATTGCTTCTGGAAGTGCTGACAATTTTTCTTCAAATAATTCTACAAATTCTTCTTATATTTCCTATATAATGTCTAAAAGATACAAATCTACAATTAAATCAACTTCCATTTGTTATTTTTGTTTTTACCACTTTTTAAAATTGAAAACATTAAATGTCTCCCTTACGGAATGTGACGTCTATATTTAGGTCACAAATGTCAATCATCCGTAAGTAAATTCGTAAAGTTCCTTAGACGTCCATTTCAGTTCAGCTTTATATTCGAGCGAGGCGTTGCAGATTTTTGCTCTACTTGCCCAATCTTTGTATGTTATTAAATTCGAGGAGAGAACTAAAGGAGGCGACATGTGATGAAAAAAGCGTAGCAACTATCGTTCTTCTTCTTATTTTGTCGAGGTGCCAGAGGCGGCGTTAAAAATTTTTGATGCCTTAAATATCACAACAAATTATGGGCGCGAAAATTCAAATACATTTCTTAGAAACTCCGCACAATTTTCCGCACCACCCACTGACATGTATATCAATGGACTGACTAATCTCCTGTTTCATGTGGCACCAGTTTTGATTTCAGAAAGTATGCTCTCACTGACGACATATTTAAATTATTTGCGAATTTACTTATATATGCATGTCAATAGGATTTGCCGAATTTACCACAAAAGTATTTTAAAAGTATTTTCCTCAACACGGCTTGTTGTATCTAAATCTTCGAGCATATATAACTCCTTTTTATATTACTATCACGTAGTCCAATAGCCATTAACCATTTCCTATAAAAAGTAAATTATCCCTTTTGTAACTACGTCTCTACGCCAAACACACTTCGCGGCTCTTTGTTTACAAAAAAGTGACAGTCAAACACCCTGCCAAAATCAAGATGGCGAACATATACTTTACTATGGGATGTCGTCTCCTTTAGTTAGTTCTCTCCTCAAAGGTTATTAGTTTGTCTATGACGAAAGTGTCACGACGTCTTTTTCTTGGCTCATCTTTTTGCGAATTACGCCCCCATGTTGACAATCATTGAATTGCCGCCGCCATTCTACAATGGACAAGAATGGTGATTTATGATCCTCATCATACATATGACCGTTTTTCTTTTGCACAAACACTATCATAGAATCATAGTCATAGTTCGAAAATTTTACGAAATGACAAAAGCAATAATTTTTTTTATCTGTCAAATCTGTCAGAAAATAAAATACGACGTCTAGGGATCAGGAAGTAACATTTTCAAAAGCGACACCTTGCAGGAAATAGCCTAACCGGCTTGGGACATTCTAAATGACCTATTTAAAAGATAGATCGAAATACGCACTGTGCATAATGACCTGTGATGTTTGTAAAGGAGTATTTCATCCATTTGCCTTTGTGTTAAGTAACCTTTACAAAATCTAAATCAATTCTTAACTATAATTCTCACATTATCGGCAGGGGCAAGGTATTCAATCTGTAATAGCTGTGCATTGGGCACACCTATAAACGACCTACTTCTATAGCCGATGATCTGATTTATCAGAAATATTCGTTCTCTATTTTATAGTTCAATATCTGGCGAATATGGAACAGTTTGCCAATCTTGTTTTCCCCCTAATAATTGTGTGTATTGAATCACTCTGGAACCTTGACATCTCTATTTAAGAAAAAAAAAAAAAACTGAACTTCTGCAAGAAGCTTCCGTGCAACTTTTAAATGTAAAAAAAAAAAAAAAATCAACAATCTCCAACCAAAAAGTGTTTAATTGTGTAATTAGGCTACTGGTGTGTAGTTGAACAACATAAAACTGATCATTTTGAATCTTCATCTGTGGCACATAGTTTTACTTAAAATTAGCTATGAAAACCTCTACTAGCGCGAGACCTCATCCATATTAAGTACCAGAAAAAAAAACTTTTAAGATAATCATCTTCATCTGACCGAAAAAGAAGAAACGTCGAAATTGTCGAAAAGCTGCAAAATGCTAGGCGGATGATATCATCCTTCTCCAGTAATCGCGCAAACAAAAAACTTTCTGAATCCACAATTCACGTCACGATTGGACGATTCTAAAAATTCGCCAGATCACACTTTGTGCGCGGACGAGGGGATAAGATCTTTCTTTCGTTCCTCCCCGCCCGAAACTGTTGCTGTTGTCAAAATATAAATAAAAATAGAAAAAAAAGAGACAGAAGAAACAAAACAAAAACAAAAAACAAAAAAAAATGTGAAACACATTCAAATCCACCAAAAATTTTTTGTAAACTTTAAAAGTCACTGACACTTTTAGCTTTTGTGTTTGTGATCTTTTGATGGCTGTCCATTTTTTAATGACAAAAGATGTGCAAAAATAAATGTTAAAAATTACTTTTTTTTCCGTGTGTGCAAAATATCAACAAAATTAAACTTTTTTCTATTAGAGTCGAACCATCAACTTTTTGACGGTGATACGGCCGGCAGTAGGCGCATAAGCTTTTTACTATAGAAAAAAAAAACAAAGTTGAAGAAAGCCTGCGCGCATGATCATCCGCCTCTGGGTAGATCATAAAAAAAAAAAAACAATTATTGCGATGAAAAAGAGGCCTTCAGGTTATTTTTATTTATTTTTTTTACAGCATCTTCATTCCATCCACGAAATTAGTTTACGTGCATTGAAGTAGGTACGTAACTATCAGAAAATGCCAATTTTCACTCACAGAGGTCAGGTGTTTGTGACTCCAACGGAGGGCAGCAGAAAAGTAATTGAGAAATTTCTAAAGGTCAAAAGAGTGATGTTGGTTGAAGAAACTATTTTACAAGGAAAATTGAAAATTTCTTTTTGAGAAAAGTTTTAATGAATTATAAAAAATATGAAAATGTTTTGCCAAATAGTAGGAAATCTGTGAAAATATTGCTCACTTTTTTTACTTTTTTTTTTTTTTATGCTGCGTGAGTTTTTATTTTGGCACCTTAGCTAAATTGTGCAAATACCGTGTGAACGAAATGTTTCGGGTGTAAAATTATTATTTTTCTTAATGAGATACACGTGCGCGTTTCATGCCTGCTAATTGTCTGCCTGAAATTTTTAAGTCTAGATTGGTTGATTACGTGTGATCCAAACACGTTCGACTAAGCGCAACTGTCCAATTTCAATTTACACGTTTCAAGTGGACTGCACAGCTCGCCTAGGTAGGATATTTTTCATCTAATTCCTTATAATCTTTACAACCGTACAAACATTTTTTGATTATACTGGGCTTCGTGTAAAATATCACAAAATTTCGAATTTCGAAAAATATGATTTCGAGTTTTCGTAGAATTGGAAATTTTTCGAAAAAAGTGTGATATTTGCGATAAAACAAAATTGTAAAGTTTTTTACGGCCTATTGTGCAAAGACTTTCAAGTATAGTGTTCCGGAGTGCGGAGGGGGAGGGGAGGGGGGTGTCCACGGAAAGGAGATTTGATCACTGAACTTTTTGAAATCTGGCAAATAGGCATTACATCATTGCGATTAGAGTCGGCCTCAAATTGCTGAAAAATTAACCGAGCTTGTATTCGGGTAAATCTGAAAAATGGCTCGCTCTCTCTCCCAATTTTATCTCACCACTTAAAAAAAGTCGCCAAGTGTTATCACTCACGAGAACCAGAGTCATAGCCTAGATTTAAATTCAGTCATTTCGAAACGAAGAGGTGACAGACTATGGACGAAAATTATTTTATTTGGAATGTCGTTAAGAGTTCCTCAATGTGAGTATGAAGATCATGGCAAAGTTCAATAATTTAATTAAATGCGATCAAGAATATTTGCCAGTAATTACTGTAGTTGCAAAGCATTTAGTAGAAGACAATTTTTGTTGTTGAAAGAGACCAAAACGAGAAGAAAGCGGCAAAGAAATTTCTTTCATGATCAGCTGATGGCTGGTCACTGCTAACTTTATTGGAAAAACTTTCCACTTTTCAAAAAGTTCAGCTCATTTTAATGACGGTAGGTGGCGCTTTTAGTGCAATTTTTTGTTTGTTTATTAAATGGAGTAAAATTTGGTCTATTTGGAAATTAACCGAAATGTTACAAATGGGTCCACCTTAATGGACTTCATTTGTGTGACACACTACACCTTTGACTCCATTTGTAATTAAAAATGAAGTCATTATGGAGGCAGTCTGTCTGTCTGACGAATTGTGAGTTATCGCAGGAGAAAGTCCACGGCCAGCATTTCGTGTGCGGTAATGCCATCATGATGCTTTATGGTCTATCTACCCCCCCCCCCCCCCCCCTACCCCACCACCAAAAGTTAAAATTTTCAATTTCATTTTTCTATATTTATACATGACCATTTGCAAACTATTAAAATTTATGTTCATATTCACCCCTCTTGACCCCATCCCACTCTACACCTATACCTTCAAAACCGATGTGATTTACCCTATCCTAACCCTACTTTTACTTTCATCTTGTTTTCTTCCCAAAACTAGTCTGTTGTTAACTGATATGAAAACATCTCTACGTTCCTCCCATGTTTTGAAAATCCTCTATAAGTAGAAATCGTTATTGCCCGGCTCCGCCAATAGGATACCCACCCCTCCGCCGTACTGCCATTTATTTGTCCAACCATAGTTGATATCTAAGTTGATGTCTGTATCCATAGTATACTGCTTGACAACTATTTTCATTCAAAATTGGGTATACTTCGAAATAGCGGTAAATTAATACTTCCGCCCCACATAACCCCTTTCAAAAATTACTGCTCTCTATTTGTCAAGTTAGAAATTGTGGAAATAAGAAAAAATTGCCTTTAACATACTCCCCCTCCTCTTCAATTCAATTTCTCTTCCCCCCACCACACCGGCAAGCTTAAATTTCATTGTTGTGTTAAATCGCCACTTTTATTAACTATTTTGAAAACCATTTATACTTCGGTAGAAATTAGAAATACCCGACCCTTCAAACTTCTCTATCCATAGCTTACCAGCTGTTAACTATTTTGAACACCCATCACGCAGCAATTTTCAATAGCGATTGGCAGCTAACCCACACAGCATAGGTACGGCGGCGGTTTTCGAACCCACCGATACCTTAAAATTCATCCCATAAAAGCAGCAAATTTGTAATTTTATTGAGCCTCTACCCACATATGCCAGGACGAAATACGTAAACAGAATTGATTTGCTAGCAACAAAAAAAAAAAAAACACAAATCGGAAAAATTTTGTTGTCATGTGTGTGCCTACATCTCGTCCTATTTCCATCTCATCGCATCTCATTTAACGCCTATGGGTCGATTTTCTTGAGGATTTGAATTGTTCCAGCAGGATTTTCGGAGATCAAGAAAAAACCATCATCGCCTCATTATATCTCATAATATTTCTTGGCAGTAATTTCTTCACAACCAATTTATTCCGGAAGTCGTGAATCTAATTTCAAGGAAACACGACTCACTTATAGCACCTACCTCTCCTCCTCCAAAGATCTCTTAGTCAACATGACAAAAAAGAAAAAGAAAAAAAAACCCGACCGAAACACAATGCTGTTCACTCTTACAATAGGGCGACCTTGATCTAAGGCGGTGACCTTACCTGGAAGTGTTATCACTGAAAATCCACTATACACTAAAATCTGCGACTATTCCCCCCACCATGCACAGCAGCAGCAGCAAATGTTCGCTAGACTAGAGCCAGCTAAAATGCGACCTAATGGAGCATAGGAGCACCACGTCAAATGAAATTTATCGCTGATGACGTCTGATTATGAAATTTCAAGATAAACGATGGCTCCAAGGGGGACGCGCTATCAGCATCAGTTCAGTGCGACAACGAATTTTTGTTTAGTCGTTTTTTGTTATCATTGTTGTCACTCGCCGTTGTTATGTATGTACAAGCACGACCGACGACCGACGACGCCTCCAATTCCATTCCATGTTTAGATGAACGAGTTGTGAGCTTGAGAAGGTGTTCGAAGAGGAGCAGATCATCATTGGGCCATGGACCCACAAACATAATTTTATGTGAGTAAACACAACACAGAATGACACCATTAGAACTGTGTACTAGGCTAGGTGGCTTGCCCCACTTAGATTTTGGGACTGTCTCAGAAGAGCAAACAGAATCGAATTCTTGTTGACAATGGGATTGGGATTGGGACGACGATGGATGAATGGTCACGGTGGTGTGACTGTGGGTAATTACTTCTAACTTGACCCCTTTTCAAGGGCGCTTTGCGATAAAACTTCCAAGCAGTTTTCAATTGTTTTGGATAAAATCCCTGAGGATTTGTTGATGAACAAAAAAAAAAGAAATTCTCAAAAATTTTTATCACAACGAATGCAAACAGAACAGACACGAGTCGGCGGCGGCGGCGGCCATCAGGTCCAATGCCATCATCATACCTCCGCTAGGTTTTTCATTTTTTATATATATATTTTTTTTATTTATTTTTTCTTAATCGCGGTGTTTTTTATCAAAAACCTGAACATGAACGACTTCGGAGTGACGCAACAATTCAGAATTCGTGCTTCAAAAACAAAAGACAAAGCGACCGAGATGGCATTAAGTGGAATTTTTACAAAAACAACAATCACAGAGCACAACAACAATAGCGCGGTCAAAAAATATTCCATGAATTTCAGAGGCTTTTTTGCAACGAAAAAAGCACACGACTTGTTCGCCACCAACCAATGTCGGGGTCGGTCGAGGGCAATTTATTTTTAGGGGGCTGAGGAGGTTCCACCATATTTCAATTGGTTTTTCGAAACCCCGAAATGAGAGCCCCAAACTGCAAATTTTCTGGGGATTCAATTTCACACAATTTCCTTTTTGTTTTGTGCGTGCTTGTTGTGCTTTGCTTAGTTAGGCATTGTTGTGTTGGACACAATCAATTTACTGCAACCTCTAGAGAGATTCCTTCACCTCCCGCTATTGTCGCTGTGGTCATCATGAAGAAATTTTTAGATAGTTAGGCTCGGGGGGACCTGGGAGATTTGTTAATGGCAACAACAGATTTGAGGTCATTGACGTTAATATTGTTTTTTTTTTGCCTTTCATTATAATTTTTTTTTTTTTTTTTTTTTTTTTTATTTGACGTGGGGACTGGTTGTTGTTTATTGAAAAATGCGGTAAGGCGGGATACCGGATGAAAAAAAAGCACGTCCTAAATTTGGATGTTGGTGGGTTGGAAAGGGGGAGGTAAGAGGGGGAGAGGGTGATTGACATTGAACTTAGAACAAAATTTGCAATTAATTTTTTGTTTTTTTAGGAATATTTTTTTTTCTCGCAACAGCTCATGTCGATCCTCGGTGCCCTCCCTCCCCTATGGAATTCATTTAGAAATCAAAATATTTAGCAATAGCTCAAAAGACTCAAATTGGTTTGTGGCATTCGATTTAATTAAGGCCAATCACCTCAGCTGATATTGAGTAAGGTTATGTGGTTATAAAATGGCAGTAGGATCTTTTAAGTTGGTGTGGGTGGGGGGGGGGGATCCCTCCCATTCATCCCTGGGAGACATGATTAACAGGAACCAAGCTGTGCAGCACACTTTTAAGAAGCTATGATTCAATTTAGTGCTGATGCAGCTGAGATTTTGGACTTGGGCAGCGCTAAATAGGCAAAAATGCAGCAAAGAAAAACTTTATCGAAAAGAGCATCTTGCCCGCCAATGATATGAACCATCCGTCTTCAGATCTAATTACAGTAGTTATCCCATAACCGCTCCGAGAATTGGATAGCTCCGCAGCTGTAGTTTACGTGAGGATCCTAATCGGAGCCTTAAAAGAGGAAATCATCAGGGACGTCTATCTAAAGGCAGGCCTCCGATGGACCAGCAGGGATACCTGTCGTATTGCGAGGCAATTGTGCCCTGCATATGACAGGAAAAGGACAAGGGAACTGCTTAATAGCAGCAGAGCAAATACCAGGAATCTAGTAGGGGTCATGACGGGTCACTGGGCCATAGGGGACCATGCTAAAAGACTGGGAATAGCGGCGAACGATTTCTGAAGGAGTTGTAGGGACTCGGAGGAAATTGAATCCGTCAAACATGTGCTTTGCGAATGCCCCGCTCTGATGAATAAAAGAGGTAGGCTACTAGGTAGCTACATCTTTTCAAGTCTGGGGGAGCTTCAAAGTATAAAGTTCAGAGACATCATGAGTTTTCTGAGTGAGGCAGGATGGATCTAGGTTAAAGGTCTTGGATATATCCTGAGTTTCCCAAGGAAAGCAGGATAAATCCGCGGTTTGAAGGGTTATGCCATTAGGTCTAGGGGCACAATGGACCCGTTGGAGGTCTAAGTGGCTGGTTGTCTAGCGGCACCCCTCTTACCTAACCTAACCTAACCTATCCAATAACCGATGAATTTTCTCATCGACTAATTTCTGTATTTAAAGAAATTGAGAAAAAAGAAAAAGCACAATTGCGTGCGAAAAAAACACGATAAGATATTGATAGGGCTACGGGTAGTATGAAATCTCAAGCTTAGTCAAATATCTGCGATGGAAGAGTAAAATTAGGGTAATTTTAAATTTTCATCTACATATAACCAAGAATTGGATCCTAAATCAAGTTCAGTAGAGATTTAAGAATAATGGTCCCAGAACGGAGCTTTGTGGCATCCCGTGATTCATTAGAAGAAAGTACTTTTTTGGAGATTTAGTTACATGTTCCGATGTTTTTTACGTAGGTATCTATACTGCCCTATTTTCAGAAAATTCTTCGTTTCTTGCCGGCACAGATTAGCCAGTTCAACTACCAAAATTAGGGTTAGAAGAATCGAAAGATAGGCTGCAATTTTATAACCCAATTTCCATTTAGATCCTCCGAAACACTATCCTGCTTGCCAGTGTTAATTTTATGGGATTGGATGACGTAAAACATTACATCTGTATTATTGGCATGCTGTCAACTACTACTAGCCAAAACGATAGATCTTTGCTTTTGCAGTCGCATTAATACTTTTCCGAAAACTTTTCAAATACGAAATGGCGAACTTTGCTGATCCTCACAGCTTCGACAGAATGAATGATTTGAATTGAATTACGTTTTGGGTATATTCTTCGTCTTACAATATGGCAAATTATAAATGTTTTTCTACTTTTTTTTTCCAGTTCTAAGACCTTACGAAAGTTCGACAGACGAATGTTCCATTTCAAATGGAACATTTAAATGTGCTTAATGTGAATGCTTGACGGGCTTATGTCTGTTTGATGTTTACAAGGCTTAAAGCGGTTTGTACATTATTTAAAACAACCTTGAAATTTGGGTGCCATTGTATGTCGTACAGTATTATGGAATGGAAGGTACATATAAATGCCATTTTTTTTACCACCAAATATTCTTTAGACAGTGAACAGATAGTCCAGAAAGAAAAGCACCAGGATTATAGAAAAGAAAATAAAAACGCCTAGAATTTATCACCAAATTCATCATATACAGAAAAATCGATGTCCTCAATTTCCCACAAAGCTTAAATAAACACGCACATAAAAAAAAAGTGAATTAAGCCCGATTATATACATTCATAGTTCCTGCTGTCTGCTGTCTACCTTATCTTATCAGAAGATGTCTGCCGAATGGCCGTGATACGACTGAGAAGTATCCACGTGCCGCATATTAAAATTCCTACGCAGAGAATTGAAAAATTAAACGGTTTTTATTTTTGTTTTTTTTTTTTTTATCGAAAAATTTCCGCACCCGCAGTCAGATTAAAAATGTTTCACAGAATTGAGTCGACTTCAGGAAATCCCTCTATAGCCAAGCTGTCCGCCATCCTATCACATCCTCTTAATGTCATGTCGTGGGTCTTACATGAATTACTTAACTTGGAAATGTTTCTTTAATCCACTTGTGCTGGGCAATTTAATGAAAGCGACTTTTTGTAGTAGACGTAGAGGAGTAGCATCATAAGAAGGCCCCGACTTTGAAGCTGACACAAAAGAAAGACTTGATGGCATCTCAAACATGAAACAGATGTGGACCGCCGAGCATCACACCGAGATGAGCTCATCAGCGCATAGCACGCTTAAAGAAAATGAAATGAGAAACTCTCAAGAGCACTTGCTTCGAGCCAAAACCGTAGCAAATTCACAACAAGTCATGGTCTAGAGAGATTGCCGAAGCCGATCCGATTCAATAGCTCAGAAAAATTCACGATCACTTCAAGGTCATTTAAGACATACAATAATTTATGGATGGACTAGAGAGCGGGGGGGGGGGGAATGGTGGTTTGAAACTCGCTCAGCATGTACGAGTTGGTTTGTTAGAAGGCACAAAAAACTACCACAAATAGCAGCAGCAACAAAAAAACATTTAAGTCCATCACAATTCCATTACTGTGCTAACGTAGAAAAGTATGGATCGCGCCGCCGCTGCTGGCTGCCTATGACGATCGTGATCTTTTGCGAACATGGTAAATTTCTGGCTTCAAATTGCAACTCTTCCTCGACGGTTGATTAATTGTTTGTCCGCCATTCGGTTATCCACGGCAACTTTTTTGTTGCGTTTTTCCTTTTTATTCAAGATCTTGTGGTCGAGAAGCTCTCAACTTTCTTGTTCAAGTCTTGTTCCACAGTCTCGGATAGAATCAGAGAAATTAAATTTTTATAATCGCTCGATTGATCTTTTCTCAGCATTGGATCGACTTTGGATTTCGTTGTTTGCTTGCGTATGCGGGTTACAGAATTTCTGGTTCGAACAAGCTTTTTTTTTTTTTTTTGGAAACTATATACCTACTGCCTTAAAGCGTTTAAACTGGACGTCTGCGTGTATACACTGGCGTTTTTGCAGGAGTCGATTTTTCATCAGAACTGAAACAAATTGCGACACGAACATGGTCTTAAGAGTGCTGGACTTAAGTTCATTTGGACATTGATAAATTGCCACAATTAGTTGCACCGTTGTTTGCAATAAGAAACAAAAGAAGCAAATGCCAGTTTTGTAGGTATATATGTAGGACTAAGACCAGAACGATGATCTAAGTATGTAAAAAATACATATCCAAGTGTAGTGCGCATGATTTAAAGTGCGTGAACTAATTTTCAGTTAACCTTGGTAGTAGATGTTGTTGGGCTGCTTGCTCCAAGCAAGTAATATAGGCAGCGATTGAGCTGCTTTTCCCACGATAAGTTCATGATGAGGCAGACTGGATACATGTGTATGAGTTGATTGCTTCTCGACCGCTACACTATTGAGGAATTCCCCTCGATCGTATACCACTTTCTAACTGCATTGGTGCGTTATTGCAATGTCTCGAAACAGCTTCGCATGGGCGAATCGTATTCTTTCGTATGTAATAATCGGGAGTTATGCGAACTTTTTCTTGAGAAGAGACCTTCGAGCTATATCGAGGCATTTTAGGAATCTCCCCGTGTATTATTAATTTTCGCTGACTGGCCAAAGATGAAAAAAACAACAACCAGAACTGACGTATGTGAATTGAAATAATCAATCTTTATGGCTATAGTGAAGCATTACACGATCTTGACTCGGGCAGAATTTCTTTCAGAATATCAAATGGAAGTGTGAGTTTTCTATAAGATATGCCGGAAATTTATTGTCTTCAAGGTTGATTTCGGGGAGAGAAATGCCGCCAACCTTCAATCTAGAGTAAAACTTGAGAATCAGCAGATTGATTTTCGTTCACTTTAAGGATTGAGTTGGTAGAAGGATCTCATGTGAACTTAATCGTTATATTCCTTGTCCAATATAGTACAGTACCAGTAGAGTAGAAATTCAAATTTAAATTTATTTCATTAGGATGCTACAAGATTACATCGTGAACAGAAAGTGGGTTACTACAAGGGTAGTTGAAAAATGTTAGAACCCTCATAAATAGCAATACGAAATCGTGGCTTGGAGAGTTTATAACCCTTGGTTGACCGTAGAGGGCGGACCTTACTATTTAGATAATCGGCCTGAGAGGTAGCCAATACGTTATAGAAGAAAAATAAGGCTTTCCGTTTTAAATAAGTGTCCAGTGAACAGCCGAGTAGCGTGAAATTAAGGTGGGAGACATGATCGAATCCGCGTAGCCCAAAATCTAACACAGTCATTAAAAAGCGACATTTAACTTTCTACTGCAGTAAGAGTCAAGTTTTGGGAAAACAAGAGAACCAAATGTAAAGTGCTGTAATACTAGACTTCTTAATTAAGTGGCAGCACATTTTCGGCGAAAGAATGCTATAGACGACAACCACAAGCGCCTAAGACTAGTATAAATTTTAGAAAGATTCATTTTAACGTGATCACAGCATGTGTCATATTTGAGTTAAGAATAACACGCATAAATTGCGAATCTTATTCTCATAAGGAATTGGAATTCCATTCAACGTTATTGCAGGCAGGGCTGACTATAGTCAATGGTCAATGAAGAGAAGGCGATGCATTTAGATTTGCTTGGATTAAGTTTCAGATTATTTTTACTTTAGACCAGTTGTAGATCTCATTCAAATCGTAATTCATTCGTGCCGCGCACGATCTTCGATTAGTCCTATTGGACGACTTAAATAGACCTCTGTACATCATCAGCATAAATAATGTGAATATCAACATCACGCTTACTATACTTGAGGCAAATCGTTGATGTACAGGCTGAAGAGCAAAGGTCCCAGAATAGATCCCTGTGGGACGCCGCTGCTGAGGAAGAGAAAGACAGAATAGTTATTATTATCCAATACTACGCTCTGGAAACGTCCACTCAGAAAGTCTCCAAACAGGCGGATTGAACTTCTAGAGAATTCAAAGCGGCGGTGGGATAATTTTTCTAGCAGGCTCTTATGGCAAAACACTGTCAAAAGCCTTAGAAAAGTCTAGGAGGGCCAGAAGAGAAATTTCTCTCTTATCCAATGCAGCGCGAATATCGTTTGTGACCTTCACAAGAGCGGTTTCACAACTATGCGCCTAGGTCGGAATCCAGACTGCCAGCAACTCAATAAATGATTTTCGATTAAATAGTGCTGAATCTGCCAATACAACAACTTTTCAAAAACCTTAGTAAGAAAACAGAGCAAACTAATGGGCCTGAAGTCCTCTGGTGACGACGTAGCTAAAGCCTTCTTAGGAATTGGATTGACATTCGCTAATTTTCAGGGTGTAGGGAATTGGTTGGCATTTTGTGATGCATGAATTAAAAATATGAGATATGGAACCAACAAGAAGTGGAGCAAAGAAACTTAGGTGACATGTTGTCAGGCCTCGAAGCATTCGATTTGACAGCAAAAATTGCTTTAAGCACCTCATCACCACCAACTCCTCGAAAACTAAAGCCATCGACGTCTTCACGTCGTATATTGAATGCAGCAATGCTTTCTCTGATTGCTGATTGTGACGGAGTGATTCCAGCACAATCCGATGACTGTTGGTTGCTAGCAAAATATGAGTTTAATTCATGAGGAATAAGATTACTTTGAGATCTCTATTCTTACCACAGACGCCGGCGTTGCACAGATTGTGCCACAACACTTACGGTGGAACATCAACGTTAAATTTCCTCCTATAATAAGCACGTTTAGCTGCTCGGATTTTTACATTTGTTTTATTCAGACCTGTAAAATTCCAAGTACAAGTACCAGTACCTGGACTTGAAATAAGTACAAGTCCAGGTACTGGTACTGTTACTAGTACTTAAGTACTTTACAGGTCTGGTTTTATTTCTAATACGTTTGTATGATTCACGACTTTCGATGTTCCTCAGTCTTCGATATCGAAAATAAAGATATTTCCGCTCCGCTATTAGAGTCTGAATTTCTATGTTGCTAAACCAGGGAAAAGATATATTTTTTATCTTCTTTTTGCGCAGTTGTTGTATAAATACGGGAAATCGAATTGTTGAAAAAACCAACTTGGTCATCAATGGCAACCAAATCATATATTTGACCCCATTGGAAATAATTCGCATTTAGCAAAAAGAGATTCCCTGTATTGGCAAAACGTTTTTTCAGGGCGACGAATAATTTTTACGTCATACGAAATAAATATAATGAATGTCATGGTCAAGAATGCTTAAACATAATTGGTTAAAAAAGAGAACGAACTTTAAGGTCAGTAACAAAAAATAAATCCAATAGGGATGGATTCAATGCGTTATAATACGTGGGACAATCGTTAATAACATTCAAAGTTAAAGTTTGCATGCTAGAGAGGAACAAATCGACCTGAGAGCTGCCTCTAAGAATCTTGACATTAAATTCCCCCCGACTATAACATTAATTAGTGTATTGTCGACTGACGTCGGAGAGAGTATCGAAAAGTTCGGAAAAGTTTTCGGTGCTGAACTGACCAGGCGGAGTACAGTGCAGTTTAGAAGTACAAGCTAACAGCATGGGACTCTATGCTATTGGAAGATTGTTGTAGAGTCAGTCGACATAAACAAAGTAAGAGTGTTTGAAAATTTGAAGACAGTAACGAGTTATGCAAGTACTTGGCCTTAAGAAACTGATCCTAATCAGAACATCTGGTGTAAATGACGTTTATGACAATAGAGCATTGTACCGTACCATATCGTGCATGTAAAACAATAGGGGCAGTAAAGCTGAACCTTGCTGTTCTCCAAACTTAAAGGTTGAAATTCACTCAAAAGTGCATCATCGATTTTAATTTGTTCGTATCGACCAAGAAGATGAAAGGCATGATCATGTTGATCAGCAGTTTAAGACACAGCAGTCGAAGACTTCAAAAAAATTCAGGAACTTCAAACAAACAACCAGGTGATTTCTGTCGAGTACACGTGTGATGTTACAGTAAAATTATTTCAAAATTAAAACATGCTCTGAGCGGTGACTTCCATTGAGTAAACACGTAATTCCTTCCAAAGTCCAGGAAGATCTATGTATCGATGGGCTTGTTGCGAAAGAATAATAAAATTTTGTAGTTTCAAAATTCAACCACCCTCCAGCAAGTCTATGCGAATAGATCTTTGTCCCGTATCCTTGATGTTTTGTAGAAAACCTAAGGGTCCACGAAAGATCATTGAACCGAACTAAAATATTAGCGACCATGTTGTAAGTGAAGACAGAATACTGCTCGGAAGAGAAGAGTACTAATGAAAATTGGTTCAAATGAAAGATCATGGAATTGAATTGAAATCTATGGGGGGTGGAAAACTGAACTTTCTGCCCCCTGCTTTTCATGTAGAAGCACAGACAGTTCACGATCATAAAAGAAAAAACAAAGAAAAAAACACACACACATGAGCAGATGAATAGGGGCCTAACGAGATGTTGTCTATCTTTGGGGTGTTAAAGAGTATAATAATAATAATAATTTATTTATAGGAAGTGGTACACAAGATTTACAAATCTTTTGTTCCAACATATAGAAATTATAGTGGAATCTAGAAATTATAGTTATATAAATGAGGTGATTAAGCAAATATTAACAATTTTAACTCTTAGAGAAAGTTAATAATTAATACACAATTACGAAATACTGAGAAAATGCAAATAAGAAAATAAGAGAAAGTACATAGAAAAATTCAAGAATTCAAAAAAGATAGATAGACTACTACACTAGCAATAGACTGCACAGATTGAAACTTAGAAAAGCGCTCAAAAGTGTTCGCAAGATTACAGAAAAATGAGTTTTAATAATAGCTTTGAATGCATTAACGGTGCGAGCCCCCTGCAAGCTAGAAGGGAGCAGATTCCAAAAGCGGCCAGCCTGAAAAGGAAAAGAACTCTCCATGACCGTTCTGCTTAAACGGGGAATAATAAATTTACGGTTACATGGGGATACCAGAAATTAGAAAAATTCTCGGAGATACTCTCTGGTTCATTGCTATTTAATATACCAAAGAGCAGAATTAAAATTCTATGCTTTAAGTAGTTATCTAGAGAGCAGCCAAGTAGGGCACTACTGTAAGGTGAAGCATGGTCATATCTTCTTAAGCCGAAAATGAAACGAATGCAATCATTGAAAGCTACTTGAACTCTCCGGGCGCATTCACTATCTAATTTGGGGAAGATAGTATTTCCAAAAGAGAAGTAAGGCGCATAAATAATGTCATCACCAGTCTCTGCCTAACGCTGACGTGTCTAAAATACTCGCCGAGAGCCATAGCCTTCTTAAGCCTGCATAGACTTTGCTAAGTAAGACTTTATAGTATTACCGCAACATTTCATGTCTCAGCCCAATACTATTCCCAAGCTTGTAACTTTATTGTCACAGGCAATAGAAAAACCATTCAGACTTATATCTGGTATGTCAATTTCGTCCAGTGGTCGGTTATAGAAACAGATACACTGCGACTTTGTAGGGTTAAGCAGTAACCCATTCAGCCTAGACCATTCATGAATCCTTTCAAGATCCCGATTAATACGCTCGATGCAGTCCTCAATGAGGCCAATAGACCTACTTAAGTATAGCTGTACATCATCAGCATATAGCTGAATTTTAGCATCTTCAATAACATCAAGAAGGTCATTAATAAACAGGCTAAAAAGTAGAGGACCAAGTACAGAACCCTGTGGTACACCATATGAGACGGCCTTCAAGGCCGAAAAGTTATTATCCACCTTAACTAGCTGATGGCGATCACAGAGGAACTCTTTAATCAAGGAAATAGCGAATGCAAGTTTACAAAGCAGAAATTCATGGCCAACGCTATCAAATTCCTTAGAGAAGTCAAGAAGGACAAGCGTACTGAAATTATTGTCGTACATGGCTATTCTTATATCTGTTGATATCTTTAAAATAGCAGTTTTACAACTGCGAAACGGAGGGAAACTAGACTGCCAGGGAGACAACATCTGATTACAATCAATCCAACCTAGTATTTGCCAATATATGAGCTTCTCTAGAACTTTCGATAAGAATGACAAGAAAGTCACTAGGTGTTTCAGCTTTAGCCTTCTTAGGGATTGGCAGGACAATACCAGTTTTCCAGGTGTTGGGAAAGGTAGAAGAGTAAAACAAGTATTCATGATATGAAGAATGCTTTATAAGGCGTGGTAGTAGAGAATCGAGTCCTGTAGCCTCCGATTTAACTGAGAAAATAGCAAATCGCTAAATCAATTCCTCGAAAGTAAAAACAATTCTGGTTAATTTGTGGGACCCAAGTAACATCGGAGCTAGGAACTTTGCTTATAGGTGAGACACTTGAAGCCAAAAAATGCGCGTTCAGGTCATCCGGGTTTAAATTACAAGATGCACCATCAGTTCCATACACACCAGCCTTCCGTAGATTGCGCCAAGATGGCATAATACTAGTAGGTTAGGTTAGAGTGGCGGCCATCGTATAAGAAAGTGTACGATCAGCCACACTTAGACCATCTATGATCCATTGTGACACAATCCTAGTAAGACCTATCATGATCATGAAATGGAAATTAGTGATCTACAACAATTCAGCGATGATTGAAATGGAACTCATGATCATGTCATGTAAGAAGAATGGGAAGGTAAATGAAAGAAGCTAAAATGAGTCGTATTATACCATGATGATTTTGAAGTGTAGGTACGCCTACAACTTGAAAACACGTTTTACGATATTTTCAACATCTTAAGTCAAGGTCTACAGCAGGCAAATAGTAGCCAGCCAGCCAACAACAAAAATTCTACAACTCGTGTGTACGGGGCATCTCATATCATCACAGTTCGTCATAAGCCGGCAACTCTTGCGCAATAAAAATTCTGGGATCGTCGTCTTGTTTGACTTTATTTAAATCGAAATTTTTTCTTTCCCCCGCCCCCAAAAACCTCTCCTTTTGTATTGGCGACTACTGCATCCTTCAATGTCTTTTTAACTTTGTTTATTGCTGCGATGCTGCAATGTAAATTTTCTTGATTATGCTTTTTTTTTTTCTATGCAAAAAGAATAGATGTAGAGCTACGCTTCGTGCTAGAAATACATAAAAAATGCACAACGACGTTACTAGCCTCTGAGTATTTGTAGTTAGTAGCTTAGATCGGCAAGCGATTAATAATATGTGAACGCGGCGCGGATTTAAAGATCTGTAAAGACGCTGAAATGTGAAAAACTGCGCATGTGCCGCCGACTCAACTTCTTACTTACTTTTGAATGAGCGGAGCGCATGATGATGGATATGGGATGGTTTCGCTATAGTAGAAGCATTGTGGGTGGAATTTTAATTTTGATTGGCGAGTTGTTTTCGCTATTAGTTACTGCAGAAAATGTTTTTTCTTGTTGTTATTGCTGTTGTTGTTTTTGTTTTTTTCGCCTGAACGATGATCTATTCAACTCGTGGAACAAGTTGATTGCGTCGCTTATATAATGACTATTAAGACGAGTGCGAGGGCAAACAAATGTGGAGAGAGGGGGGGGGGGGGGGGGGGGGGTTGAGTTTCATTTTAATTTGTCAACGACCGAGCCGGGTCGACTTAGGAAGGAGTTAATTACAAAAATGCTAATAGCCTCGTGGTGACTTTTTACTTACCCCCCATATGATGTCATCACTATAAAGTGAACTAAGGAGAGGCGAGAGGAGAGGATGATTGTCGGTGTGGTCTTTGTGAAGCATTTTACCAGAGGACATTGCCAAATTAGAGAGCCTTTATTGGGCGATATAATTAAAATTTATTAAGCCTAAAAAATCTTAGGTGGGCACCGATGGCGCATATGTGAAACTTAAGGAAACAGCAGTAAACTTAAACGGGGCTTTAATTGTTGGCGATAATCTCAATTCGGTTAAATTTTCGGTAATAATTTGACTTTTTTTTGGCAATTTTTGAAATTGTCGAAGTTTGTATAACTCGAATCGAAAGAAATATAATCAACCGTGAGTTTCTCATTAGTGAGAGAATCAAATTTTCATGATTTTATCTGCAGCAAGGTAAAAAAAAAAACATCTTATTCTGCCTGGTGTGCAGCAGACCGAATACATGGAAACTCTACACGAAAAAACAAAAACAAAAGTCTTAAGTGCATTCGCTCATTAAATTTCGAACAACCGCGCGCTAAGATAGATGTCCTTTTGACCCTTTTTCAAAACTCCACAACTGGAAATACGAAAATCCCATGACCTTGATCATGAAACTGTCTGCAATTATATTGCAAAAATGGGCCTTCATCTGTTCTGTTATGGGCTCGGAAATTACGGGATTATGTTAGGATATATGAAAAAAAGGGCATATGCACGCCATGTGTTTGGAAATGTCATCCTGTGTGAGTGTGCCTGTGTATGCGTGTCCCGTTGGTTTATTTTGCCTGGTGTTATGATGCAATTCTTTCTCATTAGTGGGCAGCAGTTGTGTGTTCGATACTAACCGCACAGCCAGGAGGATTAAGGATTATTTTCTGGTGGTAGGGGAGATGGCAAAAAACAAAAAAAAAAAAAACCTTCTTCTTCTTCTTCTTCTTCTTCTGTTACTGCCCTGTTGAACTTGAAAGTTACGACGCAGCATTGGCCCATATTTTTCAACAGGCTGCCTGCTGTCCTGCACTCTGTTTTTTTTCTTCTTCTTTGCTTTTTTTAGGGTTATTGCGTTTCCGTTCCTTCGCGAAATACATAATGGAACCAATCAAGCGCGACATGTTTTGTTGTTTTCCAATTTTTTTTTGTTTTTTTTTGTTTTTCTTACATGTTGTCGTAAGCTTGTTTACCAAATTCATGAATAGAAGTCGGTCATCCAGGAGCCTAAGAAGAAGGCTAAAGAAGTTTCAGGGTCTCACGGTTGACATTGAAATCGGAAGTGGCTTTCATTGAAAATTTACTTTTTGGATGTTGTAAATGAAAGTTTTGTTGGTTGTTTTTTGTATTTTTTTTTTTTTAATAACTGAACATGCATTGATTGTAAACATTTTCTTGAATGCCTATATATAGTTTTCCGTTCCACTATTATGACAGTAACAAATCGGTATGTAACGTAAAAAATTAAATTTGATTTTAAAGCGAATATCTAAGTCGTAAAATGAGGACATAGGATATGGTTCACCATATCGCAGGAAGTCCATCTGATTCTATTGAAACGATTTATTTGAAAAGGCTTATTTAAATGAAGCAAGCTGAACAGAAGTATCAGGGCCTTTTAGTTTATGTACCTACCTAGTTCCATAATGAACAATTAAGGAAAGAATTGCTCAAATGATAAACATGGCCGAATCCCCGTAAGCCTGTCGCAGGTAGAAAATTTTTTCGGTAAGAATGTTTGTTCTAGCAGGGACTAAAAAGACTGACCGACAAAAACGATACGACATGTTTGATTTTTCTACCAACCGGAGATATATATTTGATTGTCAATGACAACGAGGAGTCCATTGTTCACCCTCCCAGCTTATGAGCAGTCGGACCCTCTCACAAAATTCAAAATGAGTCCCCAAACCCTCTTTTCCGGCTTCATGCAGTTCTTCCAGGAGGTGTGAACGAATCTGAAATCTGTGTTTTCCTGAGAGTTTCGGCTTCCACACCGCATTCTTTGCATATCGGATCGTCAACAAACGTCGTCCTGTATAGGTGACCCCTGAGAAAGGAGTACCCGCCCATAGTAAGAAATTGACACTAGAGTTCTCAGGGTTAGCTTGCTTAGTCACAATAGCTTTTTCATTTACTTTGGGTTAGGGCTGCCCCACAGCTCCTTTGTAGGTCTACCCGAAGGGTCATCTAATCACGACTTTACTGGCAGTCAGCCCAAGCAGAGATATTAGATGCAAGGTGTTTTGGTGCGATCCCAATTGTGGAGGACGAAGCCTTCGAAGTTGCACCAAGACGAGCAAGTTCGTCCCCCTTTTCATCCCGCTAATGTCACTGTAACCTGGAACCCAAAGCACAAGTACCCTATCCGAGAAAGGGATTTCAGGTGGGTTTTACATTCCAATACAAGCTTGATGGTTTTGATAAGGCCTTGACAGCTGCTTGGCTGTCTGAGCAGACTTCAATCTCCTTGTACTCAGTATCTGAATTAAGGAGATATACCTTCCCGCTTCAAGGAAGGCCTTGACTTCCGTCTGGAAAAGTGTGACATGACTTTCAAGGTGTATGGCAATTTCCACGTAAGGCTCTTCGCATAAAACTCTTGCTTCGATGTTTTCTTCCGATTTGGAGCTGTCTGTACATGTGATAGGTTTTGCCAATGGTTGAAGCACGGAACGTGCTTCCCATTTTGCCCTATCTGGAGTTTCCTATTTAAAGTTGCTCATTAACATAGTCTCGAGGAGGTATCCCTGTCTATGTCAAGTGCGATGGACTGCACGAATTCAAAGATGGACTCATGTGGAACTATTGTACCAGTGTCAATCCAGTTCTGATACAGATGCAGTGATTGATGTCCCAGTCTTGAAATGTATATGCAAGAGCCACAAAGCTGGTTCATTTGAGAGCGCCGTTTACATCAAGTAGGCACACAATCTTTGAATCTTCTCCATTGCCTTCCACCACACTCAGTCAGTCACATTTAGTTACGTCTATATTCACGTATAGAACCTTAGCTGCTGGAACCCACCTGTATATGTGGATGACATGTTGTGTGTCACAACACTTCATTTTTCGAATTAATACTATTTCAAGATCAGTATGCATGTTGTGACTTTGTTTGACATAATCACAGAGGATAAGTTCAACATGATATTGCCGCAAAGAAACCACAACAAGTTTCAGTAGGATATATTCCTACTTAACACATCACTTAAACTTAAGCTTTAGGTACATTTTTTAAATACTAAATAGTAGTGGGCCTAGTACGGATCCCTGAGGTACCTCTTAAGGCACAAGAAACAAATTTGAGACCGTGTCATTTTATAATTTTCCTAAAGGATTTTTGAAATTTGTAAAAATAATTTTTACACCAAATTTTGGAACGGTCGAAATTTTTGCTGATGGGAAATTTTGTTGTCAGTATATCCCCTCATGTCCCACGTACTCAACGGGATTTTGATTTTCAGGTATTTATTTTCTGAATTTGCTGCCAATATTTTTAGGTATTGCCATGTCGCCTGTTGGTCCTTTAGTTTCAAGACGTACACAACACAAAAACGATAAGTCTCGATTAGACTATGTTTCATGCGACAGCTTTTAGCACACACCATTTTCTCCTAGTTAATACAGTTTTCACTCCAAGTAGGGAAGTGCTTTCTTGTATGACGTGTTCCATGTTTATTCCAGTCTAGGGCTTCCATTTACTCTCTAGCTGAGATCTCACTATAACCAGGACAGAGTAAACTGCATTTCTGGAGTTCCTATGCAATTTTGTATCGCAGACTAGAAAAATTACATACTTGAACATTTTGAGCAGAACATTTTCAATCTCATAATGGAAACCAGTAGATATGCGGTTTGAAGGCGAATGATGACAACACTTCGTATAGTCACATCCATAACTGTATTCTTTACCGAAACCATTGAACTTAACATATGAATTTTGAATGTACAATGTGAGAACATTTTCCACAAAAGCAATTAAGCTGTAAAAAAAAAGCACCACAAGCTCTGGTGACAATTTTAGATGCAAATGCCATTGCATGACATTGGGATTGGAGCACGACTTAAAAAATATTTGAGCAGATTTCTTCAGTGAAATTTTTGTTTTTGTTTTTCTTTTCTTTGCAAGACTCGCCAATCTTTATATTTACCTTTGGGCGAAAAGTCCCTGAGCTTCATTGGGCACGGCCGAAACTTACATTTGGCGGATCATTGTCGTGGTATACATATGTACCTACATAGGAAGGAAGGTATCTCTACTAACTCGCTCGCCTTGAGAGCTTTTATTTACAAAAAGTATTAGTACAGGTCCCAAGCTTAACTGCTACATTTCAAGGATTTGCGAGTGTAGGCGGAACGACACGAAAATTGATTAGAGAAAAGAACTTCCTGGAAAGAATTATTCTGTGGTGGTCTCAAGGATCCAGGAATCCAAAGTATAGTAAAGGTAGGTAGGTGCTGTATTATCTCTTTTATATCTAAGCCTATCTTAGATGGGAAATTAAATTATTTAGACAGGAAACACCTTAACTACCCCACCCCCAAAAGCATTTCAATAACGAATTTTATTGTGTTCGGTTCGTTTATTCCAAATTAACTCTCCACACACACACACACTGCGGTCGGCTATAATGATACCAGGAAATTACAGCTTTTGTCCGGTAATGAAGTAATTTCTTGGAAGTTATTAGTTTCCTCAGCGTAGTAGAATAGGTGCGAGAACAGGAGAATCAGAGCTTGCTGGATTGTTGGATTACACTGCACGAATGGTTGATTTTTTCCAAGGTTCTATTTTTCTATATAAAACATGAGAGCAAAAAAAAAAACAAAAATCTGTCAAAGCAAGAAACCATCTTTTGATTTGCGTGCAGCCACTGTCAGGTCCCGTTTTTTAAAGGAATCTTTCTTTTTATTTGTGGCCGACCGGGCGAGTGGCGCCACTCGCAGTATTTTTCTTCGAATCTCTGCGCTCGGATTCGGTTCAGAAAGCAGAGACGTAAAAACATAATTGCACACTTCGAGAACAACACTAAAATCATGTTCGGGGCACAGTGAAAAAACTATTGAAAAGAAATGGTTTTTTCCTGCCTCAGGTGAAACGCAACAAAAAATTTTTTGAGGAATGAATTAACTCACGCAAACAAAAAGCCTGGCAAACATCAGAGAACAACTTTCGGTTGTAGTCGTCACTGGCAGGGAGGAATATGAATGTGAGTTTGTTATTTTACCTGATAACGCCTCAATGATGAAATTGGGCAAATCAAAGGTAGTTAGGATAAGAAAAGTCTGACTTTGCGCAGTGTTTTTGGCGGTTTCTATAATCAAGATCCTCAAGGGTGGTTAATTTGTGGTTTAAAGGAGTAAAGATAAGAATAATATTAAAAATGAAGGATTTGAATGATGAATAAAGCATTCCCAGATTTCCGACCAGAATACATGGAGAAAAAGAAAAGAAAATTACTTCCCCACCCAAAATAGTGTTAAATTATGTCTATGAGCTTTTATCGATCAGTTAGAGAGCAAGGACTAGATCCAAAACATTTGGCTTAAAAAAATATGGCGTACAGTATGGCGAGGCTGTGGAGTGAACCTGTGAGAGTTCGTCAGAGTAAGGTTTCCTTTGTCTAAGTCAAATGTTGTTGGCACAATTTGTGTTTTCTATGTGCATAGAGACTTAACTTTTAGAAGGAGTAAGTCGGCATGTCCTAGCGTGTCGTGTGGTTCGTCAGACTATGTACATCTCATGGCGCAATGAATACAATTGTTCGAATCTTAGGTACAATTACCTATTAGAGATATAGATCACGATTCATTAGATGTAACTTGGTCAATTCTCTGTTTCTAATATAGACAACATACATGAATCGTGTCGAACAAGAAAGGCGGCGAACTACAAGTACCAACAAGTCCTTTAATTCGTACAATAACTACCGAAAATCGACGAGAAAAGCAAGCCAACTGAAGTTTTCATCAGGATGCTCTTCCTATGGTCGGCTTTTGATTTAGCCTCGTCTCAACATTTTATAAGATTCTTCTTGAATACTATAAATTTTGCGTACAGTTAGTCTACACTGATATGTCTTCTTCTTTCTTGCATTTATTTTCTTTCGAATAGTAACAGGTTGGCCTTCTGATGGAAAAATTTCCGTAAAACATGTGCTTCAACTGTTTGAACAAACCAGAAGTTCCGACCTCTGTGATTGAACTGAAGTTGGCCGCAGCCAACACTAACTTTACACTTTGAACAAAGTTTAGTTTCATTCGTTGTCTCAGTCGAAGTTGCAATTGTGTAACTTGCCACATGCATTTACCATTTGGGCAAAGTCGTAGTCGACTGATCAGTTGGAATTCTAATTCAGGCCTTATGCATCTGTTGTTCAGGTCATAGATTAACGGCGACTGTATTATGTATCTGTCCATTTTGGAATGGGTTCATATAACAGGTTTCGTCTGGTAAACTTGAAGTACGACCCAATGAACTACAGGCATAGGCGTACTTATACGAAACTTCATCAGCTTGCCTCCGAACTGAATTGGATTTTACGGATTATAGAATTTCCGAGAGGACTGTTTATGTTGTTTATTTTGTGCAAACATTTCGTCTCATTTTCTCCTGTACTGTATCAGATGGACAGCCACAGGGGTCTATTTTGCGTCCGCTATTGTTTACCATTTATGTACATATTCGACATTCTGTCAACTTTTAATAAGTGCAACTTTCAAACGTATGAGACTAGTCCAAACTCATATTTAACTCACGGAAATATCTCCCTTGTCACAAACAATGTCCTTAGTCTAGATCAGTGGTTCTTAACCTGGGTTCGATCGTTCGGTGAGTCGGTCTCCCGGGTTCGGTGGAGGTCAAAACCAAAGATTAAATAACTATAAGATAGGACACAGAAGAGTTTTCCGATTGTTTTACATTTAAAATGTACACGGCTAGAAAAGGAAAGAAAGACTCTCTTTAAAACATTTACGAATAAAGGCATAAAATGACCATCATTGGTTGCCCTTGATCACGCAACATCGCTTGGCTTATCTCTGCTGAAGGGAATTTGGTGCGCTCAGTAGTCGAATTGTAACTGTGGTGGTACATTTCTTAATTTTAATCCCTTCATACTATGTCGAGCGAGAAAGTGGTCGGACGAATATGTACAATATGGATTCACATGTATAACGGAACGTGACGGGAGTAAGCGTCCTAACTGCATGATTTGCAATTCTAGTCTAGCACCGGCAAAACTAAGAGAATACTTGCTTAAGCTGCATGGAGATGTAAAATACAAGAACACAACGCTCGCTGAATTCAAGATGAAGAGAGCCAGATTCGATGAAAAGGCTACTCTGCCTGTTCTCGGCTTTGTACCTATCAAGAAACCGATCCTCACAGCATCGTAGGAAGTTGCTTACCTGATCGCAAAGCAGGGCAAACCACATACCATTGGTGAAACACTCATAAAACCAGCTATGTTGAAGATGGCGAATATCATGCTGGGAAAAGCGGCTGAAGTTAAGGTATCCCGAATTCCTCTTTCAAATGACACCATCAGCAACAGAATAGAAGACATGAGCAAAGACATCTTTGCCCAAGTAGTTGCAGATCTGATTTCAATCCCGGCAAAATTCAGCCTTCAACTCGACGAAATCACAGACGTTTCTATGTAAGCCGCCAGCTTGCAGTATTCGTGCGCTATGTGAAAGACGACAGGAAGAGTTTTTATTTTGTAACCCTCTTACAACAACTAAGGCAGCCGATGTGAAGAAACTTGTGGAGGACTTCTTCAAAGACAACAATCTTTCGTGGGATATGGTTTCTGCAGTTTGTTCGGACGGAGCCCCAGCCATGCTCGGAAGAAAGTCTAGTTTTGGTGCACTAGTTAAAGCTGATGCACCATACATCATTGTTACGCATTGTATTCTACACAGGCATGCGTTAGCAACAAAAACTTTGCCTCCAAAACTGGCAAAAGTATTAAAAATTGTAGTGGAATGCGTGAACTATGTGCGAAATAGTGTTCTGAGGCACCGCATCTTCAGGGAGCTGTGTAAAGAAATTGGATCTGAATTCCAGGTACTTTTGTACCATTCTAATGTTCGGTGGTTATCCCGGGGTGAGGTGCTGAATCGTGTTTTTGCCATGCGTATGGAATTGCCCTGTTTTTGCAAGAGCACCAACATTTTCATGCAGACTGCTTCAAAAATTTAGATGAGCTTGCAAAATCTCTCGACGGATACTTCCCTACAATAGAGATGAGTGAGACATCCATTCACGTTTAGTGCTGAAACTACAGATGTCAATGATGAATACCTCGATGAAATCATTGAAATTCAGCAGAGCTAGGTTTAACAGCAACTCTTCAGAGCAAAAACGAACTCAAAGTTTTGGTGTCAACAAATGGTAACGTACCCTGTTATTGCTAAGGAAGCTCTGGAAATTTTCATACCGTTTGTTACAACATATCTTTGCGAGCAATCCTTTCGCGGATGTTGGACATAAAAACGAAGGAAAGGAACAGAGTTTATTGCGAAAATGACATGAGAGTGGCACTTGCCAAGAACTAGTCTCTAAAAGGCAATAAAAATAAAAATAATAAAAATATTCATTATTATGTTTTTGTTTTTATATTAAAAGCATTTTATAATGGTTTTGTTCTTTAATGGTTTGTTCATTTTGTGCACCTATGTATAAATATATACTCATGTTTTGAATTTGAAAAAAATATATTTTTCCAATTAAGAAGGGTTCGGTGAACGCGCATATGAAACTGGTGGGGGTCAGTACCTCCAACAAGGTTAAGAACCACTGGTCTAGATATTGACCGTATTGATAGCACTGTGTATGTGTAAAATTGATTCATATGCATGTGTCATCATATACTAAACTCTAAAATGATTGTGTACTTTTAAAAGCTTTAATCCTCACTAAGCAGACAGACAGACCATAACTATTAAAACCTGCAATTTAGTCAGCGTCAATTTCTAGTAAGCTGTCAAAATTAATTTTATTGAACTTTTTTCTGAAATGCGAGCAGCTTAGAATGCAGCTGGAAATTGAAATTTTCATTCACCCCGAAACCCAGAGCCCCAGCTAAAAATAGATAACCAGCGAGCGAGCGCAAGTAAATATTTCATGAGTTTTACATAAGCAGCAAAAGCCTAAGAACAGCATTTAAATCAAGTCATTTGCCCGCTTCTGTTCTCATAAATAAACTTCATTCACGATATCGTTGGCACCCACTCACCTATACGGTCCCCCACAAACCCTCTATTCTGCAGTCCTTCCAAACTGTTATAGTCTAACTATAAAACAAGTAACAGCACAGCTCCTAACCAGAGCGAGTTCCTCCATCGGGGCCTTCCAAGCCGAGTGAGTTTTTCTCATGCTCATTGTTTTCAAATTTTATCGACATTTGCATCGTGTTACGTTGGCGCAGCTTGCATTGCAGTTGCATTTTTGTTTTGCTTTCATTTGATGTTCAGTCGGCCGGCAAAATCACCCCTCTTCTCCGCCCCTCTCATAATCTCTTAGCCTTAAAATCAACTCTCGACGAAGTCATTAATTAGCACCTCCCAGCATCAGAGAGTGTGGTGAATGCTTTGAATTAGAGCTTTGCCCCCCCCCCCCCTAACTCGACACCATGACGCGTTTTTGCATTACATGTGGAATGCAGCAAGCACTCGTTACTCAGCCAGCCTGTAACCTTGGCCAGATGGATGAATTCTCTTCGAACAAATATAGACGCCACCAGAACGGCAGCTTGAAAACTTGTACATGCATACACGGTGCATATGTACCGATGCATGGTGCAGCAAGTACTTGTGGTATGTGTGTGTATGTGTGTGTGTCGTAACACTTCCTTTACCCTGACCCATCCCAATTCTCCAGATTTTGAGGCAAACAATAATAAAAGAGGGACCGAAATACGAAAAACGGGGTTACAGTGCAGCAGCAGCAGCAGGCATGCAATGCAAAAGCCTAAACAAATTGTGTAAAATCGGGAATGCGACTATACTTGAAAGCAGGGGGGCACTTGAAACGAAAGGGGTAGGGGGGGGGGTGGCAATCAGCGCGACATGCTCTTCAACATCGTCATTTTCGCGCATACTTTGAATCCCCTGACGCAACCGGCGAAAACAATGCAAAAAGAAACTAAAAACCGCGCGCCAGCAAAACGCAAACTAAAGAGAGAAAATGGAAAATTAAGGCAACTCTCGACTCGCGATGGTAGCAAAAATGCACAAATGCAAAATGCAATGGAGCTCACGAGCACATGCTAATTGCACACTTTGGAAGGCAGCAGCAGCAGCAACAGCAACAGCAGCAACAGCAACAGCGCCTTTGTAAAAGTTTTAAAAATATGCCGAACATCTCGGTCGAATGGATGGGCGAGCGGGTTGGCGGATGGTGGCGGTTGCTGGTGTTCAGAAAATAATGAAAATATCGCTGTTTTGGATTTTTTTTTTTTGATTATGGTGCCGTGCAACTGTTTGAAATTAAAAAAAAAAAAAAAACTTCAAGTAATTAGAGTCATGCAACTTGGGGTAGGTCAGAATGTGCCCCACTATCGCTCCGTAATCGGGGTACCTAGTCACTGCTGCATCAGAGAGCCGAGGGAAGGAGACGACCATTTTCCGTGCACCAAAAAAAAACATGTTGCGGTGCGTGCAGTTAATCAATATAAATTCGTTACGCCTCGGTAAAACATTAAAAGGTGGTCTCGGTTAGGCCGATTAGAATTAATTAACTAAGGCGAAGGTGGTGCGCGATTAGTAGAGTAAAGTTCAAGGCGAGATTTTCGTTTAAAAATTCATTGGAGAACGTGTAAATATCTTTCGCTTCTCTTAACAGTGCAATTATTACAGAGATAGAAAAAAACATGACTTCACGGACAAGAGAAACACAAGGGGTTCAAAAGCTTCATACTACTGCAAAACAATCATTTTCCTGTGAACTACGCCGCAATAGATCTATAGAAATTAATTATTTATGGATGGATGGACGGAGGGTTCACATCTTTTCTTGTACGTTAAATTAATCGGAAGTACCCTGGTTTGTTCGAGCTAAGTAGAGAATATAGGAAAACCAGAGCACGCCTTTTCAAATACGTAGCAAAGAAGCATCCGAGCAAATGCAAAAGGAAAGGCGAAACATGGTAAATCATCGCAGCCCAAAAACAAACCGAATACAGTCTTTGAATGCCACTGTGACTTTCCTGGCATCCACCTTGAGAAACATATTTCTACCATAAGTGAAATGGAGCAAGGCTGTAACTTTAATTAATCTTCAACGCATGCTAGTAGACAGCAGACCCGATGAAAGCCATAGACATCGGACCCTGCTTAAACTTTGCTGACATTTCATGTGTTGATTCAAGACAACTCCAAGCGTTTTAATTTTACTTACAATAGGCAGCGAAAAATTATTTAAAACCACTGGTGGGACTTCAATTAAACCGTTATTGTAAAATTTAATACAATCAGACTTTGCAGGATTTGCAACGATTGCAATTGGCGCCCAGGTGTTAATTCTTTCCAAATCACAATTTATACGTTCAATACAGTCTTCAAAAGGACCGATCGGCCGGCGGCGGCTTAAATAAGAGTTGTATATCATCGGCATATAAGTGAATCTGTACATCTTGAACTACATCAGGGAGATCTGTGATAAATAAGCTGAATAGCAAAGGTCCTAGTATTGAACCTTGAGGCATACCACAAAGTAAAAGCAGTGCAGAGGATAAAATTTTCTTTTTAATACATACTCGTTGTCTGCGGTCTGCAAAGAAATGCCTTACCAGAGCAATGACAGAACTACTTATATTAAAAGAAGCATCAAGTTTCTGGAGAAGGATACGATGGTCGCCACTGTCAAAGACTATCGAGAAGTCCAGAAGTACTAAAACTCTGATCCAAAGACTTTCTCAAATCAGAGGTCACCTTCAGAACTGCAGTCTCACAGCTGTAGAAGAGTCGAAAACCCGATTGACAACCTGCAAGAGAGTTATTGGCCTCGACAAATTCGACTATTTGCTTATATAATAATTTCTCTAAGATTTTGGATGTGGAACATAATAAACTTATTGGACTGAAGTCAGCTGGTGATACAGGAGAACAATTCTTTGCATTAGGAAGGACTGTTGGCATCTTCCAGACAGCTCGAAAGTAGGATGACGTTAAGCAATTTAAGAATTTACCAATAAACGGAAATAAAATCTTAATGAACCTAGGTGGAAGATTGTCTGGCCCAACTGGTTCAGACTTGATTGAATTTACAGCATCCACAAGCTCATTGTAGTCGACTACACGAAAGTTGAAGCGGTTGGTATTGATATTAGATGAGATATCTCTTATCGGATTACCAGCTGATATATGAGAAGCAGCCAACTGATTGCCACTGTGGGAAGAGCTGATAGACGTGAAAATATGTTTAAGTCTTCCGGATTTAAATCATAAGTGATTTTGTTCCTTAGCTTTAGGCCTGAGATTCTGGTCGAATTTGAAATATTGTCATTTTGCTCGCCTAATTTTTGAAGTCACCTTGCTGCGGACAGCTTTATATAAAACTCGTGCCTCCACGGTCTGAGTACGCCTCAACGGTTGGTACAGGTATTTACGCTCAGTAATGAGAGATTGAATACGAGATGAAAATCATGGTCAACTTCTGCAAACAGGCTTGCATTCCCTTTGAGGGAGGAAGGGATCTGAACTTGATTGTTTACTGAATCACACAGAACTATGTCATCCCAAGATAGATCAAAACATTCCTTGATAGAAAGAACTTTCATCAATGCTGTTAAAATCACGGTATGAGTACACGAAAGAAGATGGTTATTGGTTAACAGGTATATAATAGCTGAGAAAGAGAATGTCGTGACCAGTTGTGCTATGTGGATCAAGTTGATTATGCGATAGTGCCTTATCTCTATCAGTAACCAAAAGAAGATCTAGTAACAAGGGACTGGCTGCATTAAAATATAAGTTGGAAAATTGTTAGTGACACTTAGGTCTAGAGTCCACAAGAAATGCAGGAACGGATCTCTTTGATTATCTTGGCGTCACAAATTTAAGTTAAAAGCTCGTCCTAGAATGACATTGGAGTTTGGACACTAAGTATGTACCTATATCAAGAATTCTTAGAGAGAACAGATAAACACAAACTCGACAAAGGAAGGAAAGAAAGAACTGGATTCAGATCACCCCTTCCAAAATATGAGCTTCATACATTGGATTTTGATGAGATAAATTAACGGCGCTGTAGCCTAGGACGTGTATGCACAATTCGTCTTCTTATGGAGCATATTGACAAAAATCTACGAGATCATTCCATAGATTAAAAATGGAAAATCTACAATCTACGACGGTGAACTACTTGGAATTGCTTACACAAGACAAATAAAACGTGTAACGAACCTGTATGTACATGGCTAGACATTAATAGAACTATGTGTGAAGTTTTCTATAGGAAATTTTCCTTCGTATAATTCACAATAGCTTTTTGAATCGATATTATAAATAGGGCAATATAGATTCACTAGACACCTTCATCCGCCTACGAGAATTTCCTGTACAACATTTCTAGCAAGTTGAACTGGCTTGTCCGGGAGACCTAGAAAATCGTCCTCCACCTCCAAACCCTGCCTGTGAGAAAGTACGTGAAGAACGGAGATTAACAAACGGAATCCAATAGTCAGTACGTGTACAACAGAAAAGCTATCCTATCACCAGTACGTGAACAAGGGAGGACTAGTGGTGGTACGTGAGCAACGGAAACCACTAGTTAGTGTACGTGTACAACGGAAGTCTCTCCTGTCACACACTCAAATTAGATTTAGGAAACCTAGACAAGAAATTTACTAATATAGATCATTTTACATTTGTAATAGGGACAAGAGAATAAAGAATTAATTTGAACTCAACCCAACTGTTGTCATTTGGACCCCTCCCTCACTGCACTGAAGCTAACCAGAGTCAAGTTCTGACGTTTTGCTACCGACCAATGTTACCAGACGTACGGAAACTTCCGTACGCGTACGGAAATTTTGAACTGAAAACGGAAGGCGGAAATCACTTCATTCCGTACGGAAATTTTCAATTTTTGAGCAAAAGTATGTTATATTTAATATATACTTAATCTATGACTTTCTGCTGTAATATCAATCCTATCAAACATGTTAGTGTAATAACTGTGTCCCATGGAAACCGACATTAAAAAAATGCGTTTCTAAGCTCTTGTTAACATCCAAGCTAAATGCGACTTTGCTGAATTGACTGAACAAATTTCAAACGTCACTTGCATTCCATATCGGAATTGGCTACTAAGATCAAAATATATTTTGTATTTGTTTTAAATATTGTACCCCACCGCAGTCGCACAAACTTAATGAAATTTGTTATCACATACATTGGGTGAGTATGTTGAGTATGCTGGAAGTCAACCGTTGAGTTTCATCTGAACGTTTTGCTGACTGTAATCTGTTGCTGTCAAGTTTGGCTATATTGTTTTGAGCTTTTTGTTAGTAAAATGTCATATTATATTTATTTGACAGCAGATTTGACAGCGCTTACAAATTAAGCGTAAATAATCGCCGCTGCCTACTATACTCAACAGTTGAGAGTCAGCGGAAAGACAGCGATTCGACTGAACGCCACCGCTTAGTCAGCAACTCAACAGTTGAGCTGAGCTGAACACACCCATTGTATCCTGACTTCTTAGTACATACTAAAGTTAGTACGAAACTGATTTATTTAATTACAACGCCTACTTAGGATCTATTGTATTATTTTTTGTTTGTAGTAGCTTGCAGTTTTATATATTGTTACGTGCCACAAAGTGAATCAAGCGACATCTCTTAGGAATGGAAACAACTTTAGGTTAGTGTCATCTTAGTATACTTTGGGTTCGGAGAACGGAATATTCAGGAAGGTTCTAGGATAATTCGTAGAGTATAAATACGGCGCTCTGACAGCTAGGAGGCGGAGTATTATTTCAGACAGCGAAGTGAACGAAGTAAACTATTTGGATTGCGATAATTAGAAGTACAGTACTAGCGATAAATAAAGAGTCGACTTGATAATTATTTGTGAATTTGTGAGAGTAAACAGTAAAGTTAAATAAATAAAGAACTTTTGAATTATATCTGAAATATTGTGTTTTAAATAACGAACTAAGGCCACGCTCGTAACAACTGGTGTCAGAAGTAAAATAAAATCGCGAAATAAATTGGTGGCATTTGAATTTGAAGTTCAAAGAGTGATTAATTTTGTGAAATCGTGTGTAAAAATTCCGAAAGATAATTTTATATTAAACTGTGAGTGAAATACAAAAGACGCAAGAATGGGACGCAAGCTAGAGGAGCTTCGCATACAGGAATTGAAAGTGGAGTTGGGGAAGCGGTCATTACAAACGACTGGCCTAAAGAATGTTCTAGTCGAGCGACTTAGACAAGCTTTGATAGAGGAAGAAAAGAATCCTGAGACATTCGTTTTCGAAGAAGAACCAGAAATTGAGGAAGAGCCTGCAATGAACATAGAACAGCTTTTAAGTACTTTAATGAGCAAAATGGAAGCTCGTTTTGATGAACAAAAGAATTCTCTCCAGGAACAAAAGAATTCTCTCCAGGAACAAAAGAATTCTCTCGAGGACCACAAGAAATCTCTAGAAGCCCGTTTGGACGAACAAAAGAATTCTATGGAATCCCGTTTAGATGAACAGAAGAAATCACTGGAAACGCGTTTGGATGAACAAAAGAGTTCTCTGGAGAATTGTCTAGAAAATCGCTTAGAGGAACAAAAGAATTTCCTGAAAAACTCGTTAGACGAACAAAATTTAAAAATTGAAGGAATCGAGCAAGAAGTGGCGGAAATTCAACAAAAAGTGACCGAACAGCTTGACAACTTCAAATCAGATTTGGAGAAGATGAAGCATCGACAACCACGGCACGAAGGAATTGAAATATCCAATGCAGGCAGAATGAAACCTCCAATATTTGATGGACAAAATTCGTGGCATATTTTCAAGAGACAATTCGAGGCTGCTTCCGAAGTAAACGGATGGAATGATGCAGACAAAGCTACAGCTCTGGTATTAGCACTTCGAGGTTCTGCATCAGAGCTTTTACAAACTATACCGATAGAAAGGCAACGTGATTATACTTCATTAGTACAGGCGATAGAGTTACGTTATGGAGATGAACACATGCCACCAAGTATATCGCCTACAGTTGCGCAACAGGATTCAAAAACATGGCGAATCACTACAACAACTGCAGACAGATGTAGAAAGATTAGCTTATCTCTCATACTCTAGCGTAAATGCGGATTTCCTTAATGAAGTGGCAACAGAAGCATTTGTGAACGCTGTTGCAGATCAAAATTTACAACAAGCGTTGAGGCTAGCAGGAAAGAAATCAACAGCAGAAGCACTAGCCTATGCACTAGCGTATGAATCTGCCAGGCAAGCTTCCCGAAGTGCAGTACGAGTGAGAGAAATTTCGGTGGAGGAATGTACTTGTAATAGAATGCAGCCATCACAGAGCAATTCTTCACGCGGTATTCTGCGATGCTGGAATTGCAATAGACCAGGACACCTCCAAAGGGACTGCAGAAAACGCCGACGAATGGAAGCGCTAGAAGAAGGGCAGAGATATCGAGCTGGGCAAAGATATGGAGTTGGGCAGCAGACTCACAGCAGAATACCGTCATCAGAGACCACTCCTTCGCGTGGTGTCATTCGATGCTGGAAATGTAGTAGACTGGGACACCTGCAAAACGACTGTAGGAAACGAGGACGAATGCAAACAACAGAAGAAGAAGGGAGAAAATGGCGAGCTAGAGAGCAAGCTTTCCGTGAAGAGACTAGACTGCAACCTCATGACTTTGAAATCCCATACCGCAAAGGACGTATCCACGGATATGCAGAAGCTTTTTCACAACGTCCATGCAATCCTGAATGGAATCATTGCGGACGGATGGAAGAAAAAGATGACGATGACTACAATGATGATAACGAAAGTCGAAAGAAGAAAGGAAAGAAATCAAAAGATGATGATGATTACGGTGATAAAAGTAAAAAGAAGAAAGGAAAGAAATCCAAAGATGACGATGACTACAATGATGATAACGAAAGTCGAAAGAAGAAAGGAAAGAAATCAAAAGATGATGATGATTACGGTGATAAAAGTAAAAAGAAGAAAGGAAAGAAATCCAAGAGCGAGGATAATGAAAGAAAGAAAAAGACGAAAAGTAAAGGGTCTAAAGATGCTGATAATGACGATGATAAGGGTATAATGAAGGTCGGAAAAGGTAAAGATGAAGTTTCTGACGATGATGATAATAAGAAGCGCAAAGGCGGCAATGAAAAGGATGACAACGGCAATCGAAAGGGCAAGAAATTTGAGGACAAAGGAATCAAAGATAAAAGACGAAAGAAAAATCAAAGCATGGAAGAGTGTTTCAACAGAACATTAATCAGACATCTCAGGAAGGTCTTCAACTATAATCAACGCGATTGGTTTCGACATATTCCTATATTTCTAATGGCTTATATATCAGCTGTTTACAATATGACCAGACAAAGCACATTTAAGGTCATTTTCGGAAAGGAAATGCGCTTACCTAGCGACCTCAAGTTTGGTATACCCAATGGCGAACAAAAGTTACCAGAAGACTACGTAACAAAGCTCAGACAACGATTAGCTAATGTGCACGAGGCCACGAGACGTTCTCCAAAGTTACCACAACACTGGGAGAGACCGTATGCAGTTAAAACTAAAATTAATAACATGCCATACAAGAATCAGCGCGGTACAAGATGCAAAAGAAAAATCGTTCATCTAGATCGCTTGGGTCAATACGGAGAGCACCAAGACCGTGGACCATCTGTTGTTCGGGACGAACAAATTTTAAGAAGGGGGTAGTGTTACGTGCCACAAAGTGAATCAAGCGACATCTCTTAGGAATGGAAACAACTTTAGGTTAGTGTCATCTTAGTATACTTTGGGTTCGGAGAACGGAATATTCAGGAAGGTTCTAGGATAATTCGTAGAGTATAAATACGGCGCTCTGACAGCTAGGAGGCGGAGTATTATTTCAGACAGCGAAGTGAACGAAGTAAACTATTTGGATTGCGATAATTAGAAGTACAGTACTAGCGATAAATAAAGAGTCGACTTGATAATTATTTGTGAATTTGTGAGAGTAAACAGTAAAGTTAAATAAATAAAGAACTTTTGAATTATATCTGAAATATTGTGTTTTAAATAACGAACTATGGCCACGCTCGTAACAATATTATGGCTCATACTTCTTCATCTTCTGATTCTAATTCAGAACAAGGTTATTGTAATCAAACACCTCCAAAAAAGAAATTGAACCGGCGGACAAGAATATACAAATTTCGAAAGAATTGGTTGTTTTAATCAGACTTCAAGAACTGGCTTATTCCTGTTCCATCCAATAAATTCAAAGCAAAATGTAAGGTATGTAATGCTGTATTTTCTGCAGAAAAGACAACTATAGAGAGACTTGGGTCCGGATATCGTCACAAGGAAGAAGGAAGACGTTTGCATAATTTAAAGCAAAAAATAACAAATGCTGAAATAAAACTTTGTGCATTTTTCGCGAAACACAATGTGTCCTTGTTGACCGCTGATCATCTAACAGAACTTTTTAAAAAGTGCTTTACCGATTCCGAAATTGCAAAAGGTGTTAAACTTAAAAGAATCAAAGCAGTTGCCATTTCAAAAAACGTTTTAGGTAAAAGTTTTACGGAAAATTTAATATCCAGATTACAGTCAACAAAATTTAGTATTCTAATTGATGAGGCCACGGATATTTCAATGAAAAAGACTTTGTGCGTTTTAGTCAGGTTATTTGATTTGGAAACTAAGGCCGTGAAAACAAATTTTTTTGAGTGTATAGAAGTTCCTATTCCAGATTATTTTATTAATCTTATTAATCTATTTACTCGTAACAGCATTCCTGTCGAAAATATTATAGGATTTGGAAGCGATGGCTGTAACTTTATGATGGGAGTGCACAATTCAGTCTCTTCCAATTTTAAAGACCTCTGTCCAGGCATCAATATTTTCAAAGGTATATGCCATTCTTTACATTTATGTGCCAGTTCGGCTTGCGCCTCTTTACCCGATAAATGTGAAAGTCTTGCTAGAAGAACTTATAACTACTTTAAAAGTAGCAAGAGGCAGGCTATATTCGTCCAATTTCAGAGTTACTTAGAGCTACTAGCCCCGCACAAAATTTTGCATCCAGCTCAAACACGCTGCCTGTCATTAAGTCCCGTAGTAAATAGATTGCTGGAAAATTGGTCAGCTTTATTACTATTTTTTACAAATCAATGCGTTTATGAAAATTCATCGAATGCTAAAGAACTGTTTGAAAATTTTTCTGATCCATTTTTGAAGTGTTACTTCTTATTTTTGGATTGGATATTACCAAAATTTAATAACATAAATGCATACTTTCAATCTAGCAAAGTGGTATTAACTGAAGTATATGGGAAATTATCATCTCTTTACAAAGAGCTTCTTCAATGCTATATGTCATATACATATGTTCATACAACAGAGATACATAATATAGATCCGAACAATTCTGAACACACTTTATGCGAACAAAATATTTATCTTATTATCAAAGTTATTGACCAATTGCAATATATTGAGTCGTCTGGAATAGAGAACTATGAGACCAGAAAACAGGAACTTAAACAATATTGTAAACATTTCTATCGTGTAAGCTGTAGTAATATTAAGAAGAGATTTGCTTTTGAAGACCCGGTGTTATCGCAAATTCATATTCTATCACCGCTATCTGCTGTCGATTATAGAACCCGCGAGGTATATCCAAGTTTGCTAAATTTGCACGAAAATCTACCTAGAATATCAAAAAATATTTCTTCTCAAGACCTGGACGACGAGTGGAGAAAATTACCTTCATATAATTTGCCTAAAGAACTAACTAATTCAGATATATCGCCAGATGAGTTCTTTTATAAATTATTCTTAATATTAAATGAAAATAATTATCCAGAATTTAAAAATCTTTCGCAATTTGCGTTAGATATTTTCTGCCTTCCTCATTCTAATGCAGACTGCGAAAGAATTTTTTCAAAGGTATTCCTCATTAAAACGAAACATAGGAATAATTTGAATACCGACAAGTAAATGCAGAAATTCTTATTACAGAAGGTATTAGAGAAACTGGGTGTGTCAATTTTAAACCCACCGAAGATATGTATTTAAAAATGAATGCTGATATGTACATAAATATAAGTGAAGAATAATATATTATGTGAAATATGAAACCTTTTTTAATTTCTGAATTTGTGTTATACGCAGAATATTTTTTTTTTTTAATTTAAGACTGAAAAATATCGACTCCTTGCAATTAAAGAATGTTCCTATATGTTTTTATATGTGTATCTTGAAGTTATTTTTGTTATTTTTATTTTATTTTTTTTTTTTATTGAAATGCAAATTGCTTTAATTTTTAGTTTTTGTTAACGGAATGAAGATTTATACTTATTTTAATAAATTTTTTATATGAAACATATAATGGTATATAATTTAATAATTCAAAAATGTTTAAAAACCGTTTTATATTTTCACGGAAATTATGCATGGAAAATCAGATCAAAAAACGGAAATTTTCGTAATCATATCCGGAAACTTCATTTTCAAATTCTGGCAACATTGCTACCGACCGAACTATTAGCGCCCGAGCAATCACGACCGACCGAGTAAACGACGTCACAAGGTTAGTTTTGAACCTTGTGGTATTTCATCACAAACATAAATTTCGCAATCACGGAACTAAAAATTTCCTCACAAAACATGCATAATGAAAGTTAGAAGCAAGTAGTAGGACGACACTTAAATGTTTGTTGTTCTTGAAACAAATTTGAGCCTTCATTCACATTACTCTGGCGACATGAGACCTATCCTAGCAACTTTGCCTTTTTCTTCTTTCTTTTGACTTTCTTAAGCCCCGGGTCTTTGATCCAACAAGTTTAGATGTGGTTTCTATTATCAATTGACACCGGTAGGTATCTAACAAAAATCCATTTACACGCCTTTATTCCTTCTATATGAAAAAAAAAACAAAAAGATATTGCCACAACACTAAAAACAAAACAAATTATTTTCTGTATAGCAAGAAATGTCCTCTAAAGCATCGCGCCAAGGTCAAAAAAAGAAATCACTTCGAAGGGGGACAGAAAAAATGAATTCTCCCCATGAATCTACCTTAGGTTGGAGGATTACAAAACGTTAAGTATCTAACTATCTCCAGTACCTCCTCAGGGTATTTTCTCTGTTCATGATTGCAACAACAACTCTGAAGCAAAGGATCTTTGCGATTCATGTCAGAAGTCTTTTATCTTTCAATTTTCATATCCTTTTTGGTGGAAAATTCAATTCACAAGAAAAGTTGTTAACTCACCTGAAGGATTCGACCCTCAAAACTTGTATAGGTGGCTCTGCTTTTTATTTTTTGTTCGTGTACCTATAAATTTTCATTCAGAAAATATTTTCCTTTTTTGTGGTACCTATATGTAGGTGTCATATCAAAACAGCTGTTGCTATCTGAACGTATTTCAAAGTATAAAGGATATTCACTTGCCTCGATATTAAACTCTTTTCACGAACACCTTAAAGCAGAGATTTATGAGAGTTTTTTTTTTTTTTTTTTTTTGCGAAACAAATCCATACAAAATTTGTTGGGAAGAAGCTTTGTACGTGATTGATTTGGAGATGTGAAAGTTGATCCAATTCTTAATACGCCACAAAGTTTGCAAACTTTTATAAATAGATGATTTCGTAGAATTTTCAAAATTTGCAAGGGATAGAGATTTTGAAATCGGGCAGAACAAGATGGGAGGGATAAATTGGATCGAACCACAACAAAAATATTCGACTGAAATCCACAAGGAGATACAGGGTGATTAAAAAATGTAATATACACAAAACTAATATGGTGTATGGTGGATTAAAGTGGAAAACTGTTTTAGAGATTCTATGAATTTTCGGGTTCAACAGTCTTGACTCCAATGCAGGCTTCATGCAGCTTACAAAATTTCCTTATTATTTCAATGATAGAGCTGATCGTGTGGGAGGTGGGGTCGCCATTTATGTGAGAGAGAACTTGAAGGTAAAATTGATCTATCGATCTTCTGCTAATGTGATGGATTCTTTGGCCCTAGAGGTGGAGCAATGGATATGAAAAATGTCTTCTATGCGCCAACTACTGCCCACCTGGCTGTTTTAGTAGTGATACTTATTCCGAATTCGCCGACAATATCTATCGTTTTACACGTAACTACACTAAGGTAATATTGGGTGGTGACTCTTGGCTCTACCACTAGAACTGTGGAATTCACATAATTAATGCAAGCTTTGTACTTAGACATTGTGAATTGCTTCCCTACCTATCACAACACCTCTATTCCGTCCTTCTTGGACCTATTCCTCGTTTCTGACCTTGAAAATGTGCTTTTCCTCAATCAACTCGATTCTACCTCCTTACTTGATCATGACATACAGGGTTTTCCAATAAGTGGTGTTATTTTGATATTCAAAGAAAAATGCCATTTTTTGAGATAAATGATCGGATCTTTATTTCATTATAAAGAGGAAGGTATGCCGTTAATAATGGAAAAAAAACATCAGCAAAATGACCACCACGACCACGCCTACAGGACCATATCCTTTTCATGAAATTTTCCATAACCAAATCGCAAAGTGGCTGCCCTATGTCCTCGATAGCTTCGCGAATTCCATCTTTGAGGTCTTGAATCGACGCTGGGCTGTTGGCGTAGACCTTCTCTTTCACGTGGCCCCAAAGGAAGAAGTCGCAAGGTTTTAAGTCACAAGATCTCGGTGGCCAATTGTGTTCACCTCTTCGAGTGATAACACGGTCCGGAAACTTTTCCCGTAAAAGAAACCACTGGGTTTCGTTGCTTGTATGGCACGTAGCGCCCTCTTGTTGAAAGTAAACGTTGTCCAGATCAATACCATCCAATTCCGGCCATAAAAAATCATTAATCATCTGTCGATAGCGCAATCCATTCACCGTAAATGTTGCTCCAGCCTCATTTTCGAAAAAGTAAGGTCCAATGACCCCGCGGGACCATAAACCGCACCAAACAGTCACACGTTGAGGATAGAGAGGCTTTTCAACAATAACTCTTGGGTTTTCCGAGCCCCAGATGCGACAATTTTGCTTGTTGACGAAGCCATCGAGGTGGAAATGGGCCTCATCACTCAAGATGAGTTTTCGATGGAATTCCGGATCATTTTCATGCATTTCAAGGACCCAATCAGCAAAGACTCGACGTTGTTAATGATCGGCCGGCTTGAGTTCTTGTGTTATCTGAACTTTATAAGCCTTAAGACCCAAATCTTTATGCAAAATACGGTGTAATGACGTTTGTGGAATGCCTAATTCCAAAGAACGACGAGGAATGGACAAACCTGGGTTTTCTTCAACACTTTCGGCTACAGCAGCAATATTCTCGGCTGTTCTTGAGCGACGTGCACGGGTTTTATTCTTCACATCACTAACTTGTCCCGACAAATGTCGAATTTTTCTACCAATTTCTGTATTGCGGTCCGACAAGGTGCTTCACGACGACCCAAAAATGTTCGATTTTTACGAACCGTCTCTGCCACATTTTCACCATTTTTATAGTAAATTTTAATAATTTCAATGCGTTGTTGAATCGTGTATCATTCCATTTTTATTAATGGCGTAGTTTCTACTTGTCAAATGTCAAAAAATGACAGCTCCAAAAGTGACATCTACCGAAATAGCGGGCTAATTAAAATAACACCTCTTATTGGAAAACCCTTTACTATTTTTAATATACGATTTTGCTGTCAGTCCTGATACTGCTCAGAATCTAATATCTTTTTAGAGATTTTAACAATTTTGACACCACAGCTTTACTCAACTCAATGTGCATCGCTATCGGTGCAATTTATACCGGCTTCTTTCAGTCGATGACAAGGTTGAAGTGTTTCGTGAAAATATTAATTACCTCTTTGACAAATATATTCCCTTAAGAACTAGAACTGTTAAACTGGGTGGTTGAAGCTAAGCGTAGGTATTACAGCTTGAAATTTGACTATAATCTGTCCGCTAAGAAGCTCTGGGGTACTCTAAAGAATGCAGGCATTTATGGTAATGAAGAGCTGAGATGTGACCTTACTCCGGAGGAACTAAATGCTCATTTCACCTCTTCGCATTATGTAGTCGCGGCATCTTCTGTGCTACCTGTAGATCAGATTGAAGGATTCAGTTTTCGCTGCGTCTCTGCTGACGATGTCATATACGCTATTACCTCCATAAAATCAGATACTATCGGCCCGGATAAAATATCTCCTAAATTTCTAAAACTTATTCTTCCGTGGATTGTCTCTCCCATTCTTAACATTTTCAACACTTGTCTCACTACTTCCGAAGAGTTTCCCGCATCATGGAAAATTGCGAATGTGTTACCTATAGCAAAAATCAAAGTCCCCCGAAAACCCAAACGACTATAGACCAATAAGCATCCCATGTTTTTTGTCCAAGGCTCTCGAGAAGTTGCTGTACTCACAGGTCGTGGAATTCTTAGACACCAACAATCTCTTAACCCGATTGCAGTCAGGTTTTCGACCTTCCCACAGCTGTGAGACTGCTCTCTTGAAAGTGACTACCGATATTCGTAAATGTCTGGACACAAATTGGTTGACCGTGTTAACCCTATTGGACTTCTTCAAGGCTTTTGATAGCGTGCATCACACTATAGGCTTCTGTCAAAACTTTGCACTAATTTCAATTTTGCTTGCTCGGCCGTACTTTTACTTTCCAACTTTCTTACTGAGAGATATCAAAAAATGGACATCGTTGATCACTGATCTAGTTTACTACCATTGTATTCGGGGGTACCGCAGGGTTCCGTACTTGGTCCCCTTCTTTTCAGCCTTTATATAAACGACCTCCCTGAAAACATTCAGTATAGTAATATACATCTCTACGCCGATGATGTTCAACTATACTTCAGTCGGCCTATATAGGTCTGATTGAAGATTGTGTCGACCGTATAAAGTCTGATCTGCGTAGAGTTGGCAGGTGGGCAGAGGACTATCTGTTAGTTTTAAATCCAAATAAATCTCATGTAATGGCAATCTACAGACAGAGCTTGGACACAACCGACATCCCCCCTATTACTCGAAACTCTGTCAGTTTGACGTATGTCAACGCAGTGAATAGTCTTGGAGTTCTTCTTAACGCTTCTATGAATTGCTGTGACCAAATTAATAGAACCACCGTTTCTAAAATTTACACGGGACTTCGTCGGTTGTGGTTATCTGCTGATGTACTGAACAAATCTATGCGTATGAAGCTTGTAAAAATTTTAGTCTAACCTAATTTTACAGCGAGATTTGTTTAATATTCCCGCATTTAGATTCTACTTGCGCTCGTAAGTTAAATGTAGCTTTTAATGACTGCACGAGATTTATATTTGGGATGAGACGTTATGACCACATCTCACCTGTTCGATATGCTTTGTCTGGCTGTTCCTTAAATACGATGCTATATGCAGCATTCGCAAGGTGAACACAAATTTATCAAAAGAAAACTGAGGCTTTTCTTTAAAAAAAAACTCAGCGGCTTGATTCTCTTAAATATTTGGCGCCACGAGTACTTGTTCTACAGCAGCCATGAGATCCTTGTTAAACCTTCCAACTCTGTATTTCCAGATGAAAAAGGAAGCGATTTCCAGTGCTATCAGATTACAAAAGGAGAAACAAATCCCAGACGATCTGGTTGATCATTTAAAGTATCTTAAAACAGATATGCTTCGAGTAAATGACGAAAATATCTGATATAAGCACCACCCCCAAGGTGGATTTTGTAAGACCTTTCACGTGATTTTGGGAGGTCGACAACAATGGCGTTCCCTTAAACCATCCTTCCAGCAAGAATCGATGGTGTGATATGCAGACGGTTTAAAAACGAACAATGGATTCGGTCTGGGCATATAGAAAGAGAGTTCTTACATAAACAGTGGAAACGGGTGAATACTCATTACACGCGCACACTCTATAAACAAGCTCGTAACAAGGTCACTTCTGCAATTAGGGGAGCTAAGCGTGAGTATTTTTCTTCTCAATTCGATCTATGCTTACCTTCCAAAACCTTGTGGGGAAACTTGAAGCGAGCTTCCATTTATTCTGATGTCAACCCTGAGTGTTCTTTTGATTCTGATGAACTTAACCGGCACTTTACTTCAGGTCCAGCATCAAATTTATTAATTCTACAACAACCTAGCATGTCCTTTCTTACTTTACGTGAACAAAGTGTTAATTGCTGCTCTTTCCGGTGTGTGGAGAATGATGAACTGTTTAAATCGATATACTCTATCAAGTCCCATGTTACGTTCGGCACATCATGAACACTTGTCTAACTACATCTCAATTTCCAGAAGTATGGCAAATAGCTAATGTTATTCGTATTGCTAAAAAAATGTCTGCCACTGAGCTTGCACACTACCAAGCATTCTTAGTTTTCTTTCCAAAGTCTTGGAAAAGCTTATGCGAGCCCAGATTGAAAATAATGTAACACGTAATGATCTCGTGGCGAAATATCAGTCTGGCTTTCGTGGAGATCTTGGTGTGATGGTTTTGTTAGACTTCTCAAGGGCATTTGATTGTGTTGTACATGAAAAACTGCTGCGTAAGTTATATGCAAACTTTTATTTCTCCTCCTCTGCTGTTAAAATGATATCCAATTTTCTCTCAAATAGGTCGCAACAGGTGGTCATAAAAGGAGTTCCGTCTTCCCGAATGCATTTAACATGTGGAGTTCCTCAAGGTTCAGTCTTAAGACCTCTTCTCTTTAGTCTCTACATTAACGATTTATGTGATGTCGTGCATGATGTTCAACTGCACCTGTATGCAGATGATGTACAGTTGTACTTATGTAGACCTCGTGGACTAATTGAGGACTGTATCTGCAGAATAAACGATGATCTCTCAGAAATTTTTAGGTGGGCAATTGATAATAAAATGCTTCTTAACCCCAATAAATCGCAATGTATAGCCCTCTCTAATTATGATCTTAATATTGAGGATCTTCCCCCAATTATGCTTAATAAAGTGGAACTTCCTTATGTAAACTGTATAATCAATCTGGGAGTGAAAATTAATAATCGTTTGAGGTGCTGTGATCATATCAAATCTATTGTAAGCAAAATTTATGGTGGGCTTAGGAGACTTTGGCTGTCTGCAAATATACTTCCCGTTGATTTGCGTTTGAGACTAGTTAGAACACTTTTGGTGCCTCTTTTTGCTTATGGTAGTTTAATATACATGAGACTAGACACGGTTTGCAATCGAAAGCTTGAGATTGCTTTCAACGACTGTATACGGTTTGCTTTCGGTTTGCGTCTTTCTGCTCATATCTCTCCTTATAGATCATTCATATTGGGTTGTACTCTAGATACATACCTAAAGGGTAAAGCACTGATTTTCCTGCATAATCTTATTCGCACAGGTGAGCCAGAGTATCTTTTTTGTAACGTAAATTTTCTGCAGTCCCTGAGAGGGCGTAAACTTCTAATTCCACGTTTCAATTCATCCATCCTTGAGGGATCTTACTTTGTCCAGGTTGCACGTCTTTGGAATCCCCCCCCCCCCGCCATGCACAGAGTGTTACTTCTATCAGTGAATTTAAGCAACTTATAATGTAATTGTATTTCACTAATTACTATAGCTGATTGTGTCGAACTCGTTTTTCTTATCTTTCCACTTTGTTTTTCTTTTCATTTTCTTTTCTTTCCCTTTATATATTTAACTATTTTTCTAATATAGTAAATATTACGTTTAATTTTTCTCTCTCTTTACTAGTATAAGATTTCTAATCTTGTGTACAAATTAGGTAAATAAATGATTGATTGATATAAGACCCCAGATGCCACATCTCGAAATTCCTGGGCTCTCCCCCTACCGATTCTCAAGCTGAAGTATTGACCATAAAAAAATGCACCAATATCTGTTATTCAAGATGTTCACAAGACGTCCTTCATTATTATTAAGTCAGGGATAGTCTGGGAGTGTCTGCAAAACCTTAAAAATTTATCAAGGAGAAACAAAGTTATCCTCATGTGGGTACCTGGACATGAGGGCCACAAAGGCAATGAAAATTCTGATGGCCCAGCCAAAATAGGAACGGGAACTACTCCTTTTGTCGGACCACAGCGTTTTGTGTGTGTGTTTTTTTTTCAAAGTGTTACCTCAGAGCTGCCCTAAATAACTGGGAGAATAAACAAAAAAAAGCTACAAGGACTTTGCCAGGTAAAAAAGTTTATCTGGCGAAAAAATAAAAGAATTTCTACTCCTCAGGAGAACAACGATCTTAAAACAATCACAGAGCTTTTCTCAGTCTCATGCTCTTTGCGGTATCATCTAAGCAAAATGGGCTTGGCTGAGATATCTTCAGGCTGTTTCTGATAGAATGCTCATGAAACTTAACAGCATTTACTCTGTAATTGCGAAACACTGTTCAGGAGAAGATTACTCCACCTCGAACATGACTTTCCTCCACCAAACTATACGTGTGGAATATGAATCCCCAGAATAGTTCTGGACTTCATTAACAGTTGAAACCTAGAGAAAGGGTACAATTTAGAACGGGGACTAACAATAGATCTCTCACATCGCAGTGCACAGTCTGCACACCGCTCCACGAATCTAATCCATTCTAAGGCTTTACTGGAGTCAAAATTCTGTTGAAATCGAAACTTCTTAGTCCCCCTATTATTCTAAGATAGTTGAGATATTTCCAGCTGTTTTTTTTAAACAATTTCATTTTAAAACCACCTGTGCGACATGACGCCTACGCTTTTGTATGTACATTACTAGTTACACTAGGACAGTACTGGCTCACTTTTTCCATACAAAAAGTGTCCGGATAATTCTAACTATTTTGGTGGCTCTGGACCGGGTTCTGGGCCACTGAGGAGGATTCCGTCTAGTGGTCTACGTCACAGGGCCTGCCTGGGGAATTCCTTTCCTACCGTCTGACTGACCAGATGCCGATTCTGGGACACTTTTCCCCATACAAAAAGTGGCAACATTTTTCCCAAACTTTTTTGAGAGTTCTGGATCACTGATGGTTCAGGGGGGGGGGTGGTTTTGACCCTGACCTCTGACGTCACCTTAACCTTTGAGATCAACCGGAAGTGAGGTTCCATAACAGTAACACAACTTTTCAAACAGCTCTGATAACAGCTTTTCAAACAGGTCTGATAGCAGGTAACCAGCTTCTGAAGCTGGTTTGATAACAGGTAAACAGCTTTTCAAATACCTGTGGTAACAGGGGAACAGCTTGATAACACGTCTGATAACAGCTTAACAGCTTTTCAACCAGGTCTGATAACAGGTGAACAGCTTTAATCTACTCAGCAGGTCCATACGGGTGACGTTAAAGGTCATGGTCAAAACCAGCCCCCCCTCTCCTCTGAACCATAAGTGATCCAGAACTCTCAAAAAAGTTTGGGAAAAAAGTTGACACTTTTTGTATGGGGAAAAGTGTCCTACAATCAACATATGGGCAGCCAGACTGTAGGAAAGGCATTCCCCAGGTAGGCCCTGTGACGTAGATCACTAGACGGAATCCCCCTAAGTAGCCCAGAACCCGGTCCAGAACCACCAAAATAGTTAGAATTATCCGGACACTCTTTGTATGGAAAAAGTGAGCCAGAACTGTCCCAGCGTAACTACTTACATTGTCTAATCACCCTGTATATACGAAGTTAAGCTGTAATAAGTGAAATAGAGGATGCTGCTCGAACTTGTCTGTACAGTCCGAATAGAATAGCTGTCATTGCTGCCTGCGTTATGTCTGACTGCCTTTGATTTAAAAAAAAAGGAATTATCATGAAACTCTATGGGAATTGTGCTGCTACTCAACTCACTCAACATTGAATACTAGGTATACATGGGAAAAAATATCTCCTGAATGGGATACCCTTTATAACGTTAAACATCAAGAAATATTCATCTCCTTATGTCTGTCCCAATTGATAATAGAAAAATGGAACAATTACTCTCTACGATCATTTATGCATTTTTCATCCAGACAAAATAAAAAAAAAATAAAAATCTCAAAACGGACATAGTCCTGCAAGAATACAGATCTAGACCAGGAGGCTGCACATCCATCATCAGCAATTTTATTATAAGTCCTTTCCTTCCTTCAATGATAACAGGTATGCGCAACAAGCATGCAGTGCAAGTTAATCTTGTCAGGTGGGTACCTACTAGGTACATACGTCCCAATGCCATAATTTCCATGAAAAAATCAAATCGTTCTTGAATCAACGTAAAAAAAGGGGGCAGACAATATATTATTATCCCACGGTATTTTAGTCCTTCTAGGATATGACAAGTCTGCTGCATTCAGTCAAAAGAGGGAAAGACATGAAAGGAAATTTCATAGGAGTCCCCCGAGCACCGCAGAAAAGTAATGCACATTTTACGATGTGCAGCCGTTGTGCAACGGCATTCTGTAACCATTCGACAACCTTTACCTTACCTACCCTCTCCCCGGCATATATGAGAAAAATAAATAAAAATACAAAAGGACGCCGGCCGCACCAATTCCAGTTTCTTTTCTAATCAAAACTGCAATTCCAGGGATGCTCTGTTCTCCCGGGCCCGTGCAAATCCCAAGGGCAAATTTGCTGCTGCATTTTTTTTTTGTGGTGTGTATTTCCTGCTTGGTTGAGTTTTTTTCGTTTGTCAGAATTATTAGAAAAACAAAAAAAAAACTTTGCCTTTTGTAAAGCACAAGCTCAATGTTAATCGATTTTAACACGCACATCTCAATGCAAATTATATTTTTGGGACCAAACCGAAAGAGACGGACACGCGTTGACAAACTCTTAAAAAAAAAATGAAATGGAAAAATCGAATACGCCAAGTATCATCAACCTAACACTTTGCCTGCACCCTCGCACTTTCTTCTAAGACGAACGTGCCGAAAGAAACCAAACTCAACCGAACGAACATCTTCCTAAATTCAAGCATAAGGATGAACCCCAAAAAAAAATACTCCCGATCCCGAGCATGATAACGTGCGGTGGTCATGATAAATGTGGAAAACAATCTCCTCGAAAATAGGTCAAGGCTCGTTTTTTTTTCTCTCGAAATATTTTCCTGCTCATCAGACAATCGGGGAAAACACCTGCAGCTGAATGGAAATATACGTCACGTCGTCGAAGTGAAATCAAGTGCGGGTTGTTGTAGGTGTGTGAACGGACAGGCAAAAGACAGTTGAGCTGACCTCGGAAAAGCCCATGCCAAGGGCAAAGAACTGTCAAACGTGAGTAGTATTTTGGGGTCGTCGATGTCGAACTCGTGCGCTATAACGAAATTTTAGCTGTGCGAATGTCATGACACAACAGCTGCGGCCATGAAATTAGGCTTTTTTGTAAAAACAATGTGAACGTTGAGATAACCTAGAATTTTTTTAGTTGTGAGGATGTGATGTGGGGATGAACTATTCTAAATTCTATAATTGAATTGCCAGAAAACCGTGCTGAAGAAGCTCAAGGTGCGAACCAACCACATCAAGCGATACAGATCTATTCGTGTGAATGTATACAGTCACGAAATGGTAGAATTGGAGGTATCCGCACTAGCTAGCTGCCTACTAACACCGTCTAACCGGTTTCAGAGAAAAGTGTAAGCAAGTAGAGAAGAAATTTGGGTTTTGCTGCGCACAGGAAGCTTTCGCGTCTTGCAACATTTCCAATCCCCACAGCCCCACTACCCTAGTAGCTTTAAAGATTCGCATTTCAAAGCATATAGGCAAACTGCACAACTACAAATAAATGGCAACAATGCGGCTATGTGTCGCTATATGTTTTCCATGTGTATCCACAATCAAATCCCCATCCGGCCGCCAAGAGTCATGCTCCCCAAGTTTCTACGTTTTTTGCTCTTTGCTGTTGGTATATAAAGTGAGCGATGTTTTTTTATAGTAGTTGGTCGGTGGTTGACTGGTGAAGGGTGAGAGGGAATGTGTAACGATTGACGGATGTCCGAGTAAATTTATTTTGGTACAGCAGAGCGCAGCAAATGTGTATTTCTGTTTCTCGATTGTGTTCTCACTCTCCCGAACATAGAAATGATTAGTACATGTCAGTGGCAGCGGATCTTTCCTACCGAAACTGGAAAGTGTAAGCAATGTAAAATATTCTGGCATGGTCGTCCGTCGTCGAAGTATTAAAATGGAGCTTTTGCTAAAAAAAAAAAGAAAAAAAAGAAAAAAAAAGCTTTTGCGAATTTAATTTCAATACTGTTGTGAGCTTTTGAGTAAAAATTATCTCTCTGAACTACGGCAATGTTTTGGAAATCGCTACGATTTGTAAACAATGTCCACCGCGGCAGCAATACTGCCCCCTCTCAGAGGAAAAATAGCATCAAGAAATTCATTATCAGCCACATACAGTAGAAGGAGGAAAAATTGAGAGCTTTTTTTACTTTGTGTTCGATTTATTGCAACTTTCTTAGTTGCGACATCTCTTGCGAAATTTTTGCATTTGCAATGCAGTGTAGTGCAGAATTTTTTTCTATAATATTTTCAGATGACGTCGCTAAGGAGGGGAGTTTTGTAATGAATGGAATTTCAAAGGTACAATTAGATTTTTATTTATTTATTTAAATTTCTTTGAAGATGAAAATCTTGTTAGCTACATGAAATGGTGCTAGATTTAAGATACATTTGTGCTTCCAAAAATTACTCTATAAGAAGTGATTTGATAAAGATAAATCTAAGCAAATTATCCACTCACATAGAACAGAGAAAATACTTTAAATTGCACATAATATACCGAATTCTTATAATTCACTGTAGAAAGCATCTGTCGTCAATGTCACCGCATCTTCTATTTCTCTCCAGGTTTGATCCGGACATAAACCGCACAAACAAAATGATGAATGGGCTCCACTCGGGGACAACCTCAAGATTTATGGTGTGCCCCCCTTTGAAATGTACTTTGCTTTATTACTTGGCTCTTGGCATCGTTGTTTTTTTTTCTTTCTTTTTGTATTTATAAATTTTTACTGTCACCCGATGAGATCTCACCATTTATGTCGCCCAGAGACTAGAGAACAAAAAAAAACAAATACAATGTGCTACCACACCGCAGCAACAACAACAGCAGCAGCAGCACAAAGATTTGTAGAATATGCGGTTAGGTTAGTGCGACTTACACTTATCATCAGCACCTATGGAATCCATAGCCATAGATAGATCGCATGTCGCGGGAATTAGGACAAGAAGTCGGGGAGTATACTTTGTATATAGAAGAAGAGATGTGTGTATAAATAATGGGAAGAGTATAGTAGATATCCCAGACCATTGCTGGCTATATTTAATCCATGTGCAATGTGTGGTGACAAGAAAACCATGGAGTGCCGGAGACAGGATGGATAGCAGCAATAGTAGCAGCAGCTGCAGCAGCAAGAATACAAGCAACACAAATGGCCCTCAATGGCAATGTGGCAGCGAAGAGATTAATTTATGACTTTCTCCGACCAAGGAATTCTTTGTTGCGCCCAATTAGACCAGATGACAATCTGTTTTCTTCTTTTCCTCCCCACCACTAGAAGACGACATTGCAATGAAAGTGTGTACAGCAACACCAAAGACAGCCTCTCTGATCGCTATGTATACTGTTGTCCTGAAAGTCACCCTGACTTTAGTGGAATTTTGTTAGAATTTGCCCTTGACCTCTTTTGACATATTTTCGAATTTCGAATGTGGTTGGGCTTGTCTGTCTGGTGGATGACAGCAAATAGGATAAAAAGAAATTAGGTAGGAAATGATGATTTTGAGACGATTTTATGTCCTTGGAAAGTACTTTTATTTTAACTTTATCATATCATGGACGAAATTGTGACAACTATTTAGGGTTTTCGTCTTTTAGTCGAAACGACCTAAACACTAGAAATCCCTAATAAATAATTTCATACCTGGGATTTCGTAATTCGACAGCCTGATTTCGGAATTACGAATAAGAATAGTCTTAAAGGATCTTCATTCATATATAGGAGAAAGGATCAGGTTGGGTTGTGACGGAGAGACTAAAAGTTTATCTAAGAAGTGGCTACTCTAAAATTTAGAAAAATTCGACATAATCTAATTCGAACAACATGAAAAATCATATAGGGTACACCGTAAAATCCATTTGCCCAATGCTGCACAATTATTCATCAGGTAGATTACATCCATCCAACGCAAAACAGTCAACTGCTGAAGTAAAATTACCAACTTTTAAGGATTACGTGAAGCTCTTCTCAGGAGTCAATAAAAATTAAAAATAACGAAAATCTATCAACCCACAAAGAAATAAGTCTAAAATGTCGTAACCGTAAAATTTTGTAACCCACCTAAACTGCAGTTCTATCGAACTTCAACCTTGAGGAGGATGAGAGAAAAATTCCTCGTCTGATGATTGCAGTAGTCCCGTTTTCGACCGTAACCTTCCATGGCTGTGCTGCTAATTAACTAATTATAGTTTGGGGTGAATATCGACCATTTTGCTCCTCTTAGAGGAGGCTGTACTGCTGACCATAAGCAATCTTTTCTCGTGAACATGATGATGCTAGGAACATTGTAAAACGATTTCTCTGAGCTAGACGGATTCAACACAGTTAATTTGGCGTTTTGAACAACAACAATTTTATGAAGGCTTCAGTGAAATGAAAAAAGTGCAACATTACATACAGCTGGTGTAGGTACATCACCGAAACTCTTCAACCTGTATCTCAGGAAAGAAGAGGCATAGGAAGATGATTGAGAATGGTTCGAGAGTGGCAAAGAATTCTAAATTTACAGATTTCTCAAGAGTAACCTTATTTTATAGATAGTTTCAAAGTTATAGGGTGTTTCATAAAAAAAATGTGAAACAACTTGAAACCCCTGAAACTCCTTGGGTATTGGATGGAAATTGAAACATCCTAATTTTTAACCTCTTTTCGAAAGTATCGGTATTCCTTATCAGTACCCGAAAGTTGAAAGAAATTTTATGGAGCACCCTGTGTAGTATGTATGGTGAACTTCTAGAAATAAATGATGATTACCGTACCTACTAATCATGAATTGAATGAGATCGTGCTCTTAATTTGTATCCAATGTTAGCAGAAGCAAGACCCCCAGAAGAATAAAGTGAGATTCATGGAAACTATCAGGTACCAGGAAAGCCCCAAAAGAGATGGGACTTGATGATATTGTAAGAGAACTTTCGATATGCAATGCAAACATTCTCTAAAATTGATAGAGTCCCAAAATCAATGTTTTACCACAACAGAAGACACCTTTGATGCTGACAGGATAATTGTTATTTTAAAGAGATCTAGTAATAAAATTGTCTGAACATGGAGAAATCTACTGACACCATAATAACATTAGGAATTAACATAAATTTCATATAAAAAAAAAATTAAATATTTCAAACTGTCATTTTGACAGATGTCACGTCATATTGAAGAAAAAATCGACTTACCCATTTTTCCGTTCGGACTATAAGGATCGTAGCTTCCAGTCGACATCGGAGAGGCGTATCCATTTGACATGTTGGTATTGAAATTGTGACTCTGAGAGCCAGGCGAAGGACTAAGTGGTGGCGCTGAGCTAGGTACACTACCTGGGCTCGGTGATGACAGCCAATCTTCAGGTCTGAAATAGAAATTTTGACGTTGTCCATTTATTAGAAACAAAGAAAATTAATGAAAAAATCTTACCCTTCAAGTCTTGAACGTTTTGTGGGCACAAAGACCATATGCCCATTTGTTGTTGCACTCGTTGATGCGGCAGTTGTTGCAGTAGCGGCGGTTATTGTAATCACATCTTGCATCGGTTCTGATTTGATGGCAGTAAGAACTTTAACTTCATCTATACTAGAATTACTACTTCCTGGCAGGCTTAGACCACTACCATTTAATTGGCCGATTTTACCACCGCCCGCATTTGTTCCACCACCATTGCCACCCCCTCCTCCAGCTGGAATACCACTTAAAATATGTTGCGTTGAAGTGTGTCCATGCTGTTGAATTATCAGGTGACTTGTGGCTCCCACAGATTGCGGCAGACCAGATTGTACTTGTTGTTGTTGTTGTTGTTGCTGCTGCTGTTGTTGTTGTTGTTGATTTTGACTGACGACATTTAATCGATACATGATGGAGGACAACAAACACTCGATAATTCAAGATGATCGAAAAATTTTAGTACGTACAGTAGCGGCTTAAATAGAGGAGAGGCTAATGTTGATATTTAAGCACTTATCTCCACAATAGGAAACTGCACGCCGAAAATTGACGTTTTAAATTGATATCTATCAAGTGTAAAGACATATTTCTAGGCGTTTTTAAATATTTCATGCCTTCAAATTATTTAGTTTTCTTATAAAATGTTCAAGATTTTTTTCCTACATTACTCCAATAAATCCATATCATCCCTAGAATTGCTCTTGTATTGGTTTTCACTTTTTACTGTCAATCTGAAAAGAAAAAGAAAAACCAAAAATAATTTCAAAGTCAATAAAATGTGCTTACAAAAATACAAAAGTAAAAAATAAAATTGTTCATCCGGTTCGAAGGACCACACCTATACACTAATTTACAATGATAATTAAGTGAAAACAAAACCGTTTATGCCTCAAAAAACATTTTTATCGTATCAGCAAAATATTAATCTGGTAACACTGCAACATACATGCAGCATGCATGTATGGATGGCATCATCTACACCCATGGCATTAATCCATAACTACGCTTGGAAAAGCTCTCGTTTTTAATTTCCCTTCACTTGCGATTATTTGCACTGGACGAAAATGCCTCCGGCTTATGTTCTTAGATTGCGTACAACTTCATTCCAGTTCAGTTTTGTACATAGATTTATGCAAGTCGCTCTCTATACTATTCGAGTTTCACTCTCAGAGGAAGGAGGAGGGTCGCTGTTGTCTCCTCTTCAGTTGCACTTGCACTTGAGCTAAATAATAATTGTTCGTCTGCCTGATGTACAGTGCGCTACTGTACACAGGGCAGGTATAGTTCAAGAGAAAGAGAGAGAGAGAGACGGAGAGAGAGGGAGAGATTGAAGTAAATGTGAAAAGTTATAATCCGTCACAAGTGAACTCTTTTTTCTAAGATTCTGGCCGAGTAAGGTGAGGCGTAATGAAAGTTGTAATTTTACAAGCAGCCGCGATTAAAACACAGAGGGCGTAGGGGAAACAAACTTACCGTTTCAATGTGCAAATAAGAAATTACATCAGAACCAGTTTTGCGATTACAAGATTGAAAATTCATTTAAGTTTTATTTTCTAAGGTGTTGAAATATATAATTTCGTGCAAGGAGGTGCACGCTTCATTTCCTCTCTTTAATGTAATTCTCGATTTCTAAGATTTAGAAAAAGAAAAATTATATGCATGGCGACATTGTGGGATTTTTGATAAGAGAAATAGAAAAGGAGTTTAACGAATTCTGTACATAGCCTAGTACATAAATACATGAGTCTACCTGTCTGCACGATGGAATGTGCGTGTACCTAGTGAAGCCTAGCGCGTATATGACCTAGTATGCTGCCTGGTATTTGTACCTTGGTATGCTATAAGACTACTGGCGTTAGTCTCAAGCCTCTCCTAGCCTAAAGGGCGGATCATAACCTTCTCGTGGTCCACTACTGTCACTTTTTACGTGCTAATATGATTAAGCCCGAACGGAGGTACCAGTAACGTTTAAGAGTCTGGGAGTACTCATAATCGTACGATTATGTTATACGAAGCCATACCATTTGGGTAGCCGACATTGCTAACTTGGTATTACTATGGGGTTGAGGAGCCCCGAATTGATCTACATAGTAGTGATATTCGCCTCAACATTGGGAAGGCCCCCTTGTGGGAGCATCGTAGTGGTTGTGGTAGCCCATATCGCGGGCAGAGTGAGATTTTCTGAGTCTGCATGACTTAGGCGAACATTCTTCTCTTAATAGAGTAGTTTGTTCTTTTGTCATAATTGCATACTGCGTCCGTGAATTTGAAGGATGGTCACTTATTTATTGCATGCTTAGAGGATTAGCTCTCGGCGTGGAGTTGCGCTAAATCAGCCGGGTGCCGTGACCCACAGATCGGAAGAGATTTTAGGTAGGTCTCGCTTCGACCAGTAAGTCCAATGTCAAGCATGCACTGACGACATAAACTGGTACTTGTTGAGACAGAATATAAATAATATTCTGCCTCTCAAAGCCGCTGATTTTCGCTTGTCTTTAATCCGTGCATTAAGAGTGCCGTGAGATTAAGCCATAATGGGAGGTGCTCACGTAAAACAATGACAGCTTTCTGTCTGCACGATGGAGTGCAGTATGTCCTGATGAGAAATGTTTTCAGACTGTCTAGCGGCAGTTACATGTTCATCTTACACCTAAAAAAGGGTAAATCTTCGTACAGTTAACATTGAATTTACAATACACCTGATACTCTGCAAACAACCAAATCATGTGGATGTAAATTCTTACGGTTGACTCTGGGCAGAGAAAGAGAATGAATAGAATTGGTCTTGACATTATGAAATCTCATTAGTTTACGTTTATCTATCAGGAGAACAAACTGAACTGACGGCACTACCGCATATCATGACCTGCAACCCGGAAACATGCCAAATTTCAGCATAAATATGAAAAAAAAAACTTGCAATCAATTCATTCCAGAGCCATTGCCAAAAATCCGATAAGCTCATATCATAGAAATATCAATTATCAGATTTTCAAGCAAGAGTCCAATTTGTGTCTTTGGCTTACCATACACAATTTCTCCAACAAAAACAACCAACGATTTAGACAGCATTCAATGACTTTTACCAGTAAATACAGCGCCATCTCTGTTTATCATTTCTTTAGGTATGCAAATTGTGACGAGTTTTAGAAACTCTCTTGATTGATTCGTCGAAAAGCGAATCCAAGCATTTAAAATAAATTAGGTTAGGTTTATTGGGCTAACATAAGATCTCCGGAGAGATTTCCCAATGATGAAAATCTTTACAATTCCCTTAACTGCAGTAAAATAATTCTATCGCCAGAGAAGATAGTGTCTTTAGCAGCCATTTCAGTTTTAGAGTTACACAGGATGATGATAAAATTAGAATTGTTAATTTAAGCCAAAATCCTTCCAACAATCATAAAATCTCTTGTTTACTTAGATGATCTTGTAAAACCTTCTACCCGGCGAAAACATGCTTTGCTACTACCTCCGTAAATACAATAAATAAATAATAAATAAATTAAATTATGCCGAAGTAATGGATTTCAATAGTTGAACGCCTTTCTACCTAACGTCTGCGATTACACACGTTACAATGAGCGTTACTATCGCATCCAACTTTGGACAATAAAAAGCTGGCACTCTCCTCAGATTCAATTAACCTCTTCAAGATGCAAATAGTCTACATAAATAGAAATAATAATTCGGAAAAATTGAAATCTTTATGGGAAAGGATTAAGTCAGCCTGAAAATGTTCTATTTAGTCCGAAAAAAGAGAACTCTATCCGAAATTCATCTGTTGAAATCGCAATGCCGATATTCAAGACTGAATTGCTTAGGGAACACACTTAGATTAAAATGCTCTTCATAGTGGGGCACAAGCACCTTAGAGAGAGTAATGAGACCTTCTGGGATGGAAAGAACTTATTACTGCCCCCCCCTCCCACCCTCAATCCACTAAATACCTATAGAATACACATTTCGGCAATCTTCAATCGATACATTTAAGCCTCAGAGCCATAAGTTGGCATTGACATGTTTCACAACGGTTTCCATGGATTAAAAGGCAAGCTCCTCACACTGCCCCCCTCCCCCTATATTAAAAGCTCATTCAAGGGCTAAAAATATGTCAAAAGTTAAGGGAAAGCGTAAGTATACATTTAGAAATAACCTCAAAACTGTGTAATAGAGTTATCCTTGGCCAAATTGCTGAAAGTGAAAGCCCCCACTGAGAGAGAAGAGGTTGCGTTCTTGTTGATAAGAGTTTTATGCACTACCATCAAATAATGATTGTCAGCATTGCACACCCTAATCTGGTAGATATAGGTATGTATGTAGGTACTATAGGCTATTAGGACCAGCCCCGGCCATCCACCTATAGCGCATCCAGTAAAGAAGGTCGATTTCACTATAGCGACCAGTAGGGTAATGACAGCAGGAAACATGTTACGCGGTGACCTATTTTCTTGTCTTCGGCAATGGAACCTAGGATAAGGATCACACCCAGAGCGGGTGACCGGTGAATCGGTAAGAAAATGGGATTTTGTATTGATATTGAGCCGAGGAGTGTTAGAACTTAAAATTGATTTTGTTTCATTAAATATGGTCGTGTTCATTTAGGCGGTTACAATCACTTAACTATCTTAAAATCCTCGTGGAGCTTTAAAGTCTTATTTTGAATTTCTCTGCCTGTTGACTACTTACTAGAAAATACACCGGAAAATACAAGTACATGCCCGCTCTCCCCCTTCCCCTCCTTAGCACTCTGATATATAACAAAAATTGGTTTAAACAATTTGAAGGCGCCCACAATCCTGAAGGTAAGATTTGACTGAATCTCCTAAAGTTGGATTTGACTTAAAGTTGAAGTATACAAACATAGGCCGAAGGCATTACACATGCACCATCGCAACCCCCAATGTCACAAACAAATATATAGTTTGGATGTGACGAAGAAGGTTGTATTGGTTCAATGCTTCCAAACTGCCTTCCTTCCTTCCTTCTCTCATATGTACATCTACCCCATCTGCAGGGCAGGGGGATAGTAATAGAGTGTGCAACGTGCATGTACTTCCGTACAATAAACTGCTGCATTGACCTAGTTGCAAGGGTCACCCTATAGTGCCGGGTAGTCAGGAAGAGCAAAACAACTTCATTCTGTGAACCACTTTAATATAGAAGGAGGAAACTTGTAGATATGATAACGATAATGGATCACAGATGAAAGGCATCACTGAAAGAAGGATTTCCTCTGAGATTTTCCTGATTCATTATGGTTGCCTTGCCCGAGATAAAAGTTTTCGGAGTCTGGAAATGAGAAATTTTGCTCTTGTGAGACTCTTTTTGGGACGGGTGGGTGGAAATTTATAGAAACTTTGTGTACATAGTTTGGAAGCAAAATAAAATCCTTCTATAGACCGACCGGCTTGGTTCTTTGGGTTTAGTTTGAATGGTTATGGAGACACCATGCTGGAAGATTTTGTGTTAAACTTTATCAATTGGAAAACCATAAGTGGCGCATGCTTGGCGCCATAAGACTTTTTTCGTTAAAATGGATTTCAATGGGAAAGAGGTAAATGAAGAGTAGTATTGCCAGATGTCAATTTTTTATAGTTCTTTAATATAAAACTGTTGATGGCGATTTCGATGTTGATCCTACAATTAATAGGCTTTCGCTTTCTTGTCCTATCCCAGGATGATATTATAGAACAATGAAAATACTTTGAAAAGTAGTTGTTTGCCTCCCAAATTGCTATGGAGTAAACTTTGTTCGTATTGAACTCCCTATAAGCTAGGTAATAAAGGGTTTTCCAATAAAAGGTGTTATTTTAATTAGCCCGCTATTTCGGTAGATGTCACTTTTGGAGCTGTCATTTTTTGACATTTGACAATTAGAAACTACGCCATTAATAAAAATGGAACGATACACGATTCAACAACGCATTGAAATTAATTATTAAAATTCACTATAAAAATGGTGAAAATGTGGCAGAGACGGTTCGTAAAACTCCATTTTTGGGTCGTCGTGAAGCACCTTGTCGGACCGCAATACAAAAATTGGTAGAAAAATTCGAGCTGTCGGGACAAGTTAGTGATATGAAGAATAAAACCCGTGCACGTCGCTCAAGAATAGCCGAGAATATTGCTGCTGTAGCCGAAAGTGTTGAAGAAAACCCAGGTTTGTCCATTCCTCGTCATTCTTTGGAATTAAGCGTTCCACAAACGTCATTACACCGTATTTTGCATAAAGATTTGGGGTCTTAAGGCTTATAAAGTTCAGTTAACACAAGAACTAAAGCCAGCCGATCATCGACAAAGTCGAGTCTTTGCTGATTGGGTCCTTGAAATGCCTGAAAATGATCCGGAATTCCATCGAAAACTCATCTTGAGTGATGAGGCCCATTTCCACCTCGATGGCTTCGTCAACCAGCAAAATTGTCGCATCTGGGGCTCGGAAAACCCAAGAGTTATTGTTGAAAAGCCTCTCTATCCTCAACGTGTGACTGTTTGGTGCGGTTTATGGTCCCGCGGGGTCATTGGACCTTACTTTTTCGAAAATGATGCTGGAGCAACAGTTACGGTGAATGGATTGCGCTATCGACAGATGATTAATGATTTTTTATGGCCGGAATTGGATGGTATTGATCTGGACAACGTTTACTTTCAACAAGACGGCGCTACGTGCCATACAAGCAACGAAACCATTGATCTTTTACGGGAAAAGTTTCCGGACCGTGTTATCTCTCGAAGAGGTGATCACAATTGGCCACCGAGATCTTGTGACTTAACACCTTGCGACTTCTTCCTTTGGGGCCACGTGAAAGAGAAGGTCTACGCCAACAGCCCAGCGTCGATTCAAGACCTCAAAGATGGAATTCGTGAGGCTATCGAGGACATACGGCAGCCACTATGCGATTTGGTTATGGAAAATTTCATGAAAAGGATATGGTCCTGTAGGCGTGGTCGTGGTGGTCATTTGGCTAATGTTATTTTCCATTATTAACGGCAGACCTTCATCTTTATAATGAAATAAAGATCTGATCATTTATCTCAAAAAATGGAATTTTTCTTTGAATATCAAAATAACACCTCTTATTGGAAAACCCTTTATTTCCTCGGCCTCAAAGTCACACCCCCAATATTAGCCTTTTATCCTTTTTTCTCAGGAATCACTGTAAGATGGCTGTCAGGATAATTTTTAAAGTTCGGCGGGCATCCCTTAGGATTTTGTGAGTGTCGCACAATTTTTCTATTCGCTCTGTATAAAAAATTATGGCGAAATTCATGTTTCTATTTGCATAGGTTCGTTCATTGGAAAATGGTTCCTACTGTAAATTATTTAATGACCTCGCCTTTGTCAAATTATGTTTGTCAAGTACTCCTTTTTGGAAGATGATATTCACATTTGGTGCATGTTGGCCAGTGTATTCGGCAGGGAAGGTTTTTCTCCCACACACACTTATTGGACAACCATAGGAATTAAGTAAGTTTTTTTCTCTAAAGAAATGAGAATAGAAAGGAACTTCATAAATAGAAGGTTATCCAATGGTGAGGTGACTAGATTCGACAAAATCTCTATACAAATTTTGAAAACTAACCATTTGTTGAGCGCTAATATTTTGCAAACGCTCATTAAAGAAGTCTAAGAAACAAAAATCTGTCCCAATGAGTGGAAGCCGGAAGTAATTGGCCAACTATCGAAAAAATGCAGACTTGCATCAATATAACATCTGAAGAATTGTGTGTATAATACGTCCTCTTGCCGATGTCATCAAAATAATTAAGGACATGATATTTGAATGCATAAGAATCGCAATAGAGCATAAACTAAGGATGGAGAGGTAGATCATTCGTCTATCGACCATATTAACACCTGGAGAATTATACTAGAGCAGTCGTCTGTTGCCCCTGGATCTTACTTTCATAGACTATGACAAGCCAATCGATTTCGGATCGATCAGACAAAACATGAATGGTTAAGTACGACCAGAAAGCCAAATGTCAAAGTGACTCCATATTCGCCATTTTTGCAAACCTAGAAATGTCATGATGAACTAACTGAGACGCATTTCAATTGAATACTGCCAGCATTTTATCCATAAGTCAGAAGGACATATTCGTCGGTAAGTTGTGTCCCAAAGATGTGAAACGCAGATAATTGACTTGGGTTGTGACCCATACACTACTATATAGTGTTCGTCAATTAGCTTTTTTGTCTAATCCAGTACATCCAATGGATTCATTAGACCTCGACAGCAAGCTGAACAGCTCCATCTTGTAGAGGAGCTTCGTAGACAATTTGGTTAACCGATTATGGCCTGACGCAAAACAATTATAGATAAATTCAGAAGTCTAAACCATTTCAAAAATGAACTGAAATCGGATTCGAACAATAGTGTGTGTGTGTTGAAACCCATATTCACAATGATTTTTACAAATATACAGATTGGAACTAAAGCTCTATCCATATAACGTGAATGTAAACCTCATCAGCGTTCAATGCCTTTCAGATGTGTAATTTTCTTCATATTTTCTTGAATCTGTTATTTGAAACCAACCTAAAGCTGTAGACCCAAATGCAACAATTATTAAAAAAAAACCCTGGAAGACCTGCATAGTCAAAATTTCTTCGACAATGAATGCGATATAGAATAAGATGAAATGGCTATTTTATGAAACATTTACAAACCTAATGCTGACCGTTGACCTGATTGGATTACTTCCACCAAATGTCATATATATGACGTAAAAGGTGTGGTCTCCATATATATCCGAAATCCCATTATTGATTTCATCATATAAATCGACAACCAACAGTGAAAAGCAATTATTTCCCTAAGCCTTGCATCCTTCCTAAAAGGAAGCATACTTAACGCATAGAAAAGACGAAAGTCATGTCAGGAATTGGATCCATCCTAAAAAAAAAAAAAACATCAACATACAGTAGCGAAGGAGGTAAACATATCAAGCCCATCAGTAGCAGTAGCAGGGTGTTTTACTGTTATGTCACAACTCGCCCTTTCAGCACAAAACTCGTTCGTAAAGAGCAATGAAATAAACCATCCGCCCCCCCTCCCTCAGCCAAACCTTAAATTCACCGCTCTATATAAGGCGTGAACCACCCGCAATGACCTGACCTATTCAAGTCCCTTTCGGGTGCACAAGGACCTTATATAGAAATACTCCTACCTATATTTATTTCTGTAAGTTGGTGTTAGTCTCTATGTGTGTGTGTGTGTGTAAATTACGGGTTATATTCCATACACGGTATGCACCCTTTTTACAGTGACATTATTCCCACAAGTATAAAGCTTTTTGTGATTCCGTTAACTCATGTTGTGTGTACATACATATAATAGCGGGGGCCCTGTTTTAACCTTTTTTCTGCCGTTTGAATTCTAGGCCGGGGTCACAGGCCCACCACATACAGAATAATTTTGCTTTAAAGGCATTTTCAGTCAGTATAGTTCGGAAGGGTTGCGCTCCCATGATGCCGGGAAATTGTTAATTGCGAACAACTATAGCGATGTGTTTGTAACACGCCAATTATACACGGTTGCGTATACAAAATACAACAAACCTACATACCTACATAGATGGTGTAGAGCACTTGCAGTGTCTGCAATCCAACCATGTATCAGCATACACATAAGGGGTGGTGACCGATAGTTATACGAATTAGAAGCTCCTTCCCCTTACTTACCCCTTGGAATTTTAGGTCAAGTTGACTGAAGCAAAATAGAAAAAACTAGTCCTTTTCCACGATTCGACGATTTTTCTTTTTCTCTCACTTTGTTTAATAGTTTTGCACTTTGCAGCCTTTATATTCAGCAAACTGCATTCTCTCCCTTATACATACCCCCGTAGCGAGCTTCCCAACAAATAATGTCTAGAGGGGTTTATAGGGGGTTCCTTTTGCATATACAACTAACTCTTCACTGAATTCACATTATTTTAAAACACTTTTATTTCCCACTTTCAGAACTATTTTCAAAATTAAACTTCACATTTTAAGCACAAAATAAACACCTTAGCAGCGCCTGATGTTTCTGTATGCAAACCGTTTTCCGTTTCGTATAAAAAAAACCCCTACATTCTAGCAGGGGGCGGGGGATTCACGACAGGAGCAGCTCTAATAAAATCGTCACGGGAAGACGCGTCATCAACGGGATGATGATAAGTTTTCAATTTTCAGAGGTATTCGCACCGTTCGACCGACCCTAATAAAATTTGAAATAGAATTTCTGAATTCGATAGACGAACTGGCACTGGCAGGGAATTATAGAAAATCTAAACTGTGTGTTACCGCGCCTGACTACATAGACAGGGGGCTGGCAGTCGAATCTCAGGGATAATGCCAAACAGAATCTAAAAACGAGACACAGTAACTAATGGGCCAGCGCCATCATTCGCGGGGCTGAGTTTGCTGCGGCGGTTTTTTTTTATTATTATTCCGTTTTTCTTGCAGTCGGTCAAATTCACATCCACGAGTCTACTAAAAGCTTGGGGCCGAGTGCATGCTTCCATCCAAATGACGAAAGCTTTTCAGGGGGAATCAACGAAAAGCCCGCAACAGCAACGGCATCGTCTGGGGAGCAGCAAGAGAAGTAAAACATGCCGTGATGATGAGAACATTGGAGCTCCCGAGGCCGATTTTTAATGCAACCAACCACCAGCATGCAGTGGAATTGTAGGTTAATTGCATAGGCATTAGGCATACACTTGCATTTGGAGCTGTATAGGAGTTGGAGAGCGTACACATTGGCATCGGTTTGTCGTGTCCATGCTCATCGTCGCCTACAATTGTTAAGAAGAAGAGTTCCCCGCAATCGAACGGGGCCAGCAGAGGGATGTGGGGCAAAGCTCCTCTGCAATGGATCTCATCATTATCATTCGAACGAAACGATGTGAAAGTGGAGGGCGACATTGCAAACACAACCACAAACCCCTCCCTCCCATGCTTAAGCCCCCCTAGTATAGTTGTGCTACCGTTCAGCTCATTTTGAACGGATCCATTACGCTGTGCATATGTAAATGGTACAGACGGTGACGGCGACGGCGGCGGCAGCGGCAACCAGCGCGATATGGTGAAAAGTGCCAGAGTACATGGCAGAGGTGTGTGGTTGTAGAGATAATAAAAATCGTTAGTTAGCTGCTAGCAAAGCATTAGCAGCAGCGGCACTAGCAGCACTATAGCGCGACTATAGGAAACGAGAGGGGGGCAATGTTGCCAAACAAATGAAATTTTCACTTTGGAGGGTTCATATCGAAGTTGAAGGTCACTTAGAGCTGTATGTCATTCAACTTTCAAAGAAGAAGAAGAAGAAGAAGGAAATCATTTTCCGGAATAGATGGGTACTAGAACCTTATGGCATTCTGGATTGCAGAAAATCATCAATTGCAATCGCTCAGTTTTCAAAATATATTCACTTCTTCAATTCAAGGTCAGATTCGTACGGCAATTGATAGCCCGCTGCTGCTGCTGCTGCTGCTGCTTCTACTGAGCTTCATATTGAATAGGCCAAAAGCTTTGATAGAAGGTCGGTCGTATTTCAGTGTGAGAACTATTTTTAGATCGAAATCGCGAAAAGGTGAACAAATCACAAATTGTTCTGTATTTACACAAGATTGAATGAACCTGATTAATGGGATTCAAATGAAAGATATGGAAAATTTCAGATAGGTGTAATTGCTGTTGAGCGCAGCGTGTCGATTTTGTTAATTAGAACTCAACGGATCCATGCCAACTAATTTAGTTGTTTGGAATGCATCTGAAATTGTACGATGAGTATGTGAAGTCTAACAATAGTCAATTGGAGATTTCGGGAGATGAAAGGTTTCCTGTTCATCATGTATTAAAATCTCGAATTCTTCGATTGCTATTTATTAAAGACTTTCGGAAATTTTGTGAAGATCATGTAAATTTTTTTTTTTTCAATATTGTAGTGCGGAGAGATCGAGAGCTATTTTAACACTTTCCAAATTATTGAATAGCAATTGGAAGGAGAGTTAGACGACGAATAGTTCGAACATGCTACCCCAGCCAGAAAAAGGACCTCCTTAGATTCATGGCGGGACAACTTAATATTGACCTGATCCTAGAATCATTTGATAACAGACCAAGAGCAGATGCTGTTTAATAAAAAACAAAAAAAAAACAACAACAAACAAGTTCCATTCTATGATTGATGAAAGTCGATAACGAGCTTTTTCAGATTCAAATTCATTTTTATTTGCAACAATTGTATACACGTAAGATAAAATATCTTATTAATATTACACAAGCCAGAATAAATTACATAAATAGTACAATAAAAAAGGAATAGTAAAAATAGAAAAGGAATAACATAAGTAAGTTTTTAGTTAAAGTTGTAATACTAAAATATAAAGAAGTGATTAAATTACAAACTTACTGCTAAGTATTAGCACAAGAACAATGAATAATTAAAAAACAAGAAATGGAGTAAACAATTAGGACACTACCGTAAAACAGGGATACTTTAATACATTTTTATACCCTAGATGAAATCTATAGGGGTATACTAAGTTTGTCATTCCGTTTGTAACACCTCGAAATAATGATGGTAGAGCAAAATGAATTGGACACCCACGCATAATATTAAAAGTTATTTTGATTTTTGCATGTCCGTCCGTCTGTGCGCACGATAACTCGAGAGCGCGTATACTTAGAGAGCTGAAATTTTGTACGCGGACTTAGTAAAATTAAGTTCGAAAATGAGGCAAATCGGGCAACTCCTTCGTGGGGTTGCCATGCAAAACTTTCGTTTTCCACTATATATTTGGACACTGCTTGAGAACGCATCGATATAGAGAGTTGAAATTTGGTACATGGTGTTTTCTTTGTACTAGCAAATAAAATTTCAAAAATGGACTAAATCGGGCAACTCCTTCTTGGTGTTGCCATATAAAAATTTAGGATTTTAACGTATACTGTGAAAACGATCAGTCCAAGACATTTTTATTGTACTAAAAACTTCTTCAGAATACGAAATCCTATAAAATTGGCTATAATCATTTTTTCTGTCCGACAAACCGTTCTAGAAATATATGCGAAAAACTACTTCAAAAATTAAACTTGCATAGATCGGTGATCATACGAAGTTTTATACGAGCATTCATCTAGGGTATCATAAGAATTGGTCTTAGACCAATTCTAGCTTTTTTACTTGTTTAAAATTAAAAGAAAGATGTTTGCTATGGTGTTGAGATGCGATGACATTTCGATTTTTTTTTAAAGTGCAGCCGATCACTATTATTATATTGAATAGGATATTGTTATTAAATATATCAAAATAAGGATAGCAAAATTTTTTAAATGTATCGGTCAAAGAATACCCTCTTAATGGGATACTTTGACTTGAGGTCAGTTTTCTTTATAAATTGTATGTATGAAGTTAGTTTGATCAATAAATCCCTGGCTAAACATAAAATTGAACAGTATACGATTTTGATTTTTTAAGATGAGAAAAATACTTTTCTTTCAAATTTTTTTTGTTATGAATTCGGCCTCCAAAAAGAATACACAAGCAGATTTTAGATGACAATTTAATTCGTCAATTACACATACTATTGTAATAGAAAATAAATTAACAACAATAATCAGAAAATTTTATTAAAAAATATATTTCAAGACTTCATTAAGTAGCTGATCAGAAAATTTCCAACCGACACCCCCTGAACGTTGCATATAGGGAATATCAGCGGAGCACAACGATTGCTCGTCGGAGTCATCGGAATAGAACTTTTTGATGCAGCTCGTTTCCAAAATCAGGAGTTTCTCTCGGCACCGAAGCGGTTTCGGTAGTTATGTTTCTCAGGGACATATTTTCTTCCATTTCCTTAAAGATGATGCCCTTAGCAGCAGGAACTCATACCATTTTCCTTTTGCGTACAGGCTAGCGTCATTACGATTTTTGTCGAGAAATTTTATTGCAGCTTGCGAAACAACGTTTTCAACTTGTGCCGGATCTTCATTACTTGGCAGACTTACTTGGTCAAAGAATCCCAAATTAGCAGTCAAAGTGGCATACAAAATAGTATAACATTGAAATTTTTACAAGAAAAATCATAAAACTTAAGCTATGAATATTATTTACATGCCTGCACTATATTTTTTCGAATCAAATAGCCTCAAGCACTTGATTTTTATAAAATTTGTCTGTATTCACGGTAAATGATATTAATTAAAATTATTACGAAATACTTTGCAACTGTTTGCATCGTGATCACGTGTTTTTCCAAAGAAAAACACGTATTTGAATTTTTTTTTAGCTTATGGTCAATGTATCCTTCAATTAGGCTACAAAGGGCAAACCTCCTAAGTACAAATAATCTGGTTGCCCACCTAAAAGTCCTCCAGGATTTCATAGAGGACCCGATGGCTAACCCAATTTCAGACGTTATGCCGAAACGCCATAACTTTGAAACAACATTTAAGGTGATCGTCGGGAACCGTCAACAGTGGCACACTGGGGACCTACCCTTTGAAAAATGATCCCTTAAATGGTACACGGATGGATCCAAAATATGGAAGGTAAAGCAGGCGTGGGCATATATGGGCCAAGGTGCCATCTAGCGAAGGCACTGGGGGCCCCACCAACCATTTTTCAAGCAGAAATACATAATATCAGACAGCCAAGCAGCACTTAAAGCGTTAAACTCGTTTACCTTTGAGTCAAAGCTGGTTTGGGACTGTCTTACTGTCTTAAAGCAACTGGCCGAGACAAATAGGGTGACACTGATCTGGGTACCAGGACATGAAGGCATTATGGGAAACGAAATTGCGGACCGCCTTGCAAAGGAAGGAACCAAATCTCCGTTTATTGGCCCTGAGCCTATCTTTGCACACCCAAGAAGTCACCTCTCAGCTCTGATCAGGCTTTGGGAGGACATAACTAAGAGGGAATACTTGGAAAATACCCCGGGGCTGAGACAAGCGAAGAAGTTTATAAAGTACTCGCAACAGAGGACAAAAGAATTCCTCACACCCAGCAGGAAAGAACTAAGGCTCATAACGGGCCTACTTACTGGGCATTGCCCACTTAGATACCATCTTAAGAAGATGGGTAAGGTCGATGATGAGACCTGTTGCTTCTATATGAAAGACGATGAAACCGCTGAACATGTCCTGTGTGACTGTGAAGCTCTGTGCTAAATAAGGCTAAGACATCTACGGAAGGAATTCCTACTGCCAGAAGATGTCTCAAAACTGGCTCCAAGAACGTCATAGGCTTTATAAAAGACCTTAAGTTCGAATGGGCGCTCTAGGGCATCCAGGGGTAATGTCACAATAGGTCTTATAGGTCGCAGTGACAAGATGAGAGGCAAAAACCCTGTCTGCATCCCCCGTAATTAATAATAATAATAATCATTTTGGGAACGCAGTGTTATACGACATTTTAAATTGAAGGCTTTGGTTTTCTTATTGTGTTGCTAAAAAGATTAGAAATGCTTTTTGAAAAAAAAAAAAAAAACAAGGAATTCAAATTTCGAAATTTTAATTTTACACTGTCATAATTTCATTGAGATAATAGCAGAAAGGAATTCAAGGGTATTCGCTATAAAAATTAGGTAAATTGTTTAATCACCCTGTAACTCGAAAAGATCGCATCTATATATTACCATAGGCTACGAAATTACAGCTTCTGACACTTTTTGGAACCCGAATTTCATCAATATTTGGCGACTTAGAAAGGACAAGGCTTTTGATTCCGCTTGTTTTAGGTGAGAATAGCTAGGGCTTATGTATATACAGGAACAAAGTTACATGAGAGGCAGACACTGTGAAGCTACCAATTGAATTCCCAGGGAAAGGGAAATTTTATAGGCATGCTCCAGTATTTCCATCAATACATACATTTTTTTTTTCAAAAGAAGGCGGAGACATATACCGATATAAATGGGTTTGAAAGGATTTTTCTATCACTATAACTAGTATAATCATGGCAGATGATTAATGACTACATGCTGAATAAATCTTCCGATTGATGTGGAAATTACACGTGGAAAATTTCTTGGATATATACGCATCAGTTATATTCCTCCATCTTCTTCACTTGAGGTTTACAAGGAGCACATACTCAATATTACTAGTTTATCTGATAATATCAAGGACCACCACTTATGCTATATCTAGGTAATTTACGTTGGACCTGGAATGATGATGACGCGATGCTAATACCTATTAATGTATCTTCTGAAGCAGAAAGTTTTGTCATAGATAATTTATTAGGCTTAGATTTAATTCAATTAAACAAAATTAATAATATTTTTGGCATAATTCTAGATTTGTTATTTGTTATCCCTGATTTAGTAGTAGACATTAATGTGGTTAAAAGTCCGTTGACGCCAGTTGATTTTCATCATAATGCCATTAGCCGTAATATTTCTCTTTATGATTTTGCTCCTTTACAGAATTCTACTGATAAAAGTGAATTTAATTTTAACAAATTTAATTATTTAGATCTTAATACCTTTTTCTCTAAAATAAACTGGTCCTTTTTGGAACATTGTGATCTGCTGAGAGCATACAAAAAATTTCTTGACGTTGTCCATGAAGGCCTACATAAATTTGTCGCTAAAAAATCTAAATGTAGGAATAAACACCCAAAATGGTTTGTAAACGGTCTTTTAAGATTAGAAAATGCTAAGCAATATAGGGCTACTGGTAGCAGCACTGATACGGCGTTGTTTCGTAGACTTAGAAAGGAATACGAGGTCCTGCATAGGTATCTGTATGATCAATACGTGTGTTCAATTGAAAACAGCATTAGCTCTAATAGTAAGGCCTTTTGGTCCTTTATTAAATCCAAACGTACGACTTCTTCTTTTCCTAAGGTTTTAAATTACGGTTCTAATAAGTCGTTCGATTTGCACACCAGTTGCAATCTTTTTGCCTATTATTTCAAATCTGTTTATAGTATCGAATCTTTTAGTGAATTGGATCATGAATACCCTGTTAACACTTATACATCCCCCTTTGGATGTTGGTCATTTATCGATTAATGCTGATGATGTCTTGAAGGGTCTCAATAATCTTGATTCCACCACAAGACCAGATTCTGATGGGTTATGTCATTCGCTACTAAAAAATTGCGCTGTTTTTTTGACCGATCCTTTATGCAAAATTTTTAACCTATCCTTAAGTGCGGGTACTTTTCTTGATGAGTGGAAAATTTCATTAATCACCCCTATATTTAAAGCAGGTTCTAAAAGCACTATAGAGAATTACAGACCAGTCTCTGTTATGAAAGTCGTACCTAAATTACTAGATTATATAGTTAACTCTAAGCTTAGCTATCTAGTTAAGGAATATACATATAGTCCCTGAGCAACATGGCTTTATTACGGGGAGGTCATGTGTAACTAATCTTACATTATTTTTCGAACTATACTATAAGTGCTTTTGAAGATCGTGTGATCAAGTGGATACTATTTACACAGATTTCTCGAAGGCATTTGATAAGATCAGCATTCCTCTTCTTATTCATAAATTGAAAAATATAGGCTTCCACTCCTCTTTTTTAAGCTGGATTGTGGCCTATTTATATAACCGTAAACAATATGTAAGAATTGGCAATATTATATCTGATGTAATAACGGTCACGTCGGGAGTTCCTCAGGGTAGTCACTTTGGTCCTTTATTGTTTCTGCTTTTCATTAATGATATAGCGCAACTTGCTTTGTTTTTGTCAAATGCCTAATATTTGCGGATGATTTAAAACTATTCGTTAGAATAAACTCTCTAAGCGATTGCTTACTAGTGCAGAATGATCTCAATATATTTTCTGATTGGTGCTCTAAAGATAAGTTATATCTTAACATATCAAAATGTAAAATTATTACTTTTCATCGCATCTCTTGTCCTTTCTTGTTTGATTATAAAATTAATCATGATATAGTTTCTCGAAAAAAATGATATCAAGGACTTAGATGTTATTTTTGACACTAAATTGGCGTTTACCCCTCACATTAACACTATTATCACTAAATCAAGACGTTGTTTAGGTTTCCTTAAGCGGAACTCCAAAGACTTTCATAACATTCAGACCTTAAAGACATTATACTTTTCGATCGTGAGTATAGAAGCAATAAATCGTATATGAATTACTTAATTGAGACAGCTGGACCACTGTTCTATGGAAAAAGGTGAAAAAGAGATCTTTCGCATTGTTAAGCTATATATGCAGATACACCTTGCATGTTGCATGATCTTAAACGTACCTACCTATTTGTATTCCAAAATTTTTCAGAATTTTTTACACATTAAGGGCAATTACAGGGACTAATTTAACCCTAATAAGGCCGACACTAATACACTGCTTTTTATGATCGTAGCCATCCAGCATATCTCTGCCCTGTGCAAGAAGAAGAAGTATCATCACCATCAGAATGTTTTTTTTTTTACTTTATCCAATTATCGTCACTTCCGGGATTCCTTATATATGTACTTTCAGGATTATACTTAATGATCATCCTGACACTGTACACGTTAATTTTAATTCCTGATACATCATTCATCACCTGTTTAAAAACACGTAAATCTTCCTGTATATGAGCATAAAAACTACATGAATTTCATCCGAAAGTCCTTCAGCATACATACATACATGCATACATACAAAAAGCTACTTATCAACATTGTGCCGTCCCTGATCGTTACACATCATCCCAATGACTATCTGGGTTTATTTCAATTGTAAACCAATTACTTAACACCTGGCCAATGCGAAATCGCTTCATAAACAGACATTCTGCAATCGCGCAAAGTATTTAAAGCAAAATTTTATTTTTCGCTCAAATTTCCATTCAGCAGCGACTGCCAGCCTCACCTTTTAAGCGCGCAGCCGTGAATCACTAAAATTACACAAATTTTCCTTCAGCGCCGATCACTTAGCACGCCATCACGTGTTTGTTGTAAGAATTAATAACAATTGGCCGCCGCGCCGGATCAGACGGTGATCGAGACGAAATGTGACGGCCGCGGTCGGTCGATCGATCTGAATTGTGTGGCTTATTTTTAGATAAGAAAAAAATAAAATGAATAAAAAAATAGAAGAAAAAAAACAAAAAACAACAGCGAAAAAACATAAATTACAAAAACAAATCTTACAAGCAACTGATGTGACGGCAGAATGGCGGATATGATCGGTGTATATGCGTTGCATATTGACTGACTGTGCACAATGCAAAATCCTCAGTGCGCGGCCTCAAAGAGAAACGAATTGAGAATAAACAAATTCGATCGTGGTATGCGGCGCGTATGGCATTCGATTCGATCGCGCTCGCATTCAAAGTCTTGGACAGCGCGCTGAGATAGAAAGAAATTGTATAATCAAAACTAGATGAGCTAGAAGAGCTTAGCACATAGCCTCCTTCCTGTGCCTCTGACTATGAACAGATGGAAGACGTTCAAGAGCAATGCACTTGGGTACTTGGCGTATTCGATGATATAAAAACTTGTTGTTGCAACACCTCCCACGTTCCACAATACAGTTGTGCAGTGCAGATGTGCACATTAAATTGAATTTATGTGGAATGCAACGTGACAAGAAGAAGCAATTGGAGCTTGTTTATGCGTGTTCGGCTTAGCCATTTTCCTATGCCACTTGCTGATGGTGACATAGATTTTCGCTTCTAGTGCGTCCGTTGCTGCCTGGTCTGACCAGATTAGCCGCAGCCAGTCAGCCAGTCAGCCAGGCTAGATAGAACTCCTACTGATCTATATTTCCGGATGCTGTGCGCTTCTTCATTCATGGAACATATGGAATGGGTATGGGCATGCGCAGTTGTTTTAATTTTACGCAAATTTTCTAATTTTACGAAAAATTTACACGAATAAATTTTTTAAAAACACAAAAATTCCTGGTTTTTGTATATTTTTAGAGTTTTGTCGTGCATCTAAACGTAGCACACTCTCTCTCTCTCACTCTGGCTTGGAAATGAAACTAGTAATTCCATGTTTATAAATAATTGTGAAAATTTAAGACATTTGGACAGGTGCAATTAATTTTTAGGAGGAATACGAACTTAGGCAATTGCATAGCAATTGAAGTTATGCGACACCTACAAGCTAACAAGGATGCGACTCTGAGCGCAATTAAACTAGAGCTAGGAAGACAACTTAAGACCAGTTTGAGAATGGATTTATGTATGTAACTTTCGTTTGGATTCATTTTAGGTTAGGGGTAATTCAAAATACTGCTAAAATACACAAATCTGCCACTGCCACCACAGTAAATTCATATTCAACGATTTGTCTTTATACTTTTTCTATAGTTTGCCGCCCCAAATTGCCCAGGCTCTGATTTCATAGTGTTCGTCAAAATATGTCAAACATAAATCATGGAACCGAAACGAGAATGGCGTTTATCTTAAAAATAAAAACAAAAACAAAAAAATCCCGTCGAACGGCAGCTTTTTGTTCTATATACCCTGTCTGCCTAAAGGGAAAGGCATCACATTACATAACGTCTACATTGTCGGATTTTTTTATCGATTCTGGACATGCAAATATATAGAAGAGGACGAGGGGGACATTATTTTGTTTAGCCATGAGACAACAATGATGATCGCACCTCAAGGCAAAGAATTGGAGCCTTCGTTACGAATAACAGCCGGCAGCCGACGGTAAGATAGACGATAGACCTACAGGAAAAAAGGTGCATCGCTACCAGCATCAAAAATGCAATCAAAATGCATTCAGCGACTCGGAGTCAATCGCGCTAGTGATATTTTATGCATTTTTAGCGACCAGTTTCCGGTCGAACGGAATATTTTTCTAGGTTTTCCTCCATTCTTTAACCGGATGTTGAGTTTGTGTCGTCTGATTGTATGGTTGCAGTATTTGAACAATTTCTTGATGCTTCTTTAAATGTGACTCCACTTAACCCATTCACGGCCAGAAAAATTTAGAGTCTCTTGCCCTGGATCCCAAGATTTTATTTTAAAGAAAACACGGAATTCAACAAAATCTAAGAATATTACGTTAGAGATATAGTATGGAGATGGGATTTACTGTAATTTGAAAATAAAAAAAACACTACGAGATAACTCGTAGGTGGCGCGTCGGTGAATAAAATTCCTGTGCTGAGTGCCGCTTACGAGATATCTCGTAGTGTTTTTTTTTTCAATCAACTTTTTCATATTCAAAGATATTTCCATTTACTTTGCCTTCACTCATTTGTATCTCGTTATTAGCTGAACATAATCCACTTTTTCTTCTAAAATAATGCACAAATCAAAATATTTTTCATCTACGCACTTTTCCCTTTCTTCATTGCTCTTAGAAAAACATTGTAACTATATGACGCTTTTTCGACTTGAATGCACTCCCTCCATTTCCTGCAAGGTACCTAGCATACATTTACACATCAATACATAACGCCTGCCTTCCTAAGCCAGTACAACGTAAGGTATGTCCAAGTAGACCCCGGAAAAATTATAATTAAGGAATTATAAGGAAAAAATATCGAAAAAACGGGGTTAAAATGAAGTTAATTTAAAAAAAAACTATACCATGCAATAGTACTCGCCAATACCTTTCCAAAAAGTACCCACATACCGGGGTAGGGTTGAAAGTAAAAATCGCGAAATTTTGATAGGGGTACTCCTAGGAAAACGGAAAAAGTCGAAATTTTCGCGGGAGTTGTCTCACTTAAATTGCTATAAAATCTAAACCAACTACCAACTAGATGGCGCAAAGTGCGCCTTAAAAATTCTGACAGTTTTATTTTGTTTTTAAATAGGTAAATAACACCCTATGTTGCTGAAATTTTGTATAGGTAATCTTGTAGTAAGCGAGCATCCATAAAAAATTCAAAAAATGGATTTATCTGGAATTCGTAGAAGAAAGTTTCCAAATGAAGTTTTTCGATTAAAATTTTTGGCCGTAGAAAGAAAAATTTTGCAACGCAAGAGGGAGAGGGTGTGAAATAGGCTCACAAAATCAGAAAATAACCAAAAGGAATTTTTGAAATCGGATTATATTTGGGCGAATTGTGGGGTGGGGATGAATTAATACATATGTACAGACATGTAATTTGAAAACTTTGTTTGAACGAAGGTTGCTTAATAAGAAAAAGAAGTACACAGCTCGATAGTACACGTCAATACCTTTCATATGATATGCGACATGGCATGGTGGAACTTACCCCTCGCCGGAGATACCTACTCCCCATCCCAAAGTACAACCGGGAAAAAAGTGTTCTTGTATGAAAGATAGCTACTAATTAGGTGAGTAGAACTGCATACTCAGTTTCCCGATCGGACACCCATATACCGAGATATTATCGAAAAACTATATTTCCGCTCCCACCACGGAAGGGGTGATTATAGCAGATAAGGCGGTACACCATACGATGGACCATCACGCCCTACTCCAAATAACCTTCTGAATCATTAAAATCGGTTAATATTTGACCGATTTGTAGAGAAAAACGTAAAAGTAATAAATTGAGGTAAAAATGCACCTTAAAATTTGTACTAATCTTCTGACGAAAAGTTTATCTAAAAAATGACGCCAATGGAAAAAAGTTGTTCTACGAATTGTAGCTATTGGCCTTAATTTACGGAAGTTATGAAGGTATGTAGAAAAAATCTAGTACTACAATAGGGAAATTCTAAATTTAGTAGTAGAGCAAAAGTGTTAATGGGGATCGATAGAGGATGGGTGGAACTGATTTTTAAGACGTTCCGAAAAATTCCACATACTTACAGGGGTGAGGGGGGGGGGGGCGATTTAGTATTTTTGTTCTAGTACAATTTGAAATTTGGAAAGCAGTTTTAAAAAGCCCTGATTTTTTCATGAATTTTAAGTATACACATGAGTATGCTGTGAGGTGAAAGAAGGAAGTTATGGCGTATCGAAATTTGAAACTAATTAAATTCCCCCCTCCCCGGAAAAAAAAAACAAAAAAAAACATAGTACCCTATACTATGCGGAATCGAAATATCTTCGAGTCTGTATGAGGAAATTTTTTTCCGATCAAATTTGTGGGAGCTAAAGGGTCCCCCTGTTTTAGACGTTTGTATGGAGCGAAAAATAGTGATCCCCCCCATCAACCAACTTGAAATTTATAGCCCCCGTCGGCGGCTTTCGTTTAAGCCCTCAAACTCCCCGATCCGATACCCGGTCCACCCCCTACAACCCTTCAAAGTTCGAAACTTTGACCCCCTGCCCTGTCGAGCTGCTTTTTTCTCCATGGGCATTGGTGAGTGGTGAGGGGGGGGGGCGTTTTTTTTTCAAAAAACTTGGTGGGGAGCTTCGTCTCTTCGTCGCATTTCGTTTTCTCATTTCTTTCTCGTTTCTAATAAAAATTGATAATTAATATGTTTTCTACACTATATAAATTTTTCATTCATGCTTTCTAATAATTCCTAACTCAAATGGCCATTTGTAATCAACCTAAAATTGTAGCACTCACTACGGGATATCTCGTAGTCGGCAGTTACGCTTACTACGAGATATCTCGTAGTTGGCAGTGAGTGGGTTAAACTGAAAGACTCGGTAAAAGGGGATAATTTCGGAACATATTTGTTTGTAGATAATTTAAAAAAAAATGGTTTTTTGTTTTCCATATTCAGTGGGTCAGCCAGCACCTGGTGCAGGATGGTAATGTCACTTTACTACTCGATTCCAGATCTTCTACCAACAACATCAAAGGTATTTTTTTATGCGATTCTGTAGTCTTTTCCTGAGAGACACAATCAATCCTTAATAACTTAATTTGCATGGATTAACAGCTCCCCCCCCCCCCCCTTCTCGATTGTGGTATTTATCTTAGCAACCTTACTTAGAACTAGGTTTGCACTATTACCAAAGTTCGTCAAAATATATTCAGTTCCTTAGAGACTCTCGTGTCGAATTAAAAGCTTTTGCGGAAAATCAGGTCACAAGAAGCCCTAGGACCGTACTATGATTGGACAGACCAGCAAACAGACCGGCAGACAACTCATCTTGTTCTCTTGTTAAAATTATGACATAAAACTTCTCATCAGACAGCTTACAGCACTTTTACAAAACAACTTCTCATCCCCGAAAAGCAAGAAAATTAAAAATAAACTCTGCCACAATAAATATCAGCAAGACATTAACCTCCAGATGCCATTGTCTTCATTTCATCTAATTTCGGTTGAATGTTTGCACTTACTTGATTTATTGATCGACTCCATGCCTGACTGCTTAAAAATTATTCCCATGTCCTTGAAAGTGAATTTTAGGCCTACATACGAAAAAAAATCTCATAAAAATTTATAGAATCAGGGCGGTGTACTGTAAAAAAAAAAACGACTACAAAAAATGAACAAGTCCTTCGGCCGAACGTATTCACATACTTTGAAAGCGGATATGCCTAAAACGAACCGAAATATGTATCTGTACGAGGCCATCGCCAGTACACAAAAGCTCAACTTGGTCCTCCTGTGGCAACAAGAAACCACACCGACTCTTAAAGAAGGATAAAATTGTATACACGCATCCATCCTGATGTATCCTGAATCAGACTCTCTCTAATACTGGAAACATTGGAGCCCAAAATAAATGTCTGGAAGCCTCATCCCAGTACTGTCTGGCCCTATCGATCCTATTGCGTCTGGTGGAGCAGAGTTTTTCAAGTTTATTCTGGTGTTGGTGCGTGCGCTTTTTCTGCCCTATATATGTATGTATGACGTATAAAATTTCCACACTCCTCTGTAAATGTGTGCGTCTCTTCAGGAATAGGTAGGTAGATATGTATATGCGACAATTTTTCATGTTATATACAAGAACACGCAAACATATATTTACTATATACACAAGAAAGAAAACAGTTTTAGACGCATTAAATTTATCCGGGAGAGCAAACAGCTCCTTCATCCACCCACCTTACTCCGAAATTAATTTGGCAACAAGGTAAAATCTTGTTTCACAGAGCTCTTTAGAAGAATCGTTTTGGGTTTACGGGGGGTGCTACACTTGTGAATTAAGTATAGCATTGCATGAGTAGCTGGCGGATCTGTGGATATGTGTACCCTTTACTACAGTTTCATCCCTCTGAGGAGATTCTATGTGGAGAATATTTACGGAATAGTGCAGAGATTTGAGGGCAAAATGTCTATAATGAGGATGAAATTTGGCGAAATGAATAGGCTGAAGCTGAACATGTGAAGCGTAAAATGGATTTTGTAAGTAAATTAGTCACCTTTTCCGTGGAGATTCCTACTTGTGTATAGTGATATTTTTGATTGGACTAATTGGAACGCCATGTTGTCCATTGAATCGATCCAAATAGGTCAATTTGCTATTTGACTATAGGTCAACGTTTTTTTTTTTTTTTTGTAGATTGAGGAAGCAGTGAAAGTGGAATTGCGATCACAAGTGACTTCTTAAAATGAAAGTCTTGGACTTTGGTAAGGAATTTTAACACGTTGACGCTCACTTTGAAATCGGTGATGGACGACAAAAACGACTTTTTGTCGTTTTTGTTAATTAGGTGGTTCTTGGGGAGCTCGATGAAGATTACAGAATAAAATTAATATATTTCCCACCAAATATTCCTAAAAAATTGCCTAACTGCCTCCATTACAAACGCTCTGAAAAATCCCAGTCAGTTCCAATGGACACCTGAAGCCCAGACGTCTCTGGAATTGTTAAAACAGAAACTTACCTCTGCTCCTCTCCAAAAAGTTGAATTCAGCACAGCGCAATTACACAGTCACAGAGCAGGAATGCTTAGCAGCGATCTTAAGTGTACAGAAGTTTCGGCACTTCATAGAACTTATGCCGTTTAATATAGTGACTGATCGTGCGAGCTTGAAATGGCTGATATTTCAAACGGACCTCAGCGATAGACTTGTTCGGTGGAGTTTGAAGCTTGAAGGTTTCGACTTCACCATCGAACACAGAAGCGGAAGCTTGAGCATCGTCCCGGATGCTCTGTCACGAATCCACTGTGACACCTTCTCATCATCTGAAGATCCTGGTCCGGAAGTTGAACTTAGCTCGCCATATTTCAACTCGTTGGAATACGGGGAGTTGAGGCAGAAAGTTAAATCAACTTCTGTGCCAGGGATGGCTTCGTCTATATTCGGACTGTTCCGAGAACAGGCGATCCGATTCAGGAAGAAGAAGCCCACATTTAGACCACCTATGGGAGTTCAGTCTGTGACAGAAAGACCATGGTAAAAGCTGTACGTCGGCTTTCTAAGTCCATATCCCAGGTTAGCGAAAGGAAATGTCTGCATACTACTAATTCTTGTCCACTTTTCTAAATTCTCGATTCTCAAACCAATGAGAAAGGCATCTATTCTTAATGTATGTCCATTCATCGAGACAGAAATATTTCATGTGCCCGGAGACGATAGTCTCTGACAATGGAGTCCATTTTTGCTCGGCTCAGTTCGCCAAATTTCTGGATAGGTATGGGGTCAAACACTTTCGAACGGCAGTCTACTAGCCGCAAGCAAACGCCTCAGAGCGAGTGAACAGGTCTCTATTGGTAGGGATTAGGCCATACATCCAGAGGGGTCACACTAAGTGGGATGAGAAGCTAAGCCACATAGATAGCTCCGTCAGGAGCTCAATCCACCAAGCAACCGGCTTCCCATCCTAACGGATGCTTTTTGGTCAGCAGATGATTGATCATGGGAGTTCCTATCACATCCTTAGGAACCTTGGAACTCCTAATGAACCTCTAAGAGAAGACAAACTAAGATTGATCCGTGCGAGGGTGCAGGAAAATATGAACTATGCGTTTGAACAGGGCTCAAAAGCTTATAATCTTAGAGCGAAGCCTGTTAGTTTCAAAGTGGGTCAAGAAGTGTACAGACGGAATTTTGCCCGAAGCAATTTCCAGCAGCAGACCAGTGCTAAATTAGGACGTAAATTTGTGAAATGTCGGGTTAAGTCAAAGAAAGGAAACTCCTTATATGAGCTTGAAGATCTTCAGGGAAGAACGTTAGAAAACTATCACGCCAAAGACATGAGGCCGTGATATCCGTATTTCTGGGACATTGTAGGTCTAGTGCAAATTTCAATCGTGGTAGCCCTTATAAGGCATCCAGCCAGCTTGACTGGTAAACTACAGGATACCAATGTGCCGCTTAGGACCCTCCCAGGTCGGCATACCTTTTGGAAAATAGACACGTGTTACCCCAATCCCTCGCCTGACAATGCGCCAGAACCCCTCCTACATGGTACCCTACGGCAGATAGTTTGTCGTAGGAATTCCACTTCCATAAAGCCTTTGCAAATTTAAGGAAGAAAATCTGGCACGTCGCTACCTCAACGACACCTTGGAGACTCACCCTTGAACAAGCGTCGGTCGGAGTTCAGAGTGGGATGTTAGGGATGGGAAAGCTTTGCGTTCGTTCAGTAAGTTAGGTTACTGACCGCGGGGTTCCCACGGCTAATCTCGGTGAAAGAAGGCAGAGGGGTACTGGCCGACTGGATTTTTTAAAGTTACCAGCTTGTCGGTACACCTATGACTTCTGGCACGGAAAATCATGTCGACGTCTGATCAAAGATTGCTGGGACATCAGGGATGTGTCTCCGATTCGGCACACTTCAAGTAGATCAAATCGGACTGGACAATCCGTCTCATTCGCCTGGCATTATTGATAGGAAATGCTTTCATGGGTCGTGGGTCGATCGAGTCACACATTGGGCGCCTGCAGCGATGAGGCTTATATTTTAAGACCGGCTAGCTAGAATCCAGTGCCACAGTGGAACATCTCAGAGGCGCCTCGGGGAGGGATCCTCATCAACAAAATTCATGTAAGATGCTGCGAAATGTTTGTTTGATTATCTAATATACCCTTTTTGCAATCTCTTTCTAATTCTGAGAATAACTGAAAAAGACGACTATATTAATTATTAAGAAATATTTCATGATTCATTCTTAGAACAAGATTGAAGAAATATGAAACAAATGGATTTAACACTGATATACAGTTTAATAATTTATTTAGAATGCTAAGAATATAGGACGGCTATAGCAGTCATTTGCATCTGTAAGCACTAGCGTTGGACGGCTATAGACGTCATTTACGTCAGCCTGTTAATGGACAGATTACAATTGTCTAACTGTAATCGATTTCGGATTCAAAACTTTTTTAAAATATGGTTAGAAAACGCATAATTTTTAATACTGCCAAAAATTTACCCTTGTCAAATGAATTATTAATTTTCTATAGGGTGAAGAACGTCTGACAGACAATTACTTCTCATTATCTGGCGATCTTAACAATTTCAAAGCTGGCTTCGAAGGTGTATTTGTCGTAGAACTATCATTTGAGAACTGGTTGCATGTGTGCTGCTGATAATCTTTGAGCTTATGCCCCATGCATCTCCTGAATTGGAGACTAAACTAGCAATATATGAATAGAAAATAACGGCTAACTTCATTCGTCCAGTACAGGGCGAGCTGTGTTTAAAGTGTATAGGTACCTAAAATAGAATCATTGTATTAACCCAAATCTCTACTTCATATTTCTTCTACTAATAGCCCCCCATCCCTCTGCACTCCGTGAACTCCATGGAGAGATCTGAAAGCATCTACGATATCAAGAAATATATATGTATAAAGCAAGAGTGGCCCAAAAATTGAACTTTGCGGAACCCCAAATTTTAAGAAAGAAAAAAAGTTGTTTAATATTTCTTGTTCGTAGTGATTTGAAGAAGTGATATGAAAAAAAAATCACGCATCCGAATTCGTTCGACTGGCTCAACCTCTTGTGATTTGTTAAAGATATGCAGTCAAAATCTTGTCAAAAGCCTATAAATTTATCTAATTTGTTGTATCTGGTGGTATTACACAACAACCCAACCCAAAACCCAAATTTAAACTAGTCAAAGGAGTATGTAAGTCAGATAAAAAAAATTAACTTCACGACCGCCTGGAAGAGTACAGACAGGGGCTTCTGTGAGAACTATGCAAGGCAATTGTGTTTATGATGTCCATGTATGCGACTAGCTTTTCCCTATTGAGGGAAAGAAAATTTGAAGACATTCAGATGATAAATGCGAAACAAACTTCTTTTCAGTTTTCTCCAATTTTTTCTTTTAAATAATTGTGCAACTTTGGTTAAAAACAATCATCCAAAGCGAAGGTCACGCAACAAACAAATCTCAACTTGATGGGAAGAAATGAGTCAATTTTCTCGTTGTCTGGCTTTCATGGTCGAGACATATAGACAGGAACTACCTGCAATTACCTGGCAATTGTCAAATTTAAATAAATGCAAAAACATAAAAAAAAACAAAATAATCACCGACACCAACGTTAATTTTTACTCATCTTCACATGCTTCGTAGTCCGACCCACATTGCCCCTCTATTCAAAGCTCAACACAACACGTCGCGTCGCCGCATTCACTCTCATCCGTGAATTAACATAAAAAGATAAAAAAAAAAAACACGACGAAGACTTCCAGACCAAGGCAATCATAGTGTCATTGGATGAGACCAAATTCGCCAATTCTAATGCATCATTTTGGGTGCAATTGCCCCACGCTAAAAAGGCATGTTCGATGCGATTGGTATGGTAACCCCACAACGACACGTTTGTTGACCGCAGCTGGTCAATGACGGTCACTCAGGCACCAGACGATGATGATTGAGCGGTTCTTGATGGAGCAGCGGCGGCGGTGCGGCAGCAACGCAAAAAATGATAGTTTTAAGCGGATGATGCAACATGCGATATAATCGATAGCCACAGCAGCTTTGCACTTTTGTGTAGTAAAGAACGCGCGCACAAATTAATCTCTTTTCGCATCGGCTATCTTCCTTCTTGTTTTTTAGAGACGCAGGAGGCAGATGATATCATTTTCAAACTTTATATGTACGTAATCCATCCTGTCTAATGAAATGATCTGTGATGTTGTTTGGGACCCGCCTCGTTTTGTTTTGACTGATCGATCAGAGATAGATCACCAGATCCATTAATAATAATCATCGCTATATGTTGCAGAAATATACATACATACATGGAGTTTATATTCGAACTTCCGGAAAAGTTATCTAAACGATGTACATACACACATATACCTATATACTCGCAATTCGTACATACACTTATATGGAATGTGTGTAAGTACAGGCCGTAGCAGGCGCAAACAATAGAAAATTTCCCAGCTTTTGATTGCATGTTGCAGCGTTCTACATTAAATAAGTGAAAATAAAATCGGCCCATATTCTCTACCTTATGGTATACCAAGCCGATTGTAATAATAAACCGGGTGAAAAGAAAAAATCGGTCTCACCCCCCCCCCCCCCCCCCCTTCCATCTGCTTCACTTATTTTCATTTAATTCGCTTTAGTTTGGTGTGGTTGATGGTGGAGCTGCTGCACTGCGAGGTAAAAAAAAAATAAAAAATTGTTTGTCTGTTTCTGGAGCATGGATTTTACCCATGATGATCTTGTGGCACAGTTTTCTAGTTGGTAATTTTACACGAATATGGAAATATAAATTGCAGACTCAATAGTGTGAAAATAATTCCGTTTTCATTGAATTTGTGGTTTTTGGATTGCTGACGCGGCGGCGGTGATATGATATGAACGAAGAAAATGTATGTGGGAACAATTGCGCCAAGGGATAAATGTTTTTAGGTAATTCATAGATTAAAGAGAGTTTGAGAAGCTCTTCATCTTATGGGTAGTAGGTACTCCTTCTTCACCCTTGAATGCTATAGGAGTAACGGCACATAAGTTTTACCACTGCTCTGGCCATAAATTTCAAGGTTTGAGAGGCACTCATCTCTTGTTGTCTACTTCGATCGTTGATCGTTCTCAATTTGTTGAAGAGAAAGCAGAAACCAAGAAATTTATGTTTTTTTTTTTTTTTGTATAGAGAGACTGAGAAAGAACTTGGACACTGTCTTAAGTAAATTTTCACAGAGACAATTAAAGTTGACCACTATCATCTGAAAGAGATCCGCCTTTAGTCCGATAGCGAAGGAGTTTCTTTTTCAGAACGATATTCAATTTGCTCAGAGATTCCTGCAGTTTTAAATTTCTTACCTGATATGATGCAACCTTAAGATTAAACCTTATTGGTCCTCTGTAGACCCATCTCTACGTACATAGACTTTTGTGTAGCAGCTTCTGACATTTTTTTTTAATTTTTCCTGTTTTCTTATAGATCAAAATTTTTTCCTCTACCCAGGAAGATATCAGATTATATCGGCATGATCGCAAAACACGCCTTGGGGGTGGAGTGGTAATCTATATGTTAAGGAAAACCTTAAGGCGAAAATTATCTTTTCCTCTGTTAATAGTGACCTGGAGTTCATATGTGTGGAAGTAAGTCTCTTCTGGATTGGAAAAATGTGTATTGGTTGCTGTGTATTGTCCTCCGACCAAATTTAACTGTGAATGTGCATGTGAACTAGAAGCATACCTATTAAGTGTCACGAAGCGTTGTACTAATGTACTGGTATGCGGATGACATCCCTCTGCTCATTTCCAGGCATAGAATGGCTGCTGCCTGTGCCTTATGCAACGAGGCCTCAATATGTTTGAAGACTGGTGCACCCGTCATGATATGACAGTGAACCCTACAAAGTGCAGCTTGGTGCTCTTCTCCAGAAGACGTAAGCTGGGGTACTTTGTTCTTCCAAAGCTTTTTGAACACACTCTGCAACTCTCCCTCATGTCAAGCACCTTGGAGTCTTCCTTGACTCGAAGCTGACATGGGGAATGCACGTAGAGGAAAAAGTTAATGCGGCTATGAGGGTTTTCGCTCAATGCAGGAGAACCTTTGGCTGTACATGGGGCATGAGACCAAGGGTTGTGCATTGGATGTACACCTCGATCGTCAGACCCATGCTCACATATGCCTCCTGTGTATGGTGGCCGAGGACGCTTGTGGGGACTGTAATCAGGAAGCTGGCGGGAATGCAAAGGCTTGCCTGCTGGGGAATTATGGGCTCCATGCGATTTACAGCTACTGCGACTCTTGAGGTCTTACTCAACCTGCCACCCCTGGATCTTGTCATTCAGGCAGAAGCCAAAAGGGCTGTGTGCAGATTGCACTTATGGGGATGTTGGGAGGGCGGCTGGACTGGCTCTTCTTATTGCTCTATGGCGTATCGGTTGGACTTGGAAAACCCTCTGGCCAGTATGCCACGGGATGCGATGGTACCAGAGATTCGTTTCGGGCGTTGCTTCTCTGTAAGCTTTCCTGCAAGGGAATCGTGGACTGAGGTGCCTTGTCGTGCCTTCCCCGGTCTGCTCTAGAAATCTTCACCGACGGCTCTCACACTAATGAGGGAGCTGGGGCAGGTGTCTACTTTCCTGAGCCTGATTATGGAATGTATTACTCACTTGGAAAACACACCACTGTCTTCCAGGCTGAAGTCTTCGCCATCTCAATGGCAGCGAAGTTAGTCCTTGCTATGCAAATCAAGGGGAGAGATATCGCTATCCTTTCGGATAGTCAGGCAGCCTTGATGGCTCTGAGTGGCCCTCGGATAACGTCTAAGTTATTGGGGGACTGCAGGTCGTGAGTGGATAAGTTGTGTTTTCACAACAATGTGTCCCTCCTGGAGATCATGGGGAATGAAAGGGCTGACCTTTTAGCTAGAGCTGCCGTAGGCGTTGCCACCTCGAATATTGGGACTCTCATCAAAGCGGATGTTCATAGGAAACATCAGCAGAGATGGGAGAACCTGAGTGCTTCTAGGTGTACAAAACTGTTTCTTGATGGGCCCAATGGGAATATCTCCGATTTTCTCATGGGGCTCGGAAGGAAACAATGTAGAACCGTGATTGGCATCATCACCGGCCACAGCTCACTTCACGCTCATCTAACAAGGATGGGATTTGTTGACAGCCCTGAGTGTCTGTCCTGCATGGAGGGAGAGCCTGAGACAACCGAACACTTTTTGTGTGAGTGTCCGGCCTTCGCCCGGAGCAGACTGGATACTGTAGGGTCTCCCCTTCTATCTGTGGATGAGCTGAAAAACCTTTCTCACCAAGACTTATTGCGCTTCATTAAGAGGACAGGAAGGTTTTGGTGAATGGGATTCAGGATAGCACAATGGGCCGCTGTGGCCTCCGTGCTTGGGTTGGATATCTCCTGTTCCCCCTGTTTTCGAAAAAAAAAATGTACTGGTGGGAGGTGACTTTAACGTAAATATTCTACGTAAGGACTCCATCGCTAGTCAGTTTCTACATTTCTTCCAAACAATTCACCTTAATGCGATTAACTCCCAGCCCACCTTCTTTAAAGCAACCAATCCATCACTGCTTGACATTATCTTTGCATCGGATATGGGAAAAGTATTATTCTTCAATCAGATTTCCCCATTCAGTTCTTTGGATCATGATATTCCTTTTTTGACCGATGATTTTATATTATATCATGACTCAACGGTGGAGTATTTCTACCGAGACTATAAGCATATTGATGTAGTGGAGGCTTTGACTGAGGAATGCAGGATACTTCCTTGGGATGGAATATATGACAGTGAACCAACAAGTTGATATCTTCTCCTCCTTGCTCAGGTATACTTGGCGGATAAGTACGTTCCTACCAAAATCAGGCATATACCTAGAGCAGGCTGCCCATGGTTCTCGCCCCAGGTACGTTTACTTATTGCGGAGAGAGAATTCCTTTATCAGCTGTTGTCTCCCTGGCAGTCTAGTTTTCGTCCGTTTCGCAGTTGTGAAACTGCTATTTTAAAGATATCAACAGATATAAGAATGGCCATGTACGACAATAATTTCAGTACGCTTGTCCTTCTTGACTTCTCTAAGGAATTTGATAGCGTTGGGCATGAATTCCTGCTTTGTAAACTTGCATTCGCTATTTCCCTGATTTTAAGAGTTCCTCTGTGATCGCCATCAGCTAGTTAAGGTGGATAATAACTTTTCGGCCTTGAAGGCCGTCTCATGTGGTGTACCACAGGGTTCTGTACTTGGTCCTCTACTTTTTAGCCTGTTTATTAATGACTTTCTTGATGTTATTGAAGATGCTAAAATTCACCTATATGCTGATGATGTACAGCTATACTTAAGTAGGCCTATTGGCCTCATTGAGGACTGCATCGAGCGTATTAATCGGGATCTTGAGAGGATTCATGAATGGTCTAGGCTGAATGGGTTACTGCTTAACCCTGCAAAGTCGCAGTGTATCTGTTTCTATAACCGACCACTGGACGAAATTGACATACTTGATATAAGTCTGAATGGTTTTTCTATTGCCTGTGCACAATAAAGTTACAAGCTTGGGAATAGTATTGAGCTCAGACATGAAATGTTGCGATAATACTTACTTAGCAAAGTCTATGCAGATTTAAGAAAGCTATGGCTCTCAGCGAGTATTTTAGACACGTCCGTTAGGCAGAGACTGGTGATGACATTAATTATGCGCCTTACTTCTCTTTTGGAAATACTATCTTCCCCAAATTATATAGTGAATGCGCTCGGAGAGTTCAAGTAGCTTTCAATGATTGCATTCGTTTCATTTTCGGCTTAAGAAGATTTGCCCATGTTTCACCTTACAGAGTTGTGCCCTACTGGCTGCTCTCTAGATAACTACTTAAAGCGTAGAATTTTAATTCTGCTCTTTGGTATATTAAATAGCAATGAGCCAGAGACTATCTCCGAGAATTTTTCCAATTTCTGGTATCCCCATGTAACCGTAAAATTATTATTCCCCGTTTAAGCAGAACGGTCATGGAGAGTTCTTTTCCTGTTCAGGCTGACCGCTTTTGGAATCTGCTCCCTTCTAGCTTGCAGGGGGCTCGCACCGTTAATGCATTCAAAGCTATTATTAAAACTCATTTTTCTGTAATCTTGCGAACACTTTTGAGCGCTTTTCTAAGTTTCAATCTGTGCAGTCTATTTGCATTTTCTCAGTATTTCGTAATTGTGTATTAATTATTAACTTTCTCTAAGAGTTAAAATTGTTAATATTTGCTTAATCACCTCATTTATATAACTATAATTTCTAGATTCCACTGTAATTTCTATATGTACGAACAAAAGATTTGTAAATCTTGTGTACCACTTCCTATAAATAAATTATTATTATTATTATTATGCACAAATGGCCATGATTTCATTAGACCCACAAAAGGATTTTGATAGCGTCTCGCATGAGTATCTCTTGACTGCTTTCGAGGCATTTGGGTTTCCGCCCAGGTGGCTCGATATCGCAGGGAAACTGTACAGAGACTCAGCAATTTTGATTAAGCTTCAAGGACAAGTTCTGGCTCCTATCTCTTTTCATCGAGGTATCAGACAGGGCTTTCCATTGTCAGGTATGCTTTATGATCTTTCGTTGGAGCCGCTACTGGTGAATCTTCGTCGAATGCTCGGACAGTATGCGGTTCGTCTACCGTATACCAATGTGAGGCCTCTTATTTTGGCGTATGCGGATGATCTGTCTATTTTCGTGACAGGAGATGAAGCTTTTCCGGTCGCTCGTGCTGTTTTCGAACAGTTCGAACGTATAGCGGGCGCTAAAATCAACCTTAGTAAGAATCAAGGCTTGTGGTGTGGAAGGTGGAGAGATCGTACAGATACTCCACTGAACATCCAATGGACTAATACTTGCCTGAAGTATTTAGGTGTGTATATCGGACGCGAGAGTAAATCAAATAATAGCCGCATCGCTCTTGAGAAACTCTCTAGAGCTGTAAACTCATGGCGTAGTCGACTGTTTCCATTATCCTTAATGGGTAGGTCAGTCGTGATAAACTATTTGATTACCTCGTCCATCGTTCATCTGCTAAAGTCTGAGACGTTTGATGAAAGCTTCGTAGGTCTTCTTCAAGCAAAAGCGATAGACGCCTCTTGGTGCAGAAGACGATGGGTTGATGAAAGCACGCTCTGTCCGCCAGTCAAGATAGGTGGATTAGGTCTCACTAACTTGGTTGTGAAATTAAGGTGTCTCCAAGTGCGTGCATTGCAAACAGTGTTTTGCAAGAGAGACAGCTTGATTTCTCAACTGTGGGTGAATGTACTGGGAAGGATCGGCATAGGGGAATATTACTACCTACTCTCTGTTCGACGACCTTATCCTCGTAACTGGCCACAGGATCTAATCTCAACGATTCAGACCTGGGGCAGAATCAGGCCAGCATGTCACCTTAAGTGGAATGCTCTACGGTACACACAATTCTCGTCGATTCCAATCAGGTTTAATCCTGAATTAATAGATTCAGTGTTCAGTAATGTTCGGGGTTTTGAAGCTGACACGCATACACTGACAGTTCTCGAAGATATTATTGATATCTCTGGAAACTGTCGAATAAACACTAACACTTCACAACTACACGACCTGACTGCTTCTGCGCGGGAGAGATTTCGCCAACTTGGGACCAGTGATCCTGGCACTAAGTTGGAAGATGCTTTCGTTCTGAACAGACCACCACACACACCTTTCAGCACACTTACAACACGTGTACTCCGTGACGTGCTTATGTCAATAAGACCTCCGGAGTATACAGTATACAACAGATGGCGAACACACCTCGGGGTGAATATGGGCGTGATGGGACGGATAACTTGCAGAGTAGTCTACAGTTATACTTATAGTTACAAAGATGCTGATGTAGCATTCAAATTGCTGCATCACAGTCTTATGCATCCTAATCAGTTGTCACATATTGACCGCCGAGTTCAGAGGATTTGCACAGTTTGTGGTGGTGAAGGCACCCTGTTTCACAGGTTCTTTACTTGCCCAGCTTTGCAAGATCTAATGGAACTCGTGCGCGATATGTGTCAGTTGATCCACCCGAATTTCAGCATTACCAGAACATCGTTTCTATGGGTGCCAAAGGTTTGTAGTCGGGTGAATTGTCTGATTAGCTTTGTATTAAACACTGGCCAAATCTGCAATTCACTTGTACTACATGAGAGTCGAAGATGGGAATCAGAACACTGACCCACAACACCACGCACACGCACTTAAGCGCCACTTCGTTGACAGATTGAAGAGATGTTTACGTCTTGAATATCTGGCAACGAACGCTGACACATTCAACTGTACATGGCAGCCACTATCGTCGGTGCAGGACGGAGTTCTTGTCTTTCGCTGGTGATAGCAGGCGGCAGCATTTGCAACACTAGTCCACGGGGCTTCTCCCCGCTTAGGAATCGTTGCAAGTGCTGTGGGAAGGCAAAGCACTCTGTTAGAGATGCTAAGCTGGAGGGATGATGAGGGCAGTTTGTATAGGTCTAAGATACAACAGGCTGCCCTCGCGGGACTCTATAATGGTACCGGCTAAATTTTTTCGTTCGTTCGATTTTTCTTTTTTCTAATTCAGTTTCGGTCTCGGTTCGAAATTACAAAATTTTCTATTGAAATTCGCTCGTTTAGGGAAATTTTTATTAGTTTATTTTGGAAATTTGGTACTCCTTGGAACTGCCACTTACCTAATTGTCAAAATTGGGACTGGTTTTAAATTTTTCGTAATAATTTAGATTTTTTTCAAAATTCTCGTGACCGTTTTTAGACTCTTTTGAGAATTTTGTTTGAACTTGTTTTACTTTTTGTGTCTTTTTTGATGTTTATTAGTTGTTATAATTGTTTTAAATGTTATTTTTTGTCCCTATTGACTTTTTATACCATTTAGTTTAGCTAGCGTCTTTTTTTTACACTTTGTAGAGCCTTTTACCACGTATTTTTAAGAAATTTTTAAAATAGCCAATGAGCCAATAATAAAAGAGTCATAGGTATATACATAAAAAAAAAAAAATTATTATATCAATTATTCTTTTTACTGTTAATGATCTTCCTTTAACGACTCTAAGGGGTCAGTAGAGCGGCCCTAGTAGATGAGTTCAACTTGCACCGATATGGTAGAAAATATATTCCTACCATTTTTTTGTTTTAAGCTCTTTTGGGCACAGACCGTCACGTCATATCTACTTCAAAAAAAATCCTCTATCGCACCCGTAATCTGTTATAATTATAAATAGAGTCATCCAAATAGACCTCGAGGACTGAAAGTTGTTTTCCTCTTCAAAATTGCCAATCTCTTAGCCTATTTCTCACTTAATATCTCATTCTTAATCACATTCTTCTCCTGATAAGGGTAATACCCAATTCAAAATTGCCCGCAACAATAATAACAATCATTTGCCACACAACTCTGGATGGGGGCCTCCATAATAATTTCGGTATGTGAAATACGTGACTGCATTGAATGCATGCGATTACACCAGTTTTGTTTATGTGTGACTGCACTCTGTAGAATGATAATGGTCTCCTCGTACATAACCTCATCATCAAACATAACAAAAACAAACAGAAAAAACACTCCTGCTCTTAAGCTCCCCGCATCCGCCATATAGACCAGCTCCTATATGTACAGTCCAGACCCACATATTTGTCTTGAGCTCATTGAAAATGGCACAGCCCTGACCTCCGTCAATCGGCTCCAACTTAATTTTAGCAGAGAGAAATTTTCATGAGATTAAAGTCATCCTCCCCGTGGAACCCCCCACAGCTGCTGGGTGCACTTCACTTTTCCAATTATTTTGTGCAAGTGCAAGTGCTGCTGTAGCTGGGGTTCTATGTGTGTGCAATGTAGATTTTCGCGAGCCGCCCAGAATGCACAGCATATTGCACCCATGCATAGTGGGAAACCATGGCATAACTACACCAATCCATCTCCCTTGTTGCAATAAATGCAATTTTAAGACGCGGGTTTTGAAGAGTGGCAATAGTGTGCCCCCTTTTCATATACCTATAGAGGTTCAGTTTCCTTTACAGAAATTTGTAGTGGTGGTGGTGGTGGTGGTGGTAGTGTTGGTAAACGTCGTAATATACACAACAAACAGGAGGCAAATAATTTTGAGTTCAGTGAAACGAATGTTGGCTTTTGGCACTGATTTTGAACGGCTGTGAATGCACTTGGCTGCAATAAAATATGCACTTGCAGTGCGCACTGTCGATTTTATGATTGAGCCGCGAGACGACCGGTTCGATCGGTTTCAGCTGCTCTGCTTTCAGCTCTTATCATAGTCGGTGACCAGGAAATTTTCGTAATTTTCGTAAATTTTTCAATATGGTCACATCTGACGTCTTATGAATAATGGATGTCGCCTATAGTTAGTAAAAGATTTTTTCTCGGAATACCCAGCTTAAGCTGTCTCTGGGAGAGTTGAATTGATCACTTTTACTTGCCCGTAAATCATAATCTGGGCAGACTCTCAATTTACAGCAAAACACCATTAGCTAAGTCTGGAGACTCTAAGAGTACACGCTTGCCATTCTAGAGGGGCGGTCTGAGGCCTACAGATGAAACCTTATCTTTCGACATCTCGTTTACGATGACATTATTTCTACGTCGTCGGGCGTTTACTTAATTGTATACGCTGCCGGGGCTGCCGCCGTATCGCTCGTTTCGCTTGTACAACCGACCAACTATCATTGAACTCATGACCTCAGAATAAATAAAAAAAAACAAAAAAATATCCGTGCACTCATAATAACTGGCGATGATGACTGGGGTAGTGGCTTGTTGGCTTTATCTGGACTCTGGGCCGCCTGATAGTGTGTACTGCACCACTGCAATGCCATAAACCATCTCTCCACTGGAAACCAAGAAATTGTACACTTTCATTGCCGCAATAAATTTCAATTTGAATGCAAATAACAAACTTGAGCGATCGTAAATATTCGAAAATAATTGGCGGGGACGACATGACGCGATCGGAGTGGCTGAGTGGTTTGTTTGTTTTACCCTAACCGAATGCCGTTCTATGGGATTATAGGAGACTTTGTCCAGAAACAGGGCGTAACAGAGTGCGTAAAGAAACATGGAGCAGTGAAGGTAGGTTTTTATACTTTACATAAATGAAACTTTTATATATAGGCGGTGGTATGGTGTGTATTAAGGCTAGAGAAATAAAGATACTTTAAGAAAACCTATTAAGCCCCCGTCGACATTTGCGCATGTCCTCTGTCTTCACGATGACTTTCGATGACTTAGTGAGCTTAAAGGTTCTGCGCATAGCAATATTGCAATCTTTATACATTTACTAATGGTGGTAGAGTCTCTTGTTAAAATCGAAGCTTGAAAAAGATTGCTAGGTCCATATTGAACTCCATTCAAATAGCGTTTATTCTACTTATTAGGAATACACAGATTAGCGATTACTATAAACATGGATTCGTATCACAAGCTACGGCTTCGAATAGAATCTAGTAAATTCCAACTAGGTTTTCTATACAATAAACCAGTGGAGATTATATACCACTTCGGTAGCATAATTATCGAATTAGATGGTACAGAAGAAGATATCATCTCTGATGTAAACAAGGTAAGAAGTGTATTTATAGTCTACTGTCTCTGGTCTGGATGGAACTCCAATGAAATATGTCTGACAACAAACATATGACTCTTCTGCTACAATATTAAATCGGTGCTCCTGTACGATTTTGAAACATCGAGAAATGTCAAACAACCGCTAACACACTCGCAGTTTACAGACATTCATGTCGAGTCTTAAAAATATTCCAGAGAAATGAAGTGTATCCGGCTCGAAGGACCAATTGTTCAATAAATTCCTCACTAATATCTATGTACCTACTAACGAAGTTAAAAAAAAAAGTAGAATCGGTCTAAAACCAATTCTTACGAAAACCCTAAATGAATGCCCGCATGTAATTTCGTATGGTCATCCATCTGTGCAAGGTTTTTCGCTTGAACGGTTCGTCAGACAGTAAAAATGGTTATAATCAATTTCGTAGGATTTCATATCCTGAAGAGCTTTCAGTACAATAGAAACGTCTAGAACTTATCGTTTTCACAGTGTACGTAAAAAACCGAAATTTTATATGGCAACACCAAAAAGGACTGGCGGATTTAGCAAATTTTTAAAATTGCATTTATACTATCAAAACATTCATGCAAGAAATTTCAGCTCTCTACAGTGATGGCGGTCTCAGGCAGTGTCCAACAAATATATAGTGAAAAACAAAAGTTTTGTATGGCAACACCAAGAAGGAGTTGCCTATTTAGTTAACTTTTTAAATTTTCCATGTACCAAATTTCAGCTCTCTACGTTGACGTAGAGCAGTACCCAAATATAAACGAAATTTTTGTATGGCAACCCTATACGAAGGTGTTGTCCAATTGGTATCATTTTCGAATTTAAATTTACATTTTTTTTTAAAAGGCAGTGTGCAAAATTTGCAAAAATCAAAATAACTTTTAATATTATGCGTGGGTGTCCAATACATTTTTCTCTACCATCATTATTTCTATACGTTACAAACGGAATGAGATTTCATCTAGGATAAAAAATGGCAGCAACTTTTTCATTTCTACAACCGCTTTACACATTATACAATTTTTTTTTAACCTACTATCCAGGTTGGTTGAGAAACCGGCTGGAAGGACCAACTTCCTATAAATGTTGGGTAAAACCGGCTCGAAGGACCAACTTCTTATAAATTTTCGGTGAAACCGGCTCGAAGGACCAACTTCTTATAAATGTTGAGTTCATCATCATCATCATTGCTGAGTTTGTTTTCTAATGTCGGTATTTTCCAAAAGAATTTCTTTCAGAATTGTTTGTATATAAAAAATTCTTTAAAGAACCCGACAAACAATTACAGTATCCGCCATGATGCCCTAATACTTTCTACACCTTTAGGATCCCTTCATACCTTACCAAGCCCTGGACTGCAATATTAAGGTGGTCACGCTCACGAATAATCTCAACAAATAAACTTAGTTCATGAATGTTTACGGTAAAATTATTATGCATAGACCGTTGGTGGTGGTTGCTCGCATTGATTTAGTCACCCTGATCCGCTTAAAATCAGTGCACGTCTCAACAGTTTTAAGTAGTAAAAGACGGCTGAGTTTGTTGTTTGTATATGTGTTGATGGTGACCGCCTTGTCAAAGTGAAGCGGCACTGTTTTTTTTTTTTTTTTTTGCTTTTAACTTTCATCCATTTAGATACTGCGTCCTCCAACAATCTTTGACAAGCAAAACGTTGAATTACAACATTGAGCTGATGGTGACTATATGCCTTACCGTGTGTTTCTCTTTAATTCCTTAAAACGAACGTGCTCATGGAAAGGGACCGGTGTGGTGTGCCGAGGGGGAGACCTTAAATGCCTTCTTTTTTACTTCACCAAGTTGGCTTCACTTGGGGTAGGTAACGTCTGGCCGCCTGGCTTTATTATTGAGATATGGTGGTTCAAGTGAGATATGTATGTACGAGTGATATAGGTATAGTAGGTGCCTACTGTTTGTGGTCACAGGGCATTGGCTTCGGTAAAAATTTTTTCGCGTTTTCTGTGTGATGATAGAACGGTTGTCAGTTGGAATTTTTTCCAGGCGAGTTATTACAACAACCTTCTCCTTGGGCAGGTAGGTATTATACGACATGGTTGCGGCCATATGTATGCATAGTGAAAGCTATTCGATATGGAGGTGGCCCCCTCCCCACACCTACCCCACTGTAATTCTATTAAAGTATGTACACGTTTGCAGGTCATTGTTTTGTTGATTTTTGTTGAGATAAGCTTACAACTTTTTTTCTTCTCTAATTAATTTTTTTTTTCTAAAAATTTCATTAAAGTTGCTTAAAGCTTTACAAGTATATGCCCTCAATACCACACGAAATCAGAGCCTAAATGTTCTAATTTGTCCAGCATTTACACGTATCCTTCCTGGGAATTTTTTTCAGAAAATCCCATTTCAACAGGTAAAGATTTTATTTACCGTTCATTGATTAATTTAGAATTATACCAATAAAAAAACTTGATCATGCCACTCTCAATTTCCCGCTCGACCTGTTTACAAATCAGAACACGAGTCGAGCAGGTTTTGTAAGAAAAAAGAAACGAAAAAGCTCAAAAATAACAATTTTCTGCGACTATAATAAACAAAATCAGAGTTTTGCTTCTGGTGCCAATGACTGCCACAGTGCGGCGATTGATGCGGGTCGGAAAGGGGGGGGGGGACTTGGGGCATTAGCAAGTTTAGAATGATTAGCATTTACTTTCTGTTGCATGATATACATACATACTATGTATAATGCATAGTTCAGTGACCATTGGACACAGAGAGATAACTCTGTCTCAGTATAGTATTGAGATATTTTCAGTGACGTTAGTCGCGCAAAAGTAACAAAATTTAAAGAAATCATGAAACATTCTTGCCCCCCCCCTTCGCTACTTCGTATGTCTTCCAAGTTTTCATTTTGAAAATTCTCAAAGCTCACCGAATGTCTTACGGAGAGTATAGGCGCAATTTTACAGCAAGCTACCGCGTACCCTGTCATAAGTCTGGGATTAGTTTTTTTTTTTTTTGTTAAACTGACTGCGCATGTGTTGTGATTTTATATTGAAATCTCCTTGAACTCGGCGCGGTACACTATACCGCTTGCATTTGAAATGCATTCAACTTGAAGCTCAGTTTGCTGTTTGCTGCTGTTGGCTTAGGGAAGCTTTTAATGGATGTTTCCGATGACCTTGGTGATCTTCACTCATCCGTTGGCAATTGAATAAGCTTATCGCGCATGTAAAGTATCAGCGATCTCATCTGTCTGTTCATCGGGTCGTTTATCATTATAACGTTCGCCGCCGCCATGCCACAGATAAATTTTTTCCTGTGTGATTTAAAATGCGTTTTGAAAAGTTGTGTGACCGCGACCGCGTCCAACATAGTTTAAGTATGAAATGTGAAATATATGCGCGCGAAGATCAACAATACGGCCATTGTGAGGATTGGACGGTAAAAACCTTTTCTAGGAGTGTATAAGTTCGGCACAACACAGTACAAGACAGAGGTATTTGTTTAGAGCGCAAAATGAAGTAGTATACAAAAAAAAAAAAACAAATGCAGAGAATCGAGAATAGGAGGAAACTGTTTCCTGATCACAGAGAGATAAAACAGAACAAAGTGATCAATGGAGACGGTCTGTAATGACACGTGACCTGACTTCTTACGTGGTTGGTGGATTAAAAGAGTTTTACGTAACTTTTTTTGTTTTTTTGTTTTTTTTTTTTATATATAAAATAATCGTCTGCTGGCAATGTCATCCAAGTTTCAGACAGATTTTGCTTGAATATTGCGGTGACTTCAGTCGGTATGAATTTCTCTCTATAAATGAAGGTCCTGCATTCTTTATATAATCAAATTAAATTAAATAAATGTCCTGTTTACATTGTAGAGTCCCAGAAGTTAAAGTACAGGTAAAAGATGAATTAAGAGTCTTACAAGATTGATTGCTCATAGATGAAAGTTGCGATTACACTTGTGTAGCCATATGAATTTCGAACCTGTTCCTCTTGGTGTTCCCAGAAAAGAAAAGTTGTGTATTGATATAATAATAATAATAATAATATTATTATGGTTATTGTACACAAGAGTTCACATCTTTTCTTGTACGTTGAATAAAGCGGAAGTACCCTGGTTTGTTCGAGCTAAGTAGAGAATATAAGAAAACCAGAGCACGCCTTTTCAAATACGTAACCAAGAAGCATCCGAGCAAAGGCGAAACATGGTCAAATCTTCGTAGCCCAAAAACAAACCGAATAGAGTCGTTGAATGCCACTGTGACCTTCCTAGTATCCACTTTGGGAAACATATTTCTACCATAGGTGAAATGGAGCAAGACTAAAAGCTTTAATTAATCTTAAGCGGATGCTAACAGACAGCAGACCCGATAAAAGCCATAGACATCGATCCCTGCTTAAACTTAGCTGACATTTCATGTGTTGAATCAAGACAACTGCAAGCGTTTTAACTTTACTTACAATAAGCAGCGAAAATTATTTAAAGCCACTGGTGGGATTCCCATTAAACCGCTATTATCAAATTTAATACAATCACACTTTGCAGGATTTAGTATCAAACTATTGCATTTGGCCCAGGTATTAATTCTTTCCAAATCACAATTTATACGTTCAAGACAGTCTTCACAAGGACCGATCGGCCGGCGGCTTAAATAGAGTTGTATATCATCGGCATATAAGCAAATCTGTACATCTTGAATACATCAGGGAGATCATTGATAAATAAGCTGAATAGCAAAGGTCCCAGTATTGAACCTTGAGGCACCCCACAAAGTAAAAGAAGTGCAGAGGATGAAATTTTATTAATACATACGCTGCGGTCTGCAAAGAAATGCCTTACCAGAGCAATGAGAGAACTACTAAAATTAAAATAAAGCAACAAGTTTCTAGAGAAGGATACGATGGTCCACACTGTCGAAGACTATCGAGAAGTCTAGAAGTACCAAAACACTGAACTTGTCCTGTTCCAAAGACTTTATCAAATCAGAGGTCAACTTCAGAACTGCAGTCTCACAGCTGTGGAAGCGTCGAAAACTCGATTGACAACCAGCAAGAGAGTTATTGGCCTCGACAAATTCGACTATTTGCTCATATAATAATTTCTCTAAGATTTTGGATATGGAACATAATAAACTTTTTGGACAGAAGTCAGCTGGTGATTCAGGAGAACAATTATTTGCATTATGAAGGACTGTTGCCATCTTCCAGACAGTTGGAAAATAGGATGACGTAAAGCATGAGTTAACTATACGCAAAATGAGTTTACCAATAAACGGAAATAAAATCTTAATGAACCTAGGTGGAAGATTGTCTAGGCCAACTGGCTCAGACTTGATTGAATTTACAGCATCCACAAGCTCATTGTAGTTGACTCCACGAAAGTAGAAGCGGTTGGTATTGATATTAGATGAGATATCTCTTATCGGATTACCAGCTGATATATGAGAAGCAGCCAACTGATTGCCACTGTGGACAGAGCTGATAGACGTGAAAAATATGTTTAAGTCTTCGGGATTTAAATCACAAGTGATTTTGTTCCTTTTGTACCTCCACAGACACCTGCTTCTTGCAGATTTCGCCACATGCTTTAGGCCTGAGAACTTGGGGCTAAAATATTGTCGTTTTGTTCGCCTAATTTCTGAAGTCACCTTTTTGCGGATAGCTTTACATAAAACCCGTACCTCCTACATGATATTTATAGGTCTCGCTTAGTACCTACTTAATCAAGGGTTTTTATACCCTAGATGAAATCTATAGGGGTATACTAAGTTTGTCATTCCGTTTGTAACACCTCGAAAGAATGATGGTAGAGCAAAATGAATTGGACACCCACGCATAATATTAAAAGTTATTTTGATTTTTGCATGTCCGTCCGTCCTTCCGTCTGTCTGTCTGTCTGTCTGTCTGTGCGCACGATAACTCGAGAACGCGTTCACTTAGAGAGCTGAAATTTTGTACATGGACTTTAAAAAAAAAGTAAAATTAAATTCGAAAATGAGACAAATCGGGCAACTCCTTCGTGGGGTTGCAATACAAAAATTTCGTTTTCCACGATGTATTTGGACACTACCTGAGAACACGTCAACATAGAAGGCTGAAATTTGGTACATTGTGTTTTCATAGTAATATCAAATAAAATGTCAAAAATGAAATAAATCAGGAAACCCCTTCTTGGTGTCGCCATATAAAAATTTAGGATTTTTACGTATACTGTGAAAACGATCAGTCCTAGACATTTTTATTGTACTAAAAACTTCTTCAGAATAAGAAATCCTATAAAATTGGTTATAATCCTTTTTTCTGTCCGACGAGCCGTTCTAGAAATATATGTATGCGAGAAACCAATGCAAAAAATCAAAATTGCTCAAATGGGTGACCATACGAAATTTCATACGTGCATTCATCTAGGGTATCATAAGAATTGGTCTTAGACCAATTCTAGCTTTTTCACTTGTTTAGTTTACAATTGGAAGCAACATACTTTTGGGAAATAGTTTGCAAGCTGAAAAAATTAATATTTTTCAAGTTACAGTCACAAGGATTGAAAGGTGTAGCTGTGCTATTGGAAACTTTTGAATAAAATAAACCCCCGAAAAATAAATATATAAATAAAAATAAGTACCAACTTAAAAAAGGCTAACATCAACAATACTGCCCGAAGTCACTGAAATGTACATTGTAAAAACTTAGTGTAAAATCGCACTTTGAAGTGGTGTAAATTTACTTCCGATTTACATAGATATTCGTGTCAAGTGTACTTTAAGCTGTGTGTAATTCGCACCAATTACGTTAAAAATATTCAAAATCCCCTCAGATATGAAATTTTCTACAAATACGGTGTAATTTTACACCTCGAATATATTTCGAATATTTCGAATCGATGTCAACGTATAATACTTTATGCAGAGCCACCGTCATAACCCAATTACGGGGCATTGCCTCTTTGGCAAACATACAGAGCACATGGAAGCTCTGCAGAAGCTGTATGAACGAGGAAAAGGTTGAGCCGCTATGCGAATGCCCTAGCCTTGTAGAAGGAATACGCTTGGTAGCTACTTTTTCTGCGAATTGGAACTAGGGAATTAGCAGGCAAAGAGTTGGGGGATCTGGTAAGGTTCATTAACTCTTCTGACTGGTTTTAGAGCACCCCCTCTAGATCTTAGGTATCTTTTCCAGACAAGGTCCCAATAAAGTAGACTCATAATGGACTGTAGATGGTCTAAGTGTGGCTGGTGATGCATGCTTTTACGATGGCCACTACTCTTACCGCGGGTCACCCTGTGTATGGGCCGCAATTATTATTTGACTATTTTTCTTTAAAAAAAACATTCTTTCGAGAAATTTTTATCTCTTTTTTCTGAAAAACATTTTTCTTGAATTAAGTATAAATGCTGGCAATAGTGGTAGATCCTTAGGCCCGCCGCACATTGAACGCAGCATAGCACAGCACAGCATAGGGCAGGGTAGCGTAGGTTTTTGTAATATGTATACACAAGTAAAGGACCGATCGCATATTGCTTCAGCTGTATGCAATATGCGTTCGGTCATTTACTTGTGCATATTACAAAAATTTACGCTACCCTGCCCTACGCTGTGCTGTACTGCATTCAATGTGCGGCGGGCCTTAACCCGTTTTCTTTAACTAGATTTCAGAATTTCTGTCATAAAAAAATGTCAGCTCATTTTCGCAAGCCTCTTTTGAGGCCAGTCTGGTATGTATCATCAGGAAATTTTTGCAAATGCTTGAAAAGGTAATAATCGCTTGGTGCCAGGTCTGGACTCTACGGCGGGTGCGATAGAACCTCCCATCCATTCTCGGAGGATCTGGCGCGTCTTGATGAAACACAACACCATTCCTATGGGCCAATTATGGCCGCTTCTGGTCGATCGTCTGCTTCATTCTGCTCAGTTGTTACAGTAGAGGTCCAAAATGAGTATTTGACGTAATGCCAGCACCTCATAGTGAATGATTCCCTTCCTATTACACCAAACACACAGTAGAACCTTCTTGGCCGTTAATCCGGGTTTGGTGATCGTTTGGGCCGATTCACTGCGATTGGACCACGATATTTTTCGGCTCTTGTTCTCGTGTGTGATCCATGTTTCATCTCAAGTCACCGTCCGCTTCAAAAATGGGTCGATTTCGTTACGTTTCAGCAAAGAATCGCAGGCATCAATTCGGTCCAAAAGTTTCTTTTGCGTCAATTCGTGTGGCACCCATACATCGAGCTTCTTCTTGAGACCAGCCTTATGCAAATGGTTCCAAACGATCTTCTGGCTAATCATCAGTTTCTGGGCAATGGAATAAATGCTCACATACCGGTCCGTCTCGACGATTTCAATGATTTTATCAATATTTTTGACGATTGCTTTGTTGTTGCATTCCATCCTGTATTCGGTCCATAAACAGCACTAATTTTTTTGGCCGCCCGTTTCACCCTTTCAACCTTTCAACCTTGGTCGTAGTGGTACTGAAGAAGTCGTCTAAATCTTGTAAGACTGTTTATATTTAGGGCACTTACATCTGGTTCTGCAAAGGCTGTTAATGGCCTACCTATCAGGAAGTGTCCTGGCGTCAGAGCGTTCAAGTCGTTTGGATCGCATGACATGGGCGTTAAAGGCCGTGAGTTGAGAATAGCTTCGATTTGAGTGATGACTGTATGCAGTTCTTCATGCGTCAGACTCGCATTTTCAGTTTGCCGTACAAGATGCTTCTTCGCAGATTTTACTGCTGCTTCCCAGAGACCACCAAGAATCCAGTGTCCCATCTGTAAAGCAGAGCATAACTTTCAAGGAACTTTTTTTGAAGCATAATGTCACCTCAAAATCGCCGTAACATATGTAACATATGACCCGATGCGATGTACGTACAACTTAAGATATGACTCCTCATTGAAGACATCTAGTGGAAAACGCTCAGAACTTTTTATTTAGCCCCTAGTTCCCAGAAACACGCTACGGGATTGCATTTTGTGTCAAACTTCATGAGACATTTGAAAATGGAATAAGACTACGACAAAGTTCTACCCTAAAAATCCAAGCATGAAAAGTATACAGGTCTATTACAATTTTTAATAAATTAAGTGTTCTGTGATTTTTGGTCTTTTTACTGGTCTCCTTCTCCACTATTGACAATTGCTGCGTTAAACGTCAACTTTAATAAAAAATTAACAAATAGTGACATTTATCTCTATCTAATGGGCTAGCAGCCAACTTATAAATTAGAATAATAAAACAATTTTTTGCCTTAAAGCTATATTCAGTTCGACATACTTTTTGGCCAAACTTGAACCTCTTGGTCTCTCCTCTCCACTTTTATTATGGATTGGGAGTTTTTGATCTGTTTGATGTGTTACTTCAGAAGCTCACCCTAGAAATGCCGTGTACCTCAGGGCTCTATTATTTCTCCGTTTTTTCTCTTAATTTTCAATGATCGATGACAGTACCATGATTTCGCTTATTCCTTTGACACTGTTGCGGACTTCGAGGGAATGTTACATGTGTTGTACGAGATTGAATGATTAGATCATTGAATAACGATTTTTGACAATATTCTCGGTTGTGCAAAGTGATTGCGTCGAGATCGTGATCCCATAAGATCCAAAGTTAACTCATCTCTTTAAAACGAGATCATCGCACTTAACCACTCACGTTATTTTTGATGAAGCATTAGTTGAAACATTAACACCTGTAACCATAGCCCCCATTCGCGAATATATTCTCATGCAACCTGACTCAGAACGAACTAAAAACCTGGTTTCTGGTATGGCTATTGACTAGATCCCTAAGTGATCGTATGTAGGGGAAAACAACTGCTTCTTTAAATATGTCTGTCTCTCTACATTCATCTCCTTTATATAATTTTGCAGCTCATCAAACCAATTTTGAATAACCTCTTCAGAAACAGAGCATATCTGGCTTTAGTTAGGCCTTCGGGAATTGGGATGTGCTAGCTCTGGATTGCATTTCAGGAAAAGGTCGTAACATTTTCACCCTGATCGCCCATTTTTGAAGGATGTATTCGTGTTATCGCCTTGGTAATTTTTTGGGTTCCGTATCCGTATTAAGCCTCCGCTGTCCGTCTTATGAATCGTAATAGGTAGTGAGTTGACATTTTTATTGATTGTGTATTTTATTTCTATTGCCGCTATAATAACAAATTTAATAAAAATTGAAATTAAAAATTAAAGGGAGCCCAAGAATCTTGATATTTTCAGCGTTTTTTTCTCGACCTTAACAATTGCTGTATCTCTTGAACCGTAATATGTAGACGAACGAAATTTCCAAAGAGTGAGAAATACTATAGCTGCTACAACAAAAAATAATGAAAATAAAAAAATAATAATAAAATAAAAAGTACACATAGTGTTAAATCTTGTACGATGGTACGGAACCCTTCGTGTATGAGTCCGACTCGCTCTTGGCCGGTTTTTTTGAACTGTGCTTAAAAGGCATCACTTAACTATAGTTTTTTCTTCGGTTTCCGTTAAAATACTTCATGGTCCAAACTTTTCTACAACTTCAGGATATCTTTCAGACAATGTATCCTGTAATTTTTTTTTGAATATTTTATTTGATGCTAGATGCTGTTCTAATAGACCATTTTCCTTGTAGAATGTCTAACAATACTTCATTTAGTGTTGTAGCAATATATTTTTCCTTTTTTCCCCCTTATATTCAATGCATTTAATCAGACTAATTAATGAAGAGCTGCTTGTAGACCGCAACTAGGTGGGATTTTTTGAATAAATAAGTTTATGAAGGAATATTAAAGCCTTGCAAACCAAATGAACATTCAAAGAGCATAGCCAAGTAGAGCGTGCCGATGTGGAGAAACATGTTCAAAGCGTTGCAGCCAGAAAACAAATCGCGTACAGTCGTTGAAAGCAACATTGATCTTTCTTCGACAGACTGCGTCTAAATGAGGAAAAATTACACTGCCACTGGTAAAATAAGGCATGAGTAGTGTTTTGACGAGCTTCAAGCGTAACGGCCTTGAAAGAATACTAGCCGATAGCCATAGTCTGCGGAGACCAGCATAAATACGACGAACGACATTATTGATATGGTTACAGCACATCATCGAGGCATTGAAATGATGAACTCCCAGGTTCCTCACCGAATCAGTATATCGCAAAATCTTCGAATCTAAAAAGACTGGAGGAAGATCATTAGCATCCAGAGTCCCTTTAAATATCACGATTGATTGGGATTTATCAGGATTAAGTACCAAATGATTCTGCACGGCCCAATTTGAAACCCTAACTAAATCTGAATTGACGCGGTCTGCAGAATCGTCCATGAGGTCCATGAGGGCGTGCCAAATATAGCTGAACATCATCCGCATACAAGTGAATACTGCAATCCTCAATAACATCAGGGACGTCATTAATGTAAGTAGAAAACAATACTGGACCGAGTATGGATCCCTGGGGGACACCACATGTTAACGACAGCGCATTAGATATAGAGCCGCCGTTTTTGACATGTTGGGATCTATCAGACAGGAAAGAATAAATTAAGCCAAGGCCAGACGAAGAAAAACTAAACTTATCTGACAATTTAGACAGCAATTTAGCATGGCTAACACTATCAAAAGCCTTGGAGAAGTCCAGCAAGGCCAACAGGCACAATTTATTATCGTCCAAAGCCCTACGAATATCAGTCGATACTTTTAAGAGAGCAGTAAGTAAGTAATTATTACTCTGAAGATATTCGATTATCTGAAGAGACATGACTTTTTCAAAAACCTTAGAAAGGAAACATAACAGACTAACCGGCCTGAAGTCATTTAAATCGGCAGGGCAACTTTTCCTTGCTATCGGAATCACAGTAGCGATTTTCCAGAGAGAGTGAAACTCAGAAGTGGTACGACAATTGTGTTAAATAGATGTAAGAGCGGATTGAGAATCCAGGGCAGAATATATTTTATGAATTGGAGAGGGGGATTTCATCCGGTCCGATAGCATGCGATTTAATGGAAAGAAAGCCTTCATAATCTCATCAGGACCAACACAGTTAAAGCTGAAGCCATCTGACCTTCTCTGAAAACTGCCAGGTGTATCATAGACTGATGAAATCTGAGCGTACTGCGATGAAGTGAAATGAGTAGGTATTTAATGCATCTGGATTAACATCGCAATCAGCATATTCCACATTAAACTTTGAACGGAAGTCAGGCGCGTATCCAGACCTTCAGCCTGGGGGGGGGGGGGGTCACAACGAAAATGATCGACGGGGAAAAAAGTAGGAAATAGTCACTTTTAATTTTTTTTTATCATATTTAAGTTAGATATCACAAAACCCAATTTCGGCTTGATTTGGAAAGCCTTTCGATAATATTATCCATATCAATGTCGATCTCAGAGTGGACAGACATTAAGGACTCATATCCAGATGATTCTTTTCCTCGTGCAGAGATTGTAGAAATAGATGTGACCCAACCGATTCTGTCACGGATGAAGTAATTGACTGAGAGTGAGAGCTTGCAATTTGAGTCACATTCAAAGGAATAGGAGTAGAAATGCAAGATATGTCACTGACTATATCTTTTGATGGGAGCTTAACTGATCTTGCTTTCTTCTGAAAAAAGTTGTCAATGGTCTTATCAGTCTTCTGCTTTCCATTTTCGCTACTATTTCTACCTCCATCGCTAACTAGTGTAGCAAGTTTATCCTTATCCTACAAATTAAAAGTAAACAATAAGTTAAATAAAAAAATACTACTTTAATTAATACGAAAGTACAAGCAAAGCAACGGCAACTACCGTAGAGGAAAGCGAATGGTTTTTATTTTTATAGTCTTGCCGTAAAAATTGGGAAGAAAAATTGTAGAATCAATTTTAGTGGTATCAATCCAACTGATCGTTTTTAGCAACCAATAGTGTATCAAAATTCGAAAGAAAAATGTTTAAGTAAATTTCTAAGAGCAAAATATGCTTGCCAATGCTCATAAATATATTTAGCGACACAGATCAGCCAAGGCACCTGAATCAACATAACTCTTTGGAATCATTGTCCGCTACCAATAGTGCATGAAAAATCTAAAGAAAAATTTTCAGATCTTTCTAATAAAACTGAATGCTTGTGCCTTTGTCCGAAAGAGTGAGCCCCCAAAATCAATGCACCACTTCCAGTGTTGCCAATAATTTCTTTCTAAAATCGGCTAAATGTATCTAGAAAATCTAAAATCGGCTAAACAGATTTTAAAAATCGGCTAAAAATCGGCAAATTCCAAATTCCATTCTATACAAAATAATGCAAACTCCTTGTATGAACGTAAATGCAAAACCAGCAAAAAAATTCTCGCCGATAGTACTATCGAGTGGTGTATTCTTTTCCTGACTCAGAAAGCTTTCTCGGGACGTTTTTGTTGCCGGAAAACCCATTTTCATGTACTTGGGTGACATACACCCCAGTTACTACATTTCGCATATATTTTTCCGCTCTTTCTTTCAGAGACATAAGTTCTCTGTTGCATAATTTTTCTCATAGGAAGTCATTTTCCACGACGCATCAATTTCGCACAATCACGAGAGGAAAAATCCACTTTTCAACCAAGAAAGTGGCTCAAAATACATCCGATCGCTAAAGCACACTAACCCGGGGATTACACGAGATAATACAGCTTGCCTGCAAGCCTCCCTTCCAACGCGAATCTTAACTTGACAGCAGAAGGCAGTTCGGTTGTTGTCTTATCAACTTGCATGCAAGTTCATTTGAAAAATGGCATTGAGGCGTAAAGTCTTGCGTATATTGCAAAATTATAGCAATAAAAGAAGTAGCAGAATGATAAAAACCCAAGAAAAAATGAAAAGGAAGGTGTTGGTAAATGATCCCCGAAAATCTTATTTTTCCAGAATAAATTTATCAAATTCTCTCCAGCATTTCTTTTCCGCCATCTTGAAAACTGTATAATGTCAAATTACTATCCCCTCAGCTGTCATGGTTTTTCATCATCCAAGTTCGCTGAAAGCTGAGCTGCCAGCATGGCAGTAGACGTTACACGTGCAAGAAGTATGGCAGTGCAGCTTTCATGCAAGCTGTACTATTACGTCTAACCCCCGGGTAAACTAGGTGTAGCTAGCGTCAATCAATCCCAAAATCGGCTGACGAAATATCAAAATCGGCTGTCGGCTAAGGTAAAATTTTTTCGGCTAATGAAGTTGAAAATCGGCCAAATTAGTCGATTTTCGGCTCAATTGGCAACGCTGACCAATTCGATTACACCGTGGGGGGGGGGGGGGGGGGGCATGAACCTGTCACCCCCCCCCCTGTATACGCGCCTGACGGAAGTAATGACGTTTAGCAGCTCGAATCCTAGAGTTCACTTTATTTCGCATAGATTTATAGCGTCTGTGTACGTTATAAAAACTAAAAAAATGTTTTCTTGCAATTTCGCATTATTTATATGCCAACTCCTAATAAACTATGCTCTGACGACTCAGATTTAACTCGATCATCCCCCATTGCTCACTTTTGTGGTAGCAGACATATACACGAACATGAGAATATAGAAATATCTGCATTTTAAGGAAAATACGTCGTTAGTGGACGCGAATTGGGTAGTGGACGCGAATTGGGTAGTGGACGCGAATTGGTGCATTTAGCCTATACACGTACTTACAAGTTTCAATTTCAAGGAACAATCCTTTTTCTATAAATTGAATGGCGGCGTAATAATGTTGGGAGCTTCCACTAGATTTGGAATTAATCTTTACTAAAATTTGGATTTAAATTTTAATCCCACATTTTCCAATGAAAAAGAAGTCAAATGCAAAGACAAAAGGAAATCACCCCGCCGCCCTTCTCCTTCTCCCGCATTTCAAAACCATTGAAAATTCGCCAAAAATTTTGTCTCGTATTCGCCCATCAAAACATCCGGAGGATTCAGTAAAAGTCTGTGTAAATAAAACTGCTCTGCTCTTGCTGGATATGGCTCTGACTGGTTTTGACTATTTCTTAACATTCGTTCAAGACAAAACCATAGCCAGCGACAGCCAGCAAAGGCAACCGCTAATAAAATATTGCATAGAGAAGTTGCCTTCCCCACCAAACAAACAAACAAACAATGCGCTCAGCCCACCATGTCGCCATTATTTATCCAAGCCCGAAAGCAGGGAGTTTTTTTTTCCCCCTTTTTTTTTTAGAGGAAATCATGAGTTGGTCGCTGTACCAAATGGCTCTATACGCGACACAGTAGGAATATTCCCTGCGATGTCGTTTTCATGTTGTTTGTTGCCAAAGAAAAACAAGAAAACCAAGCCAAAAACTTCTTCTGACTTCTCTAAAACAGAGAAAAGTTGGGCGAACAAAGTACATTTAATGGCCACCTTGACTCTGTCCAGGCGTCTGTTGTTGAAAAATTAAAAAAAGGAATCAAGACGAAGATTCTGGAATCTGGAGGAGATCGAGGCTAGTAGCTTGTTTCTTGACATACATTTAGAGAACAGAGAGCGGTTTTCATTCGTTCCACTTTCAATTTTCCAAAAAAACAAAAAAAAACAAATTAATAAATTAAAAAAAAAAAGAAGAGAGACGCAGGGTTGATGGTTTTAAATGCCTCCCCGAATGACGTCTCCTGGACCACTCTCGACTGTCTTGGGACGCTTTCATTAATTGTTCGATTTTGTTTTGCCTTTCGCCGGCGGCGGCGTCGGCGTCAGTGAATGACCTGCCTCAATGTGACAAGTGAACAGCGAACAGCTGCTGTTATTGTTGTTGTTGTCTGAATTTTCTCGCACTTGCGAGTTGTACCTACTTTGTTCATTTTTCAGTCGCCTTTTGTTCACTTATTTTTTCTTTTTGCATTTTATAGCATTTTTCATTCGGCTTTGTGCCGCTGAACTTGTGTTGAGTTGAGTAAGGCAAGCACAACCAAGAGTGATTGCAGTACAGTAAATAAGCAACGAAGGAGCATGATGTGGTGGAGCAGACTACCCCAACACTGGAATTATTGACCGGGTGTCCCGTAGACGACGTGCGGCGGAGGCAGTGGTGGTAGTGGTGGTAGTGGCGGCGGCGGCTTGAATTTCTGCCTGCAGTCTAAAGACATCTTGAGCTCCAGTTAAGCTCCCCAAATATATGTTGGAAAACTGATGAGTTGCACAATGCACCACAGCCCGTCCAACAGGAAGCCCCTTAAATCCATCACTGCAATTGTAAGCAAAGCGGCAAATTGTATACGACGACGGCATAGTCCTGATGAAAGACCAGGACAGGAGGGAATTGTGCAGTCCGCGTCCACTCCACCACGCCAGTTCAGCTCAGCTCAGTGTGTTTTGTTTTCACGTTTATTTTCATTCGCGGCGGCGGCAGCGGCTGCAGCACTAGCACTGCAGATATAAATAGGGGTGGAGCTGGAGAGAGGTTCACGACTTCCCATTATTTGCCTTCTCGCAAATAGGTAGGTAGGTAGGTAGGTTGGTGTAGATAGGTAGATAGAGGTATAGTTTTCAAGCACTTACTGGCCATATACGATGTTTATGAAGACTATGTTTAGCCCCTCAGACACTTGAATAGGTGAGGATGACCATTGGAAATATATAGGAGAGCGCTTTCTGCAGGTAATTGTTTGTCTCATCTTCACTATGGGGAATGCAAATTAAATTGAATTTGACGAGACCCAAACATGAGGCGTGAAATGAAATCTCATTTTAATGGATTCCTTCAATACAGACGAATTCCCCGGATATGCTTACCGTAATTAGGTAATTTCGTTTTGAATACGTTTTATTTTCTCACATCTAATTTTTCTTGAGGCTGCAGTTTTGCTACCTTGCTGCTGAGACTTTTGCAATTTGTTTATATCGCAAATTTGGCATGAATCAGGTGATTCCAGCCGATTTTATGCGAATTTTATGATTTTCAAAATAACTTTAAAGCGTATACCTACGGTGCAAAAGTCCGCAGCAATATGCTGGCGGGCAAAGTTTATTCGTCGAAAAATTCTAATTTAAATGCAGCTCTGCTGCTGCTGCTGCTTGCGGTTGAATGGCTTTGTAATCACAAACGAGAGGAACTAATTTAGTAGTAGTAGTAGTAGTAGTTGAGAGTCAAGATTCAATTGGAACTCATATTGTTCAATTTCGGTACTATGTATAAGTTTGGCTGCAGCATACTAGATCTAGATCCAAAATTAATTTGGTCTCAATTATTTGGATTGATGGAACGCAGGGGCATAGATAAAGATATGAACTTTATTGGTATCTTTACAATATGATTGGTACACGCAAAAAGATAATAATTTTTCTGCTTGATATAGTTTAGAAGAAACTGTCGAAAACATTCCATTGCAGATTTAAATACAGTTCCAAGTTCAAGGACTCTTTTTCCGTAATTTGTTTTTGTTTATGAAAAAATGGCTCCTAACATTGGACGGGCAATATGGACAGATAAAGCGGAATAAATGTTGCTGAAAAATATTAAATACCACCTTCAGCCAACGAATTCGAATCTCAGATGCTAAATTAATATCAATGGATCGTTGGTATCCGATCCTGAGGTTTTGGCGGGTGTTAATGGTGTTGGCTCGGCCGTGCAAAGCAGGATTCTGTCTGTGTCTCCGGTGGCAAATAAGCTAACTTTGAATTCGATGTATATGATGCCTACTACTATGGAAGAAGTGGAAGGTGTAATTCGCAGCTTGAAAAGACATGCGGCTCCAGGTTACGACGGTATCAGGGTCGAGGACATTATGGACGCTTTTGACATCATCAAGGCTCGCTCCTCTTACTCATTTGATAAACGAAACAATGCGAAGCGGTATTTTTCCCGACTGCCTAAAGAGGACAATTATCAGGCCGGTATTTAAAGGTGGTGACCCCAGGAAAATGACCAATTACAGACCTATAGCTCTGTTATGCAGCATAAGTTTAAATCTACGAGAAAATTACCGAGGATGAGGAAGTGTGTTGAAACGAACGGAGGTTTTGATAGAAAACAGTTTAGTTTTCTGCCACGGAGTAACACTGAATTGGCCACAGCTGAGACATTAAATAAGATCAATGACTATTTGGATAAGGGCTACTATGTAGGTGCAATCTTTTTTGACTTGTCAAAGGCCTTTGACACTGTTCACCACGGTCTGATGCTAGACTTTTTGAACATGCTAGGAATGAGGGGCGTTGTTAATGACTTATTGAGTAGTTATTTAATGGAGCGGGAAATTAAAACAAGGCTCGATGGGGTGACTAGTGAATCTTTATTGACAAAATGCGGTGTTCCGCAGAGTTCAATATTAGGACCGCTTCTTTACTTGTTGTACATTAATAACTTGCAGTACACGGACCTATGTGGCGAATACCATGTGTATGCGGATGGCACCAATATTTTATGTAGAGCCTCAAATGCGGATGATCTTGAACGTTTGATGAATAATGACCTAAAGGTATTTAACAAATGGACTGCTGGGAACATGTTAATGAGTAATGACCGAAAGACCAAATATGTAATATTCAAACAGAAAAACAAAACAGATATTAATATTTGCCTTAGAATTGGCACGGAATATCTGCAGAGAACCGAAAAAATATTTTATCAGGGACTATTGATTGATGATAAAATATCCTGGTCACAGCATATAGGGAACTTAGTTAGAAAGCTAACACCATTGATTGGAATTTTTAGAAGAAATGTTAACCTGCAGAGGCATGTTGCGAGCTTAATTTACAATGCACACTTTTTGTCGCGCATTCGTTATGGCATTATAAATTGGTCGCATTGTACGATAGGCTTGAAAGATGTTATAAGGATATTAATGAATAGAGCATTAAAAGCGTTATACCGGCTGCCGTGGGATACTAGTTCTCTGTTTGTCTATCAGTTTGCATGCCAATTTACCTTGCAGCAGGTAATTCAAATTTAAAAAGCGAAGTTTATGTCCAGCATAGTAAATAGGACTATACGGTCAAATATAGTAGTGGTAAAACATCAGTATATTCATGAACATCTCACGAGAAATAGGAATACTATAACACTAGTCAGGCAAAGAACTGAAAGAAGACGACAGGGGCTGTTAACCACAGCTGCACAAATCTTTAATGCTCTGCCGGAGGATATCAGGACTACTCCGACACTACCACTTCATGAAAAAAATAAAGAAATTTTTGTTGACCTAGTTTTCGCATTCACTGCAACTCACGGCATTTTACTGTATATATTTTGGTTTTCCTTATGTTTGCTTATCCAATTCCTATTTGAGGACGTCACTGGCCACTATTTTCTTGTGGTCTCTGGGAGCGGCTGTAATGCAATTGTGACGGATTTTCCCAACTCTCATACCAGCCTTGCTGACTGAGTGGGGAGCACTGCAATTATACTAGAATTGGACTAGAAATTTAAGAGACATTGTGTTTTAAAACTTGTTAAATAAGTGAATGAATGAAAAAATAAAGAGAGACACTACCGAATGAACGCAATTCTTAACACTTGAAAAATATTAATTTCAGAATTATTTTAAATTCGAAAAAACGAAAAATATTTTTGAATTTAAAAACTCCAAAAATTTCTATATTTTTAAAATGATCCAGAGGTACAAATTTGAAAGTATATTATTCTTTTACGAATTATGTTCGAAACTTTCGAATTTGACGAAAATTATAAATAACCGGCCAAGTGCGAAACGGACTCGCGCTTGAGGGTTCCGTACCATCATACAAAATTTAACATGAGAGTAGGCGTCATTTGAAAAACAAAATGCCTACACTTATGACAATAATAATGAATGAGAATATAACGAGGAAAAAACGCCGAAAAAATCTATGGTGGCCCCTTTAATTTTTAATTTATTTTTATTATTTTTGGTTATAGCAGCAATAGAAATAAATAGTCTGTGAAAATTTCAACTGTCTACGTATTACGGCTCATGAGATACAACCTGGTGACGGACGGATAGCGAAGCCTTTGTATTTCTGTTGTTACCCTTTGGGTACGGAACCTTAAAAATTTGAATTTCGAAAATATGGTAAAAATTCAGAAATGATAAAAAATTTCTGAACATAAGGGGCAGAATCCTCATTTACCGGACTATTTCCGACTATTTCCCGATCAAAGAGAGTCACTTTTCGGTTAACGTAATAGCCAACGCTCCACATACTGAAACCCACGTAGCTTAAGACACACAGGGAAGTTAATTAAATGCCCTTTTATAAACTCAAAAATGCACAGGAATTTTTTTTTTATCAAAGACTACTGTGCCTAGTTAGAGCTGAAAATTGGATCCGGATTTGCTAATATCCGGATATCCAGATACCTGGATCTGTGAACTATCCGAATCCTGAGATCCGGATCCGGACTAAGCAAAAAAGCTTCAAAATTGTGTTGTTTCATTGAGATAATGAGAATATCATGAAATTTATGTTTTCCCAATGAAACAATGCAATCTGAGGGAAATTTTGACCTTTTTTTGCTTAGTCTGGATCCGGATAGTTTGGATCCGAATCCGGATAGTTTGGATCCGAATCCGGATAGTTTGGATCCGAATACGGATAGTTTGGATCCGAATCCGGATAGTTTGGATCCGGATCCGGATAGTTGGGATCCGAATAATAGGATCCGGATTATCCGGATACCCGGATATGAGGAATCGGATCCTAATTATCTCGGATAATCCGGATAGTAAATTATCCGGATACTTTCAGCTCTAGCCTAGATCAGAGTTTTGTGAACCCATTAGTCATTCAAGAGCATCCTGATCTTTTCAACCCAAGTTTTATTCTTTTAGAACTTCATCACAGATCTAATTACTAAGTTTACGGAGATTGGGCTTTGATTCTAACAGTACCCTTTGGTTTGAGTCATATCTCTCGAACCATCATCTAACGATTGTAATTAACGGATTTTGGTCAAATTCATACATGCAAACCTCGGGTGTACCTAAAGGCTCGATTCTTGGCTCACTGCTCTTCTTATTATATATTAATGATCTCCCCAATGAGTTACCCTCTGCTTTCTTAATATAATGCTGATGACACCAAAATTTATCGAGTTATAAATGATCCATCCGATTGCCAATACCTAAAAAATGACATCCAGAAACTGCTCTCTTGGTGTAATAAAAATCAACTATCCTTAAATGTGGATAAATGCAAATGAATGTCCTTCTCAAGAAAGCAAACCACGTTGTATTGGGACTATAAGCTGGACACCGTCTCTATCATGCGCGTATCAGAAATCAATTTGATAGCAAACTTCTCTTCGACTCGCATATTAAAAATATTACCAACAAGGCTTTTAAAACCATGGGTTTTCTGTTAAGGTACGCTAGGCCATTTAAACAGCTCTCTTCGCACATTACTATGTATAATACCTTGGCTAGATCTATACTGGAGTACACTTCCCCAATCTGGAACCCTTTCTATACGACGACGTACAGAAACAAAATGGAGAGTATTCAACGTAGATTTACTAGGTGCTTGCTTTTTAAACTTACAGGCTCATATGTGGATTATGATGAGATGAGAGACTGGTCAGATACTCCATATGTTATCATTAGAAGCGCGTCGTTTCTATCTTGACGAAATGTTCCTGTTTAAAATTTTACATGGTCCTACTGACTCATTTCACCTACTATCTCTCTTAAAAATCAGCTTTCCTAGTCGCCTCACCCGCCAGCCACTTACTTTCCATATCGATGCTCCCCGCACTAACTTGCGCTTCAAATCCCATTTGGTTAGGATTCAAACGGCCCACAATGTCTTATACAGGGTGGGCCATAATTTACTGAACATTATATTTTTGATATAACTTTTTTATTTTTTATTTTTCGGTATTAGAAACAACGTTTGGGAGATTCATTAGGCATGTATACAATTGAGGAACGAGTAAAAATTGTTGAGATATATTTTGCTAGTAAAAATTCAATAATTCAAACCCAAAGAAAATTTCGAAATTTTTTTAACACCAGAAATGCACCATCACGAAATCAAGTAAGCAATCTAATCGCTCGTTTTGAGTTATCAGGTTCTGTTTGTGACTTACCTCGGAGTGGAAGACCGCTTGAAGCACGAAGACTGTTTGGTGGGGGAATATAAGCAGACAAGATTTATGGTCCGTACTTCTTCCAAGACGAAGATGGCAATGTATTGAATGTAAATGGTGAGCGTTACAGCACTATGGTAGACAATTTTTTGTTTCCTGAACTTGATAACACTCAAGAAATGTGGTTTCAACAAGACGAAGCTACGTTCCATACTGCAAGGGAAACAATGAATTTGCTGCGAACAGTTTTTGGTAACCGTATCGTTTCACGATTTGGAGATGTTAATTGGTCATCACGATCACCTGACTTAACACCACCAGATTTCTTTTTGTGGGGATATTTGAAAGATCGTGTGTATACCTAAATAAACCGCAAGGACTGCATAACAACTAAAAGACAACATAATAAATGAAATTATTGCGCGATTGATCGACCAGTTTTGGTTTCAGTTATGGACCAGGTACAGCAAAGAGCAACTGCTTGCAATGAGGCTGATGGCAGGCATCGAAAATATATTATTTTTTAGAAAACTCTTCATGATTAAAACTATCTTTTGTAATCAAAATTATTCATTTTCAATAAAAAATAAAAAAATTTATATCAAAAATACAATGTTCAGTGACTTATGGCGGCCCACCCTGTATATAACGATACAGATATGCTTAGTGAGAGCTTTACGGTTTTTAAACGCAACCTCTAGGTCGTAATAAAACATTTGGATAGTTTTTTTCGTTTTACGTTAGCCAGATCTAGTTCATCTTTATTTTTCTGCTTTCTTCCTCCTTGCCTTCATGCTTATTTGATATTTTGTATTTTTATTTTATCTTATTTTACTTTTTTTTTATTATTATTATACTTTTTAAGATATCTTTATTATCTTTATTTGTTATCTTATTTTTTATTTTTTGTTTCTATTATCTATTTTTGATCTGATATTGTTGTTTCGTTTTTTTTAGTAATTAATGGATTTGAATTTTTTCTTTTTTCTTTTTCATTTTTTTTTTCTTTTTGTATAAATTTTGTAGTTCTTCTTCCTTTTTTTTTATTTTTTACTTATAGTTTGCATTTGTTTAACGGTAGTAAGTAAGTGGATTTATCTGTTTACTATCGCATGAATTTCTTAAATAAATAAATAAATAAACATACTTCAAAATAGGTCAAAGGAATGTGCAGTAAAGGATATTCGTTATGAATAATAGATCATCATTAAACACTTTTGACCATCTCTTTACATATCCCCGAGTATCACATTACCCCTGGCAACGATTGTATTAATATGATCCTCGAAGGAAAGACGAGTGTTAAGGAAGACACCCAAAGTCTAGTTGATAGGCACTCATCTTAAGTATAACTGAAGTTCAATGGCACAACCTTTTACTAGAAAAGGACATAGCAGTACATTTGTTAATGTTGAGCAGAAAACAGTTAATAGCACACCATTTATGAAAGGAGTCTAAGTCCAAGTTTAGAGCTCCACACTCGTTTTCATTAGAAACTATGCAGTAGATTTTGGCATCGTCAGCATATCAAAGTATTCTTAAACTAGTCAAAATAAGAGATACATCATTAATGAAAATAATAAAAAGGAGTGGTCCGAGATGGCTGCCTTGAGGAACGCCAGAAATATTATTAATTACGTGAGAAATAGCTTCGGGAAATATAGCTCCCTGCGTACGATCCGGTAAATAAGAAGCCAATTGACCATTGATTTCATACAAAATATCTTGTAGCCATGTGTTCATACATAAAAGCATATTGTCGATTATCAAGATGCGGAAGGGTTAAGGAGGGTAAGTAATTTAGTCCTAATAATTCAAGAAGCATAGAGCATAGCATCTTAGACTCTGTGCGGCCTAATTAAAAAATTAGTAAAAACAAAAACAAAAAAAATGCAGAGATTCTACCAACAACAAACAGATTTTCCAAATTATTTCCAATACAAAAAAAAAAATTATTCAAAGCAAACAGATATTCTTGTCCCGTTCATTCTTTCGTGTAAACACCTCCCACGCGACCAGAGTAAACCGGCAGTAAACCCGCATTTTATATGAAATGCAAATTTGGCGAACAAAAACTCAAGAAATGCGCGATAGTGACACACATGACAAAAACAACAACAACGACACATACTTCACCGTAGCTCGTTGTCGCGTTATCAAAAAACCACCGGCATGTGGTGGTAGTAAACTGCGCAATTATCTGGACCTCGTGTTCGCTAAAGGAGGCTCCATCATGATTCATGGGTGCACAAAAAAACAAAAAAAAAGGTCCCTCCTCAAGGGGTCTGTCAAGTCAAGCCCGCACTTTACCTGTCAACGGAGTATCTTTCCAGTGAATTGTGTAAATTGACAACGACTTTTTAGCTATTACTCTTCGCTCTTTTCTCGCTTTGTTTTATTTTTTTGTTTTTTGTAATTTTTCTGTGTTACCTCGCACGCTGGCAAAAATCGTAGTAGGTACTTGACGCGTTTTACAACAAGGAAAAAGTGTCGAGAAAAAGTCCAAACTGAGTTGTCATCTCGACAGAAACTCGAGTGTAACGAGGGCAATACCACAGACCTTAACGCTTCACTGCGTACAATGGTGGAGCCCAAGGCCACTATATTTTGCGCGTTTTTTTTTCGTTTTTGTTAATGATCACTGTGGTGATGAATTTAGAAATAAATAATACTGCGGGTAAGTAGGTATAGGAAGTATCTGTAGATACTCGAGACTCTCGTCGGTTCTGATAAGAAATTATTTGTGACTTTGTAAAATTAAGATCAAGATTAAGATTACAAGCAATTTGTACTTCGTCCTAGCCATTAATCTGCAAAAAATGTCATCACCAAAAAGCAAAGAAAATTAAATACTAAAAAAAAAACAGGGCTCAACCGGGATTTGAACCCGGGACCTCTCGCACCCAAAGCGAGAATCATACCCCTAGACCATTGAGCCGCTTATCATGTGGCTTAAAAAGAATATTTTTGTTGCCCAGACAACGAAGAATTTTTAATATTATCTAACCACTTTCGACTTGTTCGATTGGGGTAGTTTCAGTAACCAGTTTGACTGGTGTTTGTTGGAAACCAGCTCAGAATTAGCTCATTTGCCCTAGTTTACATAAAGAGAACTTTTTTGCTTTTCTAAGTGCGGCAGATATTTTTAGATACAGAAAATGAAACTTTTCTTCATTTCATTTGTATCATGTCATTCGGCGGGCGGCGTGTATATAGCAGACAGAAGCAATTCGAGAATGTTACTAAGCTCAAATGATATAGGAAAAGATATGGTCCTGTGGCGCAATGGATAACGCGTCTGACTACGGATCAGAAGATTCCAGGTTCGACTCCTGGCAGGATCGAATTATACTTTTTGCTGCACCCTGTTCTGGCGGTATAAAGTGTAAAATTTTGACGTCATAAAAAAATTTGCAATCGAGTACACCGCTACGAATCCAACAATGATTATTTAAAAAATTTAATTTTATTACACTTTTGGGCAGGATTATAAGTGATGGCCATTACAGAATTTGTTTTTTTATATTACTTTTCTGTAGTTAGCTTTTCTATAGATTATACCCCGCTCTAGAGAATTATTCCTGTAAATGAAGTGTACATGTCAATCGTAGAGGGTGGTGGAGGGCGTCAGATTTGGAAATTATAAAAATACAAAAAACCTGATATCCATGACAGAAATGTCAAGTTACATTACATTTGGATGACCGAAAAGTAATTGGAAACCAATTTTCTGCCAATTCGGTAAATTGTGGCTGTTTTGACAGAATTTCAAAAAATAAAAAAAATAATAAAAAATAAAAAACAAAAAATAAATCGTAAAAATTAATGTCCATGGCTCATTATAATTCGTTTCGATGTGGAGAATACGGAAGTATCATTTTCTGCCATAATCGATCTACTGGAAGAGTTGAAATTCAGCTGCAAAGTGCGTTCGACAGCTCCTTTACCGCGCGGCATAACATGACTACTAATGAAGAGTTGTGCTCTCCATACCTATCTTTATGTAGGGGAATGTCGTCAGGGTTGGACTGTCGTCGTCAAGGTTGGCCAACTGTGATTTTTGGTTTGTTTTAACCCTTAGTAGCGCCATCAATGTTCGATTGCGGCAAAACAACTTTTCATAGTGACAGCGAACTTTTCGTGATATTACAAATTTGTAGTGTGAACGGTAAGTATGTGTTGTGCACTGTTCTTTGAAATTCCAAAAGTGTGTTTTTTTTCAGCAGCAGACGTCCAAAAAAACGTCCAGCACCAATTCCAACGAAGTTCACCAATAAAACATTAGTTAAAGCAAGATGGCCGCCCAAAAAAATGGACAGAAAAAGACCTCTGCGGACAAGTGCACTTAAAGTGCGACAATATAACGTCATTTGCCGGAAATGCGATTCCGAATAATGGTGCCATTAAAGTTTTCCTAAAAAAAACCGAAAAGTGCAACAAATTCGGCATTTTATTTCATTTAATTTATTTTTTAGGTCATTTTCAATAACTCCAGCGCATATTTCGTCGATTTGCCAACCTAGACAGCACTAGTGGTCCAGTCAGTAGGGTTTTTGCCCTACAAAAGATGGAGTAGTTGTGATTTTTATATATGTTATTCAGTTCTGGGCCCCGACGAAAATTCCAAGCTTAGACCCTTGGGGAGTTTACAATTTCTTTACGAAAGCCTGTAATATCACATTTGTATAAGAAAGTTTTTAATTCGCCTTAATTTAAATACTAATAACTTCTGTAGTGTTTTTATTTTGTGAGAAACATTCACTGATGGTACAACAGGGCTGTTCCTTTTAAATTCCATTACAGGATCATGAAAGAGACAAAATCGGATGAAAAAGGGCACTGTTTTCAAGAACAATACAGATACAGAATACAAAGAGAATACAAAATATTCACTTTAAAATTTTGACACATTCCATATTTAAATTTTTTTTTTAAAAAAATTTATAATTTTATAAAAAAAATTTTTAAAAAATTTGAAAAAAAATTTTTTTTAAATTTTTTTAAAAAATGTTTAAAAAGTTTTGATAAACTTTGACACATTCCAGCTGATGTGCTGTGACTTTCATCAAATATTTTTAATTTGTGTGTGTGTAAACAATTATATTCGTACAGGCTTGTAGTTATATGTATGAGTTTGCTGCCATATATAGCAAAATTTACTGCCATAAAATATACTATGGCTAATTATGCCAGTAAAAATTTCCCCTTCGTCGGGGAATTTGACATTTAACTTAGTAAAATTTTGCTGGATTATCGTTTGTCCTTATCGTTCTAAAGAATTTTTCAGATAAGGGGAAACTACTTACTCTATTTTCTACCAATGTTCGAGTAATGTAAATTAGTGACTGAAAGCACGTCATTTTAAAAAAATATCGTCTAATTTCGGTATGATAACTCCTTAACGGCTACAGTTAGCGCATAGGGTGTAGGTCAAATTAAAGAAGTCAGTCCACAGTTTACAGTTTTTATAAAAAAAAAAAAAAGTTATGTTAATCAGCTTTTTTGTAAAATTAAACGAGGTCAATGTAAAAAAAAAATGTGAGAAAATCCGAAATTTTTAGTTTAGACCACCATAACTCCTGAGAAGAGCAGATTTAGGGGATGATTGTTGGAAAGGCCATGAAGTTGTGCATACAATAAGATTTTGATGGTGACCGCACAACCTGTACTTTTTAAGATGCAGGTTGTTTTGTGCAAAAACTAGATTTTATTCTTAATCACCCTGTAAATCCGAAACGGTGGATATGGTGCCATACAATTTTTTGTTTGGCTAGGTGAGTACTATCACCTCTACTCTACTCTATGGACCACTTATCGGTGGAAATACCCTGTATATTTGGACACTGATTAAAAATGCATCGACGCAGAAACCTGAAATTGTGTACAGGGTGTTTTTATAAAAATTGTAAATGAAATTTTAAAAATAAACTCCAGAATTAGATGCGAAAAACCACTTTAGCAAACAAACTTGCACAAAGGGGGTGACCATACGGAACGGAATTACATACGGGCCTTCATCTAGGGAAAGTGTAGTCTTACACCAATTCTAACTTTTTTCCTATTTAATTTTCAATTTTTACAATTCTCTTACGGCTTTGATATTAAGCTCCATCTATATACTCAAATACCTACCTAATACTAAATCATTTTAAATAAATTTCAACCAACTGGAACTGCTGAGTAACCAAAATTGCAAAAAAGTTTTATATTGGAATTGAATACCAGGGAGGGGGTTCTATTTTATAAAAATTATGCAAGTAGGTTACCTGACCTAAGAAAAGAAATTTTTCTTCCTAATAATTTCAACTTGAAACGTAATCGTACGGATTTGATTAAAAATAAAAAAAACCTAAAGCCAGCCACAAAATTCTTCAACTATAGTCGCATAATTATAAAAAATAAGATGTCGAACATTAATAAAATTAATTATGACATAAAAAAAATATTAAAAAGAACTTGGCCCATGGGGGGATCGAACCCACGACCTTCGCGTTATTAGCACGACGCTCTAACCAACTGAGCTAATGGGCCAGTTGTACATCGCGTTCAAATTGCATTCCTCATGCAGTAAAGTTGCACCGAGTGCGATATCTAATAATAAATTTATTTCTATGCAGTGTTCAAATACATCGTGCCGGCCTAATGCACGGTGCAGCGATTTGATTAGATTCCAATATGGAATGCAACACACAAGTTCCTCCACTACTCCCGCCGCTAAGGTTTAAAACAATAAATTTTCGGAAGGAATTTATTTGACGTGTGACCGAGAAACATTGAACTCGGAAACTTTCTCCCAATCATTCTCAGATTGACCTCAAGACGACGGAAAAGAAGAATTTTCTAACTAGCCAGCCAGAGAAGATGTGGTCACAATTTTTATCTACAAACGTTGTGTATGTGGGTGTGTGGGTGTGTGCGTGTATGTAGGAATGTATTTGTCATATGCTAGAAAACTTGATTGAGATAGGTTTCGTCCATAAATTCTTATCATCATCAGGCGATGTTGATAAGAATTTCTATTAATTTCTGCTGTTTACATCTGGATGGGCATCGTTGAACAAAATGGTCTTGTCTTACCCCAACTAAAAAACAAGACAGACTTGATCTGCTCTACGACTACCACCGCCGCCACCGTCTCGCAGTCCACCGGAATCCAGAGACTGCAAAATGCCATTTCATCATCGCACCACTGAACTGCATGCATAGAGCCAGAACACAGTGCAGTGTCTACTATACAAGTTCGTTCGCTACTTACTTGGATGCATTTCCCTCATAACCTCGATTCAACAACGATATGGCAGTTAGTGGCAAGACCAGTTCTTCTGCTTTCTGAATATGTGCAAGGCGCGCGCTTATATTGCTTTTTTACGCTCTGGTTCTCTTGGCTTTCAGCTCAAGCTATGTGTGGGGCTTCGTCGTCCAACTATACTTGGATGCCTCGAACTGGAATTATCATGTGCGTTCACTTTCTAATCTTTGATATCGAGATAGGATAGGTATCTGTTGCCTGCCTGCCTGCCTGCCTGCCTGCCTACAGCTCGTTTTGTCATAGCACTCAGGCGATAAATATGGAAGCATAAATTATGAGCTTTGTTATTCGATTTTGGTTTCAATGGTGGTAGACGGAGGAGGTGAGATATTTCGAGATAATGGCAAATTTCGATTTCATTTGGTTAGGTACGTGTAGGCATGGCTTAGATTAGTTTTGTCGGTACAGCAGACTTAAGCTTAATAGACTAAATCCATATGTAAAAGGCTTGTTCGATTTATGTATACTTGGAAGTGAGAACATATCAAAAAACGAATGCGTGGTGTTTCGGGGTAAAAGCATCCATATAAAACTAGAATATCAGCCTTGATCGCACATTGTTGAACAATAAAGTCAGGGCAGACTAACTGGTGACCTTTTTCTTAAATTCTAAGGTTGCGGACAACTTGTTATTTATACATAGAAGGAAAGGCGAAGAGATCTACTAATATAACAGTGATCAGAAATCATGTATTCGGCAGTGATTGATGGAGAAGTATTATGGAAGACTAACCATAAGATAAGAAGAGATAGAAGCGAAAATAAAGAGGGGCAGAAATCAACGCAATGGTTAGGTCTATTAGTTCTGTTCCTCAGAACGATGACGATCTTTATACATTATGGTGGCAAGATAGTGGAAGAATAAAGCAAGCCATTAAAGTATCCAAAATACATATACATATCCCGGAATTTTCAAAGAAGAAGTATAGCGAATTTCTAAAGGGAAGAATGACAGTAACGAAAGTAGAATGACATTCTTGGAGAAAGTTATGATCGCTCGCTCAATCGGTCCAGATTTAGGAGAGGATACCATAAATTGGTGTAAAAATTTTTTTTTCGACAGAAAAGACCACTTGAAGGAGTGTCAAGGCGAAACGGCTGTATAGCTAATCTATTTTTAATACTTATTAATCTACATTCTATTCTCTAAAACATAGACCGATAACAAAAATACCTAAAGCTGACAGTGATCTGTGAAAACCATAAGAAAAATGTTTGACTAAAAAGCGTTCCAGATAAATTTGGGTAAAAACTGAACCAGGACAGGAGATTTACGAAACATCTGAACATCATAGTAATAGTAATAATACGAATGAGCAGAGTTTAAGTCAATCCTTAAAATTTATCTGTGGGACTCAATATATGTATGAGCCTTTAACTCTCTATATGAAAGGGGAATGGCCATTTTAGGCCCGACATAAACAGATATGAAAGTTGTCTTAACAATGTTAATTTAAATTAAGTGGGGTAAAGCTTGAAAAGGGGGGGGGGGTTAAAGTTTGATCTGGTACATTTTGGAAAATCTAGTGCAGAATCGAATTCCTTCGGTCCTGAGAAGAAGTTTGAGTACCCACACTCCTATACTCGGAGGCTTAAATAGCCATCCCCGTACTCACTTTTTTGGTATTCCCTCTTTTTTTTATGAACTGAGGTACTAAATTTTTCGAACTTTAGATCGCCTCTAACTCAGTATGATTATGTCCGATCGGAAAACGGGTTTCATTGTTCGCCTCAGCTCATTATCATTACTACAATTGGTACATTTTTCTCTGCATACTTTTGAGGTGGGGGTAGGAGGTGGTGGGGTGGTGGAGGGGACTGGTGGAGGTGGAGTGGTTTAGGGAGTGGTTCCAATACAGCATGTTGCATATCAAATTAAAGGTCTCGCAGAGTACAATCGGATGGTGTACTTTTTTCCCGATGCAGAAAACTTTATCGGGACTTTTTTCAGCCGGAAAGATCATTTTCATGCACCACAGCATTATATTTTGCAGTTCTTTCTTCCATGGCTATTAGTGTTGTGTTGTGAACATTTTTCTCATAGTAGAAGTGAAAAAGTCCACTTTTTCACATAAGAAAGTCGCTCAAGCTACATTCGATCGCCAAGCTTTCTCCCGTTATAAAATCTGTTCAGAGTATTATAATGCATCTCTCTCATGTCTGTTGATGTCGAGCCTAAAGTTGTATGAAAATTGGGCATTCCCCTTTTGCAGTGCTTATAATAGTTCCTGTTAGTAAAATTTTTTTAAATAATAAAGGTCCTATATCTGTTCCTTGGGGTACACCACTATGAATAAAGAGTGAAAATAAACCTGTTGTAATTGATCAAAAAGACGAGGCATAAAATTGACATAATAAAGTTAAATCCCAATCCCTATTTAACACTCTAGTAATGAGTAACAGATGTTTGTTGATGTCAGAATCAATCCTAGTATATTCCGAAATTCTTAACCTCTTTTTCCTTTCATGCCAAGGCTTGTGGCAGGCTTCATCAAGTTCCAGGATAGATCTTTTTTTTAATTTTTTACATATTAAATTAACAACACGCACAAAGCAAAGCCTTGGTAAATAGATTCCACTTTACTTTGACGTCATTTTATTACAGAATGGCGCCATAAATCGAATAAAAACATTTTTCAAGGGCGGCAATATATCATGAAAAGTCTACGACTGAATGCTCATCTGTCCGTAGCCGTTAAAATCCTTTCCAAGGTGTTATAAACACACAAAAACTAGATGATCAAAGCTCCGAAATTTCACGGAGGCAAGCAGCACAATGAATCTCATGTGACACTTAAGATGCAGAGCTCAGATGTTTTACTCAATTTACTACCGTTAATACGGTTTACGTGCCATAAATTATATTTTTACAAATTGTTTATAAAATTTCTTCTATTTTCTCCCACTTTCCTTTTTCTCTGTCCCCCTCCCCTAAGCTCTACCTATACCCAAAACCCATCAGTGTTTTTTTTTAGATAATTTTTCGGCCACTTTTGTATGAGAAGTTCGTGGATCGAGTCCAAGGCGATTCTCGCAGAAAAATGCTAAATCAAAAGTGAAAACTTTCAGATAGTAAATAGCTGCGCACGATCGCATTTTCTTCTGCGGATAGATGAGTTATTTTAGCTCTCGAATGCCCGACCGGCTGTTGTGGAAGTCTGATTTTGTGTAATGTAACACAGCAGCGCTAAGAATTCAACTCGCATGCGGCTAAGAATAAAACTTGAATATCCGGTCGATACGAGAGGGGTGGTGGAAGGAATTCCCGCTTTTACAATCAAAAAGTTTTCTGAGAGCTAATGAAGTTCGCTATTTGTCATCGACGAGAAATTTATTTATTTCGGATGCTTTCAGTATTTTTTTTTTTTTTTTAGATGCTACTCACGAAACGTATTTGAAAAATTTCAAATTTATTTTTTTGATCTCAATTAAAAAATTTGTTAACAAGAAAAAGTTATTTTTCTTTCCATTTTTTTTTTAATCTTTTTTGTGGTGGAATGAGGAAGTGTGGAATCTTTTTTTTTGTTTTTAAGATTTATCTTAAGATAATTTGACAAGTCGAGGGCGAAAGAGTGAAATTTTTACAAAAGGTTGGTGGAATGAATTCGAGTCAAATTCGTATCAAACTAGTAAAATTTTGCGTCAGAAAATAGTTTATTATTATTAAATCGCGGATACAGACATAGTTACCGCCTCTCAGTGCCATCTATGAGATCTTTTGTGACATTACCTCTAAGTGCCCTAGGGCGCCCATTCGAACTTAAAATTTTTTACAAAACCTATGCATTCTTAGGGACCATCTTTGCAATATCCTCTGGAAATGGGAATAACTTTTGTAGATGTTTTAGCCTTACGCGGCTCAGAGCTTCACAATCACATAGGACGTGCTCAGTAGTCTCATCGTCTTCCAGGTCATATTATCGACCTTACCCTAATTTTTGAGATGATATCTAAGTATGAAATGCCCTGTAAGTAGGCCCGTTATGAAGCCTTAAGACCTCCGTGTTGAGTGTGAGAAATATTTTTGTCTTGTGTTGCGAAATACGTAATGAATTTCTTCATTTGTCTCAACGCTGGAGTGATTTTCAAATAGGATGGCTCTTTGGGTGACCAAAACCAGGTTCAGACATAAACGAAGATCTGGCTCCTGCCTTTGCGACCCGGTCCGCAATCTCGTTGCCCTTAATGTTAATATTTCTTCAAGAAGGCATTTTTTTTTTGATCTTTCGGTATATAGCAAAACTAAAAACAAAAATTATTTGTTATTTCATCACACAACCCATTTTATTTTGGGTGATAAGTTTCAAGTCTTGGTTTTGACTCATCAACAGTTCCCAAATAGCGTGTGAGTGAGTGACTTGAAAAAGAAATGGTAAAATAGAACAAAGAAAAGAAATGAAAAAATGAAAAAACACAAAAAAATTGAGAAAAATAGAAAAAAAAAGTATTAAAAAAATTAAAAAAAACCAAATTCATTCGAAACGAATCGAACCTGTGTACGTCCGCAGTAGGCTGAAGAAGGAAAAAAGAGAAAGGAAGAAGTGGAAGAAGCGTTTCGTGTTAGCAGAAAACCTTATACTCATCGGTACGGCTTGGTTTTCAGCCTGCTGTAGACGCTTGAAACAGATCAAAATAAATTCTGGGTGTGAATTAGATGAGGCAAAAACTCCTATACTCAACCAAGGAAAAAGGAACAATGATGAATTAACAAATAAATTTTTTTTAGCTTTTTCTATATACCGGAGAATCCAGAAACATGCCTTCTTGAACAAATATAAATTTGCCCCGGTAGAAAATCTTCAAGTCTAATGTCTATTTTTGCTTAATGTTAATAGTAGGGGGGACTGGGCCTCTAGGACCATGTGGACATCGCGGCCAGAGTTGAGCTATTGTGCCTTCCCCTAAGGTGTTGGAGTTAGATTGAAAACATTATTTGGAGCGATTAGTGCTCCTCCAGTGATTTGCAGCATTAGACCTGCAAGCGTTGGACACTTACATATGACATGCATCAAGGTTTCATTTTCCTCTTCGCACAGTCGACACTTCCCTTCGAGAAGTGACGGATGGGGCCATAACCAGCGACTGCGTTAGCAAACAGTCTGAGCGACTAGAGGCTAAGTCCAATAAGTTGGCGCGTCCCGAGAGGAGAGAGGTTGAAGAATTTCTTCGCCTGCCTCATATCGGGCGCGCTAGCCCTTAATGCATTCTTGTCCTGGCCACTCAAATCAGCGTAACCTTATTTATTTCTGCTAGTTGCCTCAAAACAATAAAGGCAGTCCCAGACCAGTTTAAAGCCTGAGTTACAATGTGCCGCTGTTGCGAGAAGTGGTCACGAATGATGTTGCTGATGTTGACGCGGACGCAGTATCTGTTGCTTATGCTGTTCCAATGATGACGCTCTAACATGTGTTGAATTTTCGTTCCATTATTAAATAAAATCATTAATCATCGCAAATACTGTGGCATTACTTAAAACTTCCAATTTTCACTCACAAAATTTCAATGTTCTGCAAAAATAAATTGCCTCAACTGCAGCTGTCAAGGTGTTGCGCGTCTCAAGTTGAAATATTTTCAACTTTAAGTAACGCGACCAGCGTCAGCCACACCCTTAGCGACACACTGTACCTCCGCTTGAGTACTTTCATACATTTAATCTTTTGACAGGTTTAGCGACAACGTCCGCGACTCGTGACAGCGTCACATTGTAACTCAGCCTTAAACTCAAACGTAAAAGAATTGTCTGTACTCAGAAAATTTACGCTTTGCAGTTTAATTACACTGAGGATGGTATCCTTCATGTAGAGGGATTAGATCCAATATAGCCTGTAAGGCTGCAGTTGGCAGGTACGCATATAGAACCGGTTACTCATAGATTTGCAAGCCGCTATAGTTTTATTAAACTAGCTCGAGCTGTCAATCTATTTAAACTAAGTTCTATCAATAAAGAATCCATCAATAAGCAAGTTGGTAACAATTTCGTAACTTCTAAACACAAAGTGGTAACATCTGGACAAAAGTTTCTATTCCAAGTGGATATTGCTCCGTATAAAACAAAGCACACAATTTCGACACATTTACGATACTTGGAAAAAAACGAGATATAACATTTCCTTTCTATAAAAATATTTCTATTTTGGTAACCAAGTTACCTTTTTGATACCAAATTAATACCAGAGTATTGCCGTAACCAGAAGAAGATGAATAACAAAAGACGAATAGTAGGAAACAATTCGTCAATTTTTTTTTTTACTAATTTATATATTTGGTAGCATTGTGTCATTGAAAGAAAACTCCAGGTGAAGGACTATAGCAGTTCTTCTGAAACGTATTGCATCGATTTCATCTGAAATATCCGAACTGAAATGAAGAATGGCGAACTTATTGTGAAAACTGATCAGAATATTTCAACAATATTCGACAACCTGCAGTTCACATTTGACGAATTTATAGGTTAATTAAAAAACGTAAACGGACTACTAAATATCAGGATTTCATAAAAACTACCCATTAAATTCAATCCTAAGCTAAGTTTATACGAGATCCTGCAAAATGTGGTCGAGTTCATCCAATCGCATCATTCTCTCTTGGGCAGTGGTGCGAACTTAAGACATTTATAGGATTTGGTGTACAATTTATGACTCAAGCCTTTATCTGCCATTGATTAAAGCCTCAAGTAAGATCTGAGCTTGCTCAACTTAATTATTGCCAAGTCATTCTAAGAAAACCAGCGCAAAGAATTAATGGTAAAAAGTACGTAAAGTAATGGTATAACCCAGGAAAGTTCTAGGCCTTTATTATAAGCCAGGCAGGCAGACAGGTGTCGTCTATGACAGTAGAAATAAATAAAAGAAAAAAAAATGCTTGTGGTTTGCTTGTATAAATCCGACAAGTCTCGTGTCTTATTTCAAGCGTTTCTAATTTTTTTTTTCAAATTTTTTTTTCTATTTTCTTTTCGCTTACCTCTTACTGTTGCGCTTTACTATTTCGCGCGCTTCATTTGCATACCTTAAACATCAAGTGTAGATGTGACCACAGACGAATTATTGTTTACGGCAACAAGATTTGTGAAGTACCTGTCCGCTTGGCAATAAGAACACCGAACCCGTGAGACATTAGTCGACACAGGCAATCGAGACATTAGAGCAGGTAGACGGGAGCTAGCTGGAAACAGGTGAGATTTTTATAGTAAACAGGCCGGTCGTTAATGGTGTTGTTGTGTGGTGTGGTGTGATGTGATGATCACCTGCAATTGATTTCGCGCTCGATTCTTAGAATTTTCTGGGTTAAAGAACTCTTCGATCACCGCGCAGTCGTTTGGTTATATTTTATTTGTGTTCATGTATTTTCTATAAGACTCTTTCTACTAACTGCTTGGTACGCTTATAGAGGAGTTTGATGCGAACAGAGAAAGTTGGTGGTGTTGTTGGGAAGAGAATATGTAGGTATACCGTGGGTGAAAGGTGACACAATAATAAGGAGTAAGAGAGAAAACTTCAGGCCCTTTTGGATTGGAGCAAACACCTTCCCACCACAATGCACAGCAAGGTGAAATCTTAAAGTATATGGCATCAATCAATCAACAGAAAACAAGTGGTAAATCTGACCAGACTAAGGCTAGGATACACAAGAATGCTATCCTCCATGTTTGTTTTCACTATAGAACCTTACCCTACTTCTATTTCTTTCAGAAGTCACACAAAACTGTATTCCCTGGATGTTTTGACACCCTTAAATTTAAGTCAGGGTTTCCCTCACCAACGCAGTCACAGGCACTATAGACTATGGCTCCCACTTAAATAACGAGCCCCGTAAGGACCATGATTTATACTTATTTAGTTCAGCTTGCAGCACAAATGTCTAGATATGTAGGTCATAGCCTATGACCTAATCGGTCGGGCGAATTTTGTATTTGGAGTGAATTCCCTCCAGGTCCTCATCCAATCTATCATAACGTCTAAGTTTGACAGAAGCCACACCCAGAGGTGGGCAAGTACCAAACAAAAAGTACTTAAGTACAAGTACAAGTACCGAAGGCCTGAGTACTTCAGCGTAAGTACAAGTACCGCATGTATGAAAAGTACTTGTAACTAAGTATATAAAAAGTACTTTTGAACAGACCTGTAAAATTCCAAGTACAAGTACCAGTACAGTACCAGTACCTGGACTTGAAATATTTTAAGTACACGTATAAGTCCCGGTACTGGTACTTAAAAATTTTTCACGTACAAGTCCAGGTACTGGCACTGTTACTAGTACTTAAGTACTTTACAGGTCTGCTTTTGAAGTAATTTTTAAAGTACTTTTTTAGAATCTTGGCTGTAATCTAATGAAGTTTATCGAGTTTAGTTAATAGATATTAATAAATAAATACCATTTGAAAACTATCATATGTATAGTAACCAGTGGCTACTATTTATAGTTTTTTATAGAGTAAAACGTTCACCTCTCATTGTTACACTCATAAAAACTATTAGAGGTCCGCCCAAGGACTCATTATCGCCTCCAATAATGCATAAGAATTCTATGGAAAGAATGTGCAGTAAATATCTAAAAAAAAACTAAGGCCTTCCGCCTACATCAGGTCTAGGCACCGTTCATTTTATATTGGAGCGAGGCATTGTTTGCTTACCCTTGGTTATGTCCACTGACGTATATATACCTAGTCATATCATAAGTTCTGACACAAGACTTTAGCAAGGAAATTTTGACATTTAAGTATTCTAGAACAAGTGGCAGCACCGATTTTTAGATTCCATCAATGAATTAGGATCCACACATAAAATTTAGTTCAGTTTTCTTTAACCATTAAAATGGAATGGACCGTAAAGGTAAATCGGATCGCAATCATTGCGTTGCACAAGTGCAATCACTCTGCAAGTGACATTTTTAAATTGCTCGAGCAACTTAACGCACGTAGTTTTATTTATCGAACCATAAAACGGTACAATGAGGGCAGCTCAGCAGATGACCGAACAAGATCCGGTCGACCACGTTCTGTACAGACAACAGCCGCCATAAATGCGATAAAGGCCCGAATTCGCAGAAATCCGATTCGACGAGACAAAAGTAATGGCTCCGCAAATAAAGATAAGCAAGATAAGCATGTCAAGAATTATATCCGAGGATCTCAAGTTAAAAGCTTATCGTAGAAGGACTGGCCAACTTTTGACACTTGCTTTAAAAAAAATACGACTGGAAAGATCAAAAAAGCTTCTGCTACGCTAGCAACAAACACCGGGACATCCTTTTCACTGATGAGAAAATTTTCACCATCGAGGAAAAAGTGAATAGGCAAAATAGTAGAGTTTATGTACATGTCAGTGGTTATGTCATCAAATCGAGGCATCGTCGATTTTATATTCGAGCGAGGCGTTACTGGTTTTTGTTCTATTTGACCAGTCTTTTTTGTATGTTATTAGTTTGTCTAAGGCTTTGCCTTGATGCGTGAGTGCGGCACATGCTTTCACAGTTCTTTGCGTACTTTAAAAGTCAACAAAAAAAGAAGTTGCGCTAGAGATTGTGTTTGCTTTTCTACGAATCTCGTCATCACCGATTTCGTCAAAATTTACAGTATAAGTAGGACTTGACTAGAAATGAAGGTGACGTAAGTGGGAGCTCCAGATGACCAAACGCCACCGAAATAATACATAATGTAGGGGAGCCCGGGGTCTTGTAGGCCCCTTGGAAAATTTTAACGCAAGCGCAAATTTCATTCAGGTTAAATGCCAACCACAGAGGAGGTACATATATAGATTGCCGATTCTGTAAGTGGTATTTCCGTGCATATTCAAAGATCGCCAATGACGAAAAGTGCGGTTTTAATTTTTTTTTAAATAAGTAAATAACGTTCGGTCTTCCTGAAATTTTGTACAGATAATCTCTTAATAAAAACGCATCCAAAAAAACAAACAAAAAAAAATGGATTAATCATCATAAGTTGTACAAAAACATTTCGAAATTAGTATTTCAGATAGAGTTCTCGCCGTTGAAAACTAAATTTCGCTATTTAATAAGAAGAGGACGGAAAATATGTTCAAAAAATCAGAAAAAAATTACAAAAAACTAACAAAAGGAATTTTTCAAATCGGATAATATTTACCCCACCTCCGTCAGAACACCTGAATTTGGGAAAAGAGACACTTTTTTCCAAATGACCTTTTGACATTGAATTTATCATCCGATTTTGATAAGATTTTGTACGAATATTTTACACAGATGATAGAATATAAAATAAATACCCCCACCCTGGATTTCTGTTTTATAATAATGTATGGCGGTGGGTTACTACTCTGTAACCCGCTGAGGTACGAATCTCTTAATAGTTTCAAAAAATCATAAAAAACCCACAATGAATTTAGCAAGAAGAATTTTGAAAATCGGTTGGAATTTTGCGGAGACCTAAAGGGTGGTAGCAGAGCCGTAAATAGTACTATTTACTACTATTACGGCTCTGGTGAAAGTAATTTAGCAAACCTCGCAATCCTATTTTGGAAACGCTCCTAAACTAATTAAGATGATGACTTCTGGATTTTTGTATATGAAATATTACAGAGATTATAGATAATTGCGACGAAAAGAAAGTTTCTTAAATGGTGCGAATATACCCGTAAGATAGTAGTTATCAAAGTTTTCCAAAAAGTGTTAGTTTTAGCCCCGGGTTCACCTACATTATGCATTATTTCGGTTTCGCTTGGCCATCTAGAGTTCCCACTTGCGTTACTTTCGTTTCTAGTCAAGCCCAACATATCCTGTGAATTTGGACGAAATTGGTTATGACGAATAGGGACCCTCCCCTTGTAAGTCTTAAGTACAAGTAAATAGAAGCAAATACTTATGTTCAAGTACTAAGTAGGGTCTTTTCAAAAGTATTGTGTAATAAGTCTTAAGTAACGAAAATGTACTTTAAGTAGTATTTAAGTCTTTTTTTTACTTAAGTATAAGCCCAGCTCTGAGCACAACAACATAATTCAAAGGCTTCTGGGATTTAAGCCAATGTCGTCGTCTAATGTTAAGTCTCTAGTAATGGAGAACCGCATTTGTAGTTAAGGACACTGTTGTACTCAAACAGGAGAACTTTGAAGGTTTATTGGAGCAATGATGCTTCCTGTCTATTTCTTTGAAGTATAGTGGTGGCATAGCTACGCTGCTTTCTTAAATTTCATTTTAAATCCGCTCTCGATGTGAGTTGGACCTGCGTGCGTCGTCATCCTTAAAGAATAGAACTTGATCTATATAGCTTTGGTCCGTTGATATTTTTTTACAGTCAATGGGAACCACAATATATGAGATAGTCTCAGGAAAAATTTTCTGCCATTTGAAAGGCTCCTTGTTTCTTTCAATTACAGCACCCATCGTTGAGGTAGTGATCTCACCGAAGCTTTCAACTTTTCTAGAATTTCTTTAAATAGGTATATACCTATTTGTTGTTGCTTTCTGTTACGTCCTGCCTTAGAGCTATCAGGAATATGATTTGCTATGGTTTTAGTGTCATATGTCGGATGATTCTGTAATGGAATACAATTCACTTCAAAGATTTATCAAAAGGTGCCTGATCGGTTCGAAATCCAGGCTATTTTCTCTCACTCTTAATAGCAGTAGATTAGCTGCGATTTCGGGATTATCTTTCTCATTCTCAGTGGATGAGATGTTAGAGAACACTTTTTCAGTTAATGTGAGAAGGCGTTTTAATTTTCCTGTACAGGATGAATTCGAAATTGAACAATTCTCACCATCCCACCAAGTTCAAGGCCATAAAACTTAGTTTTTTTCACATCACTTCAATCAAAAAGTGCTTGTTAACGTCTATATTCTTTCCTTACATAGGTAGTCATCATGGTGTGCTTAGACTCTACACTCAGGTTATGAGAAAAAACAAAAAAAAAACATCAAGAAATCTTCAGACGCCACTAAAAGTGATAAAAAGCTTGTAGTTAACTTGTTTTTTAAGTTTTTTTTTTAACAAAACACTTAAATTTAGCGCATCAGAGACTCTGCATTCACTTTAATGAAAGTGAACGCTGCCCACATAACTTTTTTTTGATCATCTTTATAAAACTTGAGCCTGTCATTGGCAATGTCAACAATGTCTGTAAGGTCTCGAAACCACACGCTGCTTCCATACAAAATTGCATAAAATCTCATTAATCCAGTGAAATTCCTTAAACTGCAGAAATCCAGAGAAAAACAACGAAAACTTTGAAAAATCACTGCAGCACTGGTGGTAAATTTGAGAGAAAAAAAAAAACAAGATGAACGACAAAAAAACAACAATCCCAACCTCACCAGGTTACGGAAACCGGTTCCATGATGAGATGATGATGATTATCATCGCTTCCATCTCGGCACGCCAGTACCACAGTGCCCAGCTACAATTTCCATTTCATGTAGCCTTCTTTCCTTCGGAGTTATAGCCGAGTTAAGCCGAGGCTGGAGGAGGCCACAGAGACCAGACATCTTTCAAGTAACAAAATATAAGTGATGCCAACTGGTATACCTATATAGGTATGTAATATGGAGGTATGTAGGTACATACCATACAATGAGGGCTACATAGAGTAGCGGAAGAGTAAAAATCTTAACGTAAGGAGCAGCTCAGCCCCAGACGAGATTAAATCAGGTGGTGGAGCAAGGGAATTGATTCATGGAAGAGAGGGAGACCGATTGGGGCAACATATAGGTAGACTGGAGTCATTTAATCATGCCCCAAAACCAGAAATGCAACAAGGCAACTCCACTTCACCAGTGCTGGTTTATAGTATGATGCCGTGATGCTGCTGTTGTATGTGTTCCATTTCAAGAACTCTGGCAGATCGAATATCTCAAGGCCACAACTTAATTCAGTTTTCTTGTTGCGTTCTCCATACCTAGTAAGAGTCGCCTTGAGCTTAAGGGGACCATGGTATGGCGTTCGTTATGGTGCTGCAACCAACAGAAACAACCACTGCAATCTCCAAAAGAAGTCGAATCATCGTCGAAAACTTTCATTTGCTTTTCTTTTTTTTTCTAGAAATGTTAGCACAACTTGGTAGAAGAGGCGAAATTTGCATAAACAGAAGAAGACTCTTAAGAGATAAGTAGTAGGTGGCTGGCTATAGGTGAGCTATTCTCTAAAACATTGTGAAAGTCGAAACATATTCACGCTGCGATTCTATGTGGCAATTATTACCAAGATTACGGTGACATTTGCATGCTTTGTGGAGTAATAACGTCTCACATTCGTGTGAGTATATGGAGGGATCATATTTCAAGCGCGTAGGTTAGCGAAGGTATCCCGTACCTACTTATGGGGGGAGGGAGCTCTGTCTTACTATATGGAAGTTACGTGAGGGAAGAAAATTATTACCTTTAAACGACTTGGGAACGCTACAGTTCTATATTCATGCGATGTTCATATATGCGGGTAATAAAAAGCAAGCAGTGCTAAAGGTTTATGACGGATATATAGAGCTCATATAGAGGATGGCATTGAAACTCAGGTGATTTCAGTGAAGCATGAAATAAAATGCAAGGATAACATCAAAGTTGCATATGCGGATTTGCGTGAGGACTCTTTCGATATAGAGAGAAACTGACGATGTGATTGCGCAGCAAAAATGAATGAAATGTGGTAAATAGGTAGGTGGGTTCTATTAGAAAAAAGTTTCTTGTAAAAATATTAAAACACGGTTTTTTTGATAACGAACCTCCAAATTACAGATATGGGTACTTTGCTGAGAATTCCATTTATAGCAACATAAAGGGTTTTCCAATAAGAGGTGTTATTTTAATTAGCCCGCTATTTCGGTAGATGTCACTTTTGGAGCTGTCATTTTTTGACATTTGACAAGTAGAAACTACGCGCCATCAATAAAAATGGAACGATACACGATTCAACAACGCATTGAAATTATTAAAATTCACTATAAAAATGGTGAAAATGTGGCAGAGACGGTTCGTAAAACTCGAACATTTTTTGGGTCGCCGTGAAGCACCTTGTCGGACCGCAATACAGAAATTGGTAGAAAAATTCGAGCTGTCAGGACAAGTTAGTGATGTGAAGAATAAAACCCGTGCACGTCGCTCAAGAGCAGCCGAGAATATTGCTGCTGTTCTTTGGAATTAGGCATTCCACAAACGTCATTACACCGTATTTTGCATAAAGATTTGGGTCTTAAGGCTTATAAAGTTCAGTTAACACAAGAACTCAAGCCGGCCGATCATCAACAATGTCGAGTCTTTGCTGATTCGGTCCTTGAAATGCATGAAAATGATCCGGAATTCCATCGAAAACTCATCTTGAGTGATGAGGCCCATTTCCACCTCGATGGCTTCGTCAACAAGCAAAATTGTCGCATCTGGGGCTCGGAAAACCCAAGAGTTATTGTTGAAAAGCCTCTCTATCCTCAACGTGTGACTGTTTGGTGCGGTTAATGGTCCCGTGGGGTCATTGGACCTTACTTTCTCGAAAATGAGGCTGGAGCAACAGTTACGGTGAATGGATTGCGCTATCGACAGATGATTAATGATTTTTAATGGCCGGAATTGGATGGTATTGATCTGGACAACGTTTACTTTCAACAAGACGGCGCTACGTGCAATACAAGCAACGAAACCATTGATCTTTTACGGGAAAAGTTTCCGGACCGTGTTATCTCTCGAAGAGGTGATCACAATTGGCCACCGAGATCTTGTGACTTAACACCTTGCGACTTCTTCCTTTGGGGCCACGTGAAAGAGAAGGTTTACGCCAACAGCCCAACGTCGATTCAAGACCTCAGAGATGGAATTCGTGAGGCTATCGAGAACATAGGGCAGCCACTTTGCGAGTTGGTTATGGAAAATTTCATGAAAAGGATATGGTCCTGTAGGCGTGGTCGTGGTAGTCATTTGGCTGATGTTATTTTCCATTATTAACGGCATATCTTCCTCTTTATAATGAAATAAAGATCCGATCATTTATCTCAAAAAATGGCATTTTTCTTTGAATATCAAAATAACACCTCTTATTGGAAGCCCCTGTATTATATAGTTAATAATTTTATTTTGAATGCAGCCACACCTTTCACACTCTGGATAGAGTACGGTAAAGAATTCCAAGTTCTAGCCCCGCTTGAAGAAAGTAAGAGCCCTCTTGAATCATTCTACGATAAGGGGGGAATTAGAATATTACGATGGCGTGACGAATTCAGGAGTTGGATGTAATTCGTGAGATAGTCAGGTTGTTCCGTATTAATGAAAACCTACATCCGACTAGCCTAGCCTTAAAGCCAAAAACGTGGTTAAATCTACAAAGACCGAAGCAAGACATTCGTTGAAAGCAACATTGGTTCTGCGCAGGCAGGTAGAATCTAATTTTGGAAAGATTAGGCTTCCAAAGGTAAAATATGGCAAAAATGAGCTTCAGTTTGGTGTTCGAAATTAGAATTTGTGCGGACAGCGAGAGAGCCTACATAGCCCACAATAGACCTTTCCCAGAACCGATCTGACATGACCACAACATCTCATATCTGTGCGTTGAGCCATTTCCAAAATTTGTGACTTCATCAACATATGTTAAAGCTTGCTTCCCGAGAAATAAGGAGGGGATAGGTCTGAATAAAGTACAACTACCCAAAATGAAACATTGTCAGGATTAAGGTTTAGGTCATTTGCTAGAGACCGGTCATATAGATTCTGGCAAGATCCTCATTCGACTTGCTCTAAGCAATCCTCAAATAGTCCAATAGGTTTGCTTCTGTATAACTGGACATTGTCAGCTTATATGTGGATGTTGACTTGTTGGGTAACATTATAGGTTAGTTCTGGATGTATAAGCTGAACAACAACGGTCCTAACACAGACCCCTGAGGAACACCAAGAGGTACAGGTAAGAATTCTGAATAACAGTCGTCAGGAAGCTTTCGATCAAGTTAAAAGCCGACTGGGAGAAACCAAATTTATTGTATAACTTTAAAAGTAGCCTTGAGTAGTTGAATGCCGGCCTCGCCCTTATCCAGACCATTCCGCAGGTCCGTAGTAACCTTTAATATGGCTGTTTCGCAATTTCCATTTGCGCCGAAACCTGACTGTTATTACTTTGAACATATGTATGCTAGGATTTGCCCATACATTATCTTTTCTAGTACTTTGGTTAGGAAGCACAAAATGTTAATAGGTCGAAAATCAAATGCTGTACTGACTGAAGAAAGGAATAGACAAAATCGTGGCCAATTTCAAGTTAGTAGGGAAAGTAGACGACGACGTAAGGCAATGTGATTTAGTACGTGCACCAAATATTGACAGGAGAGTAATATTTTTATGAATTTAGGTGAGATTTTATCAGGGCCTACAGATTCAGATTTGATAAAGAATTATTACGAACTCTTGGTAATCGATTCCATTAAAGGAGAAGCAATCGTCATGGTGTTGAAAGTCGTTCACAAGATGAGCCAATGTAGGAGTTAGACGAAGTCATACAGGACCGGATACAAAGAACTCGTTTAAATCGTTAGAATCAAAGTTGCTATTGTTCAAATTGCCTTGCCTACTACATACAGCCCAGCTCTTTTCAGATTCCTCCATAAAATTCTTGGGAAAAGATTGGCATCGGATTTATGCCATAATAGCGACTTTTTCCTTCACGGCCAACAATGGTTACTCTATCACGGGCCCAGCTTTATACAATGGTGAATCAGTTAGAAATTATAGGATAATTCCTAAAACAATTAGGCAAACAGTCTCCACACATTTGTTGAGTTAATTCACCTTCCTCAATGTTTTAATTAATGGTCCGAGTCGGCAGAATTTGAGACCAGGGCTCAGAGAGCTGTAGGTACGTTATTATCCAGTACACCATCGACATGCTGAGAGATGTGTTCTTAAAGGTGAAAGAAATGTAACAGCATTCCACAATCACCTTCCATTCAATTTTGAGCTTGGTACGGAGCATCCCGAAAAAAATCATTTTAATTTGAGGGGCTAGGATAGAGTTGAATTGTGGGAAAAACTCGTATATCTTAAAAATCAATGCAAATTATACGACCGGGGCGGCATAGCACAACAAATAAATTGTGTTCTTGTTATTTGGATCACAGGGTGACTAACTAAGAAAATCATCTGTCAAATTTTGACATTTCATTAGCCTTTCCGAATGTGTGTCTGTCATAACTGGTAGTTAAGTGTTACAAGCACAACTCCAACAGATGAGACTAAATCAAAGTTAGAAAATAACTAAATCGGTAACTGTTTCGTTAGGAGAGGGTTGTCATGCAAAGCTTTCGATATTACACTCAGTATAGAATTCGTAGATAGAAGTTCGAAAATAAGAAAAATTCGGAATCTACCCTTAATAGGGTTGCCATAATGGGAAATTGTCTTGCAATGCGTATGGTTAGCAAGTTTCTATTTTGATCATAGATAAATCTATAAAAATCGTTGATTAAATTTCGAAAATGGATAAAATTGGGCTACTCTTTGTAGAGTTGCTGAAAAAATAATTAAATCGGTAACTGTTTCGTTCGGAGAGAGTTGCCATGCAAAATTTTCGATATTACACTCAGTATAGAATTCTTAGATATAAGTTTCGGAATCTACCCTTAATAGGGTTGCCATAATGGGAAAATGTCTTGCAATGATCATAGATAAATCTATAAAAATCGTTGATTAAATTTCGAAAATGGATAAAATTGAGCTACTCTTTGTAGAGTTGCTGAAAAAAAATTAAATTTTTTACGTCTTCCGGAAGAGCGGTAAGTTGGGATTGCATGTGTAATGTAAATATTGAAAAACTTGTTGTTGAATATGAAAATTTATACCATTTTCGAAAAACAAACCAGCGAAAAAGAACAATTGGTCTAAGAAAAATTTAAAAATTGTTTTTTTTGTCATACGAAAATAAACTACTAAATATAATAAAAAATTTAAATTTAAACTTAAAACTCACCTAGAAAAGTAAAATCCTTTCTCCCCGCACAGCTAATATCTATTAAATCCGTTCTTTTGATGAAAATTAATCCAAAAGCGTAAATTCCCGTAACTGGTGCAGAACTTATTTCACGTAGGTTAGGAGAATTTCTTCTTTTTTAATATTAAAATTAACCTTAAACCTTTTATCTTCTTCTTCTATAGAATTATGGTCTAGCATGGAGTTATAGAAAACAACAACTAAAACTGTCGGAAGCTAACTATCACACTAAAATATCAGCGCGAATTACTTAAGCATATTTCTATGAGAAGAACATTTGGAAGAAAAAACACTTATCCTACAATTTTACATTGTTTTTTTTTTTGCTTTATTCTTTCTTCTTTAAAAGATCTTTAACACACGCAAAAATTAATTGCTGACAACACTACTTTTGATATTGAAAATACACTCCTACGCTACATTTGCGTATAACACTTAGCACATGATTTTGGAAGGTAAATTTCTTACTATGATTTGGTAAAAAAAAAAAAAAAGGAAAAATTCTGTACAAACTTCACACTTTTGTCCACTTAAATTCTACTGTTTTTATTAATTCTTATTTTTTTAATTATTTTTATTTATTTTTTTTATTTTTTTGTATCTACGAATCACAAGAAAAGGCAGTTAAGTAAGAGTTGTTGATGTGAGAATAAACATGTTGCAAAAATCTGATTTGAAACTGCACACTGCACACCAACCATAGATCAAAAATGGCGATGAGATAGCATACCTGGTTTGGCGCGATGATGACGACGACGAGGATAAAGGGCAGGGTTGGCACAACCACTTCAAACCTGTAATTAGGAAGGAAACAAAGAAAATATTAGTTAGGGGGTGGAATTTTGTTATAATAAAACAAAAGATTGCATGTAACATGGCAATTGATACAAAATTCGATTAGAAAACTTATAAGGGAGCTAACTATTTCGTTGTATACATACATACATATGAATGTATGCAGGTATATGGAATTTCCTTTTTGAAGTCTTTTTATTTATTTGTGTCTAATGATCCGTTTTGGATGATGCATCGATAGAGAATACACGACAACCTTACGAGTGTCGTCAGTTAATATTTTTTTTTATTAGTAGTACTTGAAATATGAAATTTCCAGTATAGAACCCCCCCCCCCCCGCCCCTACCCCTCTACATAAATACAAAAGAAAAATGTCATGTTTCCATTTTTAATTATTATCATCATTGGAAGGAGTTGAGACTGGGCTGTTTGTTGTTCGTGTATTGGTTACATCAAGTCAAATGGATAAAACTCAGGGTTTAGAATTTGTCCTTTCTTCTTCTACATTCATATAACAAAAGGAACAGCTGAGCCATTTTCCTACAATTATTTTCAAAATTGTTATTCATTCCTTCGTCCATAGGATGTTAGAAAATATTCCAAGATTGCATGTGACATGTAATATGGGGGTGGGGAATTGGTTTATCCTTGAAGGACAGCTTGAGAGCTGTTTCTTAAAAGCTTAACTTAAAAAATAAAAATTTAATTAGTTCTGCCGGTTTTATTGAATTTAAAAATAAAAGAAAACATCAACATAACTTTTCAGTTAATCTAAACAGAGAAAAGTGCATGCTGTCAGTAATGGAAGAGGGGATCGTAGGGTGGCGGGTACACACACTAAGGAGATTTAACAGGAAGGAACATAAAATGAAACTTAGTAGGATGCCGAGATAAAAAAAAAATAAAAAATTTGTGTACGTACATAAACAGGATGGCGATTTTTCTGTGTCATACACGTGTGGATGAAGTGTTAACTCTTTCCAAGCTCATGGTGTGAACATGAAATCCTTATCGTATCAAAAGGAATCAAGCGAACATTCGTTGAGAATTTGAAAAGAAATTTTCTTCTTTTTGATAATCTTTTGATAGCATGTAGAAAAGACACAACAATAACAACAACAACAACCAAAAACCCCCTCAATTGGTGCAAATGAATAATGAAAAACATCCATGGGGGCATGGGCTATAATTAAATCTGAAAATTAAGTTGCTAATTAACTAGAGGTAGCTAGATATGTATATTTTTAGAGGTCAGGTAATCTTCAAGATTATATAAAGGACGACGACGATGGTAATGGGCAAAATGATTGCTAGGTTACGGGCTGGTAAATTTGAAGGTGACCTATACCTACCTGACAAATATGAGATGAGATGGAATTTTAGTATTTATGTATATATGGCTCTTTTAAGGATATTCGCTTTCTTTTCACCCCCCCCCCCCTCCCTCCTCCAGTATGATGGTTTCGATGGCTTTTGTCTTATATAAATTTCATTTTTTTCCCACATCTTCAGACTTCATTGGCATGTGTAGGCGTCCGCCGTCGTCATTGCACAACGAAAACGAAAAGGCATTCAAATAGATGAGGGAGGGGTTGGCTAGAAAAATGTAGGACGTTGTACATGGAAACACTCACTCAAAATTAATGGACTTTATATATTTGGAATCATAAGCGAATTGCTTGGAAGTAATTGAGAATCATCAGATATTGAATATTGAAGGATTTATTTTTAAAGCTGATATAATCAGGATTGAAAATAAATACAAAAAAATAGGAATCGAACAATCAGAACCAATAGGCGAATTGTCCTGTTCGAAGGACAAGAACGATGTTTCCATATATTTCTATTAATCACTAGGTGTCGCTCTGTAGACAAAAACCTTTAAAACTGAGTTCCTTAGAATAGAAGTAGCAAATTCTTATATCTCTTTCGACTAGATCGAGGAGTAATTATTTTGCCAACATTCCCTTCACTTTTATATGAATAAATACACTTTAGGAAGATTGAAGAATACTTCCATAACAGTAAAGCATTAATTACAGTGACCGTGTTGTCCTCAATAAGGATTTATAGTGAGGAGCTGAGCAATCTCCAATTGACGTAAAAATGTGCAAATGTCAATAGTTCATCATATACCCTATATCACCCGCCAATCTAACTTAATTGGAACTTACAAGGTCTTTGTAGAGTTGGTGGCTCAATCTACACTTTGAAGAAGATAGTGATGGAATGTGATGGGAGTATCAGGAAGTAAGTAACAATGGTCGAATTAGATGAAAGTAATCCTCAAAAAGCACCAGAAATAACTGAATTTTGATCTTATTGAAATTTCATTAAAGATTCATATCGGAAAAGCACACCTTAATTTTTTATGAAAGGGAGTTGAATTTTTTTTTCTTCCACTATCAGATTCAGTAATTATGCTACGGAAATAATAGAATCTCTCCACTGCTTCTAGTCTCTCGTTATTTATTGTAAATTTCGGAGGTGGAATTTGTGTTAATCCACATTTCGTTTGTTTTTGCTTTGAATCAAGTAGCACTGGAACCTACTATTTTCTACAAGACTTTGAATCAATGATGATACGATCTGTTTCCCAATCCCTTTTAAGGCAACCCGATCACTAAGATTTCGATCCGAATGTTCAAAATGATGAATACATTCGGACATGACATATTCACTTTTGAATAGCGAACAAAAATTATTTTTGATGAAGTTTTAAATGCAGTTGAATCATATTCTTTCGTTTCGAAACTTTTTAATTTAAATGCTTTTACGTATGGGTAGGAAAAAGTTTCGTTTTAAATTCTATTTTATATAAAATACGAGCTCGAAATTTAACAGCAATTGCTGTTGGCTGATTCGGCATTGCAGCAACATTATTAAATGGAGGTACAACCACACATTCGAGGTTTAAAATTCCGATACCTCTATCAGAAAATTTTATTTGCCGTATTAAACCAAATTCAGGAAGGCAAATTATGTATATAAAAGTTGCCAAAATAATTATATGAGATGAATGTACCATGGTTCCTCATTTAGCCTTAACAGCTGTTGATCGTTTGTTAAAGGATCTAAAGGAAAATAATTATTTATTTGGCGGAAAAGTTGTAGTTTTTAGTGGAGTTTGGCACCAGATAAGCCAGTATCTTTCCGTGCGACAAAAACCACAACAATTGAAAGTTGTATTAAATTTTTTTCTATTTTGGTAACATTTTCGACAATTTATATTGTCACAAAAAATGCATACAAATCCGGCGCAAATTAATTTTATTTTTCAAATCGGTTACTGACGTTAGGAAATGGTGAACTTCAAAACCCATATGGCATTACAACATCTTGTAGCTTGAGCGAGTTTTTTTGGGTGAACCAAAGTGGACTTTTCTACTTCTCGTGATTGCGCGGAATCGGTGAGTCGTGGAAAATTACTTTCTGTGAGTAATGGGCATGCAAGAAAGAACTGCAAATACATATATGCGAAATGTAGTAACTGGGGTGTATGCGACCCAAGTGCATGAAAATGGATTTTCCGTCGAGAATGTTTTCTGAATCAAGAAAAAAGTACACCACCCGATAGTACTCGGCGAGACCTTTCATTTGATATGAAACATGTTATTTGAAACTTCCCACCCCCGCCGGGGGTTCCTAGCCCCTCACCTTTAAAGTATCCAGAGAAAAATTGTCTTCTACGAATTGTACCTGGTAATGAGCTGAGGCGAACAGTGAAACCAGTTTTCCGATCGGACAACCCTACCGAGTTAGAGCCCATCTAAGTTGCGAAAAATCTAGTACCTCAGTTCGAATAAAAAACGGAAAATACTACAAAATGGTGTATGAAGATGGCTATAAATAGCTATTTGTCCTCCGAGTATAGCGGTGTGAGTATTCAAAATTCTTCGCAGGATCTAAGGAATTCGATTTTGTACTACATTTTGCAAAATGTACTAGATTGACCACCACCACCCCCACCCATGGCTTCCTCTGCTGATAAACATTGTTAATAAGATATTTTAAGAGTATCGTAATAGATCGTTTAGGTTTAGGGCCTAAAATGGGCATTACCCTTTGATTCCGTCCGATTCAGAATTACCATTTAAATTAAAACGGCGCCAATTTTTCAATTCAATTTGCGTTTGCTATTAACAAATCCCAGGAGCAAAGTCTTAGCAAAGTTGAATTTTATTTAGAGTGGCCAATTTTTTTTTTTGTATGACATGTTAAATGTCGCTTTCTCTAGAACAAAAAATTCTTCTTCTGTTAGAGTTAATGTGAAAAACACAAATATACGGGGGAATTTGTTGCAAAATTCTGAGAAAGTTTTTACTGAAAACGTGATTTATAAAGAAATTTTTGACCTATAAGCACACCTTTTCTATTTGTCTATTAAAAATATTTTTTGTTCTTTAACGCAAATATCCATTTCGACCATACCCTGTTTTTATATCTGTTTTCTCCTTGACCTATTTTTATATACATATTAGTTAAATCATCATGATTGCATTTTTTTGGTAGTAAATAATCAGTTTTCCAGAATAGCCAAATTAATTAAAGAAAAAAAAAATAAAAGAAAAAATAAATTCAAATAACAGAGGAATACCTCAGAGATCCGTTCTTGGACCTATGCCATTTTCAACTCTCGCTGTATATATAAAATCAAAGCAGAAAGAATCTTGAAATTGCTGACTACTTCATGCAAGTCAAGGCAAGTTCAACAAAATTTAAGAAATCCTAAAATGCAAGAATGAAACTGACCGTATCCGTATAATTTTAGGTCCTACCTATCAAGAAGAGTAGAGGAACTGTTACATCCGCTGCATGCGTGTGTTTTGTGTTCTTTACCTGAAACGCACAAGAAATTAGACAGTAGAAGGGACTTAAAAGTCAATAGGTACTTCATTTTAATATTACGAGTTGGAATTAAACATTTAGGGCTCATTAACTTGTGAGTGCAGAAGCGCAGCTTATTAAAAAGGGAAACATGGGAAAATGTAAAGTAACGGTATTTCTCACGCGAGTTTGTTAATTTCTCAACAACCGTTTTGGTTTAAATAGTGTTAATAAAGTGTTGGATAAAATGGAAAAGTGTCAATCAGTTTTGTTACGTGTGTATGGAGAATATATAGCTAGCAAATAAAAACGGAAAATAACTGCTTTAGTTGAAGAAATTTATAAATACGAAGGGCTACTTTTCATAAATGTGGAGGGGGCACCATATCAAATATGTACAACATGTTTTAATGCATTGGACAGCTGATGGAAAGGGTTGCAATCATCAATGCCTTTTTGGTGTCCGATCCATTTGTTCCGAAGTAACTGAGCACAGTGAAGACTCAGAATATTTTTGTGAGCACGAAGTGTTTGGGTATTCCGTGAAAACCAAAAAGACAATAAAGTATAGAAGTGTGTCTTAAGCTGACACCACTTCCATTCCACATAGTGAAGAGATTTCTATACCAGTATTACCAGATATGGCTAGCAGCGCCCTACTGAAAATTTACGTTTTACAAGTCACGACTAGGCTTCCGACGTATCTTGTGAACACAATTAATTACGACGCAAGATCAATTAAACGACCTAATTCACGATTTGAACTGTTATGGTCGCATGTGTGCACGGCAGCAGCAGGGTTGCGCTCACGTGTAAACCGGGCATGCCATCTTTATGTCATTATCCTGACAACATCTACTGGTCAGAACTGTCGATGGAACAGTGTGCACCATGTGGGGGAACGAAAAGAGAATCGGGCAATGAAAAGGCCGGAAAAATGACGGCCGGCCCTTCTGGTTTTTAGCTTCGAGAAGTAAAAGTTGTTGGGGAGTGAGAAAAAGGTAATTTAGGAGATTTTTTGTATGAAGTAGCGACTATATTAGACTCAAACTTGTATTAGTCAAGGTGAGATCAATATCTTATGGGGAAAGCTTTTAGTTATGCTACTTGCAATATGCAGGACTAAGTCCATTACTCCTCGATCCAGAAGGCCTTTTGGGTAGGAAATCCCGAAAAAAAAGGAAATCATTAAAAACAAAAAATCTTTTACACTAATGCTCAGAGCAGAATGGTATCACTTAGGCTTCTCTATACCAAGGGAATCTCACGAGTGTTACGTCATATCTAGAATTTGTAATCAGTTTATAGAAGGAGAAGAAAAAACCCCCCCGACTTATTGATTCAGAGCAAACCTGCTAGAGCTACGGGGGTGAATTAAAGAACAAAATTGTCCTACATACTGCTCTTCGGGGGTGAATTTAAGAACTAACAAAAATTGTACTTTATCAGCTAACGAAACTAAATAAAGATTAACATGATTCAGTAGAAGGGTTTCTTTTCTCTCCTCTCCCTGAGTCTCTCTCCTCTCTCCAACAGGTGAAGTGTTTGAGGGACATCACAAATCTACCGCCCGGGGTGTCATGGGCAACCGGGGACGGCAAACTGGGATCATACCATCTGTTCCTCATGGATTTCTTCGGGTGAGTGATTTAGGAGGTCCTTTCAGGACCTGTGTGTGGTATCTTTATATACTTTTTCCAGTAGTAGATCTCGTTCTACTTTCTTATTCCTTTTTTTTAGGCGCACGATACCGTTTTTTTTGTTTATGGGTAAATGACAGGCAGGTTTTTTTTCTGTACGTTATATAGGTCACCCCGCACTCTCCGCACTTAGACCGAGGTGCAAGCGAGCCGGCCTGCGAAGCTGTCACTGGGTGAGCTGTCAGTTATCACTGACAAGAGGACTTCACGTCCTCCAGCTCTCACAATACATGTGCAAGTACCATAACAGAATCTTCTAATTTCAAAAGCGGAGATACTAGGTTATCGCTTGAAATATTGGAATCTTCTAGAACCAGAAGTAAACACCACACATCATAAAGAACCACACACAAGGATTTAAGATCATATTTCACTGAAAGGGACAATAAATTTACTTAACTCGCCTACATATAAAAGATCTTATGACGGCTATAGATTTTGATTAAATACCAAACAGGTGGCAATTATTTATAGATTCATCCAAAACAATTTTTTTGAAGGGGCAGTACTTCTTCACAAGGTCAATAGTAAGCCCTTCCGTTCTCATAGCATACGGAGTGGATTTAAGAGAATCACGCATTTAAAGCATTACGAGTAAATATGTCTGGACTTTTTCTCGGAAAACTTGTGAGTTGTTATAGTGATGAGCATGGCGAGCGATTTCATCAAGACATCAAATTAATTAAACAACGCTACAAGGGAAAGTGTATAAGGAGCATATTTCGGGACGACCCGGAAGCAGAATACCATCGTGCTCCTAAGAGGCAACAAAAACGAAAGGTAATAATATGTAAAGAACAACAAGTTAAAAACTTATAATTTGTCTAAAACCAAAATAATATTATTGCCTATATGAAAATAAAAGTTAGATAAAGTGAAAACCAAAAGTTTTGTATGGCAACACCAAGAAGGGGTTACCCGATTTAGTTCAGTTTTGAAATTTTAATTACTAATTTTATGAAAACGTCGTGTACGAAATTTCAGTTCTCTACGTTGACGCGTTTTCAGGTAGTGCCCAAATAAATGAAATTTTTGTATGGCAACCCTACGAAGGAGTTACCAGATTTTTCCAATTTTCGAACTTAAACCTAAAGTTTTTTTTTTAAAAAGTTCCTGTGCAAAGTTTTAACTCTCTATGTAAACGCGGCCTCGAGTTATCAAACTTAAAACTCGAGAAAACAAGAAGCCCGTAAACGCGCTATATTCATGTGACATAAACAAGAAATTGTGACGTGTAGAGAAAAAACTAATATCAAAATCGGGGGTTCAGCAACTCCCGAAATACGAAATCTGGGCAGGTCAGGAGGGTGATTCTGATCTTTTGTCGTACTTGAATGTCAAAATATACGCCTAAATGAAATGAACTTTTCTACTGATTTTTTCGTGTTTTTATTCAGGTCAGCAACCCTTGCATGACGTAGAATGAACTGAAAATGACACTTCACATAACAAATTCAAAATAAAGCTCGAATTTAAGCACTTCTATTGCTCTAATTAGGTGTAGAATAGCCATTTACCACAGTATAAAATTTTTGTCACAACTTCTGGAGCAGGTGACTAATTTGTCGTACTTTTAAGCGCGTATTCTGACATTAATTCATTGGAAATTCATTTTAATTTATTTTGTGGTTAGTGAAAAGGATAAATCAAAATGAATATGGTGAATATAAAAGTACGATAAATTTGAGGTGAAGTGTCAAAATATGTGACAAAAATATACGCCTAAGCTACGACAAAGAAAACAGAATCAACCCCCTGATCAGCAACACTTGCATGACGTAGAATGAACTGAAAATGACACTTCACATTACAAATTCAAAATATTTAAGCACTTGTAATGCTCTTATTAGGTGTAGAATTTCCATTTACCAGAGTGTAAAATTTTTGTCACAACTTCTGGAGCAGGTGACTAATTTGTCGTATATTTAGTCCGTGTTTTTTGACGTTTGTTCATCGAAAATTCATTATAGTTCATTTTGTGGTAGATAATAGTGAAGACACAAAATGAACTGTGTTGAAAAAAAAAAGTACGACAAAATATGTCAAAATTCTCGACTAAATAGTACGACAAAAGATCAGAATCACCCTTCAGGTTCTTGCATTTTTGGGCTTGTCGAACATCGACATCGACACTGATCAAATTCAGCGAAACATTACAGAGAACTTGAAGTGCGCATGACTGATGCACTCTTCTCATGAAAATCTGGTTAAAATTTCAAATAGAAAAAAAAACAATGAATTTAATTTAATATTGAAAATTTCTAACATCACCCGCTGTTATTGGATTGAACCGAAGTCTTTTTATCAGGATTGAAACTCCCATCCTCAAAGACAGCGCGCCAATTGTCTTATGATTAATTTTCCTCAATACATACCTACCAACTTCACAGTCTGTCGCGGTGTTTTTTCTGTTTGTGTTTTTTCCGACACATTTCTGAGTGATATAAATGATAATAATCGTTTGGACATGTTGAAATTAAAAATTTGACATGCCGACATGTTTTCGCGGTTATTTAAATTCCTTCTACTCCTGACCGAGAGAGATAATTAAAATTCATCCGACTATAAGAAGCGGGCTGCCGTTGTTTACTTTATAAATATTCCACACACAACTACTAAAGATTTTTTCAATCCAGATGAGATGAAATTCGCGCGTAGGTGATCTCTCCGACAGTGCAAAATAAACCAGATATTTCAGGAAAAATCAATCTTTTAAGAATGAATTTTATATGTAAATCCTGTCCGCCACCTTCTTTCTCTCCACACACCACCCCTATGCATCATGTCCTTTCTTTCTATGTCTCAACTGTTTACATTTAGCGTGAATTTTTTATTTTTTTTTTTAACAAAAAAAAAAAGAAGAAGAAAAAAAAACACTTTTAATCGAGAACATGCGGGGCGCGTGTAAGATTAATGTAGCCAGTCCTGGTGATTTAATGGACTTGAAAGGAGGAATCGTAATCAAAAAATCCTTCTAATATTATCTCTGCCACGGTTGGTATTCTATTGAATGAAGGCTTTCGCAAATATACCTGAAACCAATAGCAGATAGCCTGCAAAGGTAGGTAATCTGTGACTTGTAGATTTTTTATTTGTTTTTTTCGAGACAGGTAAATTAAGCTTAAGACACGAGTCTCTTTCGTCGCTGATGATATTTAATATTAGCTTAAAGGAGCGTGTGTTGCAAGATTACAGAGGAGCAATGACAGCCAGATCTTTATAATTCTCTGACAGGTATGTAAAAAAAGGTAAGAAAATTCGCGTGTAAATTAATGACGACAGCGCAAAGGCCTAAAGTGAATTTTGCGCTCACGCTAGATTGTTTTTTTTTTCAGATTGGATGGACATAAGATGGACCAGTAAGGGAAATTGCCAGGAGTTTTTTTTTTTGAATGTGTATGAGATACCGAAGGATCTTTAACCTTGGACTGATTGAAATTTGAAAAAAACAAAAAAAATTATTAAGTAGGTAAGAATTATGTAAAGACAGGTGCATTACATCTGAGATCCAATCGCCTTACAAATTCGGAGAGACCCACTTTAATATTTCATAATAAAGTTCACCACAGACGCGTACTACCTATGTATGTATGTAGGTATTATAAGACATTTAACGATCCTGAGATAACCATAACGTTTATTTAGTTTCAATGAATGAATAAAAATATTGAAAATCAAGTACACATACATCACGCAACCGTAGATATATCTCAAGAGCAGCGAATTCTTTACTTTCTTATCTCTTGCAAACACATTCAATCGCTATTCGCTAAAAATCAAGCTTTTAAGACAAAAATGCTTGCCAATACTGAACCGAGTCGGGTTTTCATGCAGATAAAGTGATGATAACCATTTGGACAAAGTTCAGGTGATGTCATAGCACTCTCCATTTTTAGCCCTTCCCTATCTCCCTTGAATTTGTGACCCATACAGTTTTCGATTGACGGTAGAGCAATTGGCCATGACTGATAGTGGTAGTAAATAGGCTTGGCATAGTTTCCTCTATACATTGTTGTATTTGTACTGTATAAAAATTCTCCACATGACACAGAGTCTTGCAGACGTTTCAGACCATTGAACAAACAAATCGATTGGTTTTGATTAGGGTTGTTGTAATCAGCCAATATTCATTTCCCTCCATAAAAGACCTGCAGACTTGATAAATTGTATAGATATGATCCTATAACAAATTTTCAATTGTCTCTGTGTTTGCTTTTGAATGTGTTTTTAATCTGTGGAAATACTTTTTGATGGTAATTTACAGTTATTTTGGTATGTCCCAAAATTCGGGACATTTGGGACATATGTTTTTTTTTTAAAAACTGTATTCGAGTACTTTGAAATATACTAATTAAATTTACAGTAAGGAACCCACATAAATATGTATTTAATCAATGGTGAGCTGCCAGAATTCTACTGATCGTCTATGGAGTGTGATACGAAATTAATATCCTCATGCCGCAGGAGGTTGCAATAGAAGTCGCAACGATATCTAAATACCTTTTGTGCGCAAAACCTTAGTTACATCTTCGTTGTCCCACAAAGGTGATAAAATTCATTAAGCTTTAATTTTTCTATTATTCTCCAATTGCTCTAGCATATAGTTCGTATATAATTCGAGCTTATTAAAATGCATCCGTTGAGTGTACTTTTCATGTCATCTATATAAATAGTACCGGTGCATCAATCCTATATTACAACCCGGCCTACAACCAATAATTATTAGCAAAACGACTCTGCTATGCAAATTACTAAGTTAATGCGCAATCATAGCACTTTCGTATTAACTGTCGATTAATTGTCCCAAATGGATGGTTGCCAGCTTGGTATTCGCATGAATAACACAACACCAAAAACCTGTCTAATTCTAGAGACGAGAAAATTACTTTAACCATCATCGAGTGAATCTTGCATGACTGGTATAACTACATATAGGGGCGAGGATAGAAGCATTCGTTAGCAGCACTGTCAATAACACTGAAGAGTCATGCTCACTGCTATAGCTAAGCTCACTATAGATGTACCTACCTACCTACTCTTCTTGGTTTGTCCCACTTTGCAGACTCTGAACTGATGCTGGCGGCCATACATATAACACAGATTCATATTATGCTATATATGTTGATAGCCGATGACATACCAATGAATAACCGACCGCTGCTGGCTGTGCAGATGAATCTCAATGAAAGCTCGCGGTATGGAACGGTGTCAAGGTCAACTTTTCTTCATTCTCAATTTCTCTTTCTTCGTGATGCGTGAAATTTTCTTTTTTCTATTTTTGGGATTGCCATATGAGCGAAAAAAATGTAAAGAAGGAAATTAATTCCTCTATTTTGTATAATAGATTTTCCCATTCCATCCGATATAGGCATCATAACTCACGCGAATATATGGATCGCTTCCATTTAGGCCTGATTCTTTAAAATCATCATGGAATTAAGTGGAAAAATGAAGATGCTTCATTTCAATGAATTGTCTAATTTCGTTTGAACAGATCAAAAAGCCATGACCTACTTGCGGGTGGAGATGGCAACTTCCTCTTGATAAAAAAAACCCTTCTGCTATTATAGAGGACGCAAGAACTAAGTAAATTTCTGTTAATTATTTTAAGTTGCGGACATCACTTCGCGTAATGTTCCTTTAGCGGGCCATTAGTCGCCCATTGTAATTGAGAGTGATGCCACATTTCTCCAGGACCATCATCAGCACTTCATTTGAATACTTCGTAATTGTTGACACAATAAAATAACCTTAGAAGACCCCTGCTTAATGGCTAATTGCTGTGCAATGCATTGAGTGCCCGACTATACCGGGAAACGCTAAAAGCATCCTTATGCAATGTAAGGACAATTTGTCCTTCCTTCGAGTTTACTTAGCTCTCTGAACGAGTTGTATATATTTATGTTGGAGGAAAGGATATATTCAAATTTTATTATTACGAAATGAGCGATACATTAAGATGTGGCTGGTTTGTGTGTGTGTGTGTGTGATGGAGGGTAATGATGGTGCTGTTGTTAATGGTTTCGCTTTTGTACGTCTCGTCTTGCAAGTCATCTCCTTGGAAGTCAGAGAGAAAAAAACATTCCTTGTTAAAGTTATCCGAGGCGGAAAATTAAGAAAATTTACATTAGGATAAAAATTTCCAGTTCAGGCATTTGTGATGGTAAATGGATTCAATATTCGTCTTAAGTGCCTAATGGGAGTTTTTTATACAATTTTTTATTAGGCTCCAATTCCTAATTTAGTCTTGCTGAAAGACCTCGGTTAGCCCTTGAGATACACCTATCTTTCGTTCTATATAGAAACTATGAACAAAATTTTTAGGATATTCTCAAAAGGGAAGAGACTCTATCTAAGTTAACTCCCTTCGTATTGATTAATTTAACACTCTTTCGTGTAGGTCCTATTAATGTTGGCGTACCTCAAGGCTCTCTACTTTCTACACGTCTTTTTTTCCAATTCTGTTAAAAACCTTAAAAAAAAAATAAAACAAATAGTGCGGAATAAAACATTTTACGAGCGGATAACGACGTACTATTTCTATTTATTTATCTTTACCCGGATGGGAATCGAACCCACACTTGTTAGAATCGGTCAATGATGGAGAATAGAAGAATTTTAAGAACTTTTATTTTTAACGATTCTAAATCAAATCATAAATACACGAGGAGAGAGAGATAAAACAACCGCCCCGTCCGTTCGAGATGTTTCTACCAAGTGCACCAGCAAATTCACAGCTGTTCCTATGTCATTTTCCTCATCCATCAAAAAGTTGAGCTGAATATTTTCATAGATTTTGATAAAAATCGAACTTCAGTTTCGAAAATTAAAATTTGTGGAATTAAAGTATCTGAAAGACATTCGATAACATTCGATTTCGAATTCGTTAAGTTATAAGAGAAACATGTACTTTCCCCTCCATCTTCACTCCCTGAAATTAAAATAAAAACGTGGTTTTCCCTGACAAAGTCACATCATGTCTTTTAAAATCCATGATTCGAAAAATTTAGTTTTCAATTTCGAATAGAAACTTTCGAATATTCGAAAAAATCTATTTTCGAATTCAAATATTGGAAGAGGATTTTCATTTTAACATCTGTTTTCTAAAAAAAAAACTAATTTTCGCATATTGATCACGTTTTTGTAGCCGCCTATATTCGTGGACAGACTTGGAGAGAGATCTAGAGAAGTAAATTTGTGGATCTTGTCAGGGGGAATATTAAGATGAGATTAACATAATAGGCCCTGAAGGGGTTGTCCCTCCAACAATAGCAACAAATCGATTTCGGTAATCTTTCCCATTTCGACATAGATGGCATTATGTCGGACCCATGAGCAATCGCTCATAGGTCCCAACCGGACGCTCTTACAAAACTAAGTATTGGCCCTGAGCTAAGCATTCTGTATCACTTTCCTGAGAGTGCCGGGCTGTGACAAAGAAAGTGAGTCACAGTTTCGAATTCCTCTCCGCAACCCCTGCAAATAGGATCATCAACAAGTCTTATCCTGTAAAGAATGGCCAATGAGAATAGACACTAGAGTTCTCAGGGTTAGCTTGTTAAGCCATAAGAGCTTATTCGTATAGGCTTACCCCACAGTTCCTTTGTAGTTTTGCCCGAAGGGTCGTCTAACCAGAGGCAATTGTGTTGACGGTCAGCTCAATTCGAAATAATTGAGACAAGATGTTTTGATGCAATACCGATTATGGAGGGAGATTCCTCCGAGGCTACACCAAGACGAGCAAGCTCGTTCGCCCGTTCGTTTCAACTGATGTTGCTATGCCCTGGCAGCCACTGAACAAGTACCTTGCTATTCCAAGAGAGGGAATCCACGGTAGCTTCACATTCCAGTACTAGTTTGGAGGTTGTAAAGGGTTTTGACAAGGCCTTAATAGCTGCTTGGCTGTCCGAGCAGATTTCAATCTCCTTGTTCTCAGTGTCTGAGTTAAGGAGATACCTTCCCGCTTCAAGGAAGACCTTGACTTCCACATGAAAAACTGTGATATGAGTTTATTTACTTTAAGTCCAATGATAGACGAGATTGGCTTGTTACGTGTGGGAGGTCGGCTTAACAACTATGAAGGCACCTTCGAAGAGAATCATCAAATTATTCTTCCAAAAGGCTCACACATCAGTCGTATCATTGTTAGCGATGCTCATGAGCGCACATTACATGGTGGCGTTGGCATTGTCCTGACAAGGTGTATGGCAATTTCCACGTGAGGATCTCCGCAAGAAACTGCTGCTCCGGTGTTTTCGATTTGGAGCTGTCTGTATATATGATGGAGTTTGTCAATGGTTGAAGCATGGAATGTGATGCCAATTCAACCCTGGATGGAATTCTAGATTCAAATTTGCTTTTCAGAATTGTCTCGAGGAGGTGATCGCTGTCCCTGTCGATGCCAGGTGCGATAGACTACACGAATTCAAAGATGAATGGAACACTTATTCCGGTGTGAATCCAGCTCTAATTAAGATGCAGTCTTACAGCTGCAATTGACGCTCCTGCTTCATATGTATATGCACAGGATTTATGAGACCCCGAATGCTAGTTGACATAAGAGCGCCGCTTGTACGTAGGAGGCACAATCTTTGAATCTTCTACAATATCTTACAATGATTGGCGAAATCCATTGCTTTCCACCACACCACAGAACTGTAGGTTAACATGGGTCGCATGACGCTAGCGTATATTCATAAGATCATCCTCGGTTTGAGTCCCCATTTTTTTTTCCTATGGTTCTGCTGCACTTTACGAAAACTCTAAGAGCTTTTGTCGTTCTGTCTTTAGTTTCCAGTTTAGCTTTTTATCTAGTATAATCCCTAGGTATTTTACTCTGTCCCTTAGCTCCAAACGTGTGAAACCAATAGAGGGCAGGTTTAATCTGGAAATGTTCCTTTTTCTGGTATAGAGGCATAAGTCAGTTTTCCGCGGATTGATGCACAGTCTGAAATCTGTATCCTAAGTGCATGACTAGTTGGATTGCGTTTTGGACCAGTCCAGTTTAGACTTGTGGCGACGCGTCTGTGTTCGTCAACATATCCTTTCTGATCGTTTGACCAGCCACTGTTTAAATCACATAATTTATTTCGTTAAGTTCTCAGCTAGCAATACTTTGTTGGGTTTGGAAAGCCTTAGCCAGGTAGGCGACGATTGACAATAGAAATTAATTTACTGGATAAGAAAATTCATTCATGTCAGAATTGTTGTTCAGAGAAGTTACTTTTTGTCGCTATAAAAGATTATAACGTTTTAAATTAATTCTCACGAAGGAAACTTTAATAAAGGACAGATACGAATCCATAACACCAGTGGTTTTAATTGGACTGGATTTCGCTGAAGGCTAATGTTTATGCCCGTTTCCGTGGCATCAACGCTATTATCTTTCTTTCCTTTTTTTAGGCCTTTCCTTTCAGAACGGCCCATCCAGAGTTTACTTTCAAGAACACTGAAGTTATCGATGTTGCAAGTGTTACTTTTGATTGTGAAGAATGCCACCTCGACTGGTTGCTGCTAACTCAAGAAGGTTATAGGTCAAAATCCATAAACTCGCTCCTCTCAGCTGTATAGCACGGTTGAGACAACCTACCTACCGATAAAACTTGACGGCCCAGCGTGGCTAGGTGCTCCAACTGTCCTCATCAGCTACACCTCGACTAGCTATTAACTGAGGAGACATATTGGTTGCCGACGAAATATAACTTCACACACCAGTAACGACAGAAGTGGTCTATCCTGTGGTTGTACTGAGAACTGTGTTGTTGCTCTCATCCCATGGTATACGACTTCCTCAAGATATCCAGGGTAGTCAAACCTAACTACTACTGTTCTACGCCAACTACTACCGGTGTTTACAGACATCATGTAGATCTGCTGGTTTCAACTCACCCGAAGTATCAGTTACTTACATCTGATCAAGATAACTAGTGGAGCCGGAGGTTGTGATACGACTTAAGGAATACCACTAAAGACTCATAACTCTCGGTGACTAAGATCATCAGGTCCTCTGCTTTCCACCCCATCCGGGAGAGCGTTAGCATGAGATCATCTATAATGAGCACCCATAAAAAAGGTGATGTATTAGGATACCACCTTGCGAGGTGTCCCTATGAACTCCTTTAACTCTGCTTACCCCGCAAAAAGATCAGGAAAGACGGTTCTATTAATCAACATGTGTGCTATCCAATATTTTAAAGATCTAAAATCCCTGCTCTATACCTTCTACCTATGTATATGCAACCTATTTTGATTAATAGCTTGAACATCTGCAATTGGCTCAATCTGAATATGGCTGATGTTGGAACCACACTCCTCAAATCATTAGTTTACCCTTCCTTGAACGTATAACTACACGGCCAAACTTTGAAAATTCTTTCTAATACAAACTTTACAAATATAAAGTACGTATATGGAACAATTTACCATCATCAGTTTTTCCTCAAATATTAAGAATGAACGAAAAAAATTTAATTTAACAAAAACTCATATGAATTCAATCTTTCGCACTTAACCTCGACCAACTCGACGACCGAAAATGTTCCTCTTGCTCTAAAAATCGATTCGATTACAATTGCAAATCGTCCTTTTTCTATCTCATACATCTCATGGTCAATGGGCTCATCAAATTCTTCACACTCTCAGTGTAAAAAAAAAAAAAAAATTCAAATTTGTTTCCCCAGTTTAGATCTAATTTGGAATTTTCGTAATAAATTAAGGGAAGAGGCCGTTTGTTGTTGTTGTACATTTCATTAAAAAACGCTCTTTTTTTCGCACGAATTCTTCTCCAGGCGTTTCGTGATAGTGAATTGTTCCGCGCAGGTTTCAGGCCAGTTCACATGTTTTTGTAAGCGAAATTAATTAAAGTACACGGACTTGTGCGCATGCGAATTATGTGCTGTTTTGAATACAAGGGACGACATGAGTTTTTACGCTTCTTTCTGGCAAATTATGTCAATTATGTTAAATTGTGGGCTGAAGTCTTTGTGTTTTGTTAAATTTTAAATTTTTAAACATCACACGTTGAACGTAGGTATAAGTAGCCATGAAGGTGATTCAATTTTCGGCTTTTAAGTCTCGATTTTACACCATAATCAAATTGTGCACTGGTATGGAATTTTAATACACGTAGGAGGGGATGGGGGTAGGGGGGAGAGGTAGTATATACAGAGTTTGTCTCTAGAACATGAACTGTAGATCTGACTGACCGTGTAAAATGTTGTCATATTCGGCTTGTGATTGCTGTTTTAGATACGCAGTTCACGAACAAAATCCTCGACCATTGCATTAGTGTGGTTATACTGAAAAAACTGCGTAGGTAAGGCAAGGAATGATGATGGGACAAGTCTTGCTTTTTGAACAGCTTCAACAGCAAACTTCTTATTCATCTGTCATACAGCTCAGATTTTACACCAAACGACCTGTCAATTGTTTTCGAAAAACGAATATTTGGCTGGAAAGACTTTTGATGACGAGGCTCAAAGTTTAGTAATGACGCATTAAGAGAGCAGACATAAGACATGCCATGACATCAACAACTCATCAAATACATTTTACGTCCGCGATGGTAGCCAGCTGACAAAAAATAAAAAAATAAAATAAAAAAAGTAATAAAAATAAAAATAAAATAATAAAGGTGTGTTCTTAGTTCTAGAAGACAGTCTGGCCTCTGAATTCTTACTTTGCGAATATCCCTCATACCTAGAACTGTCCAGATGCTAGTTACATCATGATTCTTCGTAATGACGTCCATGCAAGGAAATACAATTTTATTTTTTTCTACTAATCTCAAACTTTGCCATCACTTTTTGCTCTATACGGGGGGATCATAATCAGAGTTACTGACTAGCCTGCATTCTACATATTCTTCCTTGAATTCTTTCTTGAACACCTAAACATACACACACCATACATCCATAAGAAATCCACTGGAAATATCACTTGATCCAGAATGACAGATTATACCATGTCAGTCGATTCGAAGTTGGAAAGCTGCGGGCATCGATTTCTTGGGCCCGCATTGACCAAAGGTGCGGTGATCATCAATATAAAAATGTGCAGGAGGCAAGTAAATTCTAAGTTCATGTAAGCCGCCACAACCGCCACAATATACGAACTGTAATAAATCAAGAATCATGTTTTTTTTTTGTCCTCACAAATCTTCCGCATTACTTTCGTGCGAAGTCTATCGAGATAGGGGGACCAGAGGGCCGGCAGACTGTTTAGAATTCATTAATTGTGAACTGATGACGATATCATGTCTGGGCACTCCTTTGTAGCATAGAACAACAAGAATAGGAGGTAGGTCTTCCTGCATATACATATGTGTATGTTTGTACATCTCTTCATAACTCTTGGCTTTATCGATTTATTATCATCTCTGGTTGCCGAGTGTTTTCTTTAAATAAATTGTCAGATTGAATTTTATCTTGAGATTTTCAGTCATCAATTTTCTCATTTGGAACATACTTAGTTAATTGCAATCGAAACCTCAGGTATAAGTTTAAACAAAAGAAAATTTATAATTTATTGGCATAAAGTTGGTGTGGCATACACACACACACACATCCATACACATGGTAAGCATGGTATAAAATTCTTTCGAAAACTGCTTCTATATTGAGAAGAAAAACAAATGCAGAATTCTTTGAGAAGATTACCGGAAAATTGTTCGCCCACAATTGCTCGCCACACAATTACTCGCCAAGAAAGTTGCTCACAGATGTTTTAGTTCTTTTTTAAATTAATACAATAATAATCCCAAAAATTTTACTGAGCTCTTTACTAGTCCCGTATGGAGTTCACTTGTAAAATGTGGCATTTTTCTATTATAAGATAGATGGCGTCTTGTAAGTCTCCACTCCTTTTACTGACAGAGCATTAAAATGTTGGTAAAACTTTGACATTTATTTAATTGTTGGCAAAGCGAGTTTATTTAGTTTTTCCCGTGGAATTCCTTGACGTCGTCGTTGATTTGATGATTAATATCCATTTCAAATAATAATTATTAAACGTTTTTAAAAATATTTCCAAATAATTGTGATTTTGACAGCTGTCAATTCGTTTTATCCGCATAAAGCTTACGTCAACTTTTTACTAGCGTTTTAAGCCTAGTAGTATCGAGTTCGAGTAAAATGTGACATTTCCATACAAATTTTAGCGCTGGTAAAATCGCAAGCAAAAATTTTACTAATGATTTTACTTAGTTCAGTACGGAATTCACTGGTAAAAAGTGAATATTTATCTATTTTAAGATAGATGGCACTATGTGTATGTCTCCACTTATTGTGCTGAACATTTTAATGGGCGGATCATTTAAATGCTGGTAAAATTATAACATTTCCTGTTTCTATGACAATTTTTAGATTGTTTTGTTAATTTATTGAAGAATTTAAATTCTCTGAACAATTTTCAAATTAATTAAGTCCATTTTTAATTGTAAATAGTAGAAACGTTTGAAGTTATAAACAATTTGAAGTTTTTCAGCGATAAAATTTTTAGAAATCTTCTGTCACTTTGTGTTTTCTCCAAGTTAACATACGTCAAAATTTTACCGGCGATTTTAATGTGAAAAATTTGGAGACCGCGTTAAGTTTTACTTTGTCCGAACTCGATACTAGGCTTAATCGTTCAAAATAAAAAAAAAAAATAACCAAAACATTATTTTCGTTAAGTGAGAATAATTCAATATACGAGAGAAATATGTATAAATATTCAAAAATTATAATTTGGAGCATTGACACGCAGAAATTCGAAATTTCGATAATCATTAACAATTATTTCTATCCTTTTCGCACAGTCGAGATATATATGTTTCTTAACATATTAGGATCACAGCCGCTTATATGAACAGGGTGTCCCGGAAGTCGACCTCAAGCCGGAATCGGGTGAAAGGCCCAATCATAATAGTTACCAGAAAAATATAAAAAAATTCTAAGTTAGTTATTTTTTAAATTATAGGCATTTCTTTTTGTTTTTCGATGTGTGATGGTTTTTTAGCTCCTGTTGCTACAAATCTTTAGTTTTCTTCAATTTTATTTTTCTTATGTAATGCCGAATAGTGTGCTTATGTAACCTGTTGCTTTAAATTCTAAACCAACTGCTCCAGCTTGGAAGAAAATGTCACATTTTGCCGAACCAAGAATAGAAAATTAATACTTCGCCCAACTTAAACTGTACTGAAAAAAAAACGTACTACAATAGTTTGGCGAGTTACTTTAAAAGTTGACGCATTTAATAAGGATTCTAAATTGGTGTAACACTTGCGCAATATTATTTCTTAGATTACGGGACAAAAAAAGTGTTTCGTCAAGAAACCCAGTTTCGAAATTTTTTTTTTTTTTTAGGCCATTCCCTTTAACTCGTACACGAATTTGTCTGTATATTTCTTTTTTACTATCGACACTCTCGTAGACCCATTTTTCGTCATCACACCGAGCTGAAATTTGGGACACAGACTCATGTCGCGTGACAATTGAATCTATCAAAATCTGAACCGGAAGTTTCTATGGAAAACCCGGAAAATCGGGAAAATCATTTGAAAATTTGGTAGAAATTTGATTAGTGATAAATCCGTTTCAGGAAAAATGAAGAGTTTTCCGATTTTCCGAAAAAAATTTCCGGAATTTTCCGACTTTTCCGGTAAAAAAGTTCTCTAAATTATGCAGGATCATGTTCCCTATCAACTGGCATCATTACTTTCTCCCCGACAATGGTGAAAACTTGCAGAAAAAATCGAGGAAAATTCATGAAAAACGCTTTTCCGGAGTTTTTCAGACCAAGGAAGCGTTTGAGCGTTTTGCAACCTAAGACAAAGTTGTAGAGCGAAATGAATTGCATAAAGTGGAAAACCCGGAAAAGCGGGCAAATCATCGGAGAAATGTTCATCGATATGATTAGTGATAAATCTGTTTCAGGAAAAATGCAGGATTTTCCAATTTTTCTAGAAAATTTTCCGAAAATTTCCGAAATTTTCCGACTTTTCCGGAAAATTCTCTGACAAAAAAGTTTTATAAGCTATGCGGAATAATTTTTTACCGTCCTACTGGCATGAATACTTTCTCTTCAACAATCATGAAAACTTGCATGAAAAATCGAGGAAAATTCATGTAAATTTAAAAAAAAAAATTTCATAATAATGGGAAAAGTCTGTGGAAAACATGAAAAATCGGGAAAATTCAGTAAATCAGTGTCTTTTCAGCCGTCATAAAATTGTTTTAATATATCTCCATGCAGCACGTAATAACACAATTTAGTTAACGTGAAAAAGGCAGAAAAAAAAATAATTAAAAAAAGTTGTATTCAAACAAAACTGAGGCCAAGCCGCATGAAAAATTAGAAAATAAACTTTTCTTCACACACAGAGGTGGACTCAGATTTTATTCGCTGACAATCACCGAAATATTTCAGTATGATCAATCAGGAGGTAATAAGTGATTTGATTCATGAAGAGAAAGGATATTCAAGAGAAATGTCCCAATCAAAAAAATCTGAGTCCACCTCTGTGTGTGACGAAAAGTTTATTTTCTACTTTTTCATGCGGCTTGGCCTCAGTTTTGTTTGAAAACTCGTTTTTTACTTATTTTATCCTCTTATACATTAAAGAGTTTGATTTTAAAGGAGTTTCCCCGAACTAAAGTATTATACAACGCAGTCTGTGTTCCCAGTAATGTTCCAACTGATAACATAAAATTCCATAAAATTTAAAATTAATATCTGTTGTTGGTGAGCAACTTTCCTGGCGAGCAGTTATGGGCGAGCAACTGAGCGAGTAACTATGGGCGAGCAATTTTCCGCTTGCGTGCGATTTTCTCTTGTTTCACATATAAATGTGCGAAAAATTCGAATTTACGCATGAAAATCCTAAACGGCATTGCCAGATTTAGTGGATTTTCGAACTTAGACCTAGATTTGTCAATAAACAAAAATACTTCTAACTATAAAGAAGAAGTGCAATCTTACTAATTAATTTGAAAGCATATAGTCAAATTGAGCGGCCTTATATTTTTAAACATTTTCGACACACCCTGTAGTTTTTTTTTTCTATTATGGACAGCAAACTGTAAGAAGTTATTCCCGATCAAAACACAACAAAGGAATCGTCGTCGTCGATGTAAATTGATAGATCTTAGCATAAAATTGTGTAGCTTCTTTTTGATGTTTTCGTAGAACAATCTGGTCTCCAATCGTAAAATTTCTAACGACTATACTACTTCGTGTCGAGGTAGAAGAATTCATTCACATTTATGAAGCACTTCGTCTGACAGACTTTTATATTTCGAAAATTCTTTCATCTATTGAACGTCGCATGTCCAATGTCTAAGTTTTTTGTTTCTTTTTTTTGGTAATTTCGTATTTATGATTAATTAAATTCTACCACAATTAGTAATTTTAGTCTCAATGTTTGCATGGTAAAAATAATTAATTTCTCCATTCTAACACAGTCTCATATGACATAGACAATATCAGATTCCCACAATTTATATTACGAAGAAATCACAGAATAGTTCGGCAAGATTAAAGTTTTAATTGTAGGCTCGTCTCGTAGACTTCGTTTAAGTTAAGTCATTGTCATCGCTGATTTCGTACGAACTAATATTGTCGAAGGTTCTATATTATGTAAGTATGTAGTAGATTGCGATGTCAAGCAAAATATAAGTTTTATACGAAGTCTATACGATGAACATATTTTTTTTTGTCGAAGTGGAAAAAGGTAACCAACTAAGCGTGATTTGGGTCTAAAGTGTCGATTACTGATTTCATTGGCTATGTTTTGATGAGAAAAATAAGGAATAGAGCTTTTTTTATACTCCTACGACTATGGACTCAATCCTCACAAGCTTGAGTTACTTTCTATTGTTTACATGATTCAAAATCGTGTTCTGCACTAGGTATTCCTTGGTTTCTTGAAATTAAAAGTTAAATAAGGCGAAAACCTAAAATTTTGTATGGCAACACCAAAAAGGCGTTTGCAGCGCGGGCGGATACAAAAAGGGTTATCAGTTAAGACTCGATGGATTTCTATAATATCCGAGTGATATTTAAATTTGTGGTAGGTACCGAGGTCACCTAAGCTTTGAGATCCAATTACAACAGTGATAGACTGCCCAGCAAAATTCCATGTAAATTCTGAAGGACATCAAGGATATATGTATGACGTATGATAAATGGTTTTATTACAAGTAAAGTAATAAGTTTACATCAAATTTTAATTAATCTCTTTCAATGTAGGTACTCTCCTTGGCTAGCGATGCATTTATTCCAACGTTGATTTGTGTGATTCGAAACATTTCTGGAATCCTTCTTTCGGAAAGGCCTTCATCTCCTCTGTCGCGGGAGGCCCTCTAAATGTCGAAAAATGTGTCAAAATGTTTTCCTTTTAGTGTAGTTTTTATTATTAGGAAGAGCCAGAAGTAGCTGATGCTAAATCTGGAGAGTACATTGGATGTGGACAGATAGGAATTTTTTCCGCAAAAAAACTCGCGTATCAGAAGCGAACTGTGTCACCGGTCGTAATCGTGATGAAAAAGGAAGCCATTGAACCATTTTTCTGGATTTGCACGGACCCATTCGAGACGTTTAGTTCTTCGGTAAACTTTCGAATAGTCAATCGCATGTTTGAACGTTTTGCCACTTTTTACACATTTTCGTGTGTTTTTCAGGTCGAAGGACATCTCGACCGTTGATTGGTTTTAGCCGACTCATTTCCGCTTTAAAATCGCTCATACTACTAGTAGGCGGTCTTCAGAGTCACCACATTATCACCATACACTGATTTTAACAATTCATGATCTTCTTTGGGACGTTTTGGCAACTTTGGCAACTTTGGCACCTCTTCCTATTCTGGAAGTCGACCAACAAGTCAATTTGTTCAAACTTAACACTGACTTTCTCAAAGAATCAGGCAATGAGACGGATAACTTAAAGTGGATCACCACCTCGTATACTAATTAGTCATTAACATTGTTCACACATACCACATGCCCTCGACAACAACAAACTAAGGATAAAATGATACCCCGACATCAGGATTATGTCAGAGAATTTCTCAGCAGAATATTGTCGAGGAGGTTTGTAATTCGATCCTCCTAACATAATATAAATTCGGATTAGCTCAAACTAAGCTATCCTCAGTTTCGTAACTAATCAAAAGACGGAGAAAGTTATACGTTTTTGCCATCTATAGATTGCATATTTTACCGAATCCAGTGGTACATGCGAAGACATCCATTCCCAATATTAGTCACAAGCCAAAGATTTGCTTTTCGCAGCTTTCCTAAAGGAGAATGCCCACTTTTAATTTCTAAAGGTGTATGAAAAGTAGGCCGGACATCTCCAGACATGAGAGATGTCTTCAACGATGCATTATGATACTCTGAACATATTTTATTAACAATTTCAACTAAGTGGGTAAAAAGCTTTGGCGATCGGATTTAGCTTGAGCGACTTTCTTGGGTGAAAAAGTGGACATTTCTACTTCTTGTGATCCTATTAGGAAAATTACCATGGACGAAAAGAAGTGCAAAAATAAATGCGAAATGTAGTAGCTGTGGTGTATGTGAACCAAGTACATGAAAATGGGTTTTCCGGTGGCGAGAACGTCCCGAGAAAGTTTTCTGAAAGTACACCACCCGATAGTCCTCGGCCAGTGTTGGGCGTAATCTGATTGCAGTGTAATTTAATTAATAATTCCATTACAGATTAGTCAAATTACAAAGTAATCTAATTAAATTGTATTCTATTACATATCAATCAGATTACTTATGAGAGAATATGTAATCTATCAAATGTGTAATCTGTTACAATATAATTAGATTATTTTATAATCTAATTACATTGTAGATTACTTAAAAGTAATTAATAATATAATGAAATGAATTGAAAGAAAATAGTATTGTTCTCGTACGAAATTAGTTTTAGGGAGTTTTATGAAGAATTAGAATACAAATATCTTAAATGTTTTAAATGTAATCACATTAATTAGATTAACATGTAGTGGGATTAACTTGTAATCGATTAATGTGTAATCAGATTAACTTGTAATCACATTACACGTTAATCGATTACATTATGTAATTATGGAAATGGATTACATTTGTAATCTGTTACAAAGTAATCTGATTACAGATTACATGGTTAATTGTAATTGCTAATCATTAATCAGATTACATATTGCCCAACACTGTCCTCGGCGAGACCTTTAATTTGATATCCAACACACCGTATTGGAACTCCCCTGTCGGGGTTTCCATCCCCTCCCCCACCCCCCTAAAAGTATGCAGAGAAAAAGGTTCTACTACGAATTGTAGCTTGTAATGAGCTGAGGCGAATAGTAGAACCCTTTTTCCAATCGGACACAACCCTACTGAGTTAGAGCTGATCTAGGTGCAATGTGGGTAATCAAACTTCTTCTCAGGACCTAAGGAATTCGATTCTGTACTGGATTTATCCAAAATGTACCAGATCAAACTTTAACCATCCCCTTCCAGCCTTCCCGCGCTTAATTGAAATAAACGCTGTTAATAAAATATGCTTAGAGTGTCATAATGCATCGTTTAAGACATCTCTCATGTCTGGAGGTGTCGGACCTAAAATGGGCATTCCACTTTAGATTTTTTAACTGTAATACGAAAACAGTGTTTGAAGGCTGTGGATTCTCATCCTATGCCTACTACCAATTTTCATTCATAGATGTCTCAAAGGAGTGTTATTCTGACTTAACACACTAAACAGGATTCCATGTAGGTATAGCTACTGTTTCCATCATATATTTTGTGGAGAAGTAAGGGAGCAACGCGAAACTAGATATTTTCCTCCGACTAACCATATTTACCTACATATTATTTCCTCGAGAATATTTTCGGAATTAAAAGATAAATGAAGGATCACAGCATTTTTAGTACCTAGGGTACTTTTAATTAAACAAACTGTTTTGGCAGGCAGACCATGAACCACTGGCGTGAATAATGCTTTTGGTTAGAAGGAAAAGCAAAAAAAATAATAATAAATAAATAAATTACTATTAACAAATAATCACACCGTTTAATTCTATTGCAGCGTGATTAAAGAATTTTTTGGCAAGTGTGACAATCAAAAGAAAGAGAATCGGACAGATTACAGAGCTCTGAGGCACGCCACTTTATATATAGAATCTTGAAGGAACTTTTAATGCGGAAGACAATATTATTGTTTTTAACTGCAAAGACCTGAATGAAAGATGTTATCAAAATTTTTGTTATGTACCAACATACAACATACATACATACCTACATATGTATATTGTACACTGATTTTAGATTCATCCAAACTTTTTAGACTGCACAAAAGAAAAGAAAAATAAAAAAACTGAAAAATTTAGATCAAGATGGGACCACATATTATCAACTGTTATGGAGGTAGGTATCTAAGATTTAAATTTCGTTTTCATGATAGATTCAAATCCAATCTCTGAGGAATTCAAACAACCCGCCGTAGGTACCTACCTACCTAATTAATTTCATTTTCTACATTTTTAAAACAATCAAATTAAATACGTAAAATTTTCAAATCATACCTTTTCTAGGTTGGTTGATCCCTTCTACTTTCAGAGAGAAAAAAAAAAACAACAAACAAAACACACAACTGGCCAGCTATCAAATTTGGAAAAGTCACTTTTCTGACCGCGGTTACAATTTCTTCATAAAAAAAAACAAAAGAAAATAAAAGACACGGCCCGGTATGACTATGTACATACATATGTATAACACAGATGGCGATAGTAGCGCATTATACACTATACGCTGCTGATATTATACATTCTGTTTGCATGATTAAAATAGGCCGCCGCAGCACGAGAGGAAACACTCCCAGACGTTGCATAAAATCGAAATAAAAACAAACACAGAGGCACAAAATGCAACACGCGAAATATAAAAACAAGCGACAAAAACCACGGCAACGACAATCTGCACAGTTTTTGTTTTTTTTTATAGTAATAAGAGTAGCTGCAAAAACTTCTTAACAAAAAACGACAATACACTCTTCACCTCCTGCGTGCACTATACCAACATTGCAACGAAAAAAAAAATTAACTCCTCCTAAGAAGTAATAGCACAAAATAATTTTTTTTTAACTTTAACGTGTTTTTCTTTTTTATGCTAATTCTAGTGAGACTTGAGAGTACATACGCGCGGCCAACTTCACTTGTGTATTCTAAGCACTATATTTCCTGCTGTTTGGATGTGTTTTTAACTTTTTGTTTTTGTTTCTGTTTCTATCTTCTTTTTTTTTCAATATATGTAGATAACACACTATGACGGTGCGACTCCGTGGTAGATGGTTTTCTAGGCCTGCCAACGAATATATGTATATACACCAACAATTCGACTAACTATAGAGCTAGCAACTAGAAAAACAGAGATAGAAAGCTACTAGCGCAAGAGATAGACAACCTTCTAAATAAGCCTATGTCCGATGACGGTGATGATGGCGGTGGCGGCAGCGGCTGCAGCTACTTAACATTCTGATCCGCGATATTGGAAAGCCAAGCAGCGCGGAGGCTTACAATCAATTTGTTGTGTATGCTGATTTTCTTCTTCTTTCGCTTGCTGCTACCTTGCCTACTAGAGAGGTAGGTATACACTGGCAGAGAGGCGGCAATGAATTAATTTAATGACAGTAAACAGTCACAACATCACACAAAATCTTTACAATAGAAAAGAGGAGTTTTCCAAAAAAAAAAAAAAAAAATTCCGTTGAGAAGCTTCCAGTTTGCACAGAGTCGTCTTCTTGGGGCACTCTCTCACATTTACATGAGAAGATTTTTACTGAGGCCTCTGAATTGACTGAAATATTGATAGAAACAGGTTTATGCGGCCAACAGCTCGCCGCTGTTATAGCCTGGCTGCTGTTGTTGTTGTTGTTGTTGCGTTGTAGTACACCTTAAAATCTGAGTCACCTGTAGTCAGTCTATCACTGTTAAAAAAAAAACTTACATACAACCAGAGCACGTATTCTGGCCAAAAACAGACAACGTTGCACGGTAGCAAGTACCACCAACAAACCGACGACGACCGACCGACGACGGTTAAACGGGCGCTACTTTCGCGATTTAGAAATTTTTGAAAGATTCAAAAACAAAGATAAAATTTTTTACAAAAACAGATTCAAAACGAACATCCGTTTTTACGCAAATATATTTAAAGAATTATTCCTTCCGATTTCATTTAGCAAGAAGAAGAAAAAAAAACGAAACTCTTGACCAAACTCTCCCTTCAATAGACGACAAGAGACTGAAACAGAAACTGAATCCAATTCAAGTGGGATCCTCCAAAGTCACTCCAAAAGTCCAATCAAACCCAGGCCAGGCCAGGCCAGGCAGGCAAGAGGAAACACAAAGAAACGTCAAAAGCGGGTTACATAGCTGCTGCTGTTGCTTTCGTTTGAATGGTGGTGCTGCTGCTGCTACATATGTTGGTGACTGTATTAATAGAGCTACCTACCTACATATATCTACCTACCTACCTACCTATAATGTTAGCACAGCCATATAGCTCTAGCCATAGCCATTCCACTTCATCCGCATCTACTTTAGATTGGATTGTGTTTTTAGCTGCAGCTCTAGAATCGCCGTACTTTGAACAGAAAGGCGATAATGACAGTCTCTCGTTTACCTACTACAGCAGCAGCAGCAGCAGCAGCAACAACACTGTCGCAGCATGAATACACACAAAAGCATAAGCTTCAAAGGCAAAGCAAAGCTACAAGATACTAACTAGATAGTCTGACTTTGAGATAGCATAGAACATCGGGGATCGGGGCCTCCCGTCCTCACGTCACATTGTGCCCGAAACAAAACTCCACTCTGTTTGTGGCTATGGCTACACATCCATGAATTATGATGGCGTTCAAATCTCAAATAGAACTCGCGAACTATAAGCAAGCACGACACAACTATGGAACTATGCACATAGATTGTCTATGTATAGCAGTAGCATAGCAGTTTAGTAGCAACTTTGCTAGAACATAAGGGGAGAGAGCATATAGCATAAATTGAGATGCATTTGGGCATGACATAATGCAACTGTGTAGAGAGAAGTCCGTATGTGTCTAGCTTGCTAGCACAGCACAGAACGTATAAAAATGTGCATTATTTCTTTGCTAGTATTTGTGTAGATAAGCGCAGCCATGTCACGTTTCGTATATATATATATAGACACACCACAGCCATATCTATACACGCGACTTATCTATACTATTACGATGTCCACCAACATAGTTTCGACGACGACGAATGACAGTGATAAAGCTCTGTGGCGATGTCAGGTGCACTGTCGAGTCGATGCATTCTGGAGGATTCAGTTGTATTCGACTTAAGCAAGCCTAATTAAGAATTTGTAGCTAATTAGGAATTTTTATTGTTGTTGCTAGTTGAAAAACAATTATTGAGCCCCCCCCCCCCACCATTTCAAAAAATGTTTATCACACCCCCACCACCACCGTCATACATAGAATTGAGAATTTTGTCAATGCGGTTGTTGATTGCTTACATTTTTCGGTTCGATCCATCATCACATTCTTACTAGACTCCTTCCTCATCTCGGTGCGGTTGTGGGTGGAACTCAGTAATCTACACAAAAAAGGTTTAATTACACCCCTCCCTCCTAAGTACCTACTTAAAAGATAATAATAGCATTTCGGTACTCCAGGTTGATCACGTGCATCAAAAAATTTGAAAAGAATACCTAAAGCAGCTCGCTATTCTGTAAGCCTTTCTACATACATACATACAACAATGTAGGGATGTTGATACACACGTACATACATACATAGTTATGCAGATGATTTGAATTCGAGTGGACTTGAGTAGTCTAAACAACACAAAGAGTCTCGTCGTTACGTGGTGGTGAATGAAGACAACTCCCCCGCTTTACTTTGTAATTAAGCCGAAAGAGTCATGCATTAGACGTGCATTGATGATGTCCCTTTGTGTGACTCTGTCTGGGGATATCATGAATGATTTCGAATAGCGATAACACAAAGCCGAGTCGAATAATAGTAGCCGTTCGTAAGAGGTATATATATACAGTCGTACCAACATGATAGTAGCAAAATATATTTTAAGAAGTGACATATTATAGCGTAACTAATCTCATTTACCATGCGCAACAACACCAACCTACGCACCAATTTCAGAGTTTTACGAGTGTGGAGCGGTGTTTAGTGTTACACATTTAAAAAATTGTTTTAAAAAATCGAGGATGATTTTGCTTTTAATTTGACTTTTATCCTGCGAGAAACATAGGCAACAAATGGTGTAGTTCTCGATTGGATTCTATTTCGTGCGACAGCTTTTATTTGAATTTTGTTTTAGTTTTGTTCGTAGTTTACGGGTAATAAAGTTCTAAGCTCAGAGAGCAAGATGACAGGCACAATTGACTGTTTTATACCCTAGGCAGATGGCAAAAATCAATGATCATTCATTCGTAATTGAATTTTTCAAAAATCACTTTACCTTTGAATTTTAATTATTAAAAATCCGTCTGCCTGGGATATTATACTCACTCAAATCTGTCTGTTCTGTCTTGATCTAAGAATGTTCTGTAGTTCATCTTCTAGCAAAATAGCTGGTCCAAAAATGTCCACCTGGAGGTTGAGTCATAAATATGTAGCTTCCGTTCTTTATACCCTAGATGAAATCTATAGGGTGTACCCTAAGTTTGTCATTCCGTTTGTAACGCATAGAAATAATTATGGTAGAGAAAAATGGATTGGACTGCCACGCATAATAGACTGGTGCCAATAATACTTTTTTGAAAAGAAAAAATTAATAACAGGTAAGGACCCAACGAAAAATTTAGTTAAGGTTATAATTAAGAGAAAAAACAAAAATTAAACACGAGATAAGGTGAAATTGCGAAATCGGGGGTGGGGGCTGGGGAGGTTGTTAAGGGATTGAAAGTGGTTTTTGTGATTTTCGGCGAAATGTGACTTCCTCGCGGAAAATGTTCTTCGCGAAAATTATAGATAATAATAATATCAAAAACTTTCATATAAGGCATTTGCAACATAACCTCCAATTTTTCTATAAAATGGCGGTAAACCGATTTTTCAGTTTTTTTTTGTTTTTCTCTCGTAAAAATAATTCATATTACATGAAATTTTGTGAAAATATTTCCCTTTTTTGCATTGAATAAGTACAATTTTTTTTTTTGAATCTGGGAAACGTACAATTTTCGAAAAAAAAAACCAAAATCTTCCACGAAAAACTTTATTGGTGTTTTTTTTCGATTTAAATATTCTGTCCGGGCACATTTTCACCGTTGAAATGTTTACTTTACGTTGATGGCTTATTTTTGAAGAAACCGCTTAAAATTGAGAAAAACCCGAAAAAATGACTTTTCGGATCACGAATTTTTCAATTTTTTTAATGATTTTCAAATTTTCTTATTATTTATTATTTCAGTGACAGAATTTACAAAGTTGTACCAATTTAATTGAAGAAAGTGGCGCAAATCATCCTGAAACTTAAATTTTTCATGGCAATGCACCGCACCGTACTGAAAGTCGTAAGGTGAAGTTAAGACTAACTGGCACAATGGGCATTTTTATTTATTATTTTTATTATATTTTACTATTTTTTCACTAAACAAAATAGTATAACGATGAGTACTCTGTTTTAGGTATATTTAACCCTAGATGAAATCTATAGGGTATACTAAGTTTGTCATTCCGTTTGTAACACCTCGAAAAAATGATGGTAGAACAAAATGGATTGGAAACCAACGCATAATATTAAAAGTTATTTTAATTTTTGCATGTCCGTCCGTCTGTGCGCACGATAACTTTAGAACGCATACACTTAGAGAGCTGAAATTTTGTACACTGACATTAAAAAAAAAATAAAAATTAAATTCGAAAATGAGACAAATCGGGCAACTCCTTCGTGGGGTTGCCATACAAAATTTCGTTTTCCACTAGGGTGTTTCACAAGTGGTGGATAATAATGAAGGAGGCGATAGGTCATGTCGAGAAATGAAAAAAATTGTATAGCAGAGGGGGGTGCATTCTCAACCCTTTCCGAGATAATCGGGGTTAAAGGACTAAGGGTACGTGAAACGTAGGTTTGTACTAAAACGGTTGTATCTCCTAAACGACAAAAACAGTAGAAAGATGGTCGGGGTGCTAATTTATAGAGAACCTCCTGCCCTTTAATTCAATGTGCTTCTTCTACAGTATGTAGTTTAGAAGAAACAGTCTGCCGAAATTCAAATTTCAGCTTTTGTATCTCATTTTTTTGTGTTTGAAGCAAAAAAACTAAAATAAAAACACTTTTTTTTCTGTCTTACTCCTGTTAGAAGCTAAGATTGTTTTCTTTAAAACGCACTTTGTTTTCAATTTGTACCTTTCACCGTTTAATTTCATAAATATGCAGTAGTGCTTACTTTTGTAACTTTTCTTATTCAATAGGTTCATCGAGAACTTCGAAAAGAACGCTTGCATCCGTATCATTACCAGCGTGTGCAAGCTCTACGTCTGAGGGACTTTGAGCCTCCAATGGTATTTTCGCGGAGGATATTACAGCACAGGGCTTCAATAGCCAACATTTTACGGACAGACGAGGCCACAATTACCAGGGATGGAGCGATAAATTTTCATAATGTTCATCACTGGTCATCATCAACATGCAACAAAAAGGACCCATTTTCAGAGAAGATTTAGCGTGAACATCTGGGCCGGCATAATAGGAAATCTATTGATTGTACCCTTTGAGTTACAAGCAAGATTATCCTCGGAGAATTATTTATTATTTCTTGAGAAAAATCTACCAATCTTCTAGATGAAGTACCCATCTCAGTGAGAAGAAGAATGTTGTTTCAACATGACGGCGCTCCCGCTCATTCAAGCAGACAAGTAAAAGAGTACTTGAATGAAACTTTTCCCGATCGGTGGATAGGTCGCGGTGGTCCCATTTCTTGGCCTGCCAGATCAACGGATCTAATACCTTTGGACTTTTAGTTTTGGGGGCGCATAAGGGCACAAATGTGTATCACTCAAAATGGAGAGAATTTTGAACAGCTTTTAAAATAAAATAAATTCGTACGAAAAACCTTAATTTGTTTTGGTCTTTTGCCTTATGGTTGAGTTTTTACTTTCAATGTATTACCTGAATTTTTTAAATTCAAAATAAGTTCACTTTTGTTGCCTATTTCAAATCTTCTTCATCTTTTTTCACCTTCACTAGAGGTGTCAGTAGACGTACTCGCAGGTAAGATCAACATTGGTTTGGTAAATACCGTTAAGGGTTTGTGATTGAAAATAAATTGTCAACAGTCTCAGAAATAAATCTTGTTTATTGCAATTAAAGAATCGTAAGAGTTTTGCCTCAGGTCCATTGTTTCTTCCATCCCTAGAAGATTTCATGCTCAAGTTATGAGAGGTATGTTGCAGGCAAATTTTTGCTGTAACTCTGGCAACACTTAAGATGGACTAATTATGTTGCACTTTTATAAAAGGTAATAAATGAAGGATGTTTTCTATGAGAACCGGATCATCTGTTGGCATGGCTATTTTTTGAGATTTATGACTTTGAAAACAGTTGAATTTCTCACGAAAAAAATGTTTCGGCAACAAATCGCCAATATTTTTTATTATGTGCGAGCGTTTTCAAAACCGAGTTACAACGAATGAGAGCCTGTAATAATACGAATAAAACAAAAGAAAAATGGTCATCCTGTGAATAGTCTGAACTGAGTTATAGTCAAAAAGGCCACGTAAGGTTCACAATTTCGAAAAAATCGAAAATCGCCTATAACTTCGAAAATAGTGCGAACTCGAAAAAAAAGTTATATAACATTTTCGATAGAGCAAATAACCTGTACTTTCAACCCTTAAAATTTTTTATCATCTCGACGGGACACCCCGTATTTGGACACTGCCCGAGAACGCGTTAACATAGAAAGCTGAAATTTGCTACCATGGTGGTTTCATTGTACTAGCGAATAAAATTTCAAAAATGGATTAAATCGGGCAACTCCTTCTTGGTGTTGCCATATAAAAATTTAGGTTTTTTAAGTACACTGTGAAAACGATCAGTCCTAGACATTTTTATTGTACTAAAAACTTCTTCACAATATAAAATCATATCAAATTAGTTATAAACATTTTTTTGTCCGACAAACCGTTGTAGAAATATATGCGAAAAATCACTTCAAAAATCAAACTTGCATAGATCGGTGACCATACAAAATTTTATACGGGTATTCATCTAGGGGATATTAGACTAATTCTAGCTTTTTTACTAAGTTTTTTTTTTCATTAAATTTTTACACAAATTTCTAACAAGTTTGTATTTTTAATCAATGATGTAATAAGCCTCGTTATCAACAACCTTTTGCCATCTACTATACAAATTTTCAATTCCGGGGATCGATAAAAATCAATTGGTTTTTGAACAAAATATCTGAGTGTGACCGAAATTTCGCCTTACTACCATAGATATCCTCAATTCGACTGCGTTTGCTGATCATTCCATCTATGGTTGAAGTATAGAGCAGAATGAATAACGTTATAGGGTGATCCTTAGGGTCCTTCCACCGTCGTTTTTGAATAATCTATTAATTTTTTTTTCTATTATTAAGCCAAGCACAGCATGGCAGGAAGGAGATAAGGAAAGGATTAGGGGATATGGGGAGAGTGGAGGGGCCGATGGATGTCGCCCTTAAACTTCCGCAGATTGTATGCCGGAGGAAAAACAGAAGATGGTAATCTGTTCCACATTCGCACTGTTCGGGATAAAAAAGCATCACGGAATTTTACTGTACGGCCGAAAGTAATTTGAAGGGTTAAAGGATGTGCGCGGTTTGCAGCGCGAGTATTGCGTGCAGGAATCATTCTACAAGGGATTAGACTAGATATTTCATCATAACATTGACCATGCATATAGCGATGAAGGAGCGAAAGGCATCCAACATTGCGGCGGTGCTCGAGTGAGTCGATATGACAAGTTATTGCCAAATCGCCAATGAGCTTGAAGGCTCTCTTTTGGACAATATCCAATGAAGCTAAGGCTGTGCGACCAGCCCCGGCCCATATATGGGAGTTGTATCCCATTCTAGGTCTAATGTAGGACTTGTAGATGAGCGCTAGATTTGACGGGCTGAAATATTTCTTACACCTTTTCAGAATTCCAACACATTTCGATGCTTCTTTGGCAACAGAGAAGATGTGATCTGTCTAGTTTAACTTACTGGAAATATTAATGCCAAGAATGTTTAGTGACGGTGAATCAGAAATAAAACCTCCATCAAAAGAAACGGGTGTGGTTAAGTTATGATCTTGTTTTAATGAGATGAGACAGCTCTGGGTCTTAGATGCATTGAATTCGACGCGATTTGCTTTGCCCCAAGCGAGGATACTGTTAAGATCGTTATTCAATGATCTGGTCATGCAATCTCGTTTAACACATGCGGCATTCCCCCTGGATTCCGCAAGAGTGTCAAAGGAGTAAGCGAAATCAAGAGTACTGTCATCTGCGAAACTATGGATGGGATTGAAAGTAAGGGAAAGCAGATCATTAATGAAAATTAAAAAGAGAGTTGGAGAGATAACAGAGCCTTGAGGCACACCGGCATTTATGGGATGCGGTTCAGATGTAACGCCATCTAATACAACACGTATTTGGCGACTAGATAGGAAACTTTCAATCCATAATAGAAGAGGAGGGGAGAGACCAAGTGCTTTAAGTTTGGCTAAAAGGGCTGGATGCCAGACTCTATCAAAGGCCTTTGAAATATCTAGGGCAACGATTTTAGACATTCCGTAAGAAAGATCAGCAAGTCTCCAGATGAGCGTCCAGCTCGGAAGCCATATTGGCGATCGTTGATGAGATGATTAGTTTCTAGATACTTCATTAATTTTGAGTTAATGATAGATTCAAAAACCTTCGAAAGAATCGAAGTGATCGCAATTGATCGATAATTTGAGGGATCGCTACCCTCTATTTTCTTGGGAATAGGCTGAACATGAGCTAGTTTCCAAGCAGTTGGCAATTTTCCTGTCGAATAAGATAAGTAGAATAGTTTGCGCAGAGGTTTAGCCAAGGATGAGGCACAGCTTGTAATTAACAGGGGCGAAAAACCATCAGGACCTGCGGCTTTGGAGACGTTGATCCCCTTAAGGACCCTGAAGATATCTCTCGTACGAACGTGTATTGGCTCTTGTACACATTCACACGGGCGATGCAAAACAGGTGTTTGTGAAGTGGGTGGAAGACAAGAATTTGAAGCGAATCTAGCAGCTAAAATATTGCTTTATCCTGGTGAAGTTGTTCCTGATGGTTTTGACCAGGGACCAGAAACCTTTGCTACATTTGCGGCTTGCCAAGATTCTTTGTCTAATATTCTGGTAAAAAGCTATGCCTGAATACACCGCCTCATAATCAGATCCAAGTGTGCCAGATTAAATGAAAAGTCAGAAGAGGTCGTAGTCGGCAGCCTGTAATACCCTTATACATGTTGTTCGAGTCCTCTTGTTAAGACCTCGACCACCACACACAAGAGACATAAGTAAGGCTCAGTTTAAACGAGTCAATATGCTACCTCTGCCGCACGAAAACATTTTGGTAACAATGAACCATCATCCTACATACAAACTTTGTGCAGCAGAGGCAGCATACTGGCCCGTCTACATTGGATCTGAGCATGATTTTTACAGACAAAGTTTCAGACAAAGTTTTTATATAAATGCATCTTCCACGTTAGCTTCAAATCTATTGGTAGAAACTGAGATATGTACTTGATATCTGCAGAGAGTATGTCCAAAAAGCATTATACCAAAATAAAATGTCGTCTTCGTCGGATCCATTGACATTCCATTACAGTCAGACCGGTCTTCAATATTGTTAAAGGGTTATGACCCATGAATTCAAAAGGTGCCGCCATACTATATTTGGTGATAAGCAAGGAGTCATCATCCGAATACGAAAGAACTTGATTGTGGTGAACTTGATAATATCAAAACGAAACGTTTTATTATTATCGTAAATATTGAACATCAGCGGTCTAACATGGCTACCTTATGGCACACCAGAAATATTGTTTATTATGTAGGAAGGAATTTGGTAATTGCGACCAGATGATGAGTAATTCCATAGAACCATAACCAATTCACACAAAGAAAACTTCTATAATTCTATCAAGAGCCGCACTGATGTAAACTCCACTATACTTGGTATGGTAATGATGACGAAAATGTTTATATACTTTCCTTGGATATTTCCTCATCACCATGCCAAAAATCATTTTTCATGTTACACCTGACGTCGACATAGCAAGGTATCATCTATGTATATAGTTTGATTCCCTAAGCGCTGTCAATAAAAGAGAATAATTCGAAGGACAATCATTTCGCAAATGGAATAAAAGCACGGCGAAGACAGTAAGTACGCAGACAAGGATTGAAGGTTTTCCAGCAATTTCCTTCATAACCTCTTCAAGTCAATTTGCGTTTGCATTCGGATGATATCAAAAGTCGTCCGATAAAGAATCCTTTGAATCACAGAACGAACAAGGATATACGAATAGAACAAGAGGGTCCCTTCAATTTGCAGTTTATATTATCTCTCACCCATTCTGCAATGCAAAGAGTCTTTGCTATTCACAAGAAAAGCATTGAAATGTATTCAAGTGTGAAGAATAGATACTTTATATGAGATGAGAAGAGCTAATATACAACCGTGCATATATGTAGTCATTCATATCCCATCCCTTAAGCCTTATCTTCCAACGAATTGGGAACTGTTGTACGAAATTTTGCTTGTTACTGCAAGCGATATCCTTGACCTGCCTGACTACACAAAAGGTTGCCCTAAGGTCAGAATTTTGAAATCAATTTTTGAATCTCAATCAAATGTGGAAGAGGGAGCAGCCAGTTCTGCTATGCACCATGGAGGAGGAATAAAACGCATCTGATGAATCCTTCTATATATGGGGGATACAGCTTCATTCAAACTTACAATCATCCCCCCAAAATAACTGCCATTGCAAGATGAGAAACTTGAAGTTATGACAGCAAGCAACAAAGACTAAGAATGTCCAGAGACCCGCGCCACTTGGTCTCTATACACATAGCAGTAAGCAATCCAAGTGGTAGAAATTTATGAGCCGGACGTGCATAAGACTCGATTTTCATGTAATCTGGAATGGACATGGCACCTATAGTTATGTATGTGTATGCATTTCCCTCGCAGCATGCCCGCCGATCACCAAGCCAAACTAAAAATGGATGAGCTTGAGAATTCTGAAGTAGCAACATAAAATGGAACCGAAATAAAAAGAGGTGCCATTTGCTGCATACTTACCTCCTCACACCCCCTCAAGATCGACCAGAGGGCTTCTTGACGAGCTGCTTTTATTTTGTTCACAGGATGTCAAACAAACAAAAAAAAAAAAACAGACACGCCATCCAGGACATAAATGTGGGAGATAAACATCCTCAGATGCAGTTTGTCGCCCGCTTTTGATCACTCTTTAAGCTTTCAACGAATACAACATTCTCGTTTTGTTTGTCGAGCTGCTCTCGCTATGGTTAAATGTAGGAATCTCCTCACCCCAGACTAGATAGAATTCCTTTGAAATGGAAATGCGAATGGATCACATAAAAGCGAATGGGCTATGAGACAAGAATATCCCTTTTTTTTCTGTCTTCCAAAAGGATGATTAAAACAGTCGAAGGAGGGAAACAGAGTTCTCTCCATCTATGGATTGAGGTACTGCCGGAGGGAAATATTTTGTGATACCAGCACAAATTGGTTATGCTGCATTAAGTCTATACCGTGATTCTTAGGAATTTGAATATTCATTTTGAATCTCAAAGGATAACACAAGAAATGTTTTGAATTCACAGACTTAGACCAACCCCATATCTCCCATCAAAATGAGTTTTTATGAGTACCAAATTCAGAGCACACACCATCGTTAACCAAACCTCTGCTGCAGTGTTGAGTATACTTCTATATATGCAAACTGTATCTCCACTCCATTATCCTATTATCAACCTTCAGAATTGTTTGGTTCATAAATGCCATCAGCTCTGACCTATCTCCACTCTTTCCCATAAACAATGTCTAATGAATCCTTTTTCTCTATGCAGTCACAACGCGAATGTTTCTTTATCAATCCATGGCCATTCCGAAAAAAAGCTATCATTTTTCCTTCCATTTTTCCCTGGGCTATTATATCGTCGCGCGGGATATCCGAAGCAATAAAATTTTATTTTCTCCAAATACTCTCATAATTTTCACTTTTTTCCTTCTAGTTTAGAAGCAATCCTGCACGTCCTTAGCACTATCTGTTCGGTAAATAAAGAAAATGTGCAGCTTTGGATAATCCAAGAAGACTACTTACTTAGCTCGCTAGTTCTAGCTAGCTACATACATACAGTACCTACGCCAATATAGTTGTAAAATATGAGGTGGAAAGTTGTCGCCCCCCATCCACTATCCCCCCTCAGGGAATCGTCTTTGTAGCGCATCATCCAGGCAAAAGCTACGATTTATGTCCTGTTTACCACGATATCGGAGACAGTTTAAGAAAAATTGTAACTTTCATTGAGCTGCGGCTATAAATCGTTTCGTCGGATGGCGTAATTTCCATTTATTTAGTTAGTGGAAGGGGAGCGAACACAACCCCATATTGGGGATTTGGAATTTTTATAAATTCGTCCTTAAGATTTCATTTATAATGTATGCTTTCGAAAAAGGAATTTTTTATAAAGGATTACCACAAAGTAAAATTCTTTCTATTTTGCACATTATTTATTTCTTCTTATAAACCGCAGCAAGGCTCGTATCAGGTAAATGGAGATTTTGCTCCCTTTTCTAGCCGAAGTATGCAAGCCTTTGCAGTTTTTGTAACTTCATTTGCACTTTTTCTCTTTTAACATACGAAGGCGCAGTAGATAATAGTGGGCCTAATAATAGTAGTTAGTATACATAGGACTAATCGACTATTTTTGGATTCAAGCTTAATTTTTTGCCGTACTGTCAAAGTGCTATAATTGTTTTCTATGTGACTTATCTCGGCCTCACTAGCGGCCTCATCAGGCAGAGCTAACGCCCCTTATTGCTTCACAATACCCTCCCCCTCTGACCATTTTGGTGTAGTGTTGAATACACACTTTGAAAATTTTACTCATCTACTTATCACACCAGTGACTTTTACGAGCTTCGAGCATACAGACTGGCTTGCATTCAGGTACGACCTGGACCAAAGACTTAAACTCATTAGAATCCCAACTGAAGAAAAAAAAACATTACAAATCACTAGATTGATAGGTATATACCCAGGATTAACAAAGAAATACTTGATTGTACCCAAAGGCACTCCGTAACATGGAACTCTACACAACATAAGTACCATAACAAAAAATTATTAAAACTCAGAAACAACTGGCTCAGAATCTTGAAAAGAACCTTCCACAGGTACTTGAATAGAGTAAACAGCGAATATCAGGAAATTCATTACAGAATTCAGTGCCTCAGCAAGATCATTAAGGATAGGGTAAGAATCGAACTGAACCTAGCTTTCAAGCAACTACTTAGCAGAATTGCCCCCTTTCCCCAAGCCTTCAAAGAAATAGACAGAATCACTAACAGAATATATTTTGGAACAGACATTAACAGGGACCCTCTCACTTAAAATAGTCGAGCTCTTGTTAACACGGAGAATAAGTTAGAAGCCTTTAAAGACTATTTCTCTAATATATATGCCGAAAAACACCCAGCTCAGGATATAACCATTAGCAGACTAATACAGGAGGAGGTTCAAACCTTCAATGACACAGTACTAGGGTCTCAGCTAACAACTTTCTCCTTAACCAACAAGGCCTCTAACCCAAATGACCAACTTTGTTTCACCTCTGCCAGTAAAATCCAACTTTTCAAATTAAACCTGAATAATAAAAAAATCATCTGGGCCGGACCTAATTACCAACTTCATCATCCGCAAATGTCCTGCTTCACTCGACTTAATACTTGCTTCGCTTTTAAATCACTGCATCAACAACGGACATTTCCCAGTAGTATGGAAGGAATCAAAACGCATTCCAATAGCAAAAAAAAAGGGAACTCTAAAGACATTGGTGAATTCAGACCAATATCTCTTATATCCAACATTGGTAAATTATTCGAAAGGGTCCTAGCAGAAAAGTTGGAGAGCGCATGTGAGAACTTAAACATCATTCAGGAAAACCAATTTGGTTTTAAAATGGAACATTCCACGGATCAAGCTATTATTTTACTTTTGGCTAATAAAATTATGCACAATCTAAGAAATTAAAAATGGACAGTGTGCTTAGACATAGACTCAGAAAAAAACCTTTGACTCAGTATGGCACAAAGGGCTCACGTACAAAATGATACAATTGAATCTGCCTGTTTGGCTTGTAAAAACAATTACTAGTTTTCTCAAAAAGAGGAAAACTTCTATAACCATAGACAATGAATCCACTGGATTATTCCCAGTGCACTCGGGAGTACCGCAGAGCTCCATACTTGGTCCTCAACTATTTAATATCTTCTGACACGACTTCCCGTTGAAGGAACCCATGAGGGAAGAGCCGGGGGCAATTCTTTACGCCGACGACACGATCATAATCGCCAGTGATGAACGCCCACATGACGCCCTTGACAAACTAAAATGCAAAATTCCTTCGCTACTCAACTATTATAATAAATGGGGCCTCAAGCTAAACAGCAGCAAATGTGGCTTGCTTTGCTTCAGAAATGCTAGCGGGATGGGTCACCACTTAGCTGTACGTGAAAGTAAAACTCTCAAACTCAGCATCAATAATAATAACATACCGCTCAAAACTGAAATAGACTACCTCGGTATCAGACTGAACTGCAAATTCCGATTCAATGTACATGCCAGAAAAGCTCTAAACAAAGCCAAAGCAGCCTCGGCGATTCTAAAACCACTGCTAAGCTCTCGTAGCCTAACCAAAAATACCAAGATACTGATTTATAAAACTCTCTTTCAGCTCATGGTTTACCATCTCTCCCATTGTTGCTAAACAGCTTAATCTTTTCGAAAGAAGACTACTAAGATTCTGCACAGGCAAATATAGAAGACTCAATAAAAAATAGTTTCCCGATTCAGTCCTTTATATGGAATCAGATATCATCCCCCTCACCCAATATATGACAAAACTATAGGTACCAAAGCATTAGAGCGTACATTTTTGGAATAGGACAACTAAAAGTATCTCAAAATATATCAAAATATATCAGCATAGGCATAACCATGTAAATAGTATTCCAGCAATCACTTATCGCACGAACTTTTACTACCAATGTATTAACTATTAGCTAATCTTAAGTAAAGCCTCAGGGACCCAGAGTAAGATCGTAGCTTTCCCTACTAGTCTAGGCAGATTCATACATAATAGGGAAAACTACGTACTCACCTCAACTAATTAGTTTTTCAACATACCAGTCTAATGGGCAAGAAGTTCGCGTTTTGTTTATACCGAAGGCAGGTCGGGTAGACTACTCAACTGCAAAAGCGTATAGGCCTGTAAGCTTGACTTCTTTCTTACTTAAAACCCTCGAACGCAGCTGTGAGTGGGAGCTGAGACGCTCCATCCCCAGAAGCAGACTATCACAGCACCAACATGCGTACTTAAAGGGAAAGTCAGTCGAGACGGCTCTCCATGAGGTGATTCACTCAATTGAAAAAGGCTTCCTCTTTAAACAATCTACGCTAGCTGTTTTTATCGATGTAGAGGGCGCCTTTAATAATGTCCTTCTACATAAGTTCACGGAAATACTAACAAAACATGGAGTGAACCGATCTCTAAAAAATTGGATTACACACATGTTGCATAATAGAACAGTCTTTGCTGATCTTGGCGGGGCAAGTAGAGTTAGTTAAAAAAGTTCACAGGGGTACCCCTGAAGGCGGTACTCTATCACCTTTGCTATGGATACTTATCATCAACGATCTCCTGATAACACTCACCCGGATGGGGTCCAAAGCAGTATGTTACGCGGACAACTTGACAATTTTAGTCACCGGAAGTTATGAACCTGTACTCTGTGGATTGGAGCAAGGCGCGATCCGACTAGTCATGCGCTGGGCCACGGACTACGGGCTGAGCATCAACCCAATGAAAATTGACTTAAGCCTATTCACCATGAAAAGGAATATCCCCAGTTTAAACCTGCCCCTGATTAGATCCACACGCTTGGAATTAAAGGACAGGGTGAAATACCTAGGTACTATTCTAGACAAAAAGTGAAACTGGAAACCACACCTCGAAGACAGAGCGAAACATAGCTCGTAGAGCAGTAGGGAAGAAGTGGGGACTCAAACCGCGGATGATTCTATGGATATTCACTAGTGTCATTCGACCCATGTTAACCTCCGGTTCAGCGGTGTGTTGGAAATGCAATGGACTTCTCCAACCATCGCAAGATGCTGGAGAAGATTCAACGGCTGTGCCTTCTCAGCGCAAGCGGCGCTTTTAAGTCAACTAGCACCCGGGCTCTGGAAGTTATCCTCAATATACACCCGGTGCAAATACATATCAAGCAGAGGGCGTCGACTACAGCGCTAAGGCTGCATCTTAACCTTGGCTGGCTTTATGGGGGAACAAGAGTTCCACATGAATCCATTTATGAGTTCGTGCAGTCTATCGCACCTGGCATTGACAGAGATAGTGACCACCTCCTCGAGACCATGCTGGAAAGCAATTTTGAATATACAATTCCATCCAGGGCAGAATGGAAATCACTTTCCATGTTTCAACCATTGACAAACCCAATTATAATATATACGGATGGTTCTAAGTCCGATGAATGCACCGGAGCGGGAGTTTTCTGTGAGGAGCCTGAAATTAAGTTCTCCATGCACCTTGAAAACCACTCCTCCACGGTTTTCCAGGCAGAAGTCAAGGCTATCCTTGAAGCGGGAAGACACCTCAGTAACTCAGACACTGAGAATAAGGAGATAGCCATCTGCTCGGACAGCCAAGCAGCTGTTAAAGCTTTGTCTAAACCCTTTAATACCTCCAAATTATTAATGGAGTGCAAAACCACCCTGAATTCCCTTTCTTGGAATAACAGGGTGATAGTGCAGTGGGTGCCAGGGCACAGCAACATCAGCGGGAATGAAAAGGCAGACGAACTTGCTCGTCTTGGAGCATCCTCAGAGGAACCTGCCTCTACAGTCGGGATTGCACCAAAACACCTTGTCTCAATCTTTCAAGCTGGGCTGACCGCCAACACAGTCGCCTTTGGTTAGAAGATCCCACGGGTAGGACAACAAAGGAACTGTGGGCTACACCAAACTCAAATCAAACGAATAAGCTCCTTAAACTCAACAAGCCAACCCTGAGAACTCTGGTGTCCATTCTCACTGGGCATTCCTCTCTCAGGGGCCACCTTCACAGGATGAGACTTGTTGATGATCCTATATGCAGGGGTTGCGGAGAGGAGTCCGAAACAGTGACCCACTTTCTCTATCACTGCCCGGCACTCTCAGGAATACGTTACAGAATTCTTGGTTCACACCTCCTGGAAGAGTTACATGATGCCGGCAAGGAGGGCTGGGAGCCAATACTGAAATTTATAAGAGCGTCCGGTTGGGACCTATGAGCGATCGCTAATGGGTCTGGAGGGTGAACAATGGGCCTTGACTTGGCCTTCGTTCTGGGTACCTGAAAGGTGTCCCAAACCTCTTAAATCTATCAATCAATCAAATGGGTAAATAGGTACAAATGTATATATATATGGCCGTCCACCTATTTCGAAAGATGCTAAGAACAATTTATAATAGGAATTAAATACTTACTTCTCTCAAAATGTACAATAATGGATACAAATCCAATGAACCTTACTAGCAAAGACAAACTAGAATAATAAGAATCAAAATGTTAGACAGAACAACTGTAAAACTAATCAAACCAAGTAGGCTATTTACATATAGATACTAAGCATTTAGACTGAAGCAAGACCATAGCCAAACAAAAATTTGTGATATTATTCATGATATTTTCCCTACGGGGTTTTACTTATTTAGTTTTTAAGGTGTTTGTTGTTGTTAAAGGCCCTAAAATACAATTATGGGAGGCAATTAGGTGTGTCGGGAGCAAACACACGCAATTCCCTTAACAAGTGTTCAGACCTTTTGTCAAAATTCTTATAAATCGGCAATATAGATCCATAAGAAGACACGAAGACTCATGTTAATCTCATGTATATATAGTCTCAATAAAGTTTTTTTATCTTTATCTTTTCAGAAAATCTTTTTAGTTATCACCATCAATCACAATAGGGCCGATAGAGACCTTCCCCGTTCGCAGATTTCTTGGGCTCTCTTTAGAGTAGAGATTCGATGTTGAAAGCTCGATATTCTTTCACTTTCATTTTCTTTCATTTTCGATTTCTTTAACTCCTTTTTGTGCCCATTGTTTTGCCACTTAGTCTCATTGAAGAGTTTTCCCACTCTCTCTCTCTCCCCATAAAAAAGTCTTCAGTCTTTATTTGATCAAATATAAGTGACTTTTCCCACCGTTTTTCCTACAATGGATTCCGTGGTAGTTTATCTTAATTCTGATGACCAGTCAAACTTTATTTAAATCGAAAAAAGTTTTTATTAATGATAGAAAAAAGAATTTTTCAAAACAGACACAAACGTTCTTTTTTCTAGGCTAAATCGAAAAAGCAGTCTACACTTGAATCCTCCTTTCATATTCATCATCTTCTTCTTCTTCTCCGCGCTTGTCAGCTTCAGAAAATGAAAAAACAAAGTACATAAATGTAGATGGCGCTATTTATTTAATTGCAGTTCCTTAAAATTCAATGATTCCTTAATATATGTAGCTCAGGGCGACTTAAGTTTCTTCTAAAGGCTAGTGCCTTCAAACAGAGAATCTAACAATCTTGGAGTTTGTGGAGTTCGACATGAGTATGTTGATTAGCCGTAAAAAATTAGTAATAAATTTTACACGACATTCTTACTATCGTTTGTAGGGACCTTGGTATAACCACTTGAATTTGTGGCAAAATTACTTCGCGTATACGCTTCTAATATGAGCAACAGTATCCTCGGCAAATGCAGAGTGCCCTGAATGTGAACGGTCGTAGCTAATTGACAATGTTTTGTCCAGAACCGTATCCGCTAGACAGGGAATTTTATGGAGGCGGCTTACTTTCAGTGATAATGATCATTGAATTTTTACTCTGTTTACTTTTATAAAAATTACCATACAATTTTGCTTTGTTACGCAAGTTAAATAAAACTCATAAATGAAAAATCAAATAAAAGAAGCACCTGATGAGTCAGTAGAAAACAAAATTTCAAACTTAACACATTTCTCCAAAACTTTGAAAGTTATCGTCTGACTCTAAAAATAATTTTAAAGTAAAAAAAAAAACAACAACAAAAAACACAAACACAATTCACAGTGGAACACACTTGAGTTAATATTTTTCCTTCATTTGAGGAGGAACCACTTTCATTACCATAAAATTGTCATAAAACGAGGAAATATTTTCAAATCTAATCGAACAAATGCAGTTGTAGGATATAAATCCAGCCCAACCCCTTCTTCTTCACCACAGCTCGCCCGCCTGATGTTAACTCTCACGCTTAGTACAACATGCAGCACCAAAAAAAAAGGAGTAGAAAAGTGCATAAACTACATAAAAGCAGTATACCTGCATACATTGCCATAAATCCTCCGCTTTAAATCGACATTGAAAACAGGGAGGGAAAAAAAATTAAAAACACACAAGAAACGAAACGAACGGGGTTCGAATATTCTGAAAGGAATGGAAGAAAGAAATTTATACGAACGAAAACAAGTGCTCCTTCAGGAACCATAAAATTCCCTCGTATTTGCTTGTATTATCTTTTCAAAGAAAGTTTCGAGTTCGCCAATGTCACGGGGGTTGTCGTGAGGGAGGTTTTTGGGGAAAGTGTAAATTTTAGAGAAACTGCGAAGGAATTTTGTACGCGAAAAGGATCCAACTGCGAATTTTATTGTCAAAACAAATCAGGAAAGGTACACTACACCGTTACCAAAAAATTTTTCAATCGAGACGTATCTTGAGACGAACTTTTGAAGAGACAGAGATTTTGAAAACCGTATATCAAACCCAACCCTTCAAAAGAATCCTTCACATTGGATACAAAATGTCTTCATGGCTCAAGGAACAATTTAAATGAAGGAAGATTGTCGATTGTATAAAAAAAAACAGGGGAACGAGAGATCCCAAACACGGAGGCCAGACCGGCCCTTTGTGCTATCCTGCTAGAAACCCTATCACCAAAACCTTCTTGTCCTCTTAATGAAGCGCATCAGGTATTGGTGAGGTAAGTTTTTCAGTTCATCCACAGATAGGATGGCAGACCCAAGCGTATTCAGCCTGCTCCGTGGCAAAGGCCGAACAAGCACACAGAAAATGTTCGGTTTTCTCAGGAACTCCTTCTAAGCAGGACAGACACTCAGGGCTGTCAACAGCCCCCATCCTTGTTAGATGAGCGTGAAGCGAACAGTGGCCGATAATGATGCCAACCACAGTTCTACATTGTTTCCTTCCAGGCCCCAAGATAAAATCATAGAAATTCCTATTGAGCCCATCAAGAAAAAGTTTTGTGCACTTGCAAGTACTCAGGCTCAGCCATCTCTGCTGATGCTTCCTATGAACATCCACTTTGATGAGAGACGCGATAATCGAGTTAGTAACGCCTGCGGCGGGTTCCGGTCGGAGGAACGGAGAATCAGAGCCAGCCCTAGCTAAAAGGTTAGGACATTCATTCCCAATGATACCCACCCATGTAATCAGGAACCCAATGAAGGGACACCTAGTTGTGGATACACAACTTATCCACAGACGACCTGCAGTCAACCAGTAACTTAGATGTTATCCGAGGGCCACTCGGAGCCTTCAAGGCTGCCTGACTATCCGAGGATAGCAATGTCCTTCCCTTGATCTCCATATCAGGAAGAAGGTTAAATAGGACAATTAGCTCTATCAAAGCCTTTAAACTTCTAGAATCTGACTGAGCCCGGTCCTTGTACAAAACTGCCCGAAATAAAACCACCAAAGCGATAAGATTGACTAAACTTCAGTATTATAGTTCCAAAATTAATACTAACCACTTTGATTCAAAAATGTTGTGGAAGAAACTACGGCAAATCGTAGTATATAAGTAAGGACACGAACCACTGCAGTTTCCAAGCTGATGAATTGAATGTGGTTTTTACCTCGATCTCTTGATAAAACATCTACTCCACATCAGGCTAGTTTATAATCCAATCCAGTAAGTAGTATATCGCATGGTTCAAGTGATCTATTTTCTTTCCGACATGGATGAACCTATTTCGACCTTTAATTCAATAAAAATGATGATGCTACTAGCCCTGATGACCTCCCACGGCGCTTTATCAAATTACTGCTTCCGGTCATCTGTATATATTTATTCTTCATATAGTTAATTCAAGCTTGTCTTAATCCTCCTTTCCCTCTAATTGGAAAGGTGCTAATATTCTTCAAATTTCACAGAAATCTTCTGCGTAATCTCCACCTGATTTTCGACCAATTAGCATAAACATCGCGTACTTAGGATTCCTCCTCAAGGCCTAGATCCCACAGTGTGGAACGTCTCGGGACTCAGGCTAAGGCTCTTCGTGCGTCGATAGCTTTCTATCTTAAGTGATTGAAAACTAATTTACCGACAAGTTTTTGAACAAGTATACAAAAATTATTTATTGATCTGCTGGCAATCCGGATTTAGGATGCACCACAGTTGTGAATTCTTTTCTGCGACTCGGTTTAACTACCGCCACTGAATCTGTTATTTTCCGGCTTTTTTCTTCCTACCACACCAGTAGCGCAGAAAAGAACACGAGATTCGGTGGCAGTGTTAACACTGAGTCGCAGAATATAATTTACTATTGGAGATATCCACTGACATAAGAAGTGCTATAGATGAGGACAAATTTAACACCTTGGTGCTTTTGGATTTTTCAAAAGCCTTTGATACCGTTAATCATAGCATTCGTGCAGAAGATTTATGTCTCTTTTAAATTGAGTAGTAGAGCAGTATCAATGATCGGTAGTTTTTTTTTATCAGATCGCAGTCAACAAGTTAAGATCAAGTGCGTGGAGTGCCTCAAGGCTCTATCATGAGTCCATTGTTGTTCAGCCTACTTATTAATGACTTGCCATTAATAGTTCGCGATGTGAGCATTATTCACCTATACGCAGATGATGTAGAATTGTACTTGAGCCGTCCTTTTGGGCTTATTGATGATTGCATAGCACGTATTAACTCTGGTTTAGACAGTATCCACAATTGGTCTAAGTATAATAAGCAGCTACAATTAAACCCTATTAAGTTGCAGTGTATAAGCTTCTAAAACAATTCTCATTTTATTTGCTTGATGTTCCCCTAGCAGTGTTAAATGGTTCCGTTCTACCAATGCTTAGTAAGGTCACCAATTTACAGACAACCTTGAACAGAAGTATTGTGATAATGTCGAAATGCAATTGCTGAAAATATATTCTGATTTGCGAAGGTTTTGACTTTCTGCCCATATCTTGCCTTGTAGTATTCGTTCAATTCTAGTGAAATTGTTAATTTTGCCTAATTTCACTTTGGGTAGCATTGTTATCGCCAAGCTGGATAGTGTGTGTGGACGTAAAGTAGAGATTGCATTTAATGACTGTATTCGATTCATTTTCCTCCCACGTGGGTTTGAGTTCGTATCCCCTTTTCAAATGCGTTTACTATAATGTTCGTTGTTGAAACATTTTCTACAACGCATAGGTCGCTTATCTTGATGTACATAACATACTGAAGTCAAACAAGCCGCCGGAGTATATTCTAGAGTTATTCTTGTTTACAACATCCCAACAGAATAGAAATTTAGTGATGCCACGGTTTTCTAAGCTGGTCATGGAGACCTCGTACCTTATTCAGATCAGCCTGCTATGGAATAGTTTACCCGTAGCTATTCAAACAGCAGGCAATGTCAGTGTATATTTAAAACGCTAGTTCGAACCCACCTTTTATTTCATTTAACATTTATACAATAAATTTTATCTTCGCCTTGGGGTCTATACACGATTATACAACTTGAAGCTTACTAAATTGATTTAGATTATTTCATTTTATATTTTTAGTTCTTTTTTCTTCAATTATCTCTGGAACTAAAAATACAATTGTGACTATCACCAGGAATAAATGAATTTGATTTGATTTGATATATAGGATTGACCTATCCAAAGGATCTGAATTTTAACATGAGCAGAATCAACTTGGAGGTCATGCAGAGAGCTGAAGGCTGTCGCACAAAACACACACCGGTAGATATAAATATTGTGCCATCATACATCGGTTGAGGATTTATAGGAATATGATGATGATTTTATTTATTTAGAACTTCATCAAAGATCTGATTACTAAGTTTACAAAAAACGACGAAGAAGTCGTGGTTACTCAAGGAGCGCACAGGAATAGACATATTGAAAGTATTTAAGAGCTCAGGAGAATTTATCGCTCCCTGTATACACTGAAACGCAAAAACAACTCTGGAAGCTTTTCGCCTATTTTCAAGAGAAAGAGAGTCCAATGGAAAGAGTTTAAGCCTATCAACATATGGAGGTAAAATAATAGGGTTATGCCAATGAAGTCCACGCAGAGCAAAACGAACGAATCTCCGCTGCACAGCCTCAACACGATTTATGTATACAGCATAAAAAGCAGACCAGACCGGACTGGCATACTCCAAAATTGGTCTAACGAATGTGCAGTAAAGGACCTTCGTTAAACTCCTTTGACCATCTCTTTACAAACTCCAGAGTGGCATTAGCCCTGGCAACGATTATATTAATATGATCCTCGAAGAAAAGACGTGTATTAAGGAAGACACCCAAGTCCTTGGTTTTGTCAAATCTAGTTAATAAGCGTCCATCTAAAGTATAACTGAAGTTCAATGGCCTACTTTTACGAGAAAAGGACATAGCGGTGCATTTGCTGATATTGAGAAGAAGACAGTTAATAGCACACCATTTATGAATGGTGTCTAAGTCCAAGTTTAAAATTCCACACTCGTTTTCATTGGAAACAATGCGGAAGATTTTGGCATCGTCAGCATAGAAAAAGTATTCTTGAATTAGTCAAAATCAGAGATACGTCATTAATGAAAATAATAAAAAGGAGTGGTCCAAGATGGCTACCTTGAGGAACACCAGAAGTATTATTTATTACGTCAGAAAGAGCTTCGCGAAATATAACTCGCTGAGTACGATCCAATAAATAAGAATGAAGCCAATTGACAAAGACAGAAGGAAAACCAAGAAGAGTCAACTTATGAATCAAGATTTTATGATTGAAAAGCTTTGCTAAAGTCCGTGAAAATGCAATCAACTTGCTTTCCGCTTTTAATTGCAGAAATGCAGAAATTAGTAAACTCTAACTCTAAATTAGTGGAACGACAAAACATCGCAAACTATGGCTTCAAATATCTTTCTCCAATACAACATAAATTAGCGACGGGTCTGTAGTTAGAAATGTCGCACTTATTACCCTTCTTGTGAAAAGGAATAATCAAAGATAAATTAAATAAATAACACAAAACAGAAACGATGGACGTAGCACAATGTTTTATGAGCGTGGAAGGAACGCCATCCGGACCAATAGAAAAACTATCAGCTATGCTTGAAATGTACTTGAAGATAGACGCTTCATCGAACAACAGGTCTTTAGGTTGAAGAGAAGTCGTCGGAAGCTTCGTCAAATGGGTAAAATCGTTATAACTAATATCACAGTATGGTTATCGCAGAAGGCAGTTTTAAAGAAGTCGCCAAAAAATTGGAAGTCTCCAAGGGATCAACACTATCTATGTTTCCAAGACGCAACGATGAAGGGTATCCATCACAGTTGCGTTTAGAGTTCACAAACTTCCAAAATTGCAGGATCAAAAAACAAAACTATATGAAGTGCCGGATGATGACCTGTTTCAGGAACCATATAGGAGTTAAACAACGCTTAACGAGAGTACCATTGGGATTGGACGAAAATACCAGGTCAAGAGATTTTCCAGAGTCATTAGACACACCTGAAGAAATAATGTTGTCAATAAAAGATATGGCGCATGTTAAGGAGTCGCCAAAAAAGGGGGCAGCAAGTCCTCATCGTCCAGAGAGTGTACCCAACTCACATTAGGCAGGTTAAAAACACCAAAAAGCAAGAATTCATCGGCAAGCACCAGAACTTCAGTAAGCCTATCTATACATGAAGCCAACAAATCAAATATTTCACCAGATGGGTAAGGAAGGATATAAACTGTAGCAATCTATACGGTTTTGTGTGAAAGCCTGAGAGCCACACAAATAAACTCCAGATCACCGGAATCAACAAAGTCGATCAAGAAGCATGGAAGATCGCAACGAACAGCACAAAGTACTCCACCTACAACAGAAGCATCCAGAGACAGACGATGGCGGTCACAGCGAAACAACAAGAACTCGGGACCAAAAAGCTCTTTATCAGTGATCTTCCCACACAGCCATGTCTCGGTCAAGCAAGCAGACCATGTCGAAACAGGAATTCGTCGAACTTGTAAAAAGGCGAGTCATCTTAGAGCGAAGACCAGTTACGTTGGCGTATAGTAGACGGAGATTTCGCTTGCCATAATAGAAGATCGGGAACGTCCCTTAGGAATAAATTCACGTACAATGGAATTGCAGGGCCATATATCAGGAGAAAGCACCGCCTGAAACTAAAATCCTGAAGGACGCAGAGAATGATAGTTAGACATGATACTTTTCATAGACTGTTCGTCAGATCTCTAATCTTCCTCCTAGTTACATAAAATTACGAACATCCGGTTATAAAACGTCGAACGGTATCATTCCAGCCACACAATTTTTTTCCTTCTAAATTTTCAAGAATCTTTTTCCTATGCCACAACTGAACATCGCAAATATCCTGACTACCAAACTAACCGCTCGCTCTCTATACACAAAATCTTGCAACACAAAGGAATTGGGTCTTTTGGTGACCTACCTCAAGTGAAAACGAGTAAACCATGAATTTTATATGTACAAGTACACGTCAGGATGTCTGACTGAATGTATACAAAAGAGAAATTCACAAAGGACCTCCTCTTTCGATACAGCTAAAAGGGTGTGAGAATAATGAGGGTTCTCGCTTATCCCCCTTTTCATATTAAAAGTTCAGACAGGACATGGCGTAGCGTGGCGCTATGAATGCAATTCTCAGTTGGCGAAAAATGAGACGCAAATGCAAGTGTCCTCGGTTTATGATTTTCGTAATTAATATCGTGTGTGTATGTGGGATGAATTTAATATATATAAGAGGGGAGTGAGGATGTATTTATCCATCCTTGATATTCCACTAAAACTTGTCAAATGAGGGATTCGATTTCTGGCTAAATTGCCATGGTTCACCCTCTTCTGAATAATTAACTCTCCATTTCGTGTGCAGCTCATTTAAAATTTACGATAGCGCTCCACTTTGGGAAATACTACACACACTACAGCAGCAGCAGCAGGATGTCGGTGGTAAGGAACACCAAAACTTGATTGTATCCTGTGGATTTAATGTAGATACCCCCATTCCACGAAAATGGACGGGCACGGACAACGTATGGTCGAAAATGTACCATCAAAGGAAAATGATTTTTCCCTATTTTTTCATGTTTTTTTTGCCCCCCTTTTACTTTCAAAATTGTATAGAAGCATGGGAAACGAAACTAATTTCTAACTTTGGATGGACCTTCAGCTAACTTCATTTCATGAATCACTTAAACGTGACATCGAGGACATCACAGCACCGAATGCACTTAATTTAGTTTACTTAACATTTTCTAGTAGTTATGGCATCACTACTGGGGCGACTTGAAATTTACTCATCTCCCAAAGCTCATTACAAGTAGAGAGTTGTTCGTCGTCGTCGTCATGGTTGGGGGGCTGGCGAGGATAAGCAAGTAAGATTCAAGCTGTTGCATGTACGATTCGAAATGGAGGTCTCTCTGTGCCGCATCCTTGAATATACCCCAAGAAATGTAATAAAATTAAAAATTCACTCGTTCGCCATTTTTCACAATCGAAATGAAGAGTTTAACAACAAACAAACAGAATCCAAGACGTGATGAAATAAAATTAAATTTTAAGTGAATTGCACGCAAGTCACGAACATTCATATTTTCCCTTGCAATATGGAGGGAGTTTTCCACGGTTATTCTAAGGTCATTCACGTCACAATAGGGAACGGAATTTAAGAGCATATCTGATGATGATCAGGCCCGGTTTTAGTAGTTTTTGTGTGTGTAGGCGGGATGCGAAATTGCCGCCGCAAAAATAAAAAATGTTGTAATTTTTATATTAAAGAAAAATAGTAAAACACTGCATATCTGAACTTAATACATATATTTGTATTTTAATAAGAAAAATTAAACAAAAACAAAATAAATAAAAATTCAGTTTATAAAAAATAAAAAATAACAAAAAAAAAAATAATTAAAACTGAATTTTTTTCGCTTTTAATTTTCCAAAATCCTTAACCAAATCTTCCATGTCTAATTGATCAGCAATTTCTTTTTCTATGAAAATCGTTGCCAGACCAACTAAATGATCTTTTGACACATTTGTAATCGCCGATATTGTTCAGTCCACATTTCTGCTTGATAAATCCCTCATAGAAGCAAACATTTGTCCTAAAAAATATAAAATAAAACCCCACAAAGAATCACACTTATAGTAAATGAACTCAATATACTTATCTGAATAATTAGTTCACCACCTCAAATCCCTCCTGCAAAGCTATCCCGGAGTTCATTTTATCTATAAATATAAAAAAAGGGGTATTAATATTTTAATTAAAATATATAAAATTAACTATAAACTCACCTAATCATACACCTCCAGCATATTTACATTTTTTTTGTAATGTTATCTAAATGACATTACGTCAAACAGCTGGTGTCACCACTATCAAATTTGGACCATTGAACCAAGCGTTGCCAGGGCAACATATTATGAAGCTGGGACATAGCTGTTCACGGCGGCTATAAAAAGGCGGCGAGCCGCAGCAAAATCACCATTCGGTTTTCAGAGTCTAATCTGAAAGCATCCTCCACCAGAGTCTAATCTGTTTCCTATCCTTTGAACAAAAGTATTATTTTGTTTATTCCTTCATATAGAAGTTTAATTCTATTATTGTAGAAGTATAATTCTACTTATATCCAACATCCAATTTTGCACCATATTATAATTTCAGAGTCTAATCTGAAAATGTCCTCCATCAGAGTCTAATCTGAATCCCATCCTAGGAGCAAAAGTATAATTTTGCTCTATCCTTCATATAGAAGTCTAATTCTATTAAAATCCACACTCCCAAAAAATCTGACACTTGATCTCCAATCGTGTAACAGAAGTTTAATTCTGCTTACACGCTTCAGCACGTTGCAGTCGAAGTCTAATTCTGCTACATCGTCGCTCTTTTTCTCAGAAATTCCTTCTAAAATTGTCGCTAGTTAATTCCGAAGAAATAAAAACTTTCTTCTTCTTCTTTCTAGAAACAGAACTAAGGACAGAGAGTGTGGGCAAAGCAGCACGATTATATATTGAATTTTTATTTTGGATTTTAATTGTCGTCATTGTTTCTGTTGAATTTTAATTGTATTTTAGTTGAATTTTTTAATAGTATTAGTAGTTTTATTAGATTGTAAGTTATTATTTGAATTGAATTGAATTTGTGATATTAGATTTAGTATATGAATTATTTTGAATAAAAATTAAATATTTGAACTGAATCAAAGCTGAGTTATCCATTCTAAAACCGGCACCCACCCTTACGTTCGAGACTAGATCTCACAGATATAGTTTTATTATTTTCAGCTTTGAAAAACTTCTTTCAGCACTAGCAACTGTGACTGGTAACGTTAGCAGTATGCGAAGTGCTATCGACAGGTTGGGAACAATTTCAACAAATTTAGACCTGTAAATATATTTAAACAAACTTTTTGGATCGCTTTTCGAAGTATCAAGTCGTCTTTAGGCGCTTTCGACAAGCAAGCACATTCTCAGTGAGATAAGTGAGATATTCTCAGTTGGCTCACTGAGACTGCACTTTCGGTGAACTGTCTTAGTTCCATATTGAGAGCTACAAAATTCGAACGCAACCACTTGAGCAACTGAGACAAGTGAAACTGAATATTCTTGTCTCAGTTGACTCAGTTTCATTATTTTGTGTTTTTAATTAGTAATTAAAGTTTAGTGAGCTATTTCAATAAACTAACATCACTTTCCTCAATTTATTACTCAAAATTATTTAAATGTCAAAATTGGCAAATCAGCTGATTGGTTTGAACTGAGACAACTGAGACAGTGCTTGTCGAAAGGCCCTTTTTGTATAGCTTTAATTTCATCCCAAAGCTCAACCCCGTTGATGTCTGATTGGCCATCGGATGTAAGCGCTAACTGCAAGTCCTTACATTGTTTCAGTAATTCGTAATTCGTAAATTTTTTACTGCCCGATATTGTAAAGAAACCCAAATAACTCGCTATATTCCGATAAAATTATTATTAAAATATTCGATTAAAAAAATATGGTCTGAAGTTTAGTTCTGGTGCTACTATCCGTTCATCACGACCTTCGTATAAAAATTGTTTACTCTTTCTGCGAACGCGTACGGGCTCTTCCTTACAAAATCCTTCAAAAATTTCAACTTCAATTGCCACAATTTTTTAATTTTTTCAATCATTTCTGCAAATGATGCTGCATCAGAACGATAATCGCACAGAAATGATTTGGTAGCGTTTAAATGGTCTAAAGCCAGAGACAAGTTTAAATACTGTGTGATTGCAGCATTTTGCTGATAATGTTAATATTTGTAATAAAATGTCATACCACAATACCAAGGAACAAACAAATTTGAAGTTTGGAATATTTCTGGCTATTCCCTTAGCTTCTACACAACTTTTTACTTGTGGTGGAGTTGTTAAAGTGTTGTCTTCACGTACCTATTTCAAGTAGGGCATCGTAAACTCCGAACGGCATCTAACCTAGTTTCCTAACGAGTGGCACCTAACGGCTTTACAGTAATATCGCGTGCGTGCTTTAATAATAGACATTCCAACGGTGAGTTCATGCTTGAGTCCGACTTGAACACCATTATATTTTCCGCGCATATTGGTTCCATTATCATGTCATCAAGATTTACGCAAGTTATCGATTACAAACTTTTGTCATATTTGCTACAGTTGTATCATGTAATTCAAGAAAAGTTACGAAGTGTTCAGAAACTATATGACTTCAGCTGCTTTTTCTGAAGATGATTCAGTTGCACTGACAAACCTAAAAACAACTGAACTGTCATCTGATCCTTGTGGCTTATATCGGGGGTACAATCTAAAATAATTGAGTAGTACATACTTTGGTTGTTTTAGTTTTGAGTGGAAAAAAACTCTTTAAGCAAACGAAAAAATGTTAAAAAAAAGAAATTTCATTGCAAAAAGAGGGCATTTCATATCAGCAGGAACCGTATAATCGTCAGTACGGCTTTGTTCCTGCCTGCCGTATATGCCAAAGCAAACAGCCAAGCTGACCTCATAATATAGATTTAAAATAAATTTTAAGTGTGAATTATATGAGGCGAAATACTACGTATTTACTTGAATGCCTAGCAAGATTTAGCCTTATGCGGGACTTGCATTTCAAAGAGAGTTTTGCTATATGAAAATTCATAGCGAAATAAGTCAATTGATATTGACTCAGTTTGCTGCTAAGTACTGCAGCTCGAGAATTGAGTGGACATTCGGCGATAAAAATGAAAGCAGGAAAATTTTCTACGTTCTTCATCCTCGGGAAATGATACCGGAATTTTCTGATTCGCGGCCATACTTTACCAGCAATGCTTTAAATTTACCGTCTAGGCCAGTTTGCCGGATCATTAAAATTAAGAGGCAAATTTTAATTGTTTTTGGGGTCTTGATCACTTGATCTTCATTCCTTTTGTCCTAGATCGTCGACGTTTTGTGAAAGAACTTCATTTAAATTGGAAATAAATTCTATTTCATCTAAATTTTCTGGTTCTTTAGCGGTATTTTTGTAATCAGAATCTGAATTGCTATCTTCAATAACATTCTCCGCACAATCTACTTCTCCGCCGCTTTGGATTTCAATTTCGATTTCATTTTGGTTTGAAGGTACTATATAGGGGCCCCGTTGTACTCCTAGACGAACTTCTCAAAAACTGCAACAAAGCATTCTTTTGTTTGGCAGAATTTGACTAAAGTTGAAGCCTAATTTTTTTTGTATTGTGATCCGGATGTCTTTTATTCCCGCTCCATTATTTGGTAACGGTTAAATAATTTAAACTTAAGCAAAAAATAAAGCATTTATATCAAATTATTTATATTTAATTAATTTAATTACCGGCTCAATTAAAAGATTAAAAAGATTAAAAAATTACAACGTTCCGGGAAAACGCACCGCCCCGGCCTAATTTTGTTATTTAAAAAAAAAAAATAATACCAAGAAAAAATATGAATGAAATTACTTTGTTGCAATTATAATGGAGTAGAACGGAAGTTATTAATAAAAGACATTTTATTTTCTTAAATTAGAAAAGGCTGTCGCTGACATCGCCTACGCTTAAAACCGGGCCTGATGATGATATAGGGACGAAATAATATCTGTTTTTTTTTTTTTTTTGGTTATGTTTACACACCGACATACTTTCAGTCCTGCAGCTTAAGCTGCCTTTATTAAATTATTTTAAATGCATCTTGCAGTTGGAATAAATCCCGAGATCTTTTTATAGTACCTCCTAAAATTCAATTCAATTCAATTTATTTATTACGGTAAAGTACAAAAGATCTGAGATCTTAACCTAAGTACATTATAAGAGAGGGAGAAAAACTATATGAACTAAAACTAACTTATTTAAGCAAAAGATATTAAAAAGAGTAAGTTAACAATTTGAAAACAACCTGACACCACCAAGGGGAGAAGAAGAATAATATATTAATAAACTATCAAAGATTTAAGTCGCAAATTAGACGCCTGAAGAGAGAGGTAGACCCGGCCCTCTGGACACGAACTGGAAGGGAGTTCGACATTCGAGCGACCTGGACAAAATAAGAGGCCTCACCAGTCGAAGAATGGAAACGAGGAACTAGTAGATTGGAATGTCGGAAAGATCGCAGGAAATGTATCTGGTCATATATCAGATATCCAGGTTCACCAGAGTGAATTAGGATATAGAGGAATATTAAGGCTTTGCGCTTTAGGTAAGAGTTGATCGAGCAGCCAACCAATGAGAGTCTGTACGGAATTATATGCTGCCAACGTTTAATGCCAAACACGAATCTAATGCAATCGTTAAAAGTAACTTCAACTTTCCGCGCGCATATGACTATCAATTTTGGGATATATCAAACTTCCATAGGTAAAATGGGGTAATAGAAGAGCTATTTGTTGACAGTAATCCTGCAGATAGCCACAGACTGCGTAATCCCCCATAGATCTTAGAGAGCATCAGTTTAACATGATCACAGCAACTTAACTGTCCATTTAGCTTGACCCCAAGATTGGTGACCGAATTCACAAAATGCAGCGGGGAGTTGTCAAGAAAAATGTGTGGGATATCACGCATGTCATACAAAGAGTTGTAGATAGGAAGACAATGCGATTTGCTAGGATTTAGTGAAAGCTCGTTGTTGATCGACCAAGTGTAGATATACGGGAAAGATCATCATTAATGCGAGCAGCACAATCTTCTATAAGACCAATAGGCCTACTCAGGTATATTTGTATGTACATCATCATCAGCATAGAGATGAAGCTGAACATCTTGAACCACCTTTTGCAAGTCATTAATAAACAAAGAAAACAACAGCGGGCTCAACACAGATCCTTGGGGTACACCACAGAAAAGTGGGAGTAGGGAGAATGTGGAGTCTCCTTTTGAAACCTATCAGTGAGGAAACTATCGATTAAATAGATCGCAGAGGAAGAGAACTTAAAATTACTGTGAAGCTTATCTAATAGCGCTTAGAGTGGCTGACGCTATCAAAAGCTTTTGAGAAATCAACAGTAAGACAAGTATGCCAAAGTTCTTGGAGTCGAGAATCAGGCGAAGATCATTGGAGACTTTTAAAATAGCACAGTTTCACAACTGTGTCCTGGTCGGAAGCCAGATTGAAATTGTTTTAAGAAGTTGTTGGTTTGGACAAATTCAGAAATCTGAGACGACAACATTTTTTTTTCAAATATTTTTGTGCAAAGTAGCAGAGAATGCTAATTGGCCGGAAATCAACAAGTGATTCATTCAGGGGAAGGTTTCTTGGCTACTGTTATGATGATGGCTATTTTCCAAGCTTTAGGGAATGAAGAATAAGTCAGACAGGAGTTTAAAATATGATGTATGTATGGTGAAACGGTGAACGGTAATAGCATTTTGAAGAAAAGGGGATGTAAACCGTCAGGATCAACAGCATTGGACGAAATGGATGATACTGCCGCAATGAGATCAATGTGATCAATACCTCGAAATGCAAAACAGGTTTCTTGGTGCTGGAAAGGGGGAGAGTTGAAATGAAGAATACGTGAGTTAAAATCATTAACGGAGCTATTGAGAACGCCATTTTCTGGATGAGGAGAGGTAAAGTGAATTTTAGTTTATTGGGATCAAATTTGAATTTGAAATATAGACGTTTGGCATTTCGAATAGCAGTAGTGACGCGATTGCGCGCAGTTTTAAATAAGTTTCGAGCGAAGCCGCTGCGTAAACGTTTATAATTCTGGTAAAAATATTCCCGTTCGGCTATAAGAAGATTGATTTGGGGGGTAAACCAAGGACAGGTGGTAGGGGTTACCAGCTTAGTACGAAGAGGCACATATATATCGAATAGATAATTTATTAGAAAATAAAATTTATCCACCTTGCAATCAACTGACGTATAATTATAGATATCCGTCCAGGATAAGCATTCACGGAATAAGTTATCAAAGTTAATGTTTTTGAAGTCACGGAAGGAAATGCTGGTGCTAGACGGAATTTCTCAGGTGGAATATCGTAACACAAAAAGATAAGGTCATGGTCAAGTATGCTGGGAGGACTAATCTGGTTATGAAAAAGAATTCTATTAGTGTTAGTAAAATGGGTAGACCAAAATCGGAGTACATGTAAAATATATGGAAAATATAATATATCCATGTCTGGGGGACTAGAATTGAAACAAAACTACGCAAATCGTCAATCTTTCTGATTAGATTAGATTTATGAAGAGGGGCGTGTAGGCGTTAGCCTCGCAATTACTGCGACCTTAAATGATCGATAGTGAGTCCCCATTAAATTTACTCCCTTTCTAGATTCAGACTATTTTGGGATTGAGGTTCGACACGTAGTTAGAGGTAGAGTAATCTCTGTCTGGCCAATGCTTCACAGTTGCAGAACAAGTGCTCCGAGGTTTCATGCGGGCATCTTAATAGAAGTGGCAGGATAAAGTCTAAGCCAACCCCATGTTGTTTAGGTGATACCTCAAGGGGCAATGGTCTGAGAAGAGCTCTGTTCTTTTAAGGAATAGAGGAGCTCTTTTGTTTTTCCAACAGAGATTTCGATAAACTTTTTTGCCTGACGAAGTCCTTGTAATTTTTCCCAATAAAGGAATTTTTGTTTATCCTCTCAGTTATTTAGGGCAGCTTTGTGGCCCTCATGTCCAGGTACTCACATGAGCATAACTTTGTTTATCCTTGATAAATTTTTAAGGGTCTGTAGACATTCTCAGACTATTCCTGACTTGATAGTGTAGGACTTTAAGGCATTGAGAGCGGCTTGACTGTCCGAGACGATGTTAATGGTTGAGCTATTTATGGCTGGCTTTTTTAATGCAGGTTTTGGCGCATTCTTCCAATACTTCTGCTTGAAATACAATAGAGGTAGAGACCAGAGCCCTTGATATATGGAATTTGGGGCAGTATACGCCCAGTCCGACTCCATGGTTTGTTTTGAACTGTCTGTATGCCACACCATCGATCCTTGTTGGAAGAACGGTTTAGTGGAACGCCATTGTTGTCGTTCTACCAAAACCACTTGCAATAGTCTTACAAAATCCACCTAGGGGGTGTGATTATATCAGATATTGTCGTCATTTACCCGAAGCATATCTATTTTAAGATACTTAAATGAACAACCAGATCGCTGGGCTTTAATTGTTTCTACTTTTGCACTCTAATAGCACTGGAGATCGCTTCTTTTTTCACCTGGAAATGTAGGGGTGGAAGGTTTAATAAGGTTTCCATGGCTGCTGTGGATAGGTTCAAATGGCACCAATTATTCCTAGACAAGCAAGCGACTTGTTAGTTTTTGGCCACCATGCGAGGGCCGCATAGGTGACCATGGATCTAACAACCGTGGTGTACATCAAGTACATCATTTTTCGTTTCAGACCCCAGTTTCTGCCAATGAAGCGACGACGCGTGTAAAGAGGTCCCACCACTTTTTCCGTCACTTTGGATAGGTAAGTTTCTTATCTAGAGAAAATATCAATTCCGTGTTATCAAGACGAGAAGCCGTCAGTGAAAGCTTCGATCTTCTCGTGAACGGAACGATAACCGTTTTGTTAGGGTTTATGCTAATCTTTCTGATATTCCCGTAAGCCACCTATACAGCTATGTTATGAGTATATGCATAATACTCAAACTATACCTAACTATGTTAGGTCTTATAATTACAGTTGGTCATATATGGATTCCAATGCCTAAATACTCTCCAATGATCCCATGACCAACCATGGTCAGATCAGAATTTAGATCTACACCGATAGAGCTCGTATGTCGAACTAATTCTTTTCTACTACTTCTTCTTCTTCTTTGTATTCCACCTGTCGTTCTTTGATTGAGACAAGATTACTTCAGCGATTTTTAGAATTCGGCATCAACACATATAGGCAAAGGTTTGCGGTCAGCGTGTGCTATAAAAACTGGTTCATCTTAGACGTCTACCAACCATTGGCGTAACTAGGTAGGAGTCAGGGTGGGCTCGGCCGCGCCCCCCCCCCCCCAGAATGCGCACTGGACCACCCAGGAATTATGAAAATTCCCAAAAAAAAATTCCTCAATTCGTCCAATCTTAGGCCTAATAAAATTGAATCCATTCGAATCACAATCGAAAAAGCTTTAAAGAGTTCTTTTCTTCAAGAAACCTTATTAAAATCTTTTTAAAATTAAAAGAAACTATTCTGAGATTGTTCTGATTTCACTGAATTTTGACAAAGACGTGATCCGTAGGAGAAATCATGCAGAGCTATTTTGACAGTTTGTGCGGAAATTTTAATTCAATGAATCAATGAAATTATAAAAATTTCGTAAAACTTTGTTTAATTTACCAGAAAAAGGCTTTTATAAGCTTTTTCGCTTCCGATCCAAACGGATTCAGTAATAAGAGAAATTATCTTTATAAGGAAGATATATTAAAAAATTCAATAATATTTTTATTACGTTACATTATGGACTCTAAACAATAAATATTTCGGGAAACCGAGAAATTCACAGAAAAACATTAAATTTGTCTAGAACCTACTCGAGTCTTGAAAAGGAGAAGGCAACCGGACAGAGCAAAAGACTTCGTGTGATACGAGTCCACTCTAGGTAAAAGTAATTAAGTAGACTTTCCATCAGATACAAGGCCTTCCGAATATTGGAAGATACAAATTTACAACCAAGTGATGGACAGCGTTATCACTAACTTAAAAAATAGGTTTGAAAATCTACCTTCGGCACAGTCAGTTCACTCATTCATAAAGTTGCACCTGAAAAATGGAGAGGCATTGTAGAAAATTATAAAAATGTTTTCAATGTAGATATATCCACCTTATAGGCTGAAACAAAAATAATAAATAATATGTTCCAAAATAAGAGCATTGTATTAAATTTGAAAAGACTGAAAACAGAAATTAATAAAGACTTCTGCCCAAATTTATACAAATAGCTGCAAGCAGCTCTAGGTCTTTCTATCAGGTCGGCCGGGTGTAAACGGAGCTTTTCCATCGAGTTAAAACTTGGTTAAGAGCAACTGTTTCAGGAGAGGCTTTCGAACATGGCACTCCTAAACATTGAAAACGAGATAACTAAAAACAAACTAATAGCGCAACAGGTGCTAAATAAGTTTGCAGAAAACAAAAACGTCAACTAAAGCGTATACAGACTTTAATTATCTCTTTATTAGGACTTAATTAAAACGTAAATAATTGTTTTAAAGTGTGTGTCTAACTTCAGACCTGTAAAGTACTTAATTACATTGGTACTTATAAGTACTTCTACCAGTAGCAGGACCTGAACTTAAAATTTCTTTAAGTACAAGTCTCGGTACTGGTACTAAAAAACAAATTTTCAAGTACGGGTACTAAACGCACTTACTACAAATACCGCTATAACGCGAAGTACTTCAGCTCTTGTAAATTATTTAAATACGTTATGTGCACCTCGACAGTGCTTCAAGAAATCTTACGGTCTTCAATAAAATACAAAAACAATTAGCGCAGTTGTTGAGAAGGATGGCAATCAAAAGTGCAACACCCCGCTCTATTCCTCCGCACCTGTTGAGCGTTGATTGTGATGAATCCTACAGAAAGGCAATCATAATCTGATTGACCTTTATTTTGCTAAAGGCAAACTCAAATACTGCATGTACAACTTCCAAAATTAGAAATTAAAACAGCAAAATCTTATACGATTCTCTTTCATTTTATATGTTTTTGCAACATAATTTATGATATTTCATAAATGGAAGCCTCATCCAGTTATTCAGCTGGCTATAGATTTTTCGAAATTTCTGATTTGAGTTTTCGAAAGGTCTTGAACCTTATAAGTACCAGTACCAGTACTTGTAAATTTTTAAGTATAAGTACCGGAACTTGTACTTAAAAGACAGCTACTGGTACTTGGAATAAATTCTAGGCATTAGGCAGGTCTCACTATCAAATCAGTTTCGTGTATGGAACTTGAGGATTCTAATTTATTTTCCTTAATACGTAGGAGAAGCAAAGGAGGGGATAAGGAACACAAAGGTCTCTGTTAACTAAACGACACCACTTTCTTTTATTTTTCTCTTAAAATCGTGCAAATTTTATTTTATTTTTCAAATAAACACTAAGTACTTCCTATGATTTAAGAAAAATTTAAATCGCGTCGGATGTTTGGAGTGGACTGTATTGAATCGATGAGTGTCGCTTGGGTTCATTGGGATTAAAAAGAAAAGAATGCACTTTCAATCAATTTGTCAATTACGTTATGTACTAATCTATAATAATTTAAATGTTCGACTAAAACTATTTAGTAAATACTGGACGCCGTTGGTTTCGATAAGCAATAAATATCGGCCGATCGCCGAATTTTGACTGACTAGTTATCCAAAAACTGATTGAATGCTACTTATACTAACTGATAAGCGATGTACTATGCTTTTCACTCAATAACATCAACGAGAATTATAATAAAGAATGGAAAACAATTGAAAACTGTTCGTTGTTCCTCTGGTCTCTAACATCGGAACCTCGACGCCAAAGACTGCCCTATATCAAAAGATTTTTTTATTAAAATCGTCCTGAATGCATACTGCAGTGGATTAAAAGTACTGATCTAGTTTTTTTTTTTTTTTTTGAGTGGATTTAAGAGTCTACGTATTAGAAAAGTAGTGACGCGATGTTTGCGACATGTAAATTGACATGCTATCTTGTAAATGTTGGGGGACCTGGCCCACCCCAGAAATAAGTCCTAGTTACGCCAATGCTACCAACCATACAGTCTCTCAGATAGAAATAGAAAAATTTCAGAAGATGATAAGCTCAAGTAAAGTGGATGTTTGTAGGGTCGGATGGGGGGGGGGGGGGGGGGGGGGGGGGGGGGGGGGGGAGTAAATGGAGATAGAGGTGCCTGAGATTTTTTATATATATTTTATGAATTTATTAAGTTCATAGGCGAGCGTTGATACTTTTTCATGTCCCCCTTTCCGACCTTCTAATAACTGAACAAAGTCATCATTTTGGGATTTATTTTAAAAATCTACTTTTTCGACAAATCCAACTCCAGTTTTTCCAAAACTTTGGATTTGAGATCACATATGACAGTCTGTACCAAAAATGCAACCCCATTTTTGGTTTTTTCCACCTTCATTCATCTTCTTCATCTCTGTTTAGTAAAAAATGCTCATAAATGTCTAAAGTTAGCCAATTTCTTCTGGTAAGCTTTCTTTTCAAGATTAAAAACCACCGACGAAAACATGGGAAGCTCCAAATGTCGTCCAAATGTAGAGGTAAAGACCCTACGGGGGTATACAAATTTTTTTTATTAATTACCCGTTGATTTTCAATAATCTCTTGATAAATGCAAAATTCTTATGATGGCAAACAATCAACAGCCAACCGAACGTTTCGCATCGAACACATTTTCTCTACCCCTTCCGATATATCTCATGGACGACGATGACCATCATCATCATCATCCATCTACATATTACCCATGATCCCAGTCTTAGAATTGCATAATTGCTTTCCATGTTGGGAAAGTAATTTTTCCGTTGATAAAATATTTTCCTATTTCTCCTCAACAACATTGCGATATAACGATCCGAGAGTAAATGTCCTCGAAGCAATCGGCCTTACTCTAACTGTATGTATATGCAGCAGGCCATATCATAGTTGTACTATGGTGCAACCCAACAACAGACGTCTTCACCAGAGTTCTTCTATTGAAGATTCCTCCTCTGGCTGCAATTTGGGAAATTATACCCTTGCTCGTCATTATTCATCGTAATCAGCCTCTGAGTGGATTTTTATTGAGCCGCATAGAATGGTGATGTACATCTGGCAGTCGAGGAAGATTCCGTTGGTATACTTGGTCGTTGTTGTCGTCGTCGTAGTCGTCGTCATCATCATCGTTGCATATCTGCTTGTTTGGATTCTGCAAAATTGTTTTCAGGCATTTTTCATAGCTCACGACTTTTGCAATAGAAATTGACCGTCAGACCGAGGTCATTAAGAGATTTCATTCTGGTGTTGTGGAAAGCAATCATATATAGCCATGATAGTAGAGGCAAACTATGCATGCGCATATACCATCATCATCATTGGGGATTGTGGTCGTCAGGCCACAAGATCCCATATGAATTCCATCACTTTGCATTAAATTCTTCTTCATTTGCTTGCTTGGCCTGGTTGACTGGATTCTGCCTGGAGCGGCGAAGAAGTCTCAAATACTTTTGCACATATAACATCAGCTCACAAAACTAGCCGCCCGCCCTGTGATGGAGATGTTTTTGTGGGAGCTATGTATGTATATATGGTGCTGTGCCATGCTAGATGCTACCCTTAGTGCGTCATTTGTTGCATTTTGACTCGTTTCACTTTTGAGTCTTTAATAAATATCATCTGCAGCGTGATGCCGTTTTGCATTGCTGACAGCAGCCTTCTTACAGCTCTTCCCGTATATGGAATCTTTCCAATTCCAAACAGATGACTCTCTACCAAGAAAAACTGCCAGTTACATTCCTTCCTTCTGCTTTTTTAGAATTTAATATTCATAGAATGGAGCTGGTTGGAGTAGATCATCTGGTGGCGTATATGTATATAAGAAGGTAGGTAGTAGTACCATAGTCTGGCATAAAGTGACTTGTCAGTCTTTGAGAACGCATCAGCTTAAATATGCACAAGCACCACATTGCAAAATCATATACTATAGCGGTGAATAATAAGCATGCAAAGAAGGAGTCATCCTCATCTCCTATTTTAGCTGGTGAAAAGTCGCTCTATAGGGATTCTCTTGAACAACGTCTGAATGTCGTTTATATCTGTTTTTGTTTTTTTTTTTTCAAAATAAATTTCGCAGTTGAATTGTTACACAAATACAATGGTAGACGACGCCATGAAGCTCTTTGACGGTCTAAAGAGATTACAAAACTTATTACCGTCCCGTCTGCAAACTTGAAAGTTGCCCAAAATAAAAACTTCCCACTAATAAATTTCGTCCTTATAACTTCTCTCCTATATACACTTTGCTGGTGCGACCTTTGTAAAGGTCATCAAGAATAATCAAAGTAAAACACAAGCACAAGACCATATGGATTTGCTGGCATCCCTCGACTCGTGGCTATGAGATGGCTTCCATCCCAATAAACTTTGAAAGGTTCTCATTATCCCAAATTTAATGCCTGCAATTAGTTTCAACTACCTGCCATAATATTTACCACCCTCCTCCGCATCCCCCACCCAACATATTTCTAGCTTATATAGCTAACATGCAACTGCATTTCGCCTTCCATTTAACGGATTTCACCTTTAATGTCCTTGAACAGAAGTAATACCGCCAAATCCCCAAACAGAGTTTTACTGGTTCGTTCTTGCACATGCACCACAACGACAGGATTGAGTTAAACTTTAAAAGTTGCACCAATCGCAGGTTTGCATTGAACATGCAACTGCAACAGCTTGGAATAGGGAAAGGAATGGCATCAGAATGGGGCGAGGATGGGGATTCAAGATTATATAGGAGGACTCAGAAGGTGTATTAAAGGTGACTATGAAGAAGATGAATAGTGGCATGGGTCGTCAGCTTTCATTAAGCCAACGCGTGGGAGATTTGTTTGTTTTTTTTTTTTGTGCAATCCAACGTCCTTCTTTTCTCTTTTTTTTGGAAGGAGCTTGCAGTCTTTAATTGTTATGTGAAAAGTTTGTGGAGTTCTGTAACCGTTCCAGTGGGAATCGAGACTATAAAGCGATGATGCTGCATCAGTAACAGTACCACCACCACCGCCGCCACCATCAGCACCACCAACACCTGGGAAAGCAATGCGACGCAATTATTTAGATGCAACGGGATTAGATCATTTCGTAGCACATTGAAGAAGTTTTAGTATAGGTAAAAGCGATGAAATTAACGCAAAGTGACTTGACGATTGTCACAGCAGTCTTTACGGTTTTATGGAGGAAAAGGGAATTAGAGAAGTAATTACAGGTCCCTTGGAGCGCGCGAAATTACATTCGAAGACAGATGTTCCATAAATTGGGGAAAATTTTAATTAAGATTTGCTCCGTTATGTGGGAATTATGTATGTCTACGGAGTATTTAGGAAACCAGGAATTCCAATGGAATTAAGGAAGGGGGGGTTTTTTTTCAAGATTGTGTTTCAGGATGTGGAGCACACTTTAAGGAAACTTCTTTATTTATTTTGTTTTTTCTAGGATCCTTTTAGGAAATTTTAAGGAGAAGTTTAGAGAATTGCAGAGATGGGTTATATAATTGAAGGTTTTCCAAGGATCTCTGCTTATTTCTTTTATTTTTTTTAATTCACCGATTCGCACAGAATCAGGAAATTGGTAGAGTAGGCTTGTAAAGTGTGGTAAGCTTCATTTTTACCGTGAAATTAATTGAAGTATTTCTTTTCTAAAGCTGTCAGAATAATTTTTAAAGTTCGGCGGGCATCCCTTAGGATTTTGTGATTTTCGCACAATTTTACTATTCGCTCTGTATAAAAAGCTATGGCGAAATTCATGTTTCTATTTGCATAGGTTCGTTCCTACTGTGAATTATTTAATGACCTCACCTTTCTCAAATTATGTTTGTCAAGTGCTCCTTTTTGGAAGATGATATTCACATTTGGTGCATGTTGGCCAGTGTATTCGGCAGGGAAGGTTTTTCTCCCACACACACTTATTGGACAACCATATAGCAATTAAGTAAGTTTTTTTCTCTAAAGAAATGAGAATGGAAAGGAACTTCATAAATAGGAGGCTATCCAATGGTGAGGTGACTAGATTCGACGAAATCTCTACAAAAATTTTGAAAACTAACCCTTTATTGAGCGTTAATATTTTGCAAACGCTCATTAAAGAAGTCTAAGATACTAAAACCTCTCTCAATGAGTGGAAGCAGGAAGTAATTGGCCAACTATCGAAAAAATGCAGACTTGCATCAATATAACATCTGAAGAGGTACGTCCTCTTGCCAATGTCATCAAAATAATTAAGGACATGATATTTGAATGCAGAAGAGTCGCAATAGAGCATAAACTAAGGAGGGAGACGTAGATCATTCGTATACCGACCATATTAACACTTGGAGAATTATACTAGAGCAGTCGTCTACAGATTATAAGTCGCCCCTGGATCTTACTTTCATAGACTATGACAAGCCAATCGATTTCGGATCGATCAGACAAAACATGAGTGGTTAAGTACGACCAGCAAATGTCAAAGTGACTCCATATTCGCCATTTTTGCAAACCTAGAAATGTCATGATGAACTAACTGAGACACATTTCAATTGAATACTGCCAGCATTTTATCCATAAGTCAGAACGACATCTTCGTCGGTAAGTTGTGTCCCAAAGATGTGAAACGTAGACAATTGACTTGGGTTGTGACCCATACACTACTATATACATAGTGTTCGTCAATTAGTATTTTTGTCTAATCCAGTGTATCCTAGACCTCGGCAACAAAGTGAACACCTAAATCTTGTAGTGGAGCTTCGTAGACAATCTGGTCAACCGATTATGGCCTGAAACAAAACAATTATAGCTAAATTCAGAAGTCTAAACCATTTCAAAAATGAACTGAAATCGAATTCGAACAATAGTGTATGTTGAAACCCATATTCACGATGATTTTTACAAATATACAGATTGGAACTAAAGCTCTATCCATATAACGTGAATGTAAACCTCATCAGCGTTCAATGGCTTTCAGATGTGTAATTTTCTTCATATTTTCTTGAATCTGTTATTTGAAACCAACCTAAAGCTGTAGACCCAAATGAAAACCCTGGAAGACCTGCATTTCTTCGACAATGAATGCGATATAGAATAAGATGAAATGGCTGTTTTATAAAACATTTACAAACCTAATGCTGACCGTTGACCTGATTGGATTACTTCCACCAAATGTCATATATATGACGTAAATGGTGTGGTCTCCGATTTAGACTGGAACTGGAATGAAAACAAATTAAGCCAGTATAGAAAAATTTACGCTGAGTTTGTAAATTTGAAAAGTAAAAGTGGTCCCATGATTGCTCCTTACGTTACACTATTGTGAACAATTATCAAGGCAGACACTCTTTTTTTACAATACTTGACCTTTTGAAAAGCTTTTGTGGAACCAAATAAAACAAGAAATGAAAGCAAAATTCTCCTTAAGGACATCATCATTGATTGGGCGATTAGCAGCATATACCAAATGCACTTCTGTTGAAGTTCACAAAGAAAGTCAAAAGGGCCTAAATAGAAATGAGACTGATTAAATATTCTTTACGAGAGTTGTTCCTTCTAGACAGTTTCTAGAGCTATTGATACTGGGAGCCTTAAAAACCAATGTATAAAATTACTGTTTTTTTTAAGATGTTACCAAAGGTCAAAAGTTCAGAGCATACCCTATGATCCCGCACACAGAATGTGTGAGGGTGAGCTCGGGTTACAGCTCGTGTAATGCGGCATAGGAAGAATTCTACAAGAGATCAGGCTAGAAATTTCGCCAGAGCAATGACCGTAGAGATAGCGATAAAAGAGAGATAGATAGAGATATAGATATGTCATCGCCAATAAACCGGAAGGCCTCTTTTGGACTTTGTCTAACGCGAACAATGCAGTGCTTCCAGCCACTACCCAAATATGAAAGCTATATTCTAATCTAGGCCTGATATGAGAGTTGTAGACTTGTGCCAAATCTGATGGAGTAAAATATTTCTTGCATCTTTGTAATAAACCCAGGCATTTCATCGCGTTTTTGGCAATACCAAAACTGTAATCAGATCAACTAAGATTGTTGTATATCTCAATGCTTATAAGAAGTTAAAAGATGGTGAGTTCGAGATATCTACGCCATATTTCCGTCGATGGCAAAGATATCTCGAACTTACCATCTCTTAAAATGGAAATAGGTTGAGTGAGAGTTGGAGAACGTTTCAGCCCAAACAGACAACTTTGCGTTCTGGAAGCATTATACAAGACTCGACAAGACTCATAGCTTAGTGAACTGAACATATGGCTTCGTTTGTCAAGTATACATTCTCACGGGAATGAGCTATAGTGCCAAACGAGTACACGAAATCAAGAGTGCTGTCGTCTCCAAAACTATGAATATGATTGAAAGTGAGAGCTAGCAGAGATTATTAATAAAAATGAAAAAAGAGAGTAGGAGAGAGCACAGAACCTTGCGGTACACCAACATGAATTATGAGACGGTCCGAAGTAACTCTGTCCAATATAACTTAAATTGAACAACGGGAGAGAAAGCTTTCAATCCATTTTAAGAAAAGAGGGTCTAAACCTATAATGCTTGAAGTTTAGCTAAAAGAACAGATGCCAGACTCTATCTAAAGCCTTCGAGATATCTAATTCGATGATCTCAGATTCACCAAAATTATGGAGACATTGATTCCAACTCTCGGTAAGGAATGCTCTAGTTAATCTCCAGTAGAGTGGCAAGCACGAAACTCGTATTGGCGATCGCTAATAAGGTGATGATTAATTTCTAGATATTTCATCAATTGGGTGTTAATGAGTGTTTCGAAAACCGTCAAAAGAATCTAATGATGAATAAGTGGCAACATTACATCGTCAAATTCCTTCTAATGTCGGGAAGCTGAAGTTGCTGGGCTGGCAGATATACTAAATTTTAGTACAACATATTTGTCAGATCTCATTAGGAATTACAAAATCGTTGGAGCATAAGAAAATATGCGTTTGACATTTCAAGATTGATTTTGGTAAGGAGTTTTAAGGATTGTGCATAATCAAACAAAACAAGATAAAAATTTGATTAGAAAACAGTTGAGAAAATGATTGGATGCAAGGGATATATTAAAAGTTTTCACATCTTAGAAAAGAATTTACTCGACAATTTTTCTGCAGAATTTTTATAAAAAAAATTTGTGAGTGGTTGAACGTAACCAGAGTTAAGTTAGTGCAGAAAAAACTGAGATTTCAAGGCCAACACACCACGCAAAAATCAATAAAACTTTTGTAAAGAAAATCTGTCTGTTCTGCTGCAATTTAAGTGTTTCTGTTTTTCCTGAATTGTGATATTTTCCTTGAAGTATGCGCATCAGTTTTTTTTATTTATTTAAACAGAAAAAATAATGCTTATCAGCCTCTTCTAAATATTTTTAAGGGATTGTCGAGTAAATTCTCACGAAAAAATAAATTTTTTTTATTGATTTGTGGACGTAACATTTTTTTTCCAGAAAATTTTTCGAAAACTTTTCTTCAGAATTTTTATACACAACCACAAGAAATATTGGATTCATCTGAAAATCACTTCTTTGGACAGTCGTCAGCCAAAAATTGTGCATAAAAAATCTAAAAAAATTTTGAATCTATGTAGTTTCTAAAAAAAAAAAAAAATCGTTGAGGCTACATTTTATCAAAGCAGTTGCTATTGCTAGCAGTCAAGTGTGTTTTGTGCCGTTATCCTATTTGCATTGTCGTCGTTTCCCTCGATGTTCTCGTTATTGTCTTCTTTTGATCCTTGGGACTCATCTTTAGCCCTCAGTCCCTCAGTTTCGCTGTATTGTTTTCCTCCACGGATGATGCGCTATATCAGCCGTACTGTGTGTCATTCTCTCTTAGGAGTTAGGGATGGCGGGAATAGGAGAAAAGGAGGGATAGGAAATGGATAGTTAGAAGAACTTAGGATTCGATGGTTCCTAAAGAATTGGTGTGCTTCAGACACACTCTCTGAGTGACTACCCGCGGTAGTAATCACCTTTGTGGTCGTAGAAACTTAATCTACCATCATGTGGATGGTGTGGATATTACTAGCCTCGGGCACTGTTAAGAGCAGGGTGAAAGGTATTTAAAGGTTGCTGGTATGAGAAGGTCCGGCAGGTTATTTATAACTGGGTTCGGGTGGTTACGAACTTTGTCGACTTGTTTGCAAGTTCGAAGAGATACTCCTTTATTGGGGTGATGTTGGCTGCTTCGTAGATTGCCCTGTTTGGGAAGTGTTTACCGTCGCGGTTCTTCTATGGAACCCTGTGCATGCTCTTAGGATTTTCCTTTCGAGTATGCTGAGGCTTTCCATGTAGGTAAGAGAGATGGTGTGCCATATGGGGAAACAATAGATGATTATTGGCCTGATAAGTTGCTTATAGAGCAACAGTTTTGTTTTTGTGAAGAGTCCGTCCCTGACGTATATTATAGCGCTGAGTATGTTGAAATTAACACCCAAATACTTACCATTATCTGTGGGTTTGTTTATTCCCCCATTATAGGTGGCTTCTATTAGTTTCGATTTTTTGTGTTTGCAAATTTCGACCCGTGTAGGGTCTCCGAATGCTGATCAATTGCAGATTTCTGAACGTTTATTTTGATCCCCCATTTTTTGTGGTAGGCGTCGAGTTTTTGGAGTTGTCGCTTGACTCTTTTCATAGCCAGAATCGGGCAACGAAATTGAGCGTACCTGAGAGAGTCATCTGCATAAAGAAGTGACGTGCCATTTTCATTGGGGGGTTGGTCAGAAGTGTAAAGGTTAAAGAGAATTGGGCCTAATATGGAGCCTTGGGGTACGCCGGCTTCTACTACCTTGAGTGGTGATTTGTGATTTTCAAGCTCCACGTAAAATTTTCTAGAACTAAGAAAACTGTGGATTAATCTGATTATGTGAGTAGGAAACCCGAATTGATTTAATTTGTAGGTAAGCCCTGCTGGCCATACTGAGTCGAAGGCCTTTTCGACATCAAGGAAGCAGCCTAAAATGCACTCATTTGTGTTCAGAGCGTTGTTGGTGGCATCTGTATGGAATTTGAGTAATGGGTGGAGTGTCGAGTGTTTTGGCTTGAAGCCGAATTGAGACTCTTGGTGGATGTTTTTGTCTTCACAAGTGTTGAGGACTTGTTGTTTTATGACCTTTTCAAAGAGCTTACCCAAGTTTGAGATCAGTGAGATCGGTCTGAATTCTTTTATGTCCTTAGACGAAGTTTTCTTTGGAATGGGAAAGACACGTGAAATTCTCTAATTTTCTGGGAAGTAGCTGTTATTTACGCAGTTATTGAAGACTATTGATAGGAAGTCCAGAGCTATTGGGGGTAGTTTTTTTATAACTGCATTAGAAATTTTGTCTGGACCACTAGATTTCTTGCCGTTTATTATCTTTGTTAAGACGAAGAGTTCGACAGGGTTGGTAAAGATGCCTTGTTGTCCATGTTGTCCATGCTGAAGAAAGTTTGTGGCAAGGCCTCGTGTGCTAGGATGGTGTTCATATTTCTGTCGACCTCTGAGGAAAAGGTAGGGCTTCTAAGGTCTGAGTTGTCCTTGAAGGTATTCTATTGCTAGCGCCACCGGTTTACGCTTTTACGCCATCAAATCGAGTCATCGTTGCTGGTTTTTTATTCTACCTAATCAGCATTTGTAAATTATAAGTTTTGCAGTAGCTATAGGGTGGGGCAAAGTCCCTCTCCCCAATGAAATTTCGAAATCATTGAGAGGAATATAAAAGGAGGAAAATAGATCTCTCCACCTGCGATTCGCTAGATCTATTTGCTTATTCTAGGCGAGTCTTCAGGTCTCAAATAAAAATTTTGCGAAACGATTTAAAGCGCAAAAAAAAACTAATATTGGGCTTCCAAATTAATCTAAAAACAATTCAACCAGCCTATCATCGTCCTTTACTTCCCTCGCAATAGAAAACAAGAAAAAAATTAAATATCCAAAAAGTGTATTTCAACTCACGTAAAATTTCGAATTCTAGTATCGAGTTGGAACGAGAAAGTTTCCATATGTATGTAAGTGACAGAATCTGATGAGAACCAACACAAAAAAAAAAACGGGAGATATTCTATGGAAAAATAAAATCTAAAAGTTTCCATAAAATCAAAACTCTGGAAAAATGTTTTTGTAATAACGGCGACATAAAACAAGAGCGCACAAGACAATGCAAGACAGACAGACTCCAATTTTTCGGGTCACTTGTATCCTTCGGGATGCATTGAAGTGCACTGAAGCCACCACCACTCACTCACTTTGTTCACTGCTCGTACCTAGAATAAATTGTTATTGTAAAATGTAAAAAGTTCCCCGGCTCATAGAACAATTCCAATGGATTCATCCTCTGTTGAGAGAGAGTTGGGGTAGGTTTCAATTTCGTCCCGGAAAATTGTTCAAAATTACTTCTGATCCACCACAGCTCTTGCAGTCTTCATTTGAATTTAACTTTGCACTATGGTCGGCAGATGGATGAGAAGAGGGACTGGGTAGATGGAGTAGGAGGATTACCAGGATTTTTTCCTAATATAATCGAAATGAACAAAAAATTACAAAAGAAAACAACTCGAACGAAATCATGACACACTTTCTAAAGGTTATAAAGAACGCGAATATCGTTTTTCTCTACAAATGTGGGGGGGGGGGGGGGGGGGGGTCACTTCCATGAAGGGGTTGTAAATAAAACTTGTTGTGGAAGGCCAATTTATAAGACAAATAGTCCATTGAGCAGAGTTATGAGATCCAACAGAAGATAAGAAGACCACGACGCGATTGTCCTCAGAAGAAATATCTCCTTCTAGCCTCGACTAATTTGAGGGAGACCAAGACGTTTGTAACATTCCACATCCCTTGATTTATGGTGTGAACTTAATTGAGATTGTTTCACAGTTTCTATCTCAGGAGTAAGTTTAAAGGTGTCAGGATTCAACCTTTGGCATATATTCGAAAGCTTTATGGACTTTATATGCCCTTCAGATCCCCTTGTCGTAAGTGTTTTTGTTTTCTTCTTCTTCTTCTTTAAAATAAAAAAAAATAAACAAAATAGAAGCGAAAACCCTTTAGCTGCATCCACTGCGATATTTGTGGATGACTCTGTTGCATTTCTTATCAGCTTCCCAACTAATTTATATACACAGGCAGGTGCCACAACGCAACTCTGTACGGACACATGAACGAGCCAAGAGAGACGAACAGACGAACGGGGTGGGTTAGCTAGCATCCTGTGATAAGATGGCTTAATTAAATTAGCTCTGTCGCTATTATTTGCACAGGGAGCAAGACAGTGGGCGGCGAAGCCCATTAACTAAGAAGACGTGATATTGGATCCTTTCCCTTGGCCATGTTCGTTAACAATAAAATCCGTGGCTGATGGCAAACAGATCGTAGAGAGTAGAGGACTGGTGTACTCTTACCGCCAAGAATTTAGGAAGAGGTTCGGGACGGTATAGGTATCTACGTATATTGTGCGACACGACTTCATAAATATTTGCCGCATGGAACTGGAGATGGGTATGAGAAATGTCCTTTCTCACTTGAGCTAATTTACGCAACGAATAGTGATTTGAAGGGCGATGAAGGCCATGCAATTGGACCGGATCCGGTTGTTTATCGATAGTGACACTTACTCGAGGAGCGTTAATTGAAAATTTACGTTAATTACGGGAAAAATGGCGCCATCAACTTACATTTATGCTCAAATTGTATTTTATTAGAAAGGAAATTTATCTTTTGTAGGATGTAAAGACCTTTTTTGAGGAGAATAGCTGCTCTTTGGTAGTGGTGCTAAGATATGGATGTTTTGTGCGCGTTTCTATGTATTATCATCAAATCGGTTACATTTTTCCTTCATGATCTTGATCAATTGCTCAACTTTGAACCAAAACGCATGGAACTTTTGAAAATATTATAGGCTCATTAGTCAGGCGAATTACGAAGCATTTTGTGCTGAATGTTAAAAATGAGTAGAGAGCTGTGGTTTTAAAAATGGAGTCGCAAAACTGGATTTGATAGAACCTACTGACCTGCTGACAACACGGAATCGAAACATTTTCAGTGGCCTCGGTACGGTAACTCAGTCGTAATCGTCAACATCCTGGGTTCGAATCCCACCTCTTAGCTTCCTTCACATTTTGTCTATCCCCACTCCTATAACCCTCCCCTTTATACCTATATACCTTAGCACGAATGGATTCTATTTATGTAAGACAGACAACATTCAAAGGACTTATCATGACATAACACGAATGTCCTAAGCAAGGACGTCCACCTGAAAACATCTGTGACAACAACCAACAGAAAACAGTAAGAATATATGATTGAAAAATCTACGGTTATAGTCGTATAAAACTGAATAAAAGGCGGGGGTTATGTGGAAGCCTCATGAGCCTAAGTGCAGTGCAGGGGGGAAACGAAATAAAAAATTTATCAAGAACTTGTAAGATCTGTTTTCCTACATAATGATCAAAGAAGTTGTGCCTTATAAAAGCTAAGAAGGATGAGTGGTCGAAACCTCCATAGTTGGGGTTCTATCACCCTCTTTTCATGCCTTGTGTGGACGAACTTTTAGTGCTAACCCTCCTTATACATGGCTACGCCTATATATCTGGGCCTTTTAACCCCGATAAGACCGTTCTTCTATCTTTTACTAGGGGGAGGGACAAATAGACATCTAGTAAAACCTATAATCAATCCGGGTCAATAACAGAATAAGCGGAACTAGAAAAGTGCAATCAATTCCAAATTATGATTTTTATTTCTTTTCAATTATTCCGCGTTGATTGAGTCCTCTCCAGTCGAGATTACTTACAAAAAAATATCAAATACGCGTCGAGGCTGGAGTTTAAAACGATAACCTTACGTTCGGGGATTACCTACTAAGCAAGTTTTAAGGCGGAAACAATCAAATATTTTTCGAAAACATAACCTCGCATTTATTTAAAATCTCCCGCCCAAAGATAATATCCACTCAATCTTATAGTCGTTTCTATAAATTCCCCTGACCTAGGTACTTTGAAACATAGAAACAACTCAGTGCAGAAAACCCATCCTTCATTTCACATCAAAAACTGACTTGTATCTAGCACAACAGAGGGCGGGGGAAGTTCTTTGATATTTAAATTGCTTCGGCAAGAGTTTTCCCAGCCCCGCGACTAACAGTGGAATAGCGTGCTCAGAGTTTTAATGACCTAGTCCGAAGGGTATAGGTTATTATTTTTTAGGTGCATTGACCTCTTCAAGCTTTTCCACGCGGCATACTTACACACGTACATAAATATCAGTGAATAATAGAGGAACTCCTGATAGTTACAAACCGACTGACCATGACATGTGACTTGTAAATATTTTATGAAAAATCGCTAGTAACGATATAAAGAACGCAAAGCAAAGTTGGATGGGGTTAGTGGAGGCATATAAGACTTTTTATTATTAATCAGGAGGACACTGAACTTTCTCTCAAACTACGACACAACTCAAGGACGAAATAAATTAATTTTAGAAAAAATCAATTCCCTCAACTCTATAGGGACATATAAATTATTTCTGTGGTTTGGCTATATAATCAGCGTACGCTGCAAAAAAAAAAAAGGAAATGAAAGCAGTGGGAATTACCGTAAATTTAATTTTCAATGGCAAAATAAGCAGACAAACTTTACCCAGAGAAACAGCTTTCTCCGTCAAAAGCCGCAATCAATCGAGTCTCAAGGCTTTTTACACGTTTGTACGCATGAACCAAGAAAAAAACAACAACAAAATGGAAAAGAAAGAAAAAAACTGCAGACCCAGTCTGTAAAAAGCATAAATTTTATGCACATTCCCCACAACATTTGAATCCTTTTAAAATTTTAACTGGTGCGTATTATCCCTTAATCGGAAGGATTGTAAATCATCCCCCCCTCAATCCCGTTCCCTTCGTCTTCTCTTCCGCCAGCCTTCCTCAACCAACACAGAAGCACTCAAAATTGCAAAAATATCCTGGAGCCGCAAATTGAGTCGATTTCACTACACTATCTTTCCGCCACAAGCTTCCGAATGAGTTGTGACCTATACAAACAGAGGAGTACCATAAATTCGTGCATAAGACTGCACACATGCATGCATACATATACACACGTATCAACAACCATCCTGCAGCAATCACACGAGGAAAGATGCCTTCTGACGAAAACCTTTTAGTTTGAAACAGGAAACCCTGGAGGCGGGCATTTCAGCGGGAAGGAAGCGGCAATTTCATAGAGCAAATCCTGGCATATATCGCGAACGACTACTACAACAAATCCGAGTTGTAACCAATACATTCGTGGGGGGGCCTCTTTTCCACCTCGCCAATACTATAACGTTCTCCTGCTCCAGGTCTTATCGTTTTGCCAACCACGTTTCGAATTGGGGGTGTATAATGCACAGGCAGGCGTCAGCAGTCATCGTCCCGACGGCGTTCAGGTCAAAATATGACCTTGCAGAGTTGTGTGTGTTGCAAATATTTTCCGAAACCCCCGTTTTTGTTGAGGTGGGATACTTATACTTCCCCCCTCACCCTCCTCAACCCACTCAGCTATCACCCATTGACAAATATACACAGAGGAAGCTTTCCATCAGTAAATGAAAATAAACCAAGTGAGGGAGAGGAGAGATTACTGTATAAGGATTCAAGAGGGATTTCTACTTTAGTGGTTGTGTGCTACTTTTCCAGGGCATCTCCAGACCACGATTTTGTAGTAGCTATGGTTCAGGATAGGAAACACAAACGAAAGGGCGATGTAAGAAATTTTTAGAAATTCAAGTTTTTGTCTCTTTCCTTCCTCTTTCCGGTTACATACTCAGGAAAGTAAAAGGATAATCATCCTTAGAATTTGCCAAGATCTTCCACAATTACATAAAACTGGAAGAGTGTAAGCGCCGGCCGTGTGTGCGCCGACAAAGAAATGGTTGAATATAAATGGATAAGTTTTCCAGCTCGCATCCTTTCCACCCCCCATTCAGTTAAACAGGTCACGTGACCTTCCACAAGGTCGTTTGTCCAAATGCAGCGCATAAGATAGAAATTCTGCTGCTTTTAGATTCGCCGCCGTTCTACTTCTGGTGCTGCTATTGTTATTTGCCGTTGGATGGGAGGGGGGAGGGGGGGGGGGGGGGTTGTTGTCATACAATAGTTTTGCTATGGACTGGTCAGGAAGCTGGAGAGGAATGGAAGTAGTACTGATGGTTTTAATAATTTCACAGGAATATTTTTCAATTGAAAGGCGGCGGCGAAATCTGAGTATTTTTTTTTTTTACGGAAATACATACATAAAAAATAATCAGGCAAACATATTTCCGTCATTTTCTTTCGGCAAGGATATTTGTAAGATGATTGATCAGATTTTTTCCACAGCAAATTAAGGGAGCGATTATGGTGCCACTAGTACTTTGTAGACTCGCCAACATTTAAGGTCTTACAACAGTTGAAGAAAAATTATTCAGTCATCGACTTTCAAATTTCTCTATCTTCGGCAATGGCATCCTTATGACAAATATGGAAATTCGTGGTTTTACAACTGCAACTGGAGGCTTTCCTTTGATACTTTTAGCGGATAAAAGACGTTCACTGTTTGTGGTTCATGTTTGGCCATCTTTGCTCGAATTTACTTATTTTCATTATACTGCTCGCATGAACTCGGGTATATTCGGCAATATTCGTTCATTCGTTTAGGAACATTGACTCGCAAAAATTCACCTGTAGTCGTATGAACCATGAAAAAAATTCTCTAAACTGGATTTATACTTCATCGTTGACGATTTAGCTTTTCGTAGAAGTATACAATTTGAACAATGGAAAGTTGGAGCTTTTCTACAGAATAGGAGAATTAGATGAAATCATTTTCAGGCAAAATAATTAACCGAGTATCTAACGAAGAACTTTGTAGGCGCTTAGACTAAGGAAGGATCGACGTAGAAATATAAAACGACACGAGCTACGACCTCGAAAAAGTATCACAGGAACTTTCTGCCAAGCCACCGAAGCTTAGGAATTGTTTCTACCCACTATAATCCCCTATGGTGCAATCTCAATGTTACCACTGTTCGAAACTGGTCAATTTAACGTTCTTTTATCAATTCTACACCAGTGGAGATGAACGCAGACGATTAGACAAAGTACTGCAAGCAATCACCACGTTAATAAATATAAATTCTAACAATGCACCGGCTGAAGTGGATGGCCCACCATATAACAACAAGAGTAGAAATTGCAACTTCAAAGTATTTGCAAAACTCAGTTTCTTTCTACATCTCCGGTTACAAAAACAGATTTTTCGTGGCGTACTGCAAGGTTCAATTATGGGTCCACTACTATTTTGTTGTTATGATTAAAAACGTCTGCATTAATATATACGCTAATGACGCGCAACAAATGCTATCATCTTCTGTATAAGACCTCCTAAAACAGAATATTCAGTTATTAAACGCTTACCTTAACAACAATCAATAACTGCACTAATAATACTGGTAAGCACTAAATTTCCGCTTCTTACACACATAGTGAAAAGTCTAGACATTAATTTTTATTAAAAAACATGAGGAAATTGTGATACACAACTCCTCCAATTAGAAAAAAGCCTGTAACAACGCTGATGGTACTTCTTGTCATAATTATATAGAAACAATGTTTTTTGCTGTTTTTATATGATCATCTACAACAGTAAAGATACAAATACTTACCCTTGAGGGATCCCTGAACTTAAGCTAAGAAAGCCCCAAACAATGTTCGACTTTACTACTCAAACCAATCGAAATTCAAATAGACTCGATATACATAGGTAAGTATAGTTGTTGCGTGTATCACTTTCGGCCTCTAATTTCGCAGTATAAAATCAAAACTGAGCAAGGGTTCAAATTCATAAGAAGCATCTACCAAAAGGTGTCAATCAATCTGTTCAGCCATCGATTTAAAAGTCCTTTATCATTTAAAATAATTCAAAATTACGACAGAACAGCTTTTTTGTTTGTCTATTCAGATTTCAAGTGACATAACAGTTCAAGGAACCCCCTGCATTACATTAGACCGGTCCTAGTAGTCATAGGTCATTGTAGTTTTGGCATTGAACTTAATCACTGCTAATTATTCACGGGTTCATTAGTCGCTTTCTTCGAAAATCGATCGTGTGTCGCTTAACTGATTAATGATCCTCGTGTCTCCTTGGTAATATTTTTGACACCCACAGACACGTCAATGAGGCGCACATGTTGTTTGTGTGGTTACATGCAATATGAAATCAGTGAATCTCGGTGTAAATTTTTCGCAAAAATCATTTCGCGGCAGAAAAAAAAAACAAGATGAACAAGCTTTTTGTTAATTAACTGCAAAATTCTCATCTAGCTTGCGATTAGAGGCCATGAATAGCACCCTGTTTGACATGACTCCATTGATGTTTTACTGTTCAGAAGTGTAAGGACTCTGTTCTTTTTAATTTGAATAGGAGCTTTGAATGACCCTAAGGAACCTTTTTTTTTTTAAGAGAAAGCAAGTTCAGGGGAGAACTTTCACCCAAGATAAAACCAAAATTAAATGGCGTGGGGTATGATTATAGCCTTTATATGTAGAAATTCGAGCACGCAAAAATCAATTAATTTTGTCAAAATTTTAAATGAATATGCACCAGCAGCACCCACCCCTCTGCTCACATCAGAAGAAGATTTATGACAAGTGTCGCGCTGCAGTGCCCGAGTAGCAAATTCGGTGCTGTTATAAAAAATATTTTTTATGATGAATGGGCCTGATGAGCAGATTGTGACATGATTTCCACGAAATGCATCGCAACAAAGAATTCATTTAGATTTCAAAGAAGTGCGAAATTCTTTTTGTGCCCATGCATCCTGAGATTTCTGTTGAATGGATCACAAGTTGGATAAAAAGAGAAGAAAAAGGAGAAGCACCACGTCGTTGGACTAATGCCTTTATTAACACCAGTTGAATACTATCAAAATTTTACGTAGTATAAGTTATCTGAGGTACAGAAATAATAAAAAAGAAAAATTTAGAAAGATCTCAAAGATGGCAAGTAAGAATTAAATTCAAAAATGACTATTGACTCGTTTTCTCATATGCTGACCATCAGAGTTTTGGATATAAACAAATCCCCATCTCACCGAAAGTAGAGTTGAGAAAAAAAGTAACCCGGATTAAATCAAACCGACACATAACAGCCTAGTTAGGATTCTCCAATGAACGTTAAGGCATAAAGCAATTGTTGGAACTCTGGCGACTTTCTAAGTAGTAAAAAAAACATAGAAATAGTGTCTTCAGCTAGTTACCAATTTTTCAGATTCATCCTTTACACAATACAGGAACAAAAATCTGGACTCCCATTAGGCCACTGCATTGGCACATTCAAGCAGTCTAAGTCTCCCAGAAGAGATGGTATTTTCGCAGCTCTACTGCAGCAAGGCTCTTGGTTTTCAAAAATGTTCTACTGGAGTACCTACTACATCCGTTAAGACTGTGTCCATTAGGCCACTCATTGCATTGGCACATTCAAGCCGTCTAACTCCCTCAGAAGAGATGGTATTTTTGCAGCTCTACTGCAGCAAGGCTCTTCGTTAACAACAATTTTTAACTGGAGTACCTATACTACATCCTTTAAGACTTTGTCCAAAGCTAGACCAGAGCAGCTCCCAAGGCGCTGGTAAAACAATCATCATATCCAATCCAAATCTTTAGAATTAGAGTTTTGCATTACCTGAAAGAAGAAGTAGGCCTACAAGGAAAAATCAACAATTTCAGGCCAAAACTGAATGCCTGCAAAAAAAAAACGAAAAAAAATATTAACGCAGAATTTCCCACGAAATGCTTTCTCTAATCCGCAAATTTGTTTTATTTAGCACAAAAGTTCTATTTTTATCGCATAAATTTGTGAAAAATATATTTCTGGAAATATTTTTGTCAAAGCACCATCACCAGGGGAAGAGAGAGAGGCGAACGAACAAGGCATGTCCCAGTTTTCGCAAGCGTTCCCCCTTCCGGGGACCACAGTACAACAAGTTCGATGCTCGAGCCAGAAGCACAACATTAGCAGCGAACTTGTTTGAACGAATGTCCATTATGATAGACCGCAAAAAATATTACCGAACCGCAAACGACGGTATTTATGGCATGCTGACGTCAGTCGTGTAATACAAAAAAAAATTAAAGATTTTCTAAAACATTCACCAAAGCAAAACTATTTCAAGAGCGCCATAAACTCGCATATCTTAGAAAAAAAATAAAAATAAAAACAAAAAAATTATTTATCGCAGTTATCTGTCTGCCTGCCCCAGTCTATGGCCCTCACCTATAAAAATCGCAAAACTCTCACCTGATTTCCACTGTAAACAAAACGTTGAAGGCCGAACCTTATCACCACTGCTACTGCGGGACCATAACAAACCAAAAAGGGGCCATTGGCCGCAGTCGCGAATCGCGATGACTAGCTGGGGTTGCAGTATTTTTGCGCAAAAATTGTTTCGCGCACTTATCAGTAGCCTTCAATGCACTTGTTATCAGTTATTAGGGGTGCGGGCGGGTACGCCTGAGACAATTATTAGGCCAACTCTGTATGAATTTCCATGAAAATCACTCACCACCGATCGCGACAATCTCTCCGTGTTTCACGTGCTTCACTCGCGCGCGGGGGAATTAACCTGAGGAAAACACGACCAAGAATCTCTTCTGAAGGCCGATTACGTGAACAATCCCGGCGATTCGACACTTTACATCTGGATTAAGTGCTGCTGCCATTTAATGGATCCCGTGCGACAGGAATCCTACAGGAAATTTCACAGATTTCACTGAAAGTTCGTATTAAACGCGTTGTAGAATAATTTTATTAAATTCGAGGAGGAATTTTACGGCCCGAAACGTACAGAACAAGAAAATATTTTACAAACGACATCAACACGACTTGCGCGACTAAAATGTCAAACTTGCTGTCATTTTGATTAACAGTGGAGCATATGCCATCTGGTGAAAAATTTGTGTAAAGAATATTAAATTTTTATCATGGACACGAATAATGAAAGCTCTTATTTTGAAGACTAGATGACAGGATAAGTTTTACAATACAAAGCTAAAGATACTGTGTCACCATCTATATACTCATAGAAGTAACGTAATTTTTTGATTTTCTTTGGCTTTCGCGGCGTGTATAAAATAATTTTTATTTTTTTGTATATTGGCATACCTTTAGGCAATTGGAAAAGCAAATTGTAAAAATTTTTTCTAAGAGAAAAAAAAACGGAATTTCAAATTTTCCAGGATTTTCTATTCCAGGAATGAATGAAGGCAGCAATCGTGCAATTTAGCAGGGCATGTGTGAAAAATTCTTTTGAGACAAAAACTTAAAAAAGGTAAATTCCAAATTGACACAGACATTAACGGGTGTAAAAGGGTGAAATCGAAATATGTCTTCTCTAAGAGTGTGGAAATCAAAAAGGCAATGTTTTTCATGTTATGTTCTCGTAATCTAAGATGTCTTTTTCTACCAAATTAATAAATTCTATGAAAAACCGTTGTAAACTCTGCACTGCAAAAAAAATATTTATAGTGAAGGTCAAACAAAACAATCGTCTAATGGCACAAATATTGAACAGGCTGTGAAAACCCATTATTTTGTACAATTGCACACCGATTCAAAATTTATTATTATTTGTCGATTGGAAACACTAAAGATGTTATAAAATAGTATTGCATTAAATTAAAATTATTTAGGAAGTTAAACTTGTTTTAATTAACCCAAAAACTCATTTGTAATATTACCGAAAAATGTGCTCCTCTGCAGATTTGTTGTCAAATTTTCTTGAGCTTGTAAGAGATAGACGTATAAAAACAATATATTTGTCGGAATTTTTATCTCAATTCCAATTAATACAGCCGTACTGTTTCCAAAATCGGTTACAGTTCAGTGTACATTTTGAGCTTGAAAAAGACAAATAGATTTTAGCCAAAATTTGTGCCATTTTTGACTATAGGAATTCTTATTATATGTCAGTGTGGCCCATACTGGGTCGGACTCACTAAGACGGAGAGTTGTGGAGATGAGAGTTCTTTTGACAGTTAACTCTCCACTCGGAGACTAAAAAACAATGTGAGCGACACGACAAAAACGCCGTAATAAACGCTGTCATGTTGGTTCTAATAACATGGCAGTTATGGTAAAAAATGAAAATTGAAATTTGTCGCACGTTTAGGGTGCGTTTGGTAAAATTATGATTTTGGATTGCGTTCATATTTATGAGTTGATAGATTAAAAATATCAGTAAATAACAATGCCGTGGAAAACATCAAAGTTGGTTGAATAACTCTTCTTCTATGTGGGTTCTGTTTTCTATCTTCATTAGCCAAAACGACCACACAAGCAACTTTAATAATCCTTTTTTTATTTATTCCTTGAAATTTAATTGGGGATTGAGAGCTCTTGTCGCTCCCATTGTATTGTTGCGAGCGTGGCCTTTGGTTCGTTATTTAAAACACAATATTAAATATTTAATATACAAGTTCTTTATTCCACTTCTAATCTTATAAAATTCACAATCCTTTAATTAATCAACTCAACTTTAATTATCGCTAACACTGTATTTTCAATTATCGCAATCCAATTACAACACATTCGCCCATTTATTACTTTCGCTTGTTAACACTGCAACGTCTAAGACAAGACTCATTTTCTGGCGGTGACAACTGGTATATTTATACCCTAGAAACTCTCCAGATTATTCTGGAGTGTTCTATTCCAGAAGCTTCTTGACTATTCTATTCATTCTATTCCTGAACCTTCTCGAAGATTCCATCATCGATTCTCCGAACCTGAAGTTGTTTACTCTCCATTGCCAGTAGATGTCATGTCACCAGTTGTCTCTTTCTGTTGCACGTAACAGTATTTTCACGGACGTTTTGTACGGTGTTTTTTACGGCGTTTTTGTCATGTCGCTCACATTGTGTTTTAGCCTGTAGTAACTCAGGGAATTTGTATTGAGAACTACGAAACTCTCTATTCCACTCGACAAAACTCTCGGCTGTTTTAGTTGTGGAGAAGTAAAGAACAATATTTCTCAACTGACAGTGTTGCCTGCTTTTATTGTCCTTTGTGAAGGTACCAATGTACCTATGGTTTTCAAATTAAATTATGGACTCACCGCTATCCTGGCTATATTTGCAAATATAAATTATGGAAATCCTTGCAATACTTACAGAGATATATGGACTTTGATGTCTCAAGATACCCACTAAAAATTTTAAATCACGGAAAAATTGTCATCAATGTGGTCGTTTTCCAGTACAGAAGAGATGCTATAAAAATTTTCAATATGCACGTTATAGCTTGTATGGTAAGAAGGGGTACTGCCGGTCAAGGGGCAATGCCGGTCGGTCGGAAATCTCGAAAAGTACTACACCCACCCACATACAAGACTTTCAGTGATAAATGAGTAGGGAGGTGATGGACACGGAATGACCACTCCAATCGGTCGGAGGCATTCACACAATTCACTGTCAGCGTGCAAAGGAAACGGACTTTGCTTATTTTCCATCACTTTCATGTAATTTTTGGCGAAATGTTTTAGAAGGTATGAACTTAAGATTTGAAAGTAATTCTAGTTTTATATTCATTTATGTAATTGTACAAGGCTCTTTTTAATGTTATTTTAAACATTTTTTTGTACTTTTTTTTTTTTTTTGTATATTTATAAAATTTGATGTTGAATTGAAAATGGGCTCCCGGAGTAATACCGGTCAAGTGATCGCCATTACTGTTGCAAAGAAAACTACATCGTGATGTTGTCCATACCACCACATAGCTCCCATAGGCCACAACCGCTTGATGTGTCCTTTAAAAACTGCCTATAGAAAGATATGGAATCCCATATGATGGGACCGACAAGAATTTACCCCATAACAGCAACATCTGATTATTTTATTTACCCTCGCACCTAACCGGGATTACCCCTATGCATGGACAAAGGCAGTCAAATCTATGTTTTTTTTTAAAATGGCTCCTACTACTTTAAATACGTCGATTATAAAAGTTTTAAGTTTCTACGTTTTTTCATAAGTAGCTTAAGAGGAGTCAGTACTCAGCAAAAGTTTCAATTTAGATACCAGCGAACCTGTAGGTAATAAAATTTACTATACGAAGGTTTGTGTCCTGAAAGTGAGAAAATTCATATAAAATTAGCCTAGACCTAGACCACAGAGCACATTAGAGACATCTACCGCAAAAGACAGAAACTCAACATTCGATAAAACCATACAATTTAAGACGAAAAATGGAAATTTGTAGTTCACATAAATTGAAAATTTTTAACGAGAATTAACTCTCCTAAGTTTTTTTTGCCCATAATTGTTAAATATGCTATTTTGCTTTGTATTTAAACAGCTTTCAAATAAATATAGCAATTTCTAGTCGGTGAAATGTCGAGAGAAAAAACAAGTACTATTAGAGTCAAATAATTATAAAAAGCGCTACTAAAAATGAAAAAAAAACTCGATGTTATTTGCTAGATCTAGGCCTTATCTTTCTAAAACAGTCACAATTTGAAGAAATAAAAATACCTACCCACAGGAATTTGATTTAAAAGATTTCAATTTTTCCCATTTTTACAAGTTTTCGAGCCAATATCTCCATTCCAATACACTTTTTTTAATTTTTGCCGACGTTATTTACTAGACTTCTTCGTTATCTTTAATTTAAGATAAAAATTATTACTCTGCTACAAATAGTTTGCCAGAAATTCGCATTGAAAAATGTATGAAACTTGCAAATATTGGTACTGACTCCTCTTAACTTTGTCATTAAGTGGCCGGCATTTCCCCTTCTTACCCTATTTAGGAAGAAATCGGATCTACATTTTGTCCCCTAATTAGATATGTAATTAGTTTTTCAAGTCCCATAAATCGTTTTGTAGATAACTGCAAAAGAAGTGAATCAGTCCTTCTTAAGATGAAAAAATAGCCTTATTTTGGTACAAAAATGGTCATTTTCAACTCATCATTATGAAGAATTGGTGCGTTCTGAAAAAATTCACTTTCCATGAGAAAAATGTTCACAACAAAGTACTAATGGATGTGAAATAAAGAACGGACGAAATATATGCAAAATATTAAACAACTGCATTCGACCCAAGTGCCAAAGAAACCGTCTTTCAGCGGTAAAAAGTCAGTTATGACGTTAAAATGATCAAAAACAAACCACTCGACTACCCGCTCCTCCCTCTTTAATTTGATACAAAACATAACGTATTTTGGACAACCCCCAATGAGGGGTGGTACAATCTCCATCACCCAGAAATTGTTCACCTATATTTTTGTACTCTAGACTCTAAACCGGTAGGAAACCCCCCAATGCTATACGATCCTCCCACACAGAGTTAGTCGTCCTTCAATATTGTGACTAGGGTTTCCAATCCTGATATCCGGATATCAAATTATCCGGATTATCCGACCCATTTTGACTATTCGGTAATCCGGATATTTTTCCTAAATTATCCGATAATCCGGATATTTTTGATATTTTTTTTTTCAGGAAAATACTGTTTTCTTTCTAACTGTTCAGCTATTCAAAAGATTATACAATTACTTTCTCAAGTGGCAATTTTATTTATTATTATTATTTATTTATTAAAGTTTCTTTGAATAAACAAATAAGTTGTCTTGGATGTTTTTTTATCGAAATTTTAAATAAAACAAGTAAGAAAGCTAGAATTGGTCCAAGATTTATTCTAATGATACCCTAGATGAATGCCCTTATGACCTGGTTAAGACGGGTCAATAAGCTGTCTCTGTCCCAGGAAAATATCTCGGTAATATGATGGTTGGGGGCAGGAATGAAGCATCACCCAACCTACAGATTTCGTGCGGAAGAGGCAGCATACTGAGACTTTCCTGTCTAAACTGGGTCTACATATGTAATATATCACCCATCTGTGTAAGTTTGATTTTCTAAGTGGTTTTTCGCAGATATTTCTAGAATAGTTCGTCGTACAGTAAAAATTATTATAACTAGTTTCATAGCATTTCATATTCTGAAGAACTTTTGAGTACACAAAAAACGTCTAGGACTGATTGTTTTCACAGAATACCTACGTAAAATATCAAAATTTTTATATGGCCCAATTTAGCTCATTTATGAAATTATTTTAACTATTTTTATGACAACGTTGCGTAGAAAATTTCAGCTCTCTACGCTAATGGTCTCTAAAGCAATGTCCAAATATGTAGTGAAAAACTAAAGTTTTGTATGGCAACTCCTTGGAGGAGTTACCCGATTTGTCCCATTTTCGAACTTGAATTAATTTTTTTTTTTATAAAAAAAAGGTCATGTGCAAAATTTCAGTTCTCTAAGTACATGCGTTCTCGAGTTATCGTGCGGACACACAGACAGATAGACAGACGGACAGACGGTGGGTGTTCATTCCATTTTGCTCTACCATAATTATTTCTATGCGTTACAAACGGAAGGACAAACTTAGTGTACCCAATAGATTTCATCTAGGGTATAACAAAACCTACTAAGCACTGAAATTACATGATAACAGTGTGGTTAAAAATTAAATATATTTATAAATAAAATATTGAGTTAATTGCCCAAAAAGTTAGTATATACATTGTTTATGGAGTAAATAGATGTCTCCAGATTCCGGTGTAGGAGTTTTCTGTTACCCGTATGGCGTTATCCATATATAGCGTGATTATCTATATAAAATCGACGATGGCTCGACTTGTTGACGTACCCAACGAGAAAGCCAGCAGTCAACGATGCGACATTTAATTTTTAACCATTTAAGAGCAATCTAGTTTAAAAGAATTGTTAGATGTCCTATTACCACTAGAGACAGCAGCAAAGGAATTAAATAAAAAATTCAGCGACAGTTTTGACCGTTGAATGTGTTTATAAATTTCTATTTGAAAACTTAGACGAGTTTAGAACGAACTTAGGTTAAAATTTATCCAAACAGAATAATAAACGAATGGATGAACGTCGAGATAAAATGCTTATGAAAGTAAATCTTCTTAGAAGCAGGCAATATACCACATCCCATAAATATTTTGATTATAATTCAAAAGGTGCTCCCATTACATTATCAGTCTGCAGCGATAACTGGAAGTGGCAATTTCTTCAATTACCTATGTATGTTGATGAGCAGAGCAACGCAAAAAAAGATGCATTTCTTACAATAAAGCCAGCATTTACAGTTTCAATCAATTACAATTTTGAAATTTTCAATGCAATAACTTTTTAAGATATTCTTTTTTAAAAACAAAATAAATTTAAATCATATAATGTTTTTTTACTATTTATTAATTATAAATGTGCATAATTAAAATATTTGAATAAAAAAATTATAAAACACAATGAAATATTTATTTATTTTGTTTTTTGTTATCCGGATATCCGGATTAATCGGATATTTTGAGTTTTCAGAATTCGATATCCGGATAGTCATTAATGTCGGATAATTGGAAACCCTAATTGTGACACTTCTCATGTTTTCCCGAACTCCCCAAATATGTTAGAGAATCGCGAATGGAGAGTTAGGGAACTTTAATCGGGGAAAAGGAAAATTCTCATCTCCCAAACTCTACGTGTTACGGTATCCGGTCCCTGGTCGCAATAAGTCCGAAATATTGAGCTTAATATGATTCATACATAAAATAAATTACACTTCATGTTGGCCATGATAAAAAAAAACAAAATTAAATACCCTAACAAACCTTAGATAGGGCCTACAAGCAAATCTTTGGCTATCTTCATAATGAGATTTTTTTTTTCACTTTGATGCAATTATTTACTCGGGAAGTAGAATTGATTCTTTTATAGAGCACGTATTTAATGGAATCCGCCTCCATCTAAATTTGGTTATGAATTGAGAGTAACGCTCAGTCAAGCCCAGTCAAGTGCCATTATACTCTCACCAAAACAGCACCGTTGAATTTAAGACCTGGGGTATGTCGACACAGTAGATAATTACTACAAAAATAAAATAGTAAGGTGCCTAATACTGATCCTTGTTGTAACCCAACGACTGAAATCTAAAGTTTATAAAGTTTTTAATCAATTCAGCAGCCAAAGTAGAAATGAGAAAGATAAGAGAAAATTTTCTATAGCTTAAGTAGAAATATTAGCAAGGCTTATAGGCCTTAAAAATGGCTATCGAATTATATTTAGGATCGAAACAAAATTGCCAAAAATTCTGTGTCCGATAGATTAAAAAAAAAAAATCGAGAACTCACCACTAGAAACAGGCAAAAAATAAATAGACCGAAAATCAAAAGCAAACTGAAATCGCCAAGAGTCCAGTAAAATTTCTAATTCATTTCTGTTGAAAATATTTTCCCACAATAACAATAAGCGAATTTTGAACTCCTTCAAGAATGTGATTAAAAGCCCCCAAATCGTGTGAACATATTTCATCGTCTTCAACTACGTACATAGATGCAGCTGACTCCAATTTATCTCAATTCTAATTTGACTCTGTCAAGGCGCCCACCTTTACAGTATCCACCCAGTTGGCGATTAATCGAGGGCAATAAATTTTCATTCAAGAAGGCAATTTGAATAGAAACGACCAGCAAAAATGACCCACACTTGATTGGACATTGGAATTGAAGGGGTAATCCTCCTGCTGCCTGACTGACATAAGCAAGAAACATCTTGAGGTGTCTCGAAAGTTCCATTGACTCCGGAAATTTCTACGAGCGTCCCGTCCTATTCATATATGGTCCGCCTTGGTTGGGGTATCTTTCCGATCAACCACACACAACAACTAGGGAAGCTCTGGCGGTAAAAAAGCGCGCCCGCGATCATAACATAATTTAAGATTTGCGCTTGCGCATACAAAGTAGCTTGTTGTGACTGCACTTTTAGCGACTCGGTAAATGATAAGAAGATGCAAGTCCGCATGTGCACCGGATTCTAGCACTAATGAGTAAATTATATGCTTACGAGGACGATTTAAGATTTCTGCGTAATCTTAATGTGAGAGCTGCGTAGGCGGCCCGACATACGAATCAATGTTAAGGAAGGTCTCGCGAACTTTACCTCGAGCGTTGTTTACAAATCATCTAAGTGCCGCGGGTAGTGAACTTGACGCGCAGTTTGCCACAAATTGGGAACTTAGTGAATCGCACATTGCACAAGTGCACTCAGTACCAGGAAGAGAAAAGTCGACTATGATTAATCAGCTTTTATCACTGATAAGCAACCCACACTTGGCCTCTGTTGTTTGGTTTTCCCAGAAGTGAATTGAATAATTGTGTGGAAGATTTGCGAAGAAGACGCGATTACCTAAGCTGCGCGCATTTTTTAATCTCTTTACGCAATTGATGAATTTTTGGTGAAGATTAAAAATTTTCTCTGTCGCGAATTCTGATGAATATGATTTCGTTGCCAAAACTGGATTTACCATAGACGCAGCAGGGTCATCATCATGGCGTCATCCATGTACAACTTTCACTTGGCCGAACTGCAAAAACATATTCGCGATGAGTTGCAAAACTTTTACAGGTAAAAGGTGCAAGTGGTGTTTAAGGAAAATCCATTTTCGGTGAAATTTTCTCTAAACATCGAAAGCAGCAGAAGGTCAAATCGGAAAAGTTAATGTTTTCCATTGATGACAATCAATAAAATCGCGGTATGCCGTGAAGGAAACTCTCGATCCGCTCGCCTTCTACTTGCGTCTCTCACGTTCCACTTTTCTTTTCAAAAGAGCGGCTCGATAGACGGCTGCCGCTGGACTGGAGTACCTAGTACGCGGCAGGTAGGAAAGGTAGATGCACGATTATCATCGGCACGGAATTTCTTGGCTTACGTTCGCTCACAAAATGTTGAGGAACCTGATTTTAGTCATCAGAAAGAACCAAATTGTTACCGTTATATGCCATACCATATCTACGACGTGCATTGATGGCAACGATTTTCTGCTGGTGTTGTAAAGGATGAAGAACTGAGATGTAACTCTGCATCAGGCCGTTCAGCTTATTACAAAACACGAAGAAAGGCTGAAGTTAAAAAAAACAAGAGAAATTCCGCGATCAAATGATCTCGCGACCTTGCAAGGGTTGCAGTAGAATTCAATGGACGCGTGGTAGAGAACTGGAATGATCATCTGCGCGCGTGGCTGATACAAGTAGCGTTTCTATGGTGCAGTGACCTACTGAACTTCAAGACTACTAAGGCATCTATGTGGTGATGTCGGACTGCAGAACAATTTTGTTGTTTATTTTAGCCTGAATTTTTAGTACAAATTCATCACAGAAAGATGCGATTTTTGTCGATATTTTGGTATTTGAAAATGTTTACGAAACCTAATACCGTAGACACACGGGACAGATCAATGATCATTGACGGAGCAATGATCATTGATTAGGTCGTGTGTCACTGCATCATTGGCTCAATGGTCATTCGTTTCGTGATTGCATCAATTATGCCCCCACAAGCTCAGTCGTTTGCAATTATGCATTGGTTGTCACTTCTTTTAGCGATAAGCGCGCTTTCAGCGGTGAGGAACTGCAAATTGGAAAAATCAGCTGATCTTCCAGCCATCACTGTCAGATGTCATTTGTGAAATTGGCTGATACATTTTTCAAGATAAATTTTGCATGTTTTCCAAATTATTGAATTCTTCAAAAAAATTTCATACATTATAGATGGAAAAAGAGACGAAGAAAAAAGCAAGATTGTGGAAAACTGCTGAAAATTATAAGTTGTGCGAGCTGTGGCGCATTTAAACAAAAGATCTGAGAAAGGCACGAAGAAATAGCCACATATACGCGGATATATCTGTGAAATTTAAGGATATGGGAGTAATCGCCAGTATGCACAAGTGACACATTTAATGGGTCAAATCTAGTCTGTCAAATCTAATTACGTGAAGACCATAATTGCCGTGTGCCACACCAAAACAGGAATGATCATTGGTCCCATTACGTAATTGAACCAATGATCATTGATATGTCCCGTGTGTCTAGGGTATAAGGTAATGCAGAGCCACTCTGCAGAGTATCAAGGGCGAAGAATCCCAAAATTCCGGAATTTGACTTACAACACAATTTAAGGAAATATGGAAAATTGAACTAAGTTAGTTAGTTGTAGTGTTTTGAGTAAACTTACCTTTATTAAAGCTATAATGAAAAGATTCAAGAATATTCGTAAGACAACACAAAAAGTCTAGTTGTAGTTGGCAAGTATTGTTTATGAAGAAATTAAAGTTCGTGAGTCATTCATTGTCAAATGACAATTTCAGTTTTCTCGACCGAGGCTGTATATCTTAAGAAAATCGCCTGTGTGTGGTGGTGAGTGTGTTTAAAAATGACTGACCTCTTTCCAAGGGCATTGAAAGGGGACCGATTCCTTAATGAGACGGCAGTCTTAAATACTTCACCGGACTTGAGCTATTCAATAAGACTTGGTAGAGGTCTTCTGATATCGACCCACTTCCAAGACTGCAGTTGCAGGCTGGAACGAAGCCTACAGTTGTTCGACCATTTCACATTACTATTCTGCACCATATTGATACTCTCTCTCTACTGCCAAAGAAGTTAATGTCTAAAACGGTGAAATAGTGATTTTATCGCCTTTCCACTGGGGAAGATTTTAAAAATCTTCAAGAACACAAGGCATGTTCCTCCGTTCCTGCCCCACATCATACATGAAACCAAAGAGTCTCCACATAAGATTTGCCTCACTTTATAATTCTTAAAATCTCTGACGAGTGTTGTGGACGTGGTCGATGAATATATAAAAGAAGTCTCCTTTCAAGCTTGATTTTACCCCTCAAGCATACCGTTTCTAGCTAGGATGCGTTCATGTGATTAGTTCCAAGGTAGATATGCTGACTCATACTTAAATGGGCTGTGAAATGCGATTGTAATGCAAGCATCAAACCAAGAATCACTTCTTTCACAAGCCATGATATACAGAAGTCACTGTATGGGAGTTAAAGGATCGGATCTGAATCGAATAGTCCCAGAAAAAGCAGACGATTGTTAAAACTTATCAAACTTATCAAAAATAAATAAGACTTCGTCAGAATGACAAAAAAAATAAAAATCGCGATCGATCAGACAAATCTATTTTTCAACTCTCCCTCCTCCAACTTTCGGAACTTTCTTTTCAATAAATTCACACGTGAAACAAGTGTGTGCCTCTTCACCTTCCATTCCGACTTTTGTTATCGATCGTGTGTTAATAAATGTCCGAGGTTATGATCAGTCTGTCAAGATTATCGTTGATCGTAATTTTTACCACCGCACCGATTGAATTGAATCAAAATTTAAAATAGATCGCTTGGAATTCTCAATCTCGACTCTTCCAGTTGAAAACCTGCACTTCTGGAGAGCTGGACAATCCACACATCAAGCGAAGAGCCGAGGCCTACAACAAGCTCATTTTTTCCCACTTAAATTCGATATTGCACCGCAAAAATCAGCCTAGCCCGAGCCATACTGGGAGCTGAGACGATGCAGCCAGCAGCAGTGAACCATTCGTTCGTCACACCGTCATCATTGTGACTGTGATTCTATTAAGCCTGCGCAGTGCACCAGCAGCAGTAGCAGCAGCGCACTTTTTAAATCCACTTTCTTCTTCTCTTCTCTAAGTACAAACTCGAAACCAAAGTGATAGTCAGTCTGACTTGTATCAACAACGCGAACAGTTCAGTTCTTCCCGGTGGTAGAAACGATCCCGATCGTATGTGCGCGCACAGATATTTCTCTGTTTCATTTTTTGATAATCATTTTACATATCGCCGCGCAGTTGTTAAGCCCGCTGCTTGCATCGCGATCAATCTCCAGCCACCATACCTGTGTTGCTCAAAAAAACTAACGATTGCCCAATTTTCGGGGATTGCGATTTAAAAAGTATTACGCGCATGCGTGTTTTCTTTTCGAATTTTTACTTAAATGAAGTTTATGTGCGCAAGGTGCAACACAAAAAAATGATTTCTACCGAAATCGATAGGTGAACAGGATCTTGCAGTAGTAGTAGCAGCAACAACAACAACAACAGCACCAGTAGCAACAGTAGCAGCAGCAGCAGCAACAAAAACTAGTGATCGACAGTTTCATTTGTTACTATCTTTAGTATAAGAAGAAAAAGAAAAAAAAAGTAGTGTGCAACACTCATATGTGAGGAGGAGGTTAAAGACCCACTCGTGCAACGGCAAATCTTATAAAGAAAATATTTTTTTTTTTTTGTAAAATAAAAAGTCGCGGAGAAAGTGATCTTATTGAATTTTCTGATCGTGAACCGAAGTAAAGTGAGGTCTACTGCAACTGCAACTGCAGCAAAAGTTTTTGATTATTGTGGCCGGGCCAGTGCAACTAATTCCGTTGGATATTGAAAAATCGCCTCGTTAAGTGAAACGCACTCTTTTATTAAAGGTAAGTTGGCCTTGCTGATCGTGTGAAAGCAGTTTTGTGCATATATGCCAATGATTTTAATTGAGTAATATCTCTAGATGATTTCAATAGCCTCGATAAGTTTTTTTGTTCAGTTTTTCAGTTTTTTACATTTACTACAAGAATTTGCGACATTTATGATGTATGTAGATCTGTTTTACATGCTTACACAAATCTTCTTCAAAAGCTCTCTAACACAGAAATTTTGATTTTTTTATTTAATTTTAATTTATGCACAGAGTTAAAAGTATGAAAAAATAATGAGTACCGCAGCTGCTGAATTTTTTCAACGCTCTGGGATCTTACATAAAAGATTGGGTAGAAGAAGGAAAAAAAAAACGTTTCAAAGAGCTTCTCTCTCACAAACTTTGAAGGCTTTTTTTTTAACTTATGCAACCCTTTCGTTTCTTCGTAATGCTATGCGACAGTAAAAAGTGGTATACGCGTTCAAAAATTGGACTTTCTAGTGTCGTGTGTAGAAACTGATTTCACTTTTGGCCAGTTTTCTGTAGTAATAATGACTTTCGTGTATAAAATTTTTAGAACTAGAAACTCGAAAATATTTTTGTTTACTGAAAATTTTCACATTTTTTATCAGGCAAAATGATGTTAAGGAAACTTTAATCATTCTTGGAATAGCGACGATATATCTACATCCAAGGATCAACAATATTAGGACAACATTATATAGAAAATAAGGAAGTTTTATAGATTTCAGTAGTGGTCTTTGTAGTCTCTCACACAGTGGCGGATCCAGCTAGGGGGCGCGGGAAGACCACAGAAAAATTGCATCTTCTGAATTCTTCTACTGCACTTTTGTGTAATGTAAGAAAAGCGAAAGAGACTGCTTTTCGTGCGTATCAATTGCATTCATGTCTAGAATTGAAACAAGTCGACAAGACTGCACAGAACACCTAGAAGTCCATTAGCCGGAGAGAAAAATTTCCTTTTGATCAGAATTGAATAGCAAAGGCTTCTGGTCCCCAGTCAAGACCATCAAGAACAACTTCAGGAATTCATCTATACCTTCACTACTTAATATCGGTGAAGTGGTTGTTGACTCCCTTGATCAAGCTAGTATCTTCACTGGTAGATTAGCTTCAAATTCTCTATAAAACAGCCAATACACATCCGTAAGAGGGATGTGTTCAAGGTCCTTAAGGAAATCAACGCCTCCAAATCCGTAGGTCCTGATGGTTTCTCACCCCTGTTAATTAAAAACTGTTGCCTCATATTTGGCTAAACCTTTGCGCAAACTATTCTACTGATCTTATTCGACAGGAAAATGGTTCCAAATGGTTGGAAAATAGCTCACGTTCAGCCTATTCCCAAGAAAGGTGGGGGTAGCGACGCACGCCTCAAATTATCGACCAATTGCAATCCTTCGATTCTTTCAAAGATTTTTGAATCTATCGTTAACTCCAAATGAATGAAGTATCTAAAAAAAAATTAACTCATCAATGATCAGCATTATTGCTTCCGAACTGGACCATCATCTGGAGACTTGCTGACTTTTCTTACGGAACATTCGAACCGTACACAATTTTGGTGTTTTGTAGCCACAAAAACGTTGCTTCAGATATTTAAATGGGGTCTTTGATAGAGTCTGGCATCCACAACCGTTTTAGTTAAACTTAAAGCACTTTGTCTCTCCCCTCTTCTTCTATTATAGATTGAAAGTTTTTTACCTGATCGGTTGTACTAGATAGGGGGGTTTCACCAGAACCTCACCCTATAAATGCCGAGACGACCCAGGGCTCTGTTATGACAGTATCGTTGATATCGCTTACCCTTTTGAAATTCTTGGGGATTCCGGAGAGAATTCCATATCTTTCAAACGAGATGGCTGGATTAGATCACTCAATAACGACCTTGATAATATCAAATTTTACCATTGACAGTACTCCCTTGATACTCTTGTGGACTCCAGAGAAAATGTCACATCTGTCAAGCCAGATTGTGTGATTAGATCAATGATCATGTTCTCCCTTGAAGTAAAGCGATTCCCGTCGAATTCAAGGCATCTAAGTGCCAAAGCTATCTCATCTCTTTAAAGCAAAATCATAGATTTTCACTCCCATTTCTTTTGATGGAGCACTGACTTGCGATACACCGTCTTTTTACATTTTTGGCTTTAATATTTCCTGAAAGCTAAGGTGGACAGATCACATCTTTTGTTTTGTCAAAAAAAGCCAGCGAAATGTCTAGGATTTCTGAAAAGGTATAGAAATATTTCCTCTCCTCTTTCCGCTCCTCTACTAGTCCTACACCCGACCTAGAATATAATAAAATTTCCATATCTGGGCCCGAGGCTGGTCGCACAGTCTTACCTTCATTGGCGATAACTTGTAATATCGACTCACTCGAACAACGCCGCAATGATGGATGCCTTTCACTCACTCCCTTATCGCTATATGCGCGTGGTCAATTTTCTAATGAAATATCTCATCTGATCCCTTGCAGAACAATTCCTGCACGCAAAAGTCGCGCAGCAAACCATCCATCAAATTACTTTCGGCCATGCAGTAAAATTTCTTGATGGTTTTTATGCCGAACTGTGTGAATGTGGAACAGTCTGCCATTTGCTGTCTTTACTCCAACATACAATCTGCGAAAGTTTAAGAGTGACATTCAGCACCTCTGGCGCCAAAACTCACTTATCTGATCGACACACGTATCTTAATGATAAATTTTATGTATTTGACAGTTGCGAGTGGTGGCGAGTGTCTTCAAACTTTTGAACTGTTTCCAGCTTATACTGTTTTTAACCAAAGTTGCGCCCCTCCCTATCAAGAATCCTGGTCCGCCCCTGCTCTCACATGCCCACCCGATGCAAGTAATTTTATACAAATGTGATAAACACGTGTTACTGCTACCAGTACCACACCTAAATGACAGAGATATGACAATGCACTAAAATAATCCTTGAAGTAGATCGATAATTTTAAGACTCCGCCTAAGCCATATGCCTCCGGTAAATAACATATGTCTGCTCCTCTTTATTTTTTTTTTATTATAAAAGCCAAGCTCAGGGCACGCACTATGGTGAAAGCACAGCATGGCATGAAGTAGATAAGGAAAGGATTAGATGACATGAGGAAAGTGGCGGAGGTGCCGATGTTATGTCACTCTTCGCATTAAAATCATTCCCAATTGTATGGTGCCAAAACCCTCGAGAATACTTCACAAGCCATGAAACAGACTCACTCCCTGCCCACTACATGCGAGGCCCAACGGAGTCCTTTCATTCTAAAATATTTGCAGTGTTCTTATGTAAAATAGACGAAAGTTTGATTTGAATAGCTCCTCCGTCCTAAAGTACTATTCATACAGAAAAATGGTATTGTGATAATTTTAAGCTTGCTTTCTTATCTTCTGAACCTTAATAACATTTTTATACCTTTCCTAACAAAATTATTTAAAAAAATTTATTTTAACCAAATGACTACGATTACTCAAACAAAAATTCTCGGCTGAGTAATCATTGTAATGTCGCTGTGCCGATGGGCTGGTGATATCGAATGTAGCTGCCTACAGATTCGAACTCCGGCTGCACATACACACATGCAATTAACACTCAGCTGAGAGGTATTGAGCGTAAAATGGTACGGTTACTTTGTAATCGAAACTATTTTATTATTTTGCTAAGCTCTTTTGGGAAGGTAAGGAACCAAGCTTTAAATTACTAGAAGACTATTTTCCTGTATGGATAGTAGTTTGGGATCTATAGCAAATATAAAGTCAATGTTTGGCACTTTTCCATAAGTATCAATATAGAAAATTTTAGAAAACGGACTCATAACGCGTACATATAGATTTCTGTTTCATGGCTTGGGAAGTATTCTCGAGGGTTTTGATGGGGCTAATCAGCTATGAGTGCGGTGTTAAAAATATTCGTGGGGAAGCTAGGTATGTATGAAAATTTTTCAGGGACTCAGTCAGGGTCGAACTAAAACCGAATGGAAAGCCACTGATATTGATTGGCCTGAGCATGTTTATCGACTTTACCACCTACATATGCCATGAGTAATAGCTTTTAAGGTTATAAATTCAGCAGACAAAAATGATCGTACTAAATAAGAGTAACGCATGGACATCATACGTAATTTTCACTGCACAATCACCTAAAAGCTTAATAAATTTTCAATAACCCAGTCATAAAGTGACTAAAAAACAGTAGACCCAGTTTTGAGCCCTGAGGAACCTCACGCATCAGGGAAATAACCCGTTTAAAAAAAAAATTATTTGCTACAAAAACAAAACAAGATTTACATTTATGGTTACAACAGGAGTTTCCCAACCAATCGAATTTTATAGTTTCATAGCAAACCTGTAGGAAAAATGAAACATGACCACTAAGAAAAAAAATGGAATTGGAAGTTTTCTGGAAATTTAAGAAAATATTGATAAAATCGTGAATCTTCTAATTTTTTTGTTTTAATTAACTTAAGTACTACACACATATTATTTTAAAATAGAAATGCATATTTTTTTTAAATTACCACCTAAATCAATAAATATTCATTTTACTGCTTACAAGGCTTCGTAAGTAAGTCTTTGTCTTCGTTAATATGAAAAAAAACCTTCTTGCAATTAGATCGCCATAATCCCCGCCTATATAATCGTACAACTTTTCGAAGGTTTCTGCGATTTCGACGATTTACAATACGTTGAAGTTAAAGATTTTTCATCAGTAGTTAAATTTTCTAACTTTGAACAGGATGATTTTGGAAATTTTTTAGACAGCCTTCTTTTCAACTCATGATCTAAACCGGATATTCTGCTTTCAGGTGGTCCCAATTTCACATTATGCCTGATCCAGTTTAAAAACTCACTAACTCTGGTAAAAACTCCAGGAAAACTTGGATCACAATTGTTTCGAATTCTTCCATCTTTACATTTCATGTATTTACCTTCCGCCCAAGAAATAATTCCGACAACTACTCCATGCACAATTAGCGGTCCGCCTGAGTCTCCTATACCATGAATAGTTTTGCCGTCATCAGATATTGCACACATCATTGAACTTATGACCTGAACAGGATGATGAGCAATTCTGCAATCCGTATTGGAAATAATCCGTAATTTACCTTCTTGCAGTAAATTAGGTAGAACGCCAGTATCAGTCAATCCCCAGCCAGCAATACGACCAATTTGATTTTCCACGGGGAAATCACGTTCAGCAAGAAATGCTATCTGAACTTTGTCTGTTAAAATAAATTCTTTATCTAACCATAAAATGGAAATATCATTTTGATTATAAGCATCTCCGTTGCCATGACCAGTGGATGTGGTGTCCTCATAATACTGATGAATAACGTAATCTATAACTTTTGCAATTTGAAAGCTTAGTCTCAATTTTTTATGAACAGTTCCTACTGTGACTTGTATTTCTGGTTCGTTTATTGTCTGATCTAAGCAATGGGCTGCAGTTAACACGATTCCCGGAGTTATGAGAGTTCCACCGCACATTGAATAATCTCTGTCTTCCATCATTTCATCTTGGGATACTATTTCAGTTATTTCCAATAGTGCAAGAAACGGATACTTGCCAGGATTGAAAGCATGCATTTTGTTCTTACCGATAAGAGCGATTTTGCCAGCATCTTTTCCTCCTACAACTGGCGTTGATTTTACTATTCCAGGTAAAATTAGTAAGAGAATAAAAAACATTTTTTCGAGGTAATTAACAACACAACCACGAAACTAAATATTCAACTTGATAGACTTGCGTTTTATATAGCAAATTTATAGTCTCCTTGCTGGGCTTAAAGAATGATAGAACACTTGGCCAAATAATGGAAATTTGCGTAACAATATGCTAACCAAATATTTGCCGATGTGTGTTTTAAGAAAAATCATGCAAAAGTGAAGTTGAAGCAATTTTTCGATATACAAAGTAAATCAATTGGAAACATACTGAAATTTAGGAAAATATTAATAAAAACGTGATTCTTCTAAACAAAAAACAATTTATTTTTTATTTTTTATTTTTTACTAAACGTACACATATTTTTTTAATGAGGTTAAATTTTTATCTGTATTATTACATAACTACAAGTGAACACTGAATCACTTGCAAACTTTCGTAAACAACAATCTTGCTCTTCGTGTTAATATGAAGAACATTACTCGCGCAATTATTGCTATAACCCGCCTATAAAATCGTACAACTTTTCAAAAAATTTTGACGATTTACAATTAGTTGAAGCCGCGGATTTCTCATCAGTAGTTAAATTTTCTGACTCCGAAAATGATGGTTTTGACAATTTTTTAGAGAGTCTGCTCTTCACTTTACTGCCTACACCGGAAATTCTGTTTTTTGGTGGTCCCAATTTCACATTATGCTTGATCCAATGTAAAAACTCACTAATTCTGGTAAAAACTCCAGGAAAACTTGGATCACAGCTATTTCTAATTTGTCCATCTTTACATTTGATATATTTACCTTCACCCCAAGAAATAATTCCTACAACTACTCCGTGCACAACAAGCGGTCCACCTGAATCTCCTATACTATGAATAGTCTTACCATTATCGGAAATTGCGCACATCATTGAACTTATGACCGGAACAGGATGATGAGCTAATCCGCAAGCCTTATTGGAAATAATCCTTAATTTGCCTTCTTGCAGTAAACTAGGTAATAAACCAGCCCCAGTCAATCCCCAGCCAGCAATACGACCAATTCGGTTATCCACGGGGAAATCACGTTCAGCAAGAGTTGCTGTCTGAACTTTGTCCGTTAAAATGAATTCTTTATCTAGCCAGAGAAGAGCGATATCATTTTGATTATAATCATCCCAGTTTTCTTCATGGGAAATCATGTCTTCATTATAATCCTCGTGAATTAAGTAGTCAATAACTTTTGCTTTTTGGAAATCTAATCCCAATCTTTGATGAACGGTTCCTATTGAGACTATTATTTTTAGATTTTTTAGTGTCCTTTCTACGCAATGAGCTGCAGTTAATACGACATTCGGAGTTATAAGAGTTCCACCGCACAAGGAAAATTCTCTGTTTTCCATAATTTCATTGGGCGATACTGTTGTTGAACTTATTTCCAAGTAAACAAGAAACGGATACTTGCCAGGATTGAAGGCATGAATTCGTTTCGTATCGGTAATAGCAATTTTACCAACATCTTTTCCTCCTATAACTGGCGTTGATTTCACAATTCCAGGTAAAATTAGTAGGAGAATAAAAAACATTTTTCGAGGTAATTAACAACACAACCAAGATACTAAAAATTCAACTCGATAGACTTGAGTTTTATATAGCAAATTTATTGTCTGCTTTCTAGGCTAGAAGAACAATGGAACACTTGGCCAAATAATGGTAATTTGCGTATCAACGCTAACCAAATATTTGCCGACGTGTGTTTTAAGGAAAATCATGCAAATATGAAGTTATTTTTTAACATAAGTCACTAAAATGATGGTAGACTTAGTATTGTACCCCGAGGAACCTCACGCATCATTGACATAGCTATAAAGTAACTTTTCTTTTCAAAGTAAGATTACCGCACCGCAAGTGCTTTAGATGAAGAGAAAAGCTCAGATTAACTTTTTTTCTATTCATAGAAATGTTGCCAAATTATTCTAATTTTATAGCTTCACAAAATTCCTGCATAAATCAAACTTTCTCGATTTTATTCCTAAAAATTTCTTCAGTGGAAACAATTTTAATATTTATTTATTTCAAATATTTACATACATAAAATTATCACACTAACTAATACAAAAAAAAAATATCTCTCACATCATTCGCCTATAAAATCGCACAATGTTTCAAAGATTTCCACGATAGACAATCTACTCCAGCCGAAGAATCTTTGTCAGTAGTTAAATTTTCTGTTTCCGAAAAAGATGATTTTAGCATTCGTTTAGAAGTTTTTATAATTCTGCTCACAGGTTTAGGTATTTTTTCGGATGTTCTACTTTTCGGTGGTCCCAGTTGCGCATTATCTTCAATCCATTTTAAAAACTCACTAACTCTGGTAAAAACTCCCGGGAAACGTGGATCACAGGATTTCCTAATTTTTCCGCCTGTACAGATCTCTTTACTTTCTGCCCAAGAAACGAGTCCAACAAGTACTCCATTCACAACAAATGGTCCACCTGAATCTCCAAAACTATGAGCAGTCTTGCCGTCATCGGATATCGCGCACAGCATTGATTTCGGGATAGCGGCAGGCTTATGAGCAATTCTGCACATTTTATTTGAAATGATCCGTAACGTGCCTTCTTGTAGTAAATCAGGTCGAAAACCATTATCGGTCTGCCCCCAGCCAACAATAACTCCGAGCTGTTTATTTACATGGAAATTAGGTTCAGCAAGAAAAGCTGTTTGGACTTTGTCCGTTAAAGTAAATTCTTTATCTAACCACAGAATGGCGATATCATTTTGATTATAAGTTTCCCAGTTTATTGGAATGGTGGGAATTATATAGTCCTTGTGAACTATGTAGTCTTTGACTTTAGCCTTTTGAAGAGTCGTTCCCATCATTGGATGAACAGCTCCAACTATGACTTCTATCTGTGGATCTCTAACACCGACATCGACGACACAATGAGCTGCAGTTAATACAATATCCGGAGCTATGAGAGTCCCACCACAAATGGAAGACTGTCGAACTTCAAATGTTTCATAGTCGGATACAACTTCACTTATTGTCAAGTGCGCTAGATACGGATACTTGCCAGGATTGAAGGCATCCAATTTAATTCTGCCGATAACAGTGATTTTGCCAACATCTGATCCACCTATAACTGGCGATGATTTCACAATTCCAGGTAAAATTAGTAAGAGAATAAAAAACATTTTTCGAGGTAATTAACAACACAACCACGAAACTAAATATTCAACTCGATAGACTTGAGTTTTATATAGCAAGTTTTTAGTCTGCTTTCTGGGCTTAAAGAACGATAGAACACTTGGCCAAATAATGGAAATTTGGGCAACAGAGCTAACAAATTATTTGCCGACGTGTGTTTCGAGAATAACATCATGCAGAAGTAAAGTTATTTTTTTTCAATAGAAAGTTTTTGCCAAATATAATTAGTCCCCAACCTTTGAGATATGCTTGAGTAAAAAACAAATATTTATTCAGGGCGAAAATAACGTTCCAAGTTGAAAACAGAATTGTTCAATGCGGTCCATTCTGGATAGGCTGTTATTTGTTAAAATTTCAGAAAGTCTTTCATTAGGGAAGTTAGGGAAATTGTGGTGGAAAAGATTCCGAAACTGTGACTCACTTGTTATGGTAATATATCTCAGTGATTTGCTTGGACTAGAAGTCCACAGACTGCCAGCATGAGCTGACAGATCACCCGGTGGACAGCGTTGACTGCAGGGCGGCACGCTAGCTCGCCTCGGCTATTGACGGAGAGTGTGAGGAGGTTTCACGAAGACCTGCCGCTGCCACCAGCCATATACAAAATATTTCGTGCCTACAAATCAAAAGGCCGTAGCACATATTCAGTCCTTAAGGGACTTTTACACCACTTACCTATATCCATTGGGAAGGCACAGATGTTTTGCCTTCTCTGCTTTCCCCAACCACCCAACTGACTCTGAGAGCAGATAATTTTCAGAAACCCTGTGTTGACCTGAAAGGAGAAGAGTAGCGGACCTAGACGACCCTCACACTAAGAGGGCTCCGGAAGAGCGAAAGGAAGAAAAATTCGGAGCTTCAGCAAAACATCGTTTCTCTTATAATATGTTTTATAATTACTTTTAATGTCAAATCGTCCTACAAATTGATCAGGAATAAACAAAAATATACCATGTGCTCAGAATTCATAGCTTTAGTTTTTATGCATAGATTAATTCCTAACTCAAAAGTTCCAGCTGAGTTTACTTGCCTACAGGATAATCTAACTTCGAAGTAAGAATCTGGTCCTAATGAAAATCACTACGATCAACACAAATTGATTACTCTAATAGATAGAGTCCAGGTATGTATGTATACGACTCTTTGTAGACTAAGTACGTATATATATATTTGGGTGCGTATTGCATATGTGAATTACTGCACACATACATGTTCTATATTATACATAGATACATGAAGAAGAAAATTGTTCCCTCCTTAAAACTTTTGATTATTGTTCTAAGCTACGTTTGTGCTTGAACGAATAGAAAGAGTGTGGGGTACTCATCCAAATCTCTTTTTACTTCTTGTTGACAATCTCGAAGAGGCCTCCTAGAGTTGTTCTTCTGCAAAAATGTGAGGTAGTTACGGTAAAAAGGAAGGAGGACCTGGGTCTCCATTCGTCCAAATCTTGCCTTAAAGTTAACAAACTACTCTAAGCTCTTCTTGAACATAAACTTCGTTGTGTCTGGAATGGGTGTCCTTATTTTGTGAAGAGAACTGTAGCCCGCATCACACGACGGGCATCAATTTGTATGTAGGGATGGATTAGTGAACCTGATCTTCACCCTGTTGTATCTTTTTGTCGCTCCAGCCTTTCAATAAATGTGGACAGAATCTTAAACACTCGATGGTTGTCAGTTGCCCTTGAAAGTGGCTCGGGTTTGATGTTTTTTTTTTTTTTTAACAGATACTTCTGCAGATCCAGAAATTTGTGAAATTGTTTTATGAATATTTATTTTTGTTGTTATACATAGATGTATTATTTGCAACATGTACTTCAGGCAAAATTAAAGAACATGATGTCTTACCTTGCGTTTCCCTGTCTGGGCAGGCTTATTGAAATTTTCGTTTGATGATGACGGTATTGATGGATCAATCTGTCGCTAAGCAGTTTTCCTGGATTCAATATCCATAATTCTTCTGAAGCCATTAAATTCCATGAACAGCAGGGAAACCAAAGTGTTACACCTATTAAACGGGAGACAATATTGTGCCAATTTCTTGAATATACTGGAACCTTTTTTTTCAAAATCCCCTGTATTGTGTGAATATTTCGACAATTAGTAAGGTAAATTCTTTAAATATTCATTCCGACGCCGATGCCACAAGGAGATTTCAGATTTTCTTTCGTCTGACATGGCACTGCACGATTCACTTGACAAACAAAACAGATGTCTACGCTCCTCTTCTTCTTTTTCCTTTCGGGTGCGTTCAGCGCGTATGGCTCTCCGTCCAAATAGGGCACAGTCCGCACACACCTCATGCTGCTACGGGTCGCGTAGACGTGTACCTAGCTCAATGTAGCATACTGCTACATGCAATACGCTACTACCATAACACACTCCCGCTCTCTTTGGAAAACGTTACAGATTCCTTGGCTCACACCTCCTGGAAGAATTGCATAAAGCGGGGCCAATATTAATTTTTTGTAAGTGCGTCCAGCTGGACTTATTAGCAATTGCTCATAAGTCTGGAGGGTGAGCAATGGGCCTTGTTGTGGCCTACGTTCTAGGGTCCTCCGGAGGATTCATCATCATTTCAATTCGTCCAATCTAAAGGCCAATACATACGTTCAAGCAAATTGTACGACTCTTGGCATGCATAAGCCAAATCGTACGGATTGCATGAGCGTGTGTAGCGAAAGTCAGAGCTTGAGTTGAGACTGAAGTCTGATATGAATGAAATCAGCCGAAACTATTCAAGCAAATTTGAGAACTTTGTTATAGAATTGAACTAAAGTCTACATAAACGTCATGGCGTGTGGATACAAAACTTAACATCCGATTTTGTTTATATCAATTCTATAGAGAAGTCGTAAGATTTGTTTGTATGCAATAGTTTCGGCTGATTTCATTCCTACCAGACTTCAGTCTCAACTTAAATTAATACTTTCGCTACACACACTCCTTGGCTATTTGTAAGTCGTACGATTTGCTTGAGCGTGTGTAGTGGCCTTAAATTTTATCGTTCCGTTTGTAACGCATAGAAATAAAGATGGTACAGGAAAATGGATTGGACAACCACGCATAACTTTAAAAATTATTTTGATTTCTGTCCGTCCGTCCGTCCGTCCATCCTCTCAATAACTCGGGGTTTAAAAAAAATATTCAAATTTTTTATGAATTGGTTATAAAAATCGGTATAGCCCCCAAAATGTGATCTTCTAGGTTTCTGAACCTTAAGGCAGAAACACATCCAAGCAAGCCTCACCTGGCCTCTCTCAGGCTTCCTCGCAGCTCGCCTCAAGGCTTACTTCAGAGAAATGAAAACAAAATGATAGCACCGGGCTCGGTGCTGTCAGTGTAATTTTGCTAGTACATCTGTTGACAGAAGTAAACCTAAGAGAAAAATTTTCAACATTGCTTTGCGGCTAGGCCTTGAGGCTGAGGCCTTGGATTTGTGTTGCATAATTTAAAAACCCGTGTTGGAAATTTTGACAACACCTCGAGGCCTGGATGTGTTTCTGCCATAAGACTTTGATATTATCAGGGTTAGTTGATGACAGGAAAGCTGCCCGTTTCGTCGATTTCACAGTTGCTGAAAAAGAACGTTGTTTTTTTGTGTAAACTCATTAGACAACTCATATGAAACTACTACTCTTGCGTCCGTCTATTATTATTCAGTTCTCATAGGCAAATTTGGATTAGATTTAAAAATACACTTAAATTCTATCGATCCTCCACAGTTCTCTTGATAAAGTTCTGGCACGAAACCTAATTGTACGAGCCCGACTCGCTCTTCTTAACCAGTTCTTTCTTTTATAGATAAACCCGCATTGGTTCCACATACAAACATAAATGCATACACCATTATCAGCCAAATAGCATGACTGATCCTTATTACTTATTCCATCCCAAGTCATCCTTGACGATGTTCCCCCATGAAATGACTTTTCAATTCAGATACAATTTTCTACAAGGTTAGAATTTCACAAGAAAAAATCCCGGACTGCAACTCTGACTAATACAAAAAGAAACTGAGCGGATAAGTCTGAACCTCCTTCGGTGAAGAAGAAAAGCGTTTTTTTTTCTTATATAATTTGAAATGAACCTGTTCCCTTCATCTGTTAGGGATTCTGTGGGATTCTCAGAAGGAAGATAACACACATTTCAACTATGCGTGGAATTACGTTTTTATGTTCATTTAAGAGGTTCGCTTTGAGACAAAAAGTGATTTGTCCTTTTTTTTTAATGCATCTGAAATAGTTTTGTAATTTCGACAAAGGACAATGGAAAAATTTTACCATTTTCTGAAATTTCATTTCCCTGTTGAGAGAAGAGAAGAAGTAAGACTGGAATTTTATGGGTTAAAGAAGAAGATTCACACTTCAGTGATGGATTTAGAACCTAAAACTGAATTAAATAAATTCATGCTGTGTTATTGGATTTATCTGAATCCTGACTGATTTGACTCAAAACCACATCTGCGTTCCATCTATAATCTGATTACCTTCGGGGTGAGTGTTAAAAATGGCAACCACGTGAATCACTTTAAGTGAGGGATGAAGAAGAGAATCCCCTGCAATTGAAATTTTATTTAATAATTTTACTGGCTATTCAATTCTTCCATTTCAATAAATACGGTAACTGTGTGACATAAGGTATCAAATTATTTAAGTTAACTGTATTTTTTTAACTATCCGCAAGTTATTTAATCTAGATTTTTCCTATTCTCTTTTTGAACTCTCGCTCTCTCTTTCTTTCCCTCTCTGTCTCTCTATCTACTGTTTATGTTTCACGCGGAGTTCTTTCAGACATATTTACTAACAAAGTTTCCGGTGTGCCTGAAGGCAGTCATATTGGACCACTGCTCTTCTCGTCATTTAGATCAATAATGTATCTTTATTTGTGACACGCTCGAGAATTTTACTGTTGTATCTAATAAATATTATTGGGCCTTTTTAAGCTTAGACTTTGCCGATGGCGCTCTTCCAAACATGTAGTTTTAAATATCAACACAGGGGCGCACTGAGGAGGGGACGAACGGGACCGGGCCCCCTCCAGTATGTCAGTTTTCTGAACATAATTTACAAATTACGTATAAAATGTGGTCTGTATATTATTACAAAGTCCGGAAAAATAAAATAAAAGCTTTTAATCTACAAAAGCAGTCCTTAAGTGCTCAGATGGGTGCAGGACGTGACTTTAAAGCCCTATTTTTCCGACTCCTTAGGACTCGGGACACCTATGCCCCCCCCCCCCCCCCCCAAAGCCAAATCCTGGGTGCGTTTAGTACATAACGTCTCATATATGAATTCCTCTGCACTTTGATTACACCATTAACGGACGATTTTTAAAACAACTCGAAAAAACTAAAGTCTTAGAGGTCTGGCTTAACGCCTCCTTTTTCTTCAATCACTACCATTGCATCGTTACATGTGCAATGAGATTTTTAGTTTTGTCAAGAAATTGAGATTTTCCTATCCTAAATTTACATGGAACTTGTAAAATATGTTTGTGTGGCTGTCACGATATTCTGTTTTTAAGTAAAAAGTTTTATTGAAATTTAGTTTTTTTTGTTTCAAGATCCTTTTTGCAAACTCAAATTTTGTAAAATTCAGTTGCATACAAAATATGTGCCTTTCACGAAGGATTAAAGGAAAGGGATCTTTAAAGTTTGGGTACGAATTTTCCAATCTTAACAAATAATCACTTCTCACAAAACAACAGTTCTACTGGCCAAAAATGAAGGCAGATGTGACCCGTTATATTAAACGATGCTTAACATGCCAATCGATAAAATCCGAACTTAAGAAACCGGCAGGACTTCCGGCGACGCGCAAGATAGCGGATAAAACATGGGAGACTATAAGTGTAGATTTGATCGGTCCATTGCCGCGCTCGAACCGGGGTTTTGCATAATTGTTGACCAGTTCAGCAAATTCCCTATGCTTTTTTCATTGCGCTCAGCTACTTCGGCGTCAGTCTGTCGATGTTTGGAAGACTTTGTTTTCCTTCTTTTTGGAGAACCGAAGAATTTAATCTGCGATAATGGTGTCCAGTTTAAAAGTCGAGATTTCCAGGGACTGTGTGAAGGCTATGGCGTTACCATAAAATATACAGCTCTTTATCATCCGCAAGCAAATCCGGCTGAGCGGACAAATAAAGTCATTAAGACCATGTTAAGGGCATATGTGTTAGAGAACCACAAGAATTGGGACTCTCACCTACCAAAAATATCATGCGCTATTCGCACCGCTGTTCAAGATGTGACCAATCTCACACCATATTTCATAAATTTCGGGCATGAGATGATAACGAATGGCTTCGATCATGTCGAGTCAGAAGATAAGGGCGTGAATAATTTGGTAGAAAGATCTAAAGCATTACGGGAAGTTGCTACAGATTAAAAAGTTTTATCTATAAGTTTTCTTGGGTTTTTTCTTGTCAGGAGCGGAGAAGAGCTCCACATTTAAAGAGTTTAAAAAAAAAAAAAGTAAGTGGATTAATTAACTCAGTAGAATATAAGGAAACCCGAAATTGACGGATTTTGGACAAAAAACAAAAAAAAAACTAAGTATATTTTTTTGGAATACTATTTCTTTTTTTATATTTCGTGGCTGGCTAATGCATGGCGTTGCATAATTAGGGTTCTAAAACCCATGTAAAATCAGTTGTAATTGAGATGTTCATCCACGGTCTGTTAATTGACTTCATGTGAATTCCACGCAGTTAAAATTAATCGTAGTTTTGTTCTCAAACTTATAATATTACCGAAATTATAACGTGCTAAACAAAAGAATAGGTTTTGTGATTTTCCTCTATCTAAAAATTACATGGCGCCCATCACTTCACTCATATTTTATTAAGTGAACCACCCTTCTTACTGAGCTAGGATAGGGATCGACGGGATCCCTAGTTGCGCTCAAAGAGGAGCGTGTGTGTTCAGATGCAAAGGACTTGAATGTAAACAATACGAGATCGAATAAAATCAGAATTTTTTAAAAGGAGTTCTTTTCTTTTCCAAATGGGGTGTATCGTAAAGTTCCTGATATACTATGAAAAGGAAATTCCCGCTGGGAATGATAGAACATGCCGTACCAGAAAACTTCATTTTACCAAAATCCTGCTTCTGTTTAAAAAAAAAAAAAACCCCCCGCCTTTTACAATATCTTGAAAACCTGGGAATTGTTAGAGCCCTTTGGACAGACGAAATATTTATCATCGTTTTTTCCATATTTTCTTCCGGATTATATTTATTTTTTAAAGATTTTTTTGAGGAGTTATTATACGACATTTTTCTCCCATCAAAATAGAATCGATCATCGATCATTCCTCCTCCCGTGAGTTATCCTTGTTACATTTTGGAAATTTGTTCGCGCTCAGGTTTAGTTCTATTTCTATCAACAGAAATCCGGTAATATTTTTCTAGTTTTAATTTGCACGTCGAAATTGAAGACTTGGTTATCGCTGTTAAAAACCCTGTTGTATTTTACGCTTCATAAGGATTAACTATATCTGGATAAATTTGGATATAAATATTTAGTTGAATATGCAATTCTCTGCATCCTTTGCTGATCTAACTAGTCAAACAGTAACGAGGAGACAAATTAGTCTTAACGCTTACGATTGGCCTATACGAATGGCATTCTTATGATTTCTTATTGTCACAACAAGCATTTTTATTGCCGGCAATAATAATGTATTTTTATCGCTTACGTTTAACTTGACGGGGGTAAATGTTGCATCGCATATGAATGATATAACCGAACAATTTGATGATAGCCATGGCGATAAATATTCTTATTTTCAATTTCAATTCAATGGCAATGCACCAGTAAGACAAGTAGGTATCTTTTATTAGGCACATGTTAAGCAAAAAAAAATTATATGCTCCTATGAACTAGAGAAATCCAGAGCTAACTATAATTAAATACATTGCATTTATCTATGAAATTTAACGAAAAAAGAATAACTACAGTTCAGTTTGTACTAAACTACAATAAAGCATTTACACAAAATAATAAATGGTTTCAATGCACCATACTACTAACTAAATCTAGACTAACTGCCGAGGGACATAGCGGACACATACATAAATCAATTAATATACACGTAATTCTGAAGACTTTAAATGCTCAATGATGAGTTGCTTGATCGAGGAAAGTGAGCCTGCCCAAACGGATCGTTTAATGGAAGCAGGTAGGGAGTTCCAAAGCTTGATTGTATGAGCGATGAACAGACGCTGAGAAGTTAAGCAATATTAGATTACAAATTCTGTTAGAATTACCAAAATTGAGAAAGTATGCTGAACAGCGAAATTTCAATAACTTGACCAGTACAACAAGACGTCGATAATTTAAGTAACAAAAAAGGTTACAACCACCAAATACGGAGTTAATAAAAGGCGACACATGATCAAATCTGCGTAAATTAAATATGTATCTGATCATAACATTAAGAGCCATGGAAAGTTTATTTGAATTAATATAATCTAGATGACCAAATACTTCAAATCCAAAGGTGAGAACAGGAACAAGAAGTGATCGGCATTAGAACAATCTTGTAGCCGTAGGTGTAAATTTAATAGAAGCCCAAAGAGACCGCAAAGAACCATAGACTTTACGAATTATAGACGAAATGTGATTGTCCCAGGTTAAAGTATTGTTAAATATAACTCCAAGATTACGAGCAGTAATAGGAGAGAAGAGAACCCAGAAGTGTCAATATTGGTTCTGCTTATTATCAAACAGTTAGATTTACTGGCATTAAGCTTCAGGTCATTGATTACAGTCCAGTGAAAAATCCTTTGTAAATCGTCGTTAATGCAACTAGTTCCATCTTCAATGAGACCAAGTGGTCTTGACAGGTATAGTTGTGCATCATCAGCATATAGGTGTAGCCTATTATGTGAAACACACTCAAAGACATCGTTAATGAACAATGAGAAAAGTAATGGACCAAGAATCGATCCTTGGGGGACACCGCAACCAACTCGCAACAGCGACGAAGAAGAACCATTGCAGAAGACACTCTGAAATCTATCAGTGAGGTAATTAAAAATCAAATGTGTATCGGACGCCGAAAAATTATATTTTGTAATTAACTTGTTGCAAAGAAGATTATGATTGACTACATCAAATGCCTTAGAAAAGTCCAACAAAACTAAAATTGTAATATAATCGGCATCAATTGCCAGCCGTATATTTTCGGAGACATTTAATAGCGCGCTGTTGAGCAACTGTTACCGGGCCTAAATCCAGACTGAAGCTCATGAATAAGACCGTATTCATGTAAATATTTAGAGATTTGGACGGAAACTAACTTCTCAAAGACTTTTGATAAGACTGGCAATACACTAATGGGACGATAGTCATGGAGGTTGGCATTTGGCGTCTTAGGTATAGGGATGATTTTGGATTTTTTCCAGGGAAGCTAGAAGTGGTAAGACAAAGGTTAAATATATGAGTTATGGGGAACAAGAACATAAGGCAAGCAAATTTTAATGAATCTAGGAGAAATTCCATCAATTCCTGTGGCTTTAGATTTTACACGAAGAAAGGCGTCCAGTACTTCATCAGGATATACACTGGAAAAACTGAAAGATGAGAAACTGCGGGTGGAGTGAGTTAGGGAGTAATTTAAAGCAGAAAAAGTGGAAGTAGGTAGTAGAAGAACTCTTGCGTTTGCTTTTCAATCACAAGCAAATCGCTATTTAATTGCAGAAAAATTATTTTTTTGTTGCCGGAATTATATGCATTTATTGTGCTGCATAATTTTTATTGACATTTCTATCTCTACAGCAATTTATCATCACAATGTTTTCAGGGAATATGGCCCTACCAAATCTGACCGTAAGATTGTCTACGCAAATATAGTTATTGAAAATATGTGTGCGAGCCCTGGATTTTTGACTTAAGCTAGCTTTGAATCGTTGGTTATACACTTATACCCTAGACACACGGGACATATCAATGATCATTGTTTCAATTACGTAATTACACCAATGATTCCTGTTTTGCTGTGGCACACGGCAATGACGGTCTTCACGTAATTAGATTTGACAGACTAGATTTGACCCATTAAATGTGTCACTTGTGCATACTGGCGATTACTTCCATATCCTTAAATTTCACAGCCATATCCACGTATATGTGGCTATTTCTTCGTGCCTTTCTCAGATCTTTTGTATAAATCCGCCACAGCTCGCACAACTTATAATTTTCAGCAGTTTTCCACAATCTTGCTTTTTTCTTCGTCTCTTTTTCCATCTATAATGTATGAAATTTTTTTGAAGAATTCAATAATTTGGAAAACATGCCAAATTTACCTTGAAAAATGTATCAGCCAATTTCACAAACGACAGTTATGGCTGGAAAATCAGCTGATTTTTCCAATGATTTGCAAAAATGACAAGCAATGCATAAATGCAAACGAATGAGCTTGTGGGTGCGTAATTGGTGCAATGACGAAACGAATGACCATTGCGCCAATGATGCAGTGACACACGAGCAATGCAATGATCATTGCTTCGTCAATGATCATTGATATGTCCCGTGTGTCTAGGATATTATAGTGCTCCACAGACAAAAAAAAAAAATTTCAAAATTGCGATAAAAATCGGATTGAAAATGATAGAGAGCATGTCTTGTTTATCCGTTCATATGATTGTACACCAATTATGTACATAAGTTCAAAACAACAAAAAAATTCATAAGTAATATTGCGCTAAAACAAAAACTTAAAGTCAAATGGAACGCCTTTAATAGTGCTTTTACCAAATATTAACAAAAAGAAGATTTCTATTTTCAAGGTTTTTTTCCAATTCAATGCAACGACAGAGAATTGGGAAATATTCCTGGTAGAAGCAAAAAGTGTTCATTTTCAACGTGGAATGAAAATTGTACGAACTTAAATTTTCCGTTTACTTCTTTGATCAAAAATTGAACACTGCCTGCCTATTAAATGACCTTTTTAAAGTGGGTAGATCTGGTATCTGTCAGTTTTTTTTTGCTGCACTTATAGTAATCAGGTCACATTTCAACATTTTTGTCCTAATTTTACCAATAATGTTGACTTCTTATTTTTTCGTTTTTTTTTTGTTCAGAACTTCAGTGTCATGGTCAACACCAATCTACTTCTACTCTACAATTGCAGCCAGTCTGTCTTGATTTATATATATGAACTTAAAAACCTCTGATTACTGTTACGTAACGAAACTTTAATGAACAAGTTAAGAAACGAAGGTAAATAAAAAGTAAACTCGTGGCAGCTATATTTGTTGCATAATCTGGTCAAGATTCAGTTTGATATTGGAGCATACGAGCGGTAACTGGAGGATTTTTTTTTATCTTTCTTAAATGAAAATTAAATTTTATAATTGCTTCTTTATGGGTGTAGTATAGGTCTAGGTAATTGTAGAAGTACAATTCAACAATAATCACCCATCTAATTAATTGCGTCATACATTTCCTATAGCAACAGCAACAATTATGGTAGGTACATTCCTTGGCAATTTCTTCCGTCTTAAAAAGTCTGTCCAGAAAGTTCCGTCCGCAGTAAACGGAGTGGCCACCATATTCAAATCAAATTTATTTATTTCATTAATTTCTCTGCAGTCTACATACCTACTGTCGTCGTTCGACAATAATTTTTAAATGCGCTTATTATAATGAGCGCGTTCATGTTTATGCGCAAAGAACGTCATAAATTGATCGCACACATTTCTTGACCAGAACATACTTGCGCAATTTATGATCTTGTTTGAGACTTTCAAGTTCCCAATTTAAAAAATTCTTCAATAATAATCAGGCAAATTTGTAGGTGTAGGACGGCGACTTACAATGTTGATTTAACGGTAAGTTTGTTACTATGTGACCTGTGTTGTACATACACACACACACATATGTATAAAATACCCTAATTAAGAGACATAATGTGCATATAATGATAATCATGCCAAAAGACCGATAAAATTTAAATTTATTTGAAGCTTTCACTGTTGAGACAAATATCTTTTTCTATCTTGCAACATTTGCTTTCATCGGCTTTGGTTCGGTAATTAAAAAGTATTCAACGAGAAGCGCGCGCAAAAAAAAAATTGATTGGCACAAGGTTTAGCGCATGTGTGTTAATTTATGTGAGATATGTGGTAGGTAGGTAGGTGAGCAATTCGGAACAATTGAACAATATTAGGGATGAGTTAAATGGAACAGAAAGATTTGTTGCGTTGTCGCTGTACATAATCACTTTCACTGGAGTTAGGCAATATAGCGAGTCTCATAGGTACCTACTCTGTGAGATTGTCTGTGGCTTTATGATTTTTCTTTGTAGACCCAATTATTACCGACTTCTTCGAGAATACAGAAACACATGATTGTAAGCATTTTTGGAAGCACTGGACATTTTTTTTTTCAATGATTTAACTACCATTTCAGAAAATTACAGAAATTGTCTTGGACACCTTCAGGTTTTAGCTATAAAATAGAGGGGTCAATTAACCCTTTATACCTAAAGCAGAAAAAAGAGCTAGTTCTCTAACTAAATCGTTCCGACCCATCAGCCTCTCTTCATTCTTGCTTAAGTCCATGGAAAAAATCCTAGACCTACACATTCGAAGTGAAATTCTGATTAAATCACCACTTCATTCTAAGCAGTTCGCTTATCAAGCTGGCAAGTCTACTGAGACTGCCATTCACACATTAGTCAACGACCTCGAAAAAGCGGTCGAATCAAAAGAGGTGGCTTTATATGCATTTGCGGACATAGAAGGAGCCTTCGATAATACCTCCTTCGATGCAATTAAATCAGCTGCCGAGGATAAAGGCTTTGAGCCCTCCACGGTTAACTGGATAGACTCCATGCTTAGAAGCAGGAGGATAACCACATCTCTAGAGAACTGCTCAGTCACGATCACCGCAGCAAAAGGCTGCCCACAAGGAGGAGTTTTCTCTCCACTCTTATGGTCGATCGTGATTGATGATCTGCTAGAGAAGTTGACCAGTTGGGGTTTTAATGTTCAAGGCTACGCGAATGACCTAGTAGTTACAATACGGGGCAAGCATGATCAAGTCATATCCGACCTCATGCAAATAGCCCTCTCCAAAGTCCGCATGCGGTGTTTAAACAAAGGCCTTAGCATAACCCCAACAAAACGGTTATCGTTCCGTTCACAAGAAGATCGAAGCTTTCACTAACGGCTCCTCTTCTTGATAATACGGAATTGATATTTTCAGACGAAGTCAAATATCTGGGGATAACCCTAGATAAGAAACTTACCTGGAATTCGCATCTGTCCAGAGTGACGGATAGAGCGATGCGATCTCTCTACACGTGTCGTCGCTTCATTGGCAAAACATGGGGTGTGAAGCCAAAAATGATGTACTGGACGTACACCACGGTTGTTAGACCCATAGTCACCTATGCGCCCCTCGCATGTTGGCCAAAAAATAATCAAAAGACGGCTGAGGCTCTGCTTCAAAAAACCCAGCGGCTTGCCTGTCTAGGAATAACTGATGCCATGAGAACCTGTCCTACAGCAGCCATGGAAGCCTTATTAAACCTTGCACTCCTGCATTTGTAGGTGAAAAAGGAGGCGATCTCCAGTGCTATTAGAGTACAAACGGAGAAACAGTTAAAGCCAGGAGATCTGGTTGGTCATTTAAGTACCTTAAAACAGATATGCTTCGAGCAAGTGACGACAATATCTGATATAATCACACCCAGAGTGGATTTTGTAAGACCATTCCAAGTGGTTCTTGGAGACCGACAATAATGGCGCTCCACTAAACCGTCCTTCTAACAAAGATCGATGGTGTGGTATACAGATGGCTCAAAAACAAACAGTGGGGTCGGATTGGGGTATACGGCCCCAAATGCCATATATCAAAGGCGCTAGGCTCTACCCATACCGTATTCCAAGCCGAGGTATTGGCCATAGCAGAATGTGCCAATACCTGCATTAAAAGAGCCATAAATGGCTCAACCATTAATATCCTCTCGGACAGTCAAGCTGCCCTCAAGGCCTTAAAGTCCTACACTCTCAAGTCAGGGATAGTCTGGGAATGTCTACAAACCCTCAAAAATCTATCAAGGAGAAACAAAGTTACCCTCATGTGGGTACCTGGACATGAGGGCCACAAAGGCAATAAAATTGCGGATGGCCTAGCCAAAAGAGGAGCGGAAACTCAGTTTGTCGGATCAGAGCCATTTTCTGGCACATCAAAGATTTACCTCAGAGCTACCCTAAATAACTGGGAGAATAAACAAAAATCCCTGTATTGGGAAAGGCTACAAGGACTTCGTCAGGCAAAAAAGTTTATCGACACCTCTGGCGGAAAAACAAAAGAACTTCTACTCCTTAGAAGAACAGAGCTCAAAATGATCACTGAGCTCTTCTCAGGCCATTGCCTCTTGAGGTATCACCTAAACAAGCTGGGTTTGGCTGAGACTTCATCCTGCCGCTTCTATCAGGATGCTCACGAAACCTCGGAGCACTTGCTCTGCAACTGCGAAGCATTGGTCAGGCGGAGATTACTCCACCTTGAACATGCTTTTCCTCCACCAAGTTACGTATGGAACCTCAAGCCCAGAATGGTTCTAGACTTTATTAACAGTTTCTAAACATATAAATGGAGCAAATTCAACGGGGACTCACAATAGATCTTTCAGGTCACAGTGATTGCGAGGCTAACGCCTATAGACCCCTTCACAAATTTAATCTAATCTAACCCTTTAATCTTAATAATGGAAGATGTCCTTTCAAAGCCTCTTTGATCAAACTATACGAACGCTTATAAAGACGTTGTCCTGTTCAGGGGTGCACCGAGAGGGGGGACGAACGGGACCGGTCCCCCTCCAGAATACCAGTTTTCTGAACATAATTTACAAATTACGTATAAAATGTGGTCTGTATATTATTACAAAAGTCCGATAAAATAAAATAAAACCTTTTAATCTACAATAGCAGTCCTTAAGTGCACAGATAGGTGAAGGACGCGACTTTAGAGCCCTATTTTTCCGACTCGTTAGGACTTGGGATAGATATCCTCCCCCCCCCCCCCCCCCCACATATCGAACCTCTTGCAAGAGATCCTTTCAATAACCGGCAATTGATGTCTGAGTAAAACAGTTATCGTTCGAAATTAAACTTTTTAGACAAGGTAAAAAAATCTAGCAATAACTTTGGATTAAAAAATTTACCTAGAAATTACATTTGTCTTCACTTCATTCGAAAAATTATATAATGGGTACGCACTACGTTTTTTAGGCCCCTATAAAGCTTATAAAATCTCAAATCCAATTAAAACACAGACTGAACTGCAATAAATAGTTGGCTTGTCTAAGAAGTACTTTTCTCATCATAAATATCTGTCCGACTGCCATGATAGTCTGAAAGTATTTGCAAACCCTGAAAATACTGGCGAGGAGAAATAAAATCTAAGGTCATGTGAGTGGATACCAGGACAGGACATGGGAATCATGGTGGTTATGAAATTACTCCATGAAAAATGCCAAGAACTCCTACCAGGAAATAGGGGGAAGCTAAAAATTACATGAATGATGTAGAAATTGAGCTTTTGGAAATATAAATAATTTTGATTGGCACCTAAGGTTACTCATGTGGGTGGACGTTACCAAATACACGTATGTATTCAATTCTGATTATTTAAAGTCCTTGAAAGCTCTTAATTACCAACAAAAGTAAACAAGTTTGTTGAAAATGTAATTAATATTTCAAATCACCAACAACAAACGTGACATATCTGAGCCTCGTAACAAAATAAATATTGCCTGCTCATAACACACGCAATCATTATTCAGTTTGTGTCCACGAATTCATCTGTCAACGCAGTCATGTGATCATCTTTTGCAATTTTGCACTCAAAAGGTATACAAACAAGTATTTTTCTCTTGTAAATGTTAATCCAAGTAAAAAAAAAACGGTCTAAATTTCCTAAAAATTAAATCTCAAAAAAGTAAAAAGGTTGGGTGTAATCTTGAAATCTTGGAGTTTCATTATTGCGCTTCGCCAGCAAAATTGTGCTATGAACAAGCACGTGCTACTTAGAATTGAGTGAAAATTTGAATGAAATTTTATAAAAGCTTCAATGCAAGCCAATTCTCCTTAATATTCAATTGATTGCGTCCCTGTTTTAGTTTGTTTTTTTTCAATTATAAACAGCCGAATTAACCTCATAATTAGTGTGCGATGAGCGTGCATATCTTCCTGTAATGCAGGTTCATTATAATTATTACTCTGTTCGTGATCAATAAAATCAAAAAATCAATGATTAGTTACTCTACAACTGAGCAAAATTATGCAATTCCCAAATTTCATAATTGCTAAAAAACCCAATTTGAAAGAATTCAAAACAAAAAGCGCCGCACTTATGTGTACTTACATAAAATCTCTCAATCATATCGTCGACGCGTGACATGTTTTATTTCCTGTTCGGATGCTAAAGAAATTTTAAATGGGGACAGCTTGATATGGTGGAGAAGGTGGCACATCATTTTTTCATAACAAAAAATATGTTTGTTTCATCACTCGCGTTATAATCATTTAAAAAAAAAAAACTAAATTTAAAAGTAAACAGCACACAATCACATAACAAGAGTTAAAATTGCTTATTCAACAGAGTGCAACAGTGGTATTTTGTCGATGGACATGCATATCTACATACATACAAACATACAAAAAACCAGCAATTTCAATTCAATTTTAACCAATCCAATCCACTGGTTTTGTTCGCACTTTCCGGTCTGAATCGGGGCAACTCGTCGTCACTGTAAAAACTTTCTTTTCTTAAGGTCTATAAAGTCTTATGCAAAAAATTCACATCAGGCGGTACAACAGTATTGTTTTTGTTTTTGTTGTTTACTTATTGCTAATTTCTGTTGTCATGCCATCGTTAATTACTTGCAAATGTGTGGGAGATAGGTGCATTAAGCAAATTTAATCAAACATCAAAATGTGACAATTCGATGACTTTGAAATGAAATGGAACTAATCTGTACCGAGAAATTCAAATTTTTTTTTTACTTGGGCCCGGAAGTTATTGAAAAATATTTTTTTTTGTTTTTTTTTCATTTTATTTTAGATGCAACAATTTGTGTAACCCTCAACTATCCTAGTTTTATTGTAATTTAAGCACTTTTCAGTCTTTACAAATGAGAAGCAGGTATTGAATATTTTCAAGTTTTGTTTGTGATTACTTCTAGATAGAAACTGAAATTTGGAGGTCGGGATAGCTTAGGTTAATTTGTTTTTATTTGTGGTAACATAGATACCGTAAAATAGGGATACTTTGTACAGTGAAGGATACATTGACCGTAAGCTAAACTAAAAATTCAAAGGCCTCCTCTTCTTTGAAAAAATAAAACAACACGATGCAAACAGATTCAAATTATTTCATAATAATTTTAAAGTGGAACTGCTCTATATTGCTCAATTGTACCGTGAATGCAAACAAAGCAGGTTGCTTTTCAAATTGTAGAAGTGTTTTTTATTGGTGAAAATCTGGGTGATAAATTTTATAAAAATCAGGTGCTTCAGGCTAAATAATTCCAACAAATATAGTGCAGGGAAGTAACTTATATTCTTAGCTTGAGTTTTATGATTTTTCTTGTAAAAATTTTCGATTTTATATTATTTTGTATAATAAAGTTACAATTTTGTATATCCCACTTTGACTGCTAATTTGGGATTCTTTGAACGCTCGGTCAAAGTATCCCTTGGAAGTCGTGAAAAATCAAATCACATTAATATTTTGGTAATTTATAGATTACAGAGGACAAAACTTTCATAATGCCGCGAAAGTATGTTCCAAAGGCCGCGGTTCACGTAAATATGGGTATTCTGAAGAAGATTTGAAATTAGCTATAAGTGACGTTGAAAATGGTTCGTTACATTTTATTCTATTTTCTTGGGAGCTTACTATTTTGAAAACATTATAGGACTGCTGTCAATTGTTAAGGCTGCCAATAAACATAAAATAGTAAAGGGAACACTTATTAATAAGTTGAAGGGGAAGCACGCAGGCAATGTTGGCCGTCCCTTAGTGTTCACAGTTGGCGAGGAAAAAGCTTTTGTGGACCATATGCTAGTCATGGCCAAATGGGAATTTCCTTGCGATTCAAGAGATCTTCGTCAGCTAGCTAAATTGTACCTAGACAAAAGCGGCAAACGTATTCTACAATTCGGCCACCACAACTTGCTCAGCGTCGAATAGGCCTGGCGATTTTTGCAGAGGTATAAAAATGAGCTATCAAACCGAATGTGCCAAAATATTATTCGGTCAAGGACAGCGGTAACACCGAAATATGCACCTGTTTTGGCATTCTCCAAGAAACCTTAAAGGAGATCACTGGTACTGGGGAATCAACAGTACCTCCTGAGCGTATATTTAACTACGACGAGACAAATTTGGCAGATGATCCTGGTTTCAAAGAATGGATTTTCAAACGCGGTGTAAAATATGCAGAGTGAGTTCGAGATTCTTCAAAGGCATATACATCGGTTATGTACTGTGGATCAGCTACATAATGCTATTGCCATCTTATGTGGTTTACAAATCCACTCATCTTTGGCAAACATGGATGGAAGGGGGACCGCCAAAAACCAGGTATAATAGGAGCACAAGGAAGGTGGTTTGATTCCATTATATTCACTGATTGGGTTGAAAACCTATTCATACCAGAAACGCGAAAATTTACTGGGAAGATTGTAGTTATCGGTGATAATCTATCCAGCCATTATACTCCACGACTTATTGAATTGGCGGAAGCTAATAATATCGCGTTTGTTTGTATTCCTCCAAATTCCACCCATATCGCTCAGCTATTAGACGTCGTATTCTATGCCTCGCTGAAAAAATATTGGCGAACAATTTTAGATGAGTGGAAATCAGAGCAAAAGAAAAAAGTCCCAAGTAATATGTTTCCGTTAACCTCATTAGTGGTTTCAAAAAATGCAGAATTTCATCATTTGACCCAGCAGCAGTAACTAGTCGTCTGCCGAGTAATGAAGATCTGGAACAAGTTCAAAACCTTGTTTCGCAAGGTGTATTAGAATTGCTCGACAAAAGTCGTAATAACACTTCCGAAAAGCCTGTACGCAACGCAAAAGGAGAATGGTACGAGTTCTTGCTGGTAAAGGCATAACCTTAGAGGAAATGGAAGCAAATATCTCCTTGAAAAACACAACAATGGAAACAGCTTTGGTGCCGAGAGAAACTCCTAATTTTGAGAACGAGCCATCATACAATTTATAAAGAAAATTGAACTCAGGTCAAAGTATCCCATTAAGGGGGTATTCTTTGACCAGCACCTTTCAAAAATATCACTATCCTTATTTTGATATATTTAATAATAATATCTTACTCAATGTAATAATAGTGATCGGCCGCACTTTAAAAAAAAATCTAAATGTCACCGCATCTCAACACCATAGCCAAACATCTTACTTTTAATTTTAAAACTGTACTAAAGTATCCCTGTTTTACGGTAAGTCTCAGAGCAGGATACCTATTCATTATGTTTGTATATATGTACTAAAATGATTAAAACCTCTATTTCAGTTTCCAAAATACTTAAACACTCATCCTTTATAACTCATGAAAAAACCTTTCTTTCTTAGCTCTGACTGAGTATTTTTTAATATTTTTATGTAGTGAACTCACAGAGATCTTGATTTTATGTGACTAAAAAATAGAAATGTGGTGCTCTCATTGCCTTGCATTATTAAATGTACGATTACTCACTCACACCCTCAGCCACATAGTCCACAAGAGATGTTCGGATAAAAAATGTTTTCTTTTAATTTTTCTCTAAATTTTAAACCCGAAATTTGTAGATTAAATTAATTGCTAATAATAGAAACATAATAAAATCATAATTAAGTTCAAAACTGTGCAAGGTGTCTATCAATTATTATTCCAATTATAAAAATACCGTAACTGAATTTTAGCACCACCGCACAAAATATACCCTTCAGGGAAAGTATGCTTTAATGTCTTCAACATATCCATACATACATGCATATGTAGTAAAAATTGTTATCTTCGCAAAAATTTACGCATAATCTCTGTAGAGCAGATCACTGGCGAAAAGTTATTCAATAAAATTTACGATGTTCTTCACCACTTGAGTGATGATGAGCATTTAATTCATTGTTGACTCTTACTTTTTTCCTTATTTACCGTCGACTGAAAGTTCAAATAGTCAAACACTGAATAAAACATGAAGATACAAGCAGATGAAAAATATTTTGCAATGTACAAGCAAGCAAGCAACTCTCGAATGATTTGCCAGCCAACCGAAAACATGACCATTAAAGTCGTAACAGATGTGGACTTGCATCACTATCAACAGACAGACAGACATACATATAACTACTACGTTATCCGGGGCAGTGATTTCATACATTATCATGAATACGAGAGCAACATTACTGCAATAAATAATAACAATGGAAATTAGCTTAAAGAGGTAAAAAAAATTTTCGTGTTTTTACCAGAAGAAATGAATGAATGCAATTTAATAAAAAGCAAGTTCGTCGCTTGAATCATTTAAGTCTTTCGTTTTTGAATGATGGAACTACGAGTATGTATGACCTGCATTTGGTAAATTCAACAAAATCACCGTTACTGTTTTCTCTATCTAACTTGATTCAACCAACTTTTAACATAAAATTGACGTTTTCACTCGATTTAACATAATTTTCTTGATGATTTTCTTTATGACTATTTAATGACGGAGGAGGAGGGGCATTCCTATTTAGCATACCCACCAGAATCGTGCTGTTCAGTAAAATTGCATGAGAAAAATGTGCAAGGGAAACATAATGCATTCGGGTTATTATGAAATGAAAGTAGCTCGAAGAATGTTCCTTGGTATATCATCGGCAAGTGGCGCAAATAATTGACTGTGAGACTTTCTTTCCCTCTATCAATTACGGACAATTTGAAATTGTTGTTAAAGTTTTAAAAAGAGGCAGAAAGAGGGACTTGATTAAATTTTCAATGACATTGAGAAGAAATGATATTTCTTGTAATTGACATGAATAGAGCTATTTCCAGTGGAAAAAAGCAGAAATTAGTGTCAGAATTTCTTATGTGTCCAGATATGATTTGGGTGTTAAGGAATTGAGTAGAGAATGAAATGAATTTCTTTTTAAGTATGTGTCAAAAATTTCTGATAGATCGATTCGCTTCAGGCAGTTTAGTTAGATTAGTGTTAAGGAAACAGATAAAATGTTTATTTGGTATGAAATTGCATTAATTAACATTCTCACAGGCACGTTATCTACGGTTTTTACAATTGTTAAACAAGTTGAATAAATGTTTGTTTTTTCTCTATGTGTTATTACATGAGTTTTGCTTGTCTTACTACTACTTATCATGTGAAAATATTTTCAGAAATTTTGGTTTAACTTTGCAGAGCTGCTTATGTAATTCAAATTGGGTATACGATGATGGGTTTAATAATTTTTTTTTATGTTGTTTCCATCAGTAGTTTTGCTAACATTTTCTTTCTATACTTAGTAACCCAGTTAAGAGAATACAGACGCTCCAATGTTTTTGTTTTTATTTGATTGTGACGTTTTTAAGAAATTGTCAATAAAACAAAAGAAGTGACAATTTTTTTTAGAAATTCTCATTTTCAATATTTTTTTACCGAAAATTTATACATAAAAAAAAAGAGCATTTTATTGGAAATTTAATAAAAATTATTTCGATCATCTTGGACTAGTGATATTCAAATAAAGTTCATAAAGGATACCACATTTCTATAGATTAATACAAAACAACCTCAAAGTCTCATATTAAAAAAAAAAAACAACAACTTTGCAGCCACATTCTAAAGATTCACTTACAGCCTAAGAAACGCAACCTATATAAGTTTTCAATTTCCTATAAACATATTACAAGCCAACATCTGATTCAAATTTCATCAAATATTCATAAAAAAAATTGTTCATTGTTAGCGCGCCTTTATTATTCAATAGAATCTGACATTGCCAAACAACGTGACTTTTTATAGGTTCATCCACGTAAATTTTCAATGCTACTTCAAAACTTTGACCTATTTGTCAGGGCATGGTTGCGATCCGTTTACAATCTAAACATTATAAAGGTGCGTAAGTCATCGATAGAAGTGTATACTTAATGTAAATGAAAAACAACGACAGTAAATAGCAAAAGTTAAACTTAACAATAAATAGAAATAAAAAAAAAAAGTTACTTCCACACAGTCTGATTAGCATTCATTGAACGAGCACGGTAATTTTAGGAGGTCTTAAAGAAGGCTTGAATAATTGCGCGTGGTTTCAATATATGTATTATGTTAATCGATAGTAAACTGATTACACACATACACACACCAATACACAAACAAGCATTTGAGTCACTATACCTGACGCAAATCTGTCTAACAATAAATCAATAAAATTTATCATGACTTACGTAGTTTGTAATTTTATCATTCGAGATTGGGTCGTACTACGTAGGTAAAGTGACTTTTGTTTTGATTGGGTGTTGGGAAAAATATCAAATTGAAATTGGAAGTGTATATCTATATAGCAAGGAAGGAGATCCTCCGAAGATGCCATCAATTTCTTGTAAAACTTAGATTAGGTGATTTTTACTATGAATGGTTGCTATCAGTTTTTCAGTTTGTCAGTGGGCTTTCAACAAATTTATCAATATGCATGCGGGTTATAACTTGTTCTCTATGGAAACCCTATTGGGAAGTTATTCGATTTTGCCTCTTATTTAAACATAAAATTTTTCTAAATTACAATGTTCAATTGTGGGGCTTACTAGGTTAATATTTGTATGTCAATGACAAGAATTCCTAGAGGACCCTATTGGCAACCCGATTTCAGACGTTATGCTGAAATGCCGTAGCTTTGAAACATCAGTAAAGGTGATCTTAGAGGACCGTCAACAGTAGCATACTGGGAACGTACCTTTGGAAAGGATCTCATCTCTTAAATGGTACACGGATGGGTTTAAAATGGAAGGTAGAGTAGGAGTGGGCATATACGGGCCGAATTGTCATCTCGCAGAGGCACTTCGGACATTTGAGCTGGCGAAATAATTCACAAGAATATATGCTTGGAGCTAAAGTATACATAAAATCAGAAACTCAAGCAGCACTTAAAGCCTTAAACTGGTTAATCTTTGAGTCTAAACTAGTTTAGGACTGTCTGTCTGAAGTAACTGACTGAAGCAGCAAACAAGGTGACGGTGATTTGAGTGCCAGAACATGAGGAAATTAAAGGCAACGAGGTTGCCTACTGCCTTGCAAAGGAAGGAGCCAGATCTCTATTTATTGACCTTAAGCTCGTCTTTGGATACAAAAAAAAAATCATCTTTCAGCTTAGATCAAGCTTTGGGTGGACAAAATTAAAAATACATACACACTAGGAAAATATCCCGGGGCTGAGACAAGTAAAGAAGTTTGTAAAGTACTCGCAACAGAGGACAAAAGAATTCCTCGGACTTAGCAAAACGGAGTTAAGGCTCATAACGGGCCTACTTACTTGGCACTGCCCACTTAGCTATCTTTTATTTAAAAAATGGTAAGGTCGATGATGAGACCTGTTACTTCTGTATGAAAGACGACAAAACCGCTGTCCTGTGTAACTGTGAAACTCTGTGCTGCATAAGGTTAAGACATCAGGGAAGGAATTCCCACTGCCAGAAAATGTCGCAAAAATTGCTCCAAGAACGTCATAGTCTTTATAAAAGACCTTAAGTTCGAATGGGCGCCCTAGGGCAGTTATGGCAGTAATGTCACAAAAGATCTTATAGGTCACGGTGACTGTAGATGAGAGGTAGGACATCTGTCTGCATCCCCCCACCAATAATAATATTGTCAATGTCTACCGTACTAAGGAATTACCAGCTTTAGGCCATTTTCGAACTTCTATCTGAAATTGTTGGAAGTAAGGCGAAATACAAATTTGAAAATTTCAGACTACATAAATTCCTGCTTCACTTTTTCTCCTTTTCAGCAGGAACGCACCGAGAGGGGGGACGAACGGAACCGGTCCCCCTCCAGAATGTCAGTTTTCTGAACATAATTTACAAATTACGTATAAAATGTGGTCTGTATATTATTACAAAGTCCGATAAACTAAAATAAAACAAATAAAACCTTTTAATCTACAATAGCAGTCCTTAAGTGCTCAGATTGGTGCAGGACGCGACTTTAGAGCCCAATTTTTCCGACTCGTTAGGACTTGGGACACCTATGCCCCCCCCCTCCCAAGCCAAATCCTGGGTGCGTTACTGATTTTCAGAGAAATGCCAAACAAAAAAATCTAACAAATTCTAAGAGGCAAACAATTTTGTGCATTTTAAAACTTTATCCATTTGTCCTATTTCAAGAAGAGTTGCAAAAAAAAACACCAGTGACAACAAAATCCCAGCAAAGATAATCCCATACCGGAAATCTCAGAATATTTTTCGTGAACCTCTTGAAAAAAGTGTTTTGTGTTACTGGAAAATTGATATAATCCAATTCCTCCATTTTTCGAGATTATGTGTTTCGGCAACTTTGATCAATCAGAATTCGGAATTTTGAATTTGGCGCTTAGGTCATTATCCACAATTACCAACGTTTTCCAAAATTATAAGATCAGAGGTACCCGGTTTTTTTTAAATCTCCACTCGCTCTCAATAAATTTCTTTTAAATTTCGTAAAAGGCCCCTATGTTTTACGTGAAACCGATAGTAGATGCGGTTTCGACTGAAGAGTGAATTTTGAAAATCGGATTTCTTTTTTAAACAGGATTTCGTTAGAACGGGATTCCTGTAAATGGTGTATCGCGGCGTTAACGTATAAATTCTAAACATTGCATTCTCAAATTCATAATTTTGTATTCTTTAATTGTGTGCTTTTGGAGAACCTACACACATTTTGCAAGGATTCTATAATTTTTCGGGGTTTTTTATTCCAAAATTTTGTATTTCGGGATTATTGAATTATCCTGTATTCCGGAGTGCCCACACAAATGCTACTGTGATAACATTAAAATTTTATTTCGGTAACAATAAAAAATTAATAATCTTTCGTCTTTTTATAAGTCGCCACAACCAAATCTACTGCCATGCGCGTAGCCAGGTAGGGGCATGGAAGAGCACGCCCGAGCACCCGGTGAACCGGGTGCGGCACCGGCGCCTCCCAAGAAAAATGCGATCCAAAATTATTAAATCCAATTAATCGATCAATTATTTTTATGTAAGTGTCAACCAAGCAAGCATGAGGACATACATTGAAAGCATAACGAAATTATTTAATAGTGAGCTCCCGTTCCATCTGGAGTTGGTTCCAAATTTTTGAAAAGTGGTCTTCACAACTGCAAAAAATTAGCAGAGGCCTTAAAAATCTCTCAATCATCGGTTTACTCTGAAAAAAAAAACAGAATACTTCGCTAAACTTATTGATAACTTACACTGGTTCGGCACTAATACTTACACTTGTTGGAAATTGCTCAATTTTTTTGTAAATATGATGACAAATTTTCATTCCACTTTTTAAAAAACACTACAACTACTGCAGCTCAGATATTCAGAATGAAATAATTGAAATGATATCGAGCCTCAATCTGGAGGAAATTGTTGAAGAAACTAAAGCATGTGTGGCTTGTTTTCTTTGAGTGTGGACGAGGCCAGGTACTTAAAAGAGGAACAATTGTCAATAACCATAAGATATGCGAATTGTCTCGACATAGTCGAAATATTTCTAAGTTTTATAAATTGTTCCACCTCCCTAGATGCGCAAGGGTTGACTAAATGAATTTTGGATACATTGAATAAACACTATTTGTGTGATTTTTCAATTCTTGCATGTCATGTCTGGTAAAAATAGAAACCTACAGGCAATTATAAAAGAAACTCATCCTTACGCAATTTACATCCTTTGCTTAGCGCGCACAAACTAAATCTCGTGGTTATTGACTCATGCGCCAATGTTTCACTATAGCAAATACATTTTTTAACGGCGTCGAAGCTTTATAAATTCACTTCTCACTATATGGTCATCATGTGAGCCTGCAAAAATTACAAGGCACTCTCGGAATCCATACCAGCCCTGAAATGGTACTACCAGATGGAGTTGTCGCTATAGGAAAACTGCAAAGCAGTACTGGCAAATTATGATGCAATTAAATTAACTTTGGAAAAAGAGATCACTGAGAAACTGTAAAAAGCACACTGGTATTGCTAAAGTTTATTGCGGAACCAGAATTCATTGTTGCCTTACAAACATTTAACTTAGTTCTCGTTATATAGTGACTGTACTGAGTAAATTTCTCCAGACCCAAATTCCACTCTTGGTCAGTCTAGTTAGTGACCTCATAGCAAGTTATATAGGTACTTTCGAAGCATGCCAGAGACAGTTCAAAATTTGGACAGACATAGAGCAGTTTTATGAAAAGCACCAGATTTCATTAGATTTGTCAGCCGATACACAACCAAAAGAATACTGAAAGATCAACATTTCCTACCAAGTAAATCTAAAACGACGATTTGAAAACCAACCGTTAGCTCGCGCTGTGGACGTATTTCTCAAATTGAACATGAAGAACGGAAAGGATTTCAGGATCAGTAATTATAAAAAAATGTTAGAATCAAATGTTTACTGAGAATCTGAGCTCTGTACCATGTGTATCAAGGAAATTTAGGTGTGATTTTGAGCATTGCGGACATTTTCTGCATGTAAGAAAACAAATTGCTTCATCTTATTCAAACTGAATATGGAAAAATTAGATTCTTAACTACACAGTATGCTTTTGTAACATAATTGACCAGTAGTGTCCAATAGACACTAGGGCATATGAAAGATAACAAAGTCAATATTAATGCAACAGACAGTATTATGTATTTCAGTATTTTAACTTTTATTACTTATATGAATTTACTTAGAGATATAACAAATATATTTTTTCTGAGTGTTTAAAGCAGGCATACAATTGCGATTGCATTTATCACAACTCTGTTAGAATTACAAATATGACAACGATTTTTTCTTTTCGCAACAAGTTTAGATGATTTGGGCAGCTATTTGATTTGATCCTACCACTCTTGCATGGCTGCTAAGTGATAACTCGATGGGCCTTTCTTGTTTCGTCGCCGTATATGAGGTGTTACCAATACATTGCGATTTCACACAAAAACAGTTTTCTTTGTGTATTCATTTTTCGTTGGTAGAATAGGTTAAATAGGATTGTTACAATGGTGTGCACTGCAATATTTTAGGGCTCAATTAGGACTAATTTAATGCCACTATTGCACACTATTGTAACAATGCTACTTAACCTATTCTCAGTAGTGGTGGTCCTAACTTTTAATAAAGTTGGATTATATATGGATTTTTTTTTTAAAAGTACTAGAGCATTAATTTCGTGGAAGTGGCATTAAATTAGCCCTAAATGAGCCCTAAATTTTGACGTATTCAAAACTTTTCTACCATGAAATGGCGGTCCCAGCTTAATTCACGTAACAACGGTAATATAGTTTGCTTGATGTAAGAAAACTTCGCTTTAACACTGATTACCGTTTTAAAAATTTTTACACATTTTTGAAAAACAATTCTTGATTAAAGAATATTCTTCTTCAATTTTGTGGTCAGGCTGGACCTTACTAGGCATCCTCCCCCCCCCCCCCCCCCCCCCCCCCTCCCAAAACAACTAAACCCTGGCTACGCCAATGTCCATTTCATTATTTCCAACTGATTTCAACACAAAGCCCATATATTAGTCACTTAATAAAAATTGAAAATCTTGAATATAGCACAGAACTGGTCTGCCATTCAACTTTAAATAGGGAGCTAAACTTCTCATCCACCACATAGTTGGCAACATCGCAAAGTCGTCGATAGTTTGAATTGCATAAAATGATTTATTCTCAATATTAAAACTAGGCTAGTTGTTGCTTGAAGTCGTTAATTCAGTTCTCTGATAACTTTGAAATCATTACACAGTTTCAGAGAACAGTTTGCTTAAGAAGTAAAAAAAAAAAAAAAAAAGTTTGTACAGCGTGACGTTTATTAAGCAACACACTACCACAACTGTACAACTGTATAGGAGGCAAGATCGTGCAAATGAAAGAAAAATTAGATAAATTCACGTAACCGCGACTTGATTAACGAATAATTTCCAGATCATCACATTATCACAGCCAGCATCTCAGTTAGTAACGAAAAGGGGTTACCAAAAGTCATCAACAGCACAGAAATTAAGCATCGCACTCTATTCTACTACAAAAATATAGTTCGCATCGGATGGTGCGATTTGTAGCTATTTATCTTGATCGCGTAAGACGGAATGTGTAATTAATCGCGCATACCAATGAAATCTCCTGAGTTTCGCTAAGCGCACTATTACACTCCATTTGTAACTGTTTACTGTTCTTTCATATTTACAGGTATTTAGATAATCGCAGATGATCAAGTTACCTTGAGTATGCTATACTTTTGCACATAGAAGAATATAAGACACACGACACTGGGAATGATTCGGTTCATGGTTGCGGTAAATGTGTTATGTGCACTCCAGCATGCCGCGCCATATTAAATCAACTCATTCGGTGCACAGAACTCTCCTCTTTCATTTGTGTTACTCAACGTCGAAAGAAAGTCGGCCGGGGCAAACCCGGCAGCACGTCAATCGAACAGGTATCGCGAAATAAACAGATAATTCTCCTCAGCTTACTTAAGATAAATCTGTCCAAAATAATTGGACATGAGCGTGTCTCCGCTTAATTTGGCTTTAGACTTTAGCACGAATTAGCCGATTCAACTTAACACATGAGATGCGAACGGCGACCCACTTAACTTATTGGTTACTCTCGGTCTGGGGAGAAGTGTAGGTATGCCAATCACACAACTAAGTTACTGCGCTTAAAATGTAACTAAACTCTCGGAGCTTAACTAGTTAGCTCCTAATGGTTTACGATTTTCGAATTGGAATTTTTTTTTTTCTTTAGTTATGTTTGTGCGAGAGCAGTTTATAAATGGACGATCGATGACCCCAAAAAGTATGATTTGCATTCTGACTGCGCGGAGTCTTAAGAAATTTGTTAACAGGTGAAAACTTTCGCATTTTTTCACTGCCATTTTATTTATGAAAAAAAATTTATTTTGTTTTTATTCTTTAAAAAGTGAAGTTTCCCTGAAATATATACTTAGCTGAGATGAAATCTCTGAACTAATCGACCGTGATGAAGGTCGCTTGAGACTTTCATTTTTAGAGCTGGTAAGTTATTTATAGGGCAGTGATATGGTAGGATACTGCTCTTTCTGTAGCTAGCTGAGTTTGTTCAATTAGGAAAAAATAGTACCCAGTAGGAATTCGTTTTCCTCCTTACCTGGTAATTGATGGTTTCGCCCCTGAAAATAATCCGATTTGTAAGTGTTTACCAAAGTAAGGTTTGGTAAGTGAATTGGTGGTAATAGCTCACATGTTCCACGTTCAATTGTTCCAGAAAAAACATTGAAAAATGTAACAAATTACAAAAGTAATTTTTCAGATTTAAGACTTTTCGTAGAAGACCACACGTCGAGTCATGATAGTGAGGAAATTTTGTTTTACTGTTGGAAAAATATGAAGATGAAATGGTAAGCAAAAATATGAAATAAATAATCATTTGCGATGTTTATATAGATAGGTGACTCTAATGAGGAAAATACTTGTGTCGGGGGGGGGGGGGGGGGGGGGGGGTTAAAACAAATGTATATCACTTATTTGCCACCGAAGTAATTCTTACCAACAACTATGATGGGGTACAAGGGAAAAATTCTTTTAAAAACTTTAAAAAAATGTATAATAATACCAAAAACCTTGTAAAGGGTTTTCCAATAAGAGGTGTTATTATTTTAATTAGCCCGCTATTTCGGTAGATGTCACTTTGGGAGCTGTCATTTTTTGACATTTGACAAGTAGAAACTACGCCATTAATAAAAATGGAACGAGACACGATTCAACAACGCATTGAAATTATTAAAATTCACTATAAAAATGGTGAAAATGTGGCAGAGACGTTTCGTAAAACTCGAACATTTTTGGGTCGTCGTGAAGCACCTTGTCGGACCGCAATACAGAAATTGGTAGAAAAATTCGACATTTGTCGGGACAAGTTAGTGATGTGAAGAATAAAACCCGTGCACGTCGCTCAAGAACAGCCGAGAATATTGCTGCTGTAGCCGAAAGTGTTGAAGAAAACCCAGGTTTGTCCATTCCTCGTCGTTCTTTGGAATTAGGCATTCCACAAACGTCATTACACCGTATTTTGCATAAAGATTTGGGTCTTAAGGCTTATAAAGTTCAGTTAACACAAGAACTCAAGCCGGCCGATCATCAACAACGTCGAGTCTTTGCTGATTGGGTCCTTAAAATGCATGAAAATGATCCGGAATTCCATCGAAAACTCATCTTGAGTGATGAGGCCCATTTCAACCTCGATGGCTTCGTCAACAAGAAAAATTGTCGCATCTGGGGCTCGGAAAACCCAAGAGTTATTGTTGAAAAGCCTCTCTATCCTCAACGTGTGACTGTTTGGTGCGGTTTATGGTCCCGCGGGGTCATTGGACCTTACTTTTTCGAAAATGAGGCTGGAGCAACAGTTACGGTGAATGGATTGCGCTATCGACAGATGATTAATGATTTTTTATGGCCGGAATTGGATGGTATTGATCTGGACAACGTTTACTTTCAACAAGACGGCCCTACGTGCCATACAAGCAACGAAACCATTGATCTTTTACGGGAAAAGTTTCCGGACCGTGTTATCTCTCGAAGAGGTGATCACAATTGGCCACCGAGATCTTGTGACTTAACACTTGCGACTTCTTCCTTTGGGGCCACGTGAAAGAGAAGGTCTACGCCAACAGCCCAGCGTCGATTCAAGACCTCAAGAATGGAATTCGTGAGGCTATCGAGGACATAGGGCAGCCACTTTGCGATTTGGTTATGGAAAATTTCATGAAAGGATATGGTCCTGTAGGCGTGGTCGTGGTGGTCATTTGGCTGATGTTATTTTCCATTATTAACGGCATACCTTCCTCTGAAACAAAGATCCGATCATTTATCTCAAAAAATGGCATTTTTCTTTGAATATCAAAATAACACCTCTTATTGGAAAATCCTTTATAATTGAAGCTTTGAAGTCTCCAATTATGTAAGAGCTTACTAGTAAATGGTTGATTCAAGCATTACTTGTAATGAATAAAATAAGATATTACTTGTAATGAGAAAAGTAGCACGTTACCGGTATGGAGACGAGTAAGCACTTACCCTGCTATGACATCAAAATGTAAAAGTAATTAATTCGGTAATTTGGATAGTAAGGGGTAGACTTTACAAATTTTCATTACAGAATCGCTTCGGTAAACGTTACATTTCCTACTGGGTATATACTCGTGCATGTGTATGTACTAAAGACTCTAGGGAGTTGCTCTAGGGTTGCTCAGGTTTACCTTACTTACACCTTCACACTAAAAAAAAAATCAAGGACGCTCTTAGTGTCATGCAAAAACAAATTCTAGAGAATTCGGAGAACACCACGTTTTTAAGAAAGGCTCAATTGGAATGAGCTATCAGAAATAAGACCCGAAATCGTCGTATAAATCGAAGGACTATCAGAAGGAAGATAGTAAAACAAGCAACAAATCTATGCACTTTAGGATTCTAAAGTTGACCAACTTCTAAATAGGTTTACTGCACTCATTTCATGGATGTTCCAACTTGCCTTCACGGAACTGCTAATCTGATTATTCTTGGGTATTGCATTCTGTTTCAGAGATTCCAAAAACATCTGTAATTTACTTCTCGGAGGTAATCGACATACATATCAAAGAGGCAGCAATTATTCCTAAGGCTGATAACTCATGTATTTTCGATCCGGATGAATTGAATGTTTACTTTATAAATAGTGCACAACATAATACTTCCTTTGATCCAGATTCTCATGAGCAATCGTATGATGCCAGTAATGGTCGATTTTCGTTTCGTAATGTGAACTTTGACGAAGTGGTATTGCCATTTAAATCTATTAAATCTAATGCTATTGGTCTTGATAACATATAGACATTTGATTCCTTAGGCTTATTTTCCCATACATATTTAGGCCTATCTTGCATATATTTAATATAGCAATTACCACATCGTCATTCCCAGCTCAGTGAAAGGTTGCAAAAGTATACCCAACGAAGAAAAAAGTCAAGCATCTAAGCTTCAAGATTTTAGACCCATAAGTATTCTTCCTGTGCTGTCGAAAGTATTGGAACGCTTGTTATACTGTCAAATCCAGGAATTTATTGATAGTAATAATCTAATTTCCGATCAACAGTCTGGTTTTAGAGCTAAACACAGTACTATTACTACTCTGTTCTATCTTATTGAGAAGGTGCGACAAAACATTGAACTACGACAACCCGGAATTCTGTGTTTACTCGACTTTTCGAAGGTCTTTGACTCGGTGATCTTATGTTATAAACTACTTAGTCAGTTTGAATTTTGTACTTCAGCAGCAAACTTTATGTGGTCCTATCTCACAGGTAGACAACAAGCTACTGTAGCTCACAATCGAACTTCAGGTTTATTACCTCTTTGCTCAGGTGTACCGCAGGGTTCAATCTTGGGACCGTTATTATTCACGATATACATTAATGATTTGATACTTGTCCCGGAATCTTGTTCAATACTTTTGTATGCCGATGATGTTCAACTATTTCTTTCAGCCAATGTTGACAATTTATCCGTCAGCGTTGATGAATTCAATAATGATATATCTCGAATTTGTGCGTGGGCTGTGGATACAAAACTGTTGTTGAATCCAATTAAATCGCACTTTTTCATAGACCAATTACCACCGTGAGTGTCCCGGTATTGTATCTAAACGGTACCCGCATAGAATATAGTGAAATGTTAACTAATCTGGGCATAACTGTCGATGCAACGTTGACATGGCGTTATCACATTAACAAAACTGTTGCCAAAGTTTATGGTGGCTTAAGAAACTTATGGCGTCATGCAAAGTATACACTTTCTAAGCTCCACGAGCGCTTTGTCAAAGCACTTTTAATTCCCATTATATCTTATGGCGCCTGCATATATTCCAATGTTGACAGCATTAATCGTAGGAAACTTAATGTGGCGTATAATGCTTGCGTGTGATATATATTTGGTCTCCGAGATATGATCATATATCTGAATTTTTTAGGCAGATTTTTGGCAGCTCACTGAATAATTATTTAATATTCCGACTTAGTGTCATGATGTATGTATATGATAATAAACAATCATTGTCCTAATTATCTAAAAAAATTCTAGGTTCCTCCCATCACGTCATACCCAACAAATTAATCTTCCAAGGTTTCAGACTTCTTTTAGTTCGTGCACCTTTTGCATTCACGGTGTCAGAGTCTGGAATAATCTTACTCTGGATATTCGTATGAGTTCCAGTCCTAGGGAGATCAGATTGAGAGCCTTACAACACTTTTGGTGTTCATAATCTTATGTCCGTTACATATTACTGCTATCTGTTATACAGTTGCATGCATGATGTTTCTATTGTTTTATTATTACTCTTTTTTCATCCTATAGCTATTTATCTTTTCACGTCCGATTTTTCTAATACTATTGTTACTATTATTGGTCTTATCATATTTTTATTAACAATGATCTTAACTCTTAGCTTGCTTATTTGATTAACTTTCATTGCTTTCGTTTGATTAGTTTAAATTGTAGATTAAGTACATACTTATATGAAATTATAACAGTTGAATTTTTCTAACTCAGAGTTTTAATGAGAATTGTATCTCAATTATGCTAATGAAAAATTATTATTATTATTATTACCTAACCTACCCCTTATAGCTATATGAACTTGAACATAACTAAATAAAAATTATTTTCTCCACTTTCTCACCAAATTGAAAAATAGTTTGCGAACAAACTATCTCAAATCTATTTCAAAAAGTAAAACTGCCTACAGACATCTAATGCCCCCGGAAATATGCTGAAATGCATTTGAAATATGCGCTAATGATCACCAACAGTTCTCAAAAGTGATCGATCGACGACGTTTATTGCCCGATTATCCATTGTTTGCTAGCTTTATTGAAGGTTTTAACCAAAAAAGAAAACTTACGGAAGATACTAGCTGTGAGGCCCCAAGTCAAATTGCGCACGATTTTCTCATCTTCTTGTCCAGTACTGCATATGTCTTGAGTCGCTTGGATCACTTTGCAATGGCTTAAGAAGTGATCGTTTCATCGATAGCCTTGAGTACAGTTGATTTTAGGTATAAATTTCGATTGTTGAATCATTTACGGATGAATGATAGTTTCACATCTGAATTTTTAATGAATCACTTATAGATGTTATGTAGAGGATTCAACAGAGTTTGTATATGTGAATTTTCGATACTGTATAAGGGTCACATAGTTATGTTTGTTGATATTTGCGGACACACTTACAAAGTCGCAATTAGGGATTTCTATGTAAGGAAATTTTCATCAAATTAAAAATTCATATAAAAAATTATAGACGTCGGATCTTGGGTCCTTTTTATACCCTAGATGAAATCTATAGGGTATATTCCGTTTGTAACACCTCGAAATAATGATGGTAGAGCAAAATGGATTGCACGCCCACGCATAATATTAAAAGTTATTTTGATTTTTGCATGTCCGTCCGTCTGTCCGTCTGTGCGCACGATAACTCTAAAACGCGTATACTTAGAGAGCTGAAATTTTGTACACGGACTTTAAAAAAATAAAAAGTAAAATTAAGTTCGAGCAACTCCTTCGTGGGGTTGCCATACAAAACTTTCGTTTTCCACTATATATGTGGACCCTGCCTGAGAACGCATCGATATATAGAGCTGAAATTTGGTATATGGTATTTTCATTGTAGTAGCAAAAAAATTTTAAAAATGGACTAAATCGGGCAACTCTTTCTTGGTGTTGCCATATAAAAATTTAGGTTTTTTACATATACTGTGAAAACGATCAGTCCAAAACATTTTTATTGTACTAAAAACTTCTTCAGAATACAAAATAGTATAAAATTGGTTATAATCATTTTTTCTGTGCGACAAACCGTTCTAGAAATATATGCGGAAAAACAACTTCAAAAATCAAACTTGCATAGATCGGTGACCATACGAAATTTTATACGGGCATTCATCTAGGGTATCATAAGAATTGGTGTTAGACTAATTCTAGCTTTTTTACTTGTTTGATTTATTGGACCAAATTTGATTTATATAACTACATAAACTTACACTCGGATCGGACTTAATGTAAATCAGAGCTATCAAAATGCTCGGTTTGAAAAAAAAAAAAATTTTGGAAGACGTGGATGTCTCTTTATGCGCACATATATATAAAAAATGTTGATATCCTTTATTCGGCCTGTAGTAAAAATTGCTTTAGAGTTTGTATGTGCTATTTGTAGAACGCATCATGTAAGTCTATAGGCTCTTCAAGAATTGTAGACAGATAGTGTAACACTTTGCGCTTAATGACTTCTTACATGATGTGTATGAAATTTTTAGTCACTTCATGAAATGCTACAAGCTTTTACGCCGATAGTGTGTGAGTGTATGTGTGTGTATGGCTCATATGCCTCTCCTAGCATTCGGTTATGTCGGTTGGTATTACACTATCGGCATAAAGGCTTGTAGCATTTCATGAAGTGACTACAAATTTCAGACACATCATGTAAAAATGCATTAAGCGCAAAGTGTTACATTATCTGCCTTTATTTCATGAAATGCCTAGACTTTTCGTTAAGTTCTGAGTCACATCAAGTGTCTATGACATATACATAGTTCAAATCTGAATCACAGCGGTAGTGGCGTATTTAGGGGGGATGGGGGGCTGGAACCTGGGTGCATGTAATAATAATAATAGGCCATTTATTTTATACAAGTAAACACATATGTGTAATAAATATAACTTGTAAAAGACATTGATAGTGGCCTACAAACTTACAACAATATTTTATTGCGCCTGTTCTTCCGCCTCACTAGATCTCTTTATAAAGAGATTTCATGTTGTCGATGAACCCGCAGTCTGCGACTTCATTAACGTGATTTTAATACATGTGTTCATTGTGTGCAATCTTAAAATCAATCAATCAATAATTTGTAGTAGAAAACATAAATTTGCCGTGTTTTTTTTTTTTCTAAAGGAAGCTGGATGTGGGGCAAACTTGACGTCAACTTAGCACCACATCCAGTTTCCTTTAGAAAAAAGGACACGGCAAATTTATGTTTTCTACTACAAATTAACGACAAATTATGAAATAGTTCCGAGTTAAATCAGGCTAAGTTGCGGTGCTAACTTTACATACGTAAGGGGTATAGTGCAAGTACAAAACGTTGTTGGATTTGGAAAATTTCTTCCGTTTGTTTTCTTCCATTAACTTCAAAATTTATCAAACCGCCCATTTTTTCATTTTTTATTAAGAGGGGTCTAAATGTTGAGTGAAGAGCGTATGGGGTTTTGTTAATAGTTTTTTCAGGCTGTGTTGCAGTAGGATTGACAAAAATTCTCCATTTTGCGCCGAAATTCCAAACGCATTTTCAATTATCTACTTATAAGGCTGTATAAATTTAAGTATTGTACTGATCTTTCTGAGGTTCTTGTCGGGCATACCTTGCTGCGAAAGGACGCATCAAGTAAAATTTTAAAGGGAATTCTTAATCGACAATCGAGGTGTGAGGTGTTCTTTGATATTGATCAAGCAAACATTTGGTGGTATTCTTCGAACAAACCGTATTCAAATCTCATCTCTATAGCCGAAACATTTAAAACACCTACGTCACTACTTTTCCATATCTTTCAACGTCCATATATAAAAATTTATATTCGATACTTATATTTACTGACCATCGTTTCAAATCAAAAAAATTAATCGACCCAGTATAAGTCGAGATAGTACACATTAAATTGACACATAATTTGTTTTTTGAAATTTTTTTCAGCACAGTTCATTTTGTGTATTCACTATTATCTACCACAAAATGAACTATAATGAATTTTCGGTGAACAAACGTCAAAAAACACGTCTAAATATGCAACAAATTAGTCAACTGCTCAAGAGGTTGTGACAAAAATAAATTTTACACTGTGGTAAATGTAAATTCTACACCTAATTAGAGCATTACAAGTGCTTAAATTCGAAATAATATTTTGAATTTGTAATGTGAAGTGTCATTTTCAGTTCATTCTACGTCATGCAAATAAAAATAAGAACGAGATTTCAAGAGCATGAGCATTTATAATCATAACAATCAAATGTAGGACAACATATTCGAAATTTAGAAATTTAGAAATTATTTATTTTAGGCCCGTATACACAAGATTTACATCTTTTAACTATTATACTTATTCTATAGGTACATATTAAGTGTGAATTTACATAAAGTTATAAAGTACCTACCCTAATTCATAAAGTAAAACAAAATATTCAGGATAATAATAGTAAATCAATATAATAAAGAAAAAAACAAATTGATAGGAACAAGACAACAAAAATAAAATAATGATAGTAGTTGTGAAGAATCATCCAAATGAAAGACTGTGTCCATATGCCCCATGATCAAATACATCAATTCAATTTAAATAACGTTTTTAATTAACTTTAAACTCCGCCGCCCCTGCCCGCCCCCTGACATGAAATGGAAGTGAATTCCAAATACGACAGATGTAAACAAAAAAAGAACGCTGCCCAACCAGATATCGCATGCGAGAAATGAGTAGAGTTTCATGACGCGTAGAATGCAGAAAATGCAAATTTTCACACAGATATGAAGTAACCCCCGACCTTAACAACTTATGAAAAAACGGTAGGGCTCTCATATCGAGATACGAGCGTGCATCCAAGGACAGAGCAGCCATAGGTGTAGACACATGATCGCGACGCCTTAAATTGTAAATAAATCGTACGCAATCGTTGAAAGTGACGTTTATTTTGTGGTCACATGTGGCGTCAAGTTGCGGGTAGTATATGGTTCTGCAGTAGGTAAAATGAGGTATCAGCAACAATTTGACAAGTTTCAGTTTTAAATTAACAGATAGCAAGCTGCCCGAGAGCCGTAACTGTTTGAGTCCTGCGTAAATCTTTTGCAGAGAATAATTCACTTGGTCACAACATTCAAGTTTGGCATTAAAAATTACTCCTAGATTCCTCACCTTCCATGAGTAGGGCAACACTATGTCGTTTAAATAGATATTAGGAATGTCTGCCGAGCATAAATTTCCAGAATAGAGAAATAAGCAATTCAGCAGGATTTAACAGGAGCTGGTTATTAGCTGCCCTCGAGAAAATATTCTTAAGTCATTGTTGACTGTATCAATACAGTCCTCTACTAAACCGATTGGTCTAGATAAATATATTGACACATCGTCTGCATATAAATGGATATTCACGTCTTCTATAATATCAGAAAGGTCATTTATAAAAACCGAAAATAGAAGTGGACCAAGAATAGAGCCTTGTGGCACTCCACTGGAAATTCTTTTCCAATTAGACTTATTGTCGCCGATCTGTACTTGCTGGGAACGGCGTGATAGGAACTCACTAATAATTTTAATGGCTGAGTTAGAAAAATTAAAAAAAAATATATAACAACTTTTGGTTCGTGAGCTAAAATTTGGATTGATCAATTTTTTTTTTTGCTACCTCCTCCCGCTCACGTTGCAATTCCTTACTCGGAAAACGGATTTTACCAAAATAAGTCAATGAACAAACTGTAATGACACAAGTTAGCAAATTATTGACATTTATACTATTAAGTAAAGGACCAAAAATTGAGCCTTGAAGGGTCCCATATCCCAAACTAATAAAGTTCAATTGCTTACCCGTAATATTTCAGAGTTTACACTCAGTAATTTATGAGTAAAAAACATCGCAGTGCTGTGACTTTACTAGAGTCCATTATTGAGCATAAATAATTAATAGAGTCAGTAATAAAACTCTGAATGCGAATTCAGATTTTTTTTTCTTTTGCGTGAGATATCATGAACTGAAATATTTCTATTTCAATAACTGTCATCTATCTCTACCTATATCAGCAACAAAATAAACAAACATAACGTGAATAATCATAAAACGTTTTTAATGTTCACGGAAATGTAAACTTATGAAAGAGCACACATAAATGGAACAGAATTTTCACATAACCGTCTACATTCATTATGTAGTCCCCAATAAACAAAAACAACTCAAAAATTTTGTTCCATTTAAACAGTCTTTTATAAAAAAAACAAAATAGAGATTTGTTTAAATATCCAGGGAAAATTTCAATTTTTGGCCTAGTTTAAAAACGATTTCAGGCCCAAATCCATAAATATTTATTTATTTTATACATTTCACCTCAAAACCGGCGGATAGGCAAAAAAAAATCATATTTTCCTCTGGAGAAAACAATCAAATTGAATTTCATTAACTGTTTAACTGGCAAAATATGGTGGCAGTAACAAAAGAAATTCCGCGTAGATTTATAAAAGAAAGAAAGAAGTATCCAAAACAGTTTGGACGTGAAGTTATGCTTTTCGCATCAAAGTAAATTTGTTTTTGATTTTATAAACACACCATAAGACCGGTTTATAAGTTGCTCTCGAAAACTCATTTCACATCTGAGTTTGACCCTTTTCCGATGATTGCAATTAATCTGAACGTGGCCAAATTGGGTGTAAACTCTTTTTACGTCACACTACCTGGAGTTATACATTTATGAGAGGAGATTTTAACCAAAATTGTTTGATTGGTCGAAATTTTACTTTCATTTACTTTTTTGTATTATTTTTTTTTTATATTTCACATTGCATAGTTTTTCCCCAATTCTTAATTAATGTAGTTAGTTACGCTTAAGATTGACGAAAAGTATCTGTTGGTGAATTATAATTGCATGTTCAGTTCAGGTATACACTTTCTATACTCAAACAGACATACATACATACTTAAAGTGCTTGCACGTCATTAGCTCACTCTAGTCATTGACCAGTGGGGTAGGCATCGATCTGAACTAAAAAAAAATTAATTAAAACAGTAGCTTTGAGCCTTGCATAATAACGCATTTTACCTGGCGCACTGTATATGCGTGTGTGTGTGTTTGATTGGTGCTAATCGTACTTTCAAGTTATACTATAGAGACGATGGCTTTAAATTAGCAAATTATCTCAATTGCAGTTATTCAAACCGGCAAGAACGGGATGGAATCTCTCATGATGCGCAAATCTAATAGCAAGCTGCATACACACTTTCACCGTTTGCAGTGATTTACATAGAAAATGCGATTGAACTGACTTCTCTTGCAGTATGTAGTTAATCACTTGGCAAACAACACAAATAACTTGTTTCGATGACGTGCTAGTTGGACATACTTTCAGCTAATGCGGGGATAAATGTAATCCGAGAAAAGTAATAATTTCGCGTAGTCAGCAGAGACTTATAAATTGAAAATTGTTTACAACAACAACAACAAAAAAAAAACTATTAGTGGAACTTGTTTCAATAATTTCTACGTCCATTGTGAGAAATTTTTGTCTGGTTTAATGTCTGAGGTTAATCTATACTTTCTGATTTTAATCAATTTTTTTTTCAGTTCAGAAGGATAATCGTGTATATAACTGCGAACACCTTACCTCAATTTTATATCTCTAAAAAGATTCTGAGTTATAAGCCTTCCGGCGACTTTCTCTTTCAAGAAATATTTTATCGATCCAAGCTTGTCAATTTTCTTATTCTTTTTTTGGGCCATATATAGGTGACCTTATAGATAGCAAGCAAATAATAAGTACCCGGTCGTCCTCCAAAATGGTCATACGGTTGACTAAAAATCTACAGACACGCACACTTGAGCAAGCTACGGGATAAAAATTCTCGTGCTTTGGCTAATATTTATAACAAAAAAATCTTGAAATTTCATACAGTAGTTGGCATAAACATGAACGAGTCAACTTTAGTATAGGCTGCTTCAATTCGGTATGGACAGCTACTACTAATTTACAATTGTTTTCTAACGTCTAGAAAATTCTATTTGAAACTTAAAAAGGATAAAAGGATAAAGGATCCTAACATTCTCAATGATTTTTTGCCACGAATTCCATGTCAACGTCTATGGCATCTGATTGCAGCGCTGGTACGGAAAACTTTCCAAATGATGGCTTTGCCTTGCGGAATGTTGACGAAAAAGAGGTATTGTTGGCCATGTCTGCAATTAAATCTGATGCAACAGGGCCGGATGAACTGCCCCCTCGTTTCATTAGAGCGATTGCACGGGAAATAATCAAAGTTTTAACCCATATATATAACTACTGTTTAATAACATCTAAGTTTCCCACCAGGTGGAAGCAAGCGCTTGTAATACCTATCCCGAAAAAGTCCTCTGCTTCTGTTATAAGCGATTACCGCCCAATTAGTCTTCTTTGCTTCTTAGGCAAAGTATTGGAACAGATTAGTAGGTATATGCAGACTATTGACTACATTAATAAAAACGGCTATCTGACTACCTGGCAATCTAGATTTCGTCCAAATCATAGCTGTGAAACTGCTATGCTTAAAATTTCGTCGGATATTCACGAAGCTTTGGATATGGACGATCTTACAATTCTCGCATTGCTAGATTTCAGGAAAGCATTTGATTCTATTGATCATAGCAAACTGCTGAAAAAGCTATCTCAGGGGTTTATTTCTCATCATCTGCTGTTCAGCTTTTCAAGAGCTTCATAAGCGGACGTAGCCAATTTGTATAAAAGTACAGAATACACTCTCTGACTTGGCGAATCTACATTGTGGTGTTCCTCAGGGATCAATACTTGGTCCCTTTTTGTTAAGCCTTTATATAAACGACCTGCATAGCGATCTATAGAAAAGACATTGATGTCAATAATTTACCGCCGGTACTTATAAATAACACCAGACTAATCCCTATGTGGATTCCGCAAAGAGCTTGAGTTTTGAGCTTAATTCGAAGTTCTCCTGGTGCAACCATATTAAGTAGTTCTACAATTGGAAAAATATATGGGTGTCTACGGCGATTGTGGCTAAGTTCTGGGTTTCTTTCGCTTCATATTCGAAAAAAAACTGGTTAAAGCCCCATGATTACTTATGGTTGCATAATATTTTCATTTCTGGACTCAATTTGTCGTAGAAGACTCTTAGTTGCATTCAATGATGCGTTATGCTATATATTCAAGCTGCCTCGCACCAGTCACATATCGCCTTATATATCGACCTTGCTTGGTTGCCCTCTAGAGGGTTACTTAACCCAACACAGATTAAAAGTTCTTCATAAACTGATTTATAATCGGCAGCCATTGTACCTTTTCGAGAAACTGAACTTCTTGCAATCGACTAGATATAAGAAACTTTTGATCCCTCGTTGCAGGTCGCAGTATGGACAGCGTTCTTACTTTTTCCAAAGCATTCGCAAGTGGAATCTTTTGTCGTATGATCTTCAATGCACGGCTGTCGGCAGAACTTTTGTAAAGCTTATAAAATCTTCAAATATTTGTTGTGAAAGTCATGCAGTTTGAGTGTTTCCCAGATTTTAGTCTATATCTCTTTTCACTCTCTTGTGCAACATTGGTTTTCTTATGTATAACTTTAGTGTGATTTATTTTGCTTTTGATCTTGTTTATCATTTATTTTTTATTAACTCATTTTTTTTTGTTCCTTGCACTAGTTTTGTTTCTCATTTTATAAATATACGTATTGGGTTCTTTTTTTCTAGTATTCATTTTTGTCCTATTTTATTGATTATTGATAAGTTATTATTTATCATTACATATTGTTTATTGCTTTTTTTTATTTAATTATTTGATTTTATTACTTTTTTTCTCTTTAGTTCATCTGTTTCATTACTTTCATTAGGTTGTTCTCGCCTTTTTGTACCTAGCTCCTATTTTTGTTATTGTAAGTTTGGTTAATTTAGTCTATTTCTATTTTAAAAGATTTCCCGTCATTACACCATTGCACTTTGTACTTTTAAGATCATGTAATCTTTGTACATTATCCAAATAAATTATGTTATGTTGATAAATCACTTTTCTACTCAAGTTTATTGAAACTGGTATAACTCAAGTGTTAGATAAAAATATAAAAACAATTTGAATATTTAAAACAGTTTAGATATGTTTGACTGGCCGTCTGTAAGAGAAAGAAAAGTATTTGCAAGTACAACGACTCAATGGGGATCCTAACTACTGCAGTCACACCCACAATCACATCTAATATTACTAAGCCGGACGAACGCGGAGTAGATAAGAATTGGGGTCCAGACACTCTCCAATCTCTTTGAGTTGTTCCTGGAAATTGTTTTTTCTTTTTTATAATGATGCCAAAGTTCAGGGGATATCCTATGATGCCGTAGAACAGCCTTGGCAGGAAAGAAAGAAGACATAGGGCTAATTGGGGATTATTGGATTGAGTCAAGGAGGTGGCGGTGTACATTGCGCTTCATTTTTTGCGGCCCATAGCTAAGGGGGAAAACAGATGATGGCAAACTGTTCCACATTTGTACTGTCCTGCTTATGAAGGATTCACGGATTTTCACGGTACGGCCAATTTAACTTCAAGGGTGGGAGGATGAGCTCGGGTTACATCTCGTGCAGTGCACATAGAAAAAATTCTACAAGGGATCAGGCAAAAGATTTCGTCAGAGTAATAACCATAAAGGTAACGATAAAAGCGAGATAGACAACCGACATTAAGCCGGTGCTCTAGGGAATCAATAGTTGCTATTGATATTTCATCGCCAATAAGCCAGGAGGCCTTCTTTTGGACTTCGTCTAACGCGGACAATACAGTACCTAGCCCCTGCCCAAATATGGAAATTATATTCTAATCTAGGCCTGATATGAGACTTGTAGATTTACGCCAAGTCTGATGGAGTAAAATATTTCTTGCATCTTTGCAAGAAGATCAGATATTTCATCGCGGTTTTAGCGATACCAAAATTATTATCGGACCAACTAAGATTGTTGGATATTTCAATGTCTAAGCTGTTAAGGAATGGCGAGCTCGACATACATATCTTCTCCATCGACGAAAATAGATTGAATGGATATTGCAGTACGTTTGAGAGTAATAACAGACAATATTACGTTTTGGAAGCATTAAATAAGACCCGATTCACTCTGTCCGAAGCGAGTATTGTTGTAAGGTCATGGTTTAGTGAACTGAACTGGCTTCGTTTGTCAACTGTAACATTCCCACGGGAATCAGCTATAGATTCGAACGAGTGCACAAAATCAAGGGTGGTGTCGTCTGCAAAACTATGAATAGGAGTGAAAGTGAGAGCTAGAAAATCATTAATAAAAATGAGGAAGAGAGTTGGAGAGAGCACAGAACCTTTCGGTACACCGGCATAAATTATAAAACGGTCATAGTCCAATATAACTTGAATTGAACGGCGTGAGAGAAAATTATCAATCCATTTTAAGGAAAGAGGGTCTAGACCTAATACCTGAAGTTTAGCTAAAAGGGCAAGCTGCAAGACTCTATCCAAGGCCTTTGAGATGTCTAATGTGATGATTTCAGATTCACCAAAATTATGGAGACATTGATTCCAACGCTCGATATAAGGAATGCTAGTAAATCTCCAGTAGAGCGGCCAGCACCCAAAGCGGTACTGGCGTTCCCTAATAAGACGATTAGTTTCTAGATATTTCAACAATTGGGTGTTGATGATGAGTATTTCGAAAATCTTCCCCTATTTATTGGTGGACTTACAAACCGCTGCCAATTGCCGTGGCTTGAGTCGGACGAACACTGACACCACACATTGACACATTTATAACAACCTACTTTTACTATGGCTAATATAGTTAACTAAGGTGATCTGCTACACAACCCACGTTTTATTCACTCTTAATATGAATCGAATAAATTAAATTCACACTACTCAATGATTTCCGTCTGACACTGAACTGAACATTGAACTCAAAGAGTGATTCCTGACACCAAGCGATGCAGTGTATTGCTTCGATGCTCATCATGCAGAAGATCCTGTTTCTCTGTTGCCAGTTTTATGACAGGCTTATTAAGCCTTTTCAAGAAAAACGTCTGGCTCAAGGGTTTTCTTTAATGTACAACTCTGTTGCCAATTCTTAATTACTCTCAGATGCTGTTTTGTATACCATTGACGGAAGTGTATCTTACCTTTTTCTTTTATCACATGGTTCTATTTTAGACGTGATACTATAAACCAAACTCTAAATGAGAATGTCACTATCTGTCGTATGAATAAATAAAAATATTCGCAAATTTGTTTGCAAGTTAATCTCAATTCCCCTCTCTACCATAAAAGAACTGCTGAATCAAAATAAATAACTATTCAAAAATGCATCTACACTCGATTCGGAAAGCTTGTACCAAATAAAGTAGACAACAAATCTATTGTAAATATATAAAATGAAAAAAAAATACAACGGCCCGAGTATCGAGCCTTGAGGAACTACTCAGGTGATATATTATCTTTATCCAAAACGTGCCAAATTCTAAAATCTCTTCGATGATATTTTTGTGTGAGAAGAACCGCTCCGCTGTCGAATTTAAAGTAAATCGATAATTTTTGGAAAAATTTTCTGTGGTAGATGCTATCAAACGCAATGGAGAAATCTGGAAGTGCCAAATTTACTAATTTTCTATTATCAAAGGGCAAAACGAATATTACTGGCTATTTTAAGAAGGATAATTTCGGACGTCATCCGAACTGCCAGTCGCTTATAAGGCATGTGTTACTGGATTTTTAAATGCCAATTTCAAATTATTTGGTTAAAAGCAAAGAAAGCTGATTGGTCTATAGTCTGCTGTAGCCAGTAGCAGTAGCAGAAATATTTAGAAGCTAATGGGTGCAATATAACGCTATCTTCTTTATAATTTCTATGGGGTTTCTGAAAGACCAAAAAGTGATGTGATAATTACAATTAAATTCCTCGGTTATTCAAATAATTGTTTTGTAAAACAATCTTTGCTTAAATCCTTAAATATCTTTCATAAAAAATATATGTATGCAAAGTTGGAGCAAATCTAGAAGGAAGACTTTTCATAGTAGCATTAAAAATTCTGCATTGGCTAAATAAAACACAAAAAATATTATGCACTACAGGAAACTTCTATTATTAGCCTCCAAGCCACTACTATAAATGACTGACCTCAAATGAGCAATGAGATTCTGTGTTGCTTATATGAAGTGAATGGCCGTGCTTCTTACAACATCCACAATATAACAAACAACTAAAAAGAAAAACATCCTGGAGCAATTATTACTTTGTGGACATGCTTTTATTTTAATGTCTAATGTTTTTTCTTAGTTCAAAAGTGCATATAAACTCAAAAGTCTCATCATTATAAGACCGAATTCGTGTAAATTTAATTTCATTATAAACCTTAGGCCAAAGTACTTGCACTCGATGTAATTAAGCAAAAAAAATGTACATCTACATATACAATCGTACATACATACATACAAATAGATAAAAGTACATGAAGCTATTACTGCTACTACTGGTAAGGCCATAGCACCATAATTAAGCACCTTCAACATATTTAATAGGTGCACACACGAAAGCATTTTTTATAACCCTCAACTAAACCCGCTCAACCCGACTTTGACACATTTTTATTTTTTTTATTTTTCAATAAAAAGTTTAGAAAAAAAATTTAATTTTCCTAATTTCCTTTTTTTTCTTTTGCAGATGGCTTGTGGAATTTCTTGCGTCGACACAGCTCTAAACAAATCATTTTTCCGTCTCGGTACCTTCATAGGTCATCATCCAGGATATTTCATTATAATCCCCGTGTTCTTATCACTTCTGTGCATGACAGGGTAATTATTTTCATAATAGGTTCAGATATTTTTTGATAATAACGTTTTTCCTGTTTTTCTTTTGTTCTTTCATGTGGGGCACACAGATATCAACAGTTAAAATATGAAATTGATCCAGAGTACCTGTTTTCACCAATTCGTGGAGAAGGCAAAACAGAACGAGCAATAGTTGAAACTTTCTTTAAAGTTAACTACACACATCGCTTTAACGTAGGCAGAATAACACGACCAGGTAAGTCAACAATAGTTTTTTCAGTGGTAAAAAATTGACTTTCGAATTAGGATGCATTCTCTATCCATTGATATTCAGGACCCTATGGGTTAGGTCAGGTTAGGTAAGAGGGGTGCCGCTAGACAACCGATCAGCCTCACTTAGACCTCCAACGGGTCCATTGTGCTCCTAGACCTCATGAGATAACCCTTCAAGCTGCGGGTTTATCCTGCTTTCCTTGGGAAACTCAGGATATATCCAAGACCTTTAACCTAGATCCATCCTACCTGTCTTAGAAAACTCAGGATGTATCTGAACTTTATACTTTGAAGCTCCCCAAGACTTGAAAAGAAGTAGCTACCTAGTAGCCTACCTCTTTTATTCATCAGAGCGAGGCATTCGCAAAGCACATGTTTGACGGATTCAATTTCCTCCGAGTCCCTACAACTCCTGCAGAAATCGTTCACCGCTATTCCCAGTCTTCTAGCATGGTCCTCTATGGCCCAGTGACCCGTCATGACCCCTACTAGATTCCTGGTATTTGCTCTGCTGCTACATATTAAGCAGTTCCCTTGTCCTTTTCCTGTCATATGCAGGCCACAATTGCCTTGCAATACGACAGGTATCCATGCTGGTCCATCGGAGGCCTGCCTTTTGATAGATGTCCCTGATGGTTTCCTCTTTTAAAGCTCCGATTGGAATCCTCACGTAAGCTACAGCTGCGGAGCTATCCAATTCGGAGCCCTTTTTGGCCAACTCATCAGCCATCTCGTTGCCTGAGATATCCTTATGGCCAGGTAACCAGCTTAGGGTCAGCTTGTGCCTTACAGTCAATTCCTCAAGGCTGGTTTTGCATAACTGCACCAATTTTGATTTTACCAGCCCAGCATCTAGCGCCGATGGATGCCTGGCTATCAGTATATATGCAGATGTGCCGTGTGGGCTCTCTGCACATGGATACCAATGTTGCCGCCTGATAAATCGCTGTGAGCTCTGCCTGAAAAACACTGCATTTGTCAGGCAGTCTATAAGACTCGTGCTACTGGAGATCTCTGGAGTACACTCCAGCCCCTGTGACTGCACTCGTCTTGTAGCCATCCATAAATATATAAATATTGGATGTAACGACCACCTCCCAGTCACTCCTGGTGAGCATCATTGCATTGACACCACCACCAAAAGTCAGGATGGGTACTTGATAGTCTGTTTCTACCCTGCAATCCCTACAGTCTACCTTCTGGAGTATATTGGAGTGCCCAAAACCCCTCTCCGTCCAGGACCCTATACTATCGCGAGTCCAAAATTGAAATGTATTTCGTTTTTGTAACCGGTTCAGTTAAATTGCTATGCAAAACAACAACAACAAATGATAAATTTATCAATTCTACAGCTCCAGAAAAAAAATTGATTTTAGTTTCATATCTCACGAATAGATGTCGTTTAGCTATTGATGTTTATAAATAGATGCGCGCGTTCTCTGATTTCAAAGGCATGGAAGATATTAATTTATTTTACAAAAAATTCTATTATTTCTTTGCTACCTCCACTGCTGTTCAAGTCAGTGATTAAATAATGTGCGAGCTTTTTTTATGACTAATAGCAGCGATTTAAGCGATTATGAAACCATTCTCTCCCTAAAAAAAATAAGTCACGAAAAGGTCATATGCCTGGGAGTGGTACGTGTGCACTTTGCTGGGCATAATGTGATCACTTTCTGACTTTAAGTTCTTGGTGTAGTTCTTTTTTCTGTTTTTTTTTGTGATTAGAAATATTTCAATTTATTGGAACCAAACCAGTCACGACACGGCATTCAGACCGGATCTATACATACATTAGATGACCGCAGCACACCAATAATAGAAGGGAATTCAATTAACATTTTCTAGTCTCAATGGATTATGGAGTAACGAACAAATCTATACACAGCTTGGGATTATAGTTCTTGGTATACCTACTACAAGATTACAAATAGAACGGAGGTGCACTTTGAACTGTAGCTTTAGAGCGACATAGATGGCTTTTCTATGTATAATGAACATTTTAACTATATATGAAAATTGTAACGACTTCTCAACTGTTATTGGCAGGATAAAAGTGTGAGAACGTAAATCGAGTGATCACCAAGTGAGATATGTAAATGCTTCGATGTTGCCTCCAGAGAAGCTCACTTGGAAGAGGTGTTCGCTTATAAATCCTTTTAGTCAAACGGTGGACTATAAGCGTTACTTGTAGCTCTCACTTTTATGCGAGGCCCAGCCGCGGTAATCGGTATACAGTAAATAATATGCCGTGGCGTATTTCAAATAGAACAATTATTCCTTTGTGGAAGGCAACAACTAAAGTTATGAAAATCATTACACGTATTAGGTCAAAATGTACAGCAAGCAGGTAGACTTCTTTGTGGTAATACGGCGGAAGAGATTTCATATATGTGTGGCATACCCTTTATTTTCTCCACAGTGCCCAATCGATTATATATGTCTGATAAAAAAACAATCCACGTGTAAAGTTAACCATGTTTTCCTCTTGCCAGAACAGAAGAGCGTCTGTAAACTTTCTTCCGCATAAAAACTATCAAGAAGGACACTGTAAGCTTTGCTGTGGTATGGGAAAGTTTTAGTATTTTGAAATCAACTCTGTTTTTTCTAAATAAAATCTACTTTTTTTTTTGTCCACATAAATTTCGCACGTTGACTTACTATATGGAAAACGTATAGGGTTAACGCGTAACTATTCCATGGAATGGAGACAAATTTTAAAGGAGATGGTTGGATCTATTTAGTTTACATACAATGTCAAGAAAAAGCTTTTGACACTGCACTCTATTTCGTTTTGTTGCATTGTGTTTTTTCTGCTCCAGGATTAATTAATCCCGGTGCCAGCTTTTTTTTATCGGCAACATTGGTTGAGTTCTCTATTTCCTAATCGGAACTACATAGCTCAACATAATGTGTAAAAAGAATGATCGGGCTCTTCTGACTCGTCAAAACATCCTCGAAATTGTTATTCTTAGGCTTTTCTATATCCTTTTTAATACAAGTGTACACGGTTTTGGACCTGAGCAACCAAAAGCTGTTTATAAGGTAAATTTGGGAGCTGAATCCAAATCAGCAGCCCGTTTTTTAAAATTGGTTCTAGTTTTCGAAATATTCAATAAATTCATTATTTTACTATTTTTGACCATTAACGGTCATTTATTGAATTGAAAAGTATAAATCAGAAATGAACAGAGGTTGAACTGAGTCCTTTAATCCGGTTTAGTCCAACAGTAGTCGCTCATCATGCCTTCGTCCCAAAATCCTTGGTATCGCCTTTCGATTTTCGCTATATCTTGATGTAGCCACTCTCCTTGCTCGTCGCTCGTGTCGCCCAAGTTTTGTGGGAAAAAATCAATATGTGAATGCAGAAAATGTATCTTGAGAGACATTCGAGCTCCAATCTTGTGGTAATTTTGTAAAAAATTGTCGATTACTTCTTTGTAGTCCGGTGATTTGTGGTTACCGAAAAAGTTGTGAACAACACTTTTAAACGATGCCCACGCTGCTGCTTCATCAGGCGCTAAACATTTTGTGAAGTTTGCATCAGCCATTAGTTTTCGAATATCAGGTCCGACAAATATTCCTTCTTTGATATTTGCGTATGTCAGTTTTGGAAATAACTTCATTAAGTACTGGAAAGCCGGTCCTTCGCGATTGAGCGCTTTGACAAAGTTCTTAATAAGGCCAAGTTTAATATGAAGAAGTGGCAATAAAACGTCCTGTGGGTTCACGAGTGGTATACAAGACACGTTTTGTCGTCCTGACTCATATTGGGTACGACTCGGCCACACCACACGTCAGGATATTCATACCGTGCTAGTTTTTTTGCATTTATACCGACGACATTCATTGAGCAAAAGTAGCAATCATCTACACATGATTTTTCTGTTCTCTCCATAACGTTGGCACAGAAAATGAAAAGTACATGTTTTCACCAAGTGACCACTTGTACAGCTTTGTTCTGCACGCGTTACAAAACAATTTCGGTACCCATGGCTTGTCAGTGTTTACTAAAGCAAAACCAAAGTACTGCAAATACGCATTTTTGAGTGCATTTGTCATGATTTTTCCACGTTTTCTGATCATATAACATCCACAAATGTAACAAAAACACTTTGAATCGACTCTGCAATGTTTTCTCTGCATTTTCAACACGTTCCGAAGCACAATCACAGTACAAAAACAAGTTCCAAAAGACGTTCGATGCAATGTGCTCAGCTGATAGCCGTTGTAAGAGCGCAGTACTGCCACCTGGCGCGAACTCGAAAACTAGAACCAATCTTGACACACGGATTGATGATCTGAGTTCAGGGCATCAAATAACGTTAAATTCGTTCTCATCTACTCGGGTCCAAAAGTTGACCCGAATTTGTAAACTTATGAATTACACAAAATAGTTCCATAGAATAAACAAAACTACAAAATGTATGATAAAGTGACATCTACATGTGAGATATGACATCAAAATTTGGTTCGCTTAAGCTAAAACTGAAGTTTTTGTTGTTTTATAAAACTGAACTCGAATAATTTTGGCCATTCATTAATATATTCGAGTGAGTCCATTATTATACGATAAAATTCTACAAAAAACATGATTCTAGTCGTTGTAAGTAAGTTTATATTTTTTGAAAATTATCGCAATATTCAAAATGTCATCATTACCGACCACACTGACCTATGACAACCCCTTTATAGAGTTACGCAAAAACAACAAAGCTTCACATCTGCAGCAATTAAGTGCTCGCTAGCGTAATGCATGCTTAAATAATTACCACAAGCCAACAGAACAATGTCATCTATGCATATAATTTCTATATTAAAAACGATGCAGGTCTGGGTTGCGACATATGCCTAATTATCTTTTCAAGGGTAACAAACAAAATAGTTTTCCTGAAGATAAGAACCATCTATGTATATGCATCTATCATTCACAGTGAATGGTAGAAATTGTTCATTACATGTAGTTTAGAAAAAATTTGATTTTTTTCCGGTTTTGACAAACTTTTTACCTATTTATTTCGATTTCGAGGGTAAAAACCTCACTTAAATTGTGCTCATTACGCTTCACTGGTTCAACTATATAATTCCAACTAGAAAGTTCTAATTTAACCTCGAAAGATCAGTTCTAATGTGCATGTCTAAATTGCGAACGTAATTTAATGAGTTTATTTTGAACAGAGAAAAATACTGATAAGAAGCAGATAATAATCGGAAAGTCAATTATATACGACACGGCGGCAAATGTATACCAACGTAAAAATGTGATTTTGATTTTTACGATAATTACGTAGCTAGCTACGAGGAAGTAACCATTTTTTGTTGGTTAATACCCATGACAAATTGCTTGCATAGTACCTACTCCATAAAAAATTGAGTATATACTTAATGCGAGAGACTGCTTCCAAATTCAGTTCGCCTCCAGTTTCAGATAGGTTATGCCGATAAAAAAAAAAAAAAATTTTCCCAATTGAAAAATCAGAATTTTTAGATTTTCATAGATGTAAAACATTTATATAGGTGGTTTTGGTTCTCGTAGAGTGAAAATGCAAATCGACATACTTTTACTGACGTTGATGATTTTTTACCAATAAATTTTCTTCTCTTTCTATTCAAAATATATTTGAAAAGTTAATTTTTCTTTATCATATTTTCTGTCATTTGTAACTCAAAACTAGTTTCTCTATCCGCAGACTTCTGATACTAGAAAATCTACCTTCTCTTGTACTTCCCAATTTGTCAAAAGTATTCTCTGTAAGTAACTCGCTACTAACAGAAAGATTTTCACATATACACTAAAACTGATCCATAACCAATAATGGGAGTCCAAATGACATTCCAGTCAAAAATAATTCTCCTTTCATAATGTTCAATCTCGTGTACCACAAGGTTCAATTTTTCCACCGTTACTATTTCTTTTATTTTTGTTAATTCATTCTTTGGCTACGGAATATAGGGAATTGACACTTTTATGCAGATGACACACAATTATACATATTTCATAAGCTCTTGGCATAATTAATCTCTTAATCAATTTTGAGGTTCTTAGTTACGAAATGTCTTTCTTCAATTACACAATTAAATTTTATAACTCCATATAACCAAAAATATTAGAAAATCTGTTCAACCAGATTCTCTGAGTCAAATCGTATTTTTTTACTGTATATAAGTTGAATGCACTTGGAAGGGAACTACGAAAATATTAACTGTTTCTTGATGGGTCCAATGGGAATATCTCCGATTTTCTCATGGGGCTCGGAAGGAAACAATGTAGAACTGTGGTTGGCATTATCACAGCTCACTTCACACTCATCTAACAAGAATGGGAGTTGTTGACAGCCCTGAGTGTCTGTCCTGGCTGGAGGGAGAGCCTGAGACAACCGAACACTTTTTGTGTGAGTGTCATATTTGGAACCTTGAACTGAATCTGGGCAGATAGTTGAAGAATGTCGAATGATCTTGATTATATGGGGTCCATTTGATTATTGGAAACATTCAACTGAAATCATTTTAGTTAGAATTTATTTCTTGGTGACCATGATAGCACAGTCTTTTATCTAAATAATTCAAAAACAGGTTTTCACCATAAATATTATGGGATTACTTTCGTCAAGTAGTATCGTCCATTTTTTTTCTCCAAATCAACCACTTACCTACTTTCTTCGAAAAAGCAGTTGTTGCCCTACTCCCTATCGGTACGTCTACATCTTTGACGATCTCTTAAAAAACCTCTTTAATTACTTCTGTTTCAAAAATATGTACCTACTCTGATAGTAAAGTTGTTACTATTCAGACCTTCATTCCTTGCTGGATTTTCAATTTGGCCTTTCCTTTTTTTTCATTTTTAATGAGTAAACTATTTGCGCCGGCTCGGCGGTTCTTACGAAAGGAAACTCACCTATGAATGTTACGCAAAACTAAACTTTCAGGGTATCTCTCCAAGCCTACGTATAGACTTCCTCATCAAACCACCTTTTTAATTTGATTTAGTTTTTTTTCTCTAACTAATAGCATCAAATAAATTTTGTCGAGTAACATCCTAAGTGGAACACATAACCGCATAAAAGCAACAGATATTTTTACCGCGCATGTTAAGTAGCTAAGTATAGTTAGCGCCTGAATACAACTCTCAATGAAACCGGTTACTTGTTGCTGCATCCGAATTGACATCTATACATTTTCCCGCTTTTACCAGATCCGTTTAATAATTTTTCTAGTACTGTCCAGTGTCTATACGTCGTCCATGGGAAAATTATGATAAAAAAGAAAGATCATAAATTTCACCTTAAGCCGGTTTACTTTCCATTCACTGAGTAGCCTTCAGCCTGTATAGCCTGTACCCTCATCTAATCAACGACCAGCTTGATGTCATCTTATGCAACTTCCTATTAGGTTTTCTTCCTTATGGAATCCATTACCACTTACCATTTGCTTTCTGGCGTAACTATTTTGAGGTTTAGAGGAGTGCTGCGGGTAAGATATGATCTGCCCAGTGATCTGAGTGCACATTGAAATGACAAAAAAAATATCAAAAATATCGTCTGAAGCGTTTTGTGGAGAGTAGAGAGAGAGATGTCATAAGGTATCGACTGGAACAATTTAAATTTAAAACTCCCGTCCCTTGAAAGAAGTTCATAAAAGGTCAACTGAAAATGTTTTTAGTTTTTTTTTCTCCTCACAAGAAAGTGGCAGAACCACAAGTATGGAGGCATAATCGGCCTATTGAGCTTTCTTACTTGCTACATGCACTCACAAGTGCTACCCTTAATTTTTGCACGAAAAAGAAATGCTCTGAATAAAAATAATTCTTTCTACGAGCTTTGTGAAATGTAAAGGGGGAAACACAATTCCACCGTTTCGATCCGATTCGTACAAATGTCAAATTTGCTTATATGAGACATACGTGCAATTGGACACATTACACCGAAATGGATCGATTTGAAACGGAGAAGTTGAGCAAATTTCAACTTTTACGGATGACATAACCTAGAAAAATCATCGGTAAAGATTTGTTTATACTCAAGGATGCATGAAAAGGCTTTTGTTGAGGAAATAAAAAAAGCCATGAATTATATGACAAAAAAAAATGTTTTCATGGATGGATGTAAAGCGGAAAGACAATATTTGGCAAAATTTTAAAGTTAAGTGTTTGAAACCAAACGGAACAATTGTGCTCTTAGATCGAAATGGGTTGGATCGAATCGGATCGAAACGTCGGAATTGTGTTTGGCACATAAGCCGCAAACGAGATAAAGAACCAGGGAAGGAGGGAAATTAGGATAAGGGAACAAAACATTCAGGGGTGGCAACAAAAAATTGAAAATTAGTTAGCCGTAATTTGTCTGGCTTGTGGTCGATCCCAAAATTGGTTAAGATTTTCAAACGACCCATCTTAATTGACCCGTCGTACATGAGCACACCAATCAACAATAGCAAGCAAACACATTTCGAAAAAAACAAAAAAAATTAAAGAACACACCAAAATTAATCTGCCAATCAAAAAAAAAAAGAAATCCAAATTTGAAAATTAAAAATTCAAGTACAAAACAAAAGTTCAAGAGTCATTCAGCAACTATATGTCATGTAACAGGCCTCCCACGCGTGTGTGTTTGTTTTCCCCTCGTCCAAGCCAAACTCCATCACATAAATTCCCTTGTTCTTGGGCAAGCATACCTACGTGCGCGTATTTACACCAGCACGACTCAATTTACATTTACAAATGATTCACTAATTCAATGGAGCCTTGTTGGCCTCGTTAACGGAACAATTGGTGGCAGCATGGTTTATGGTATTCACAGTATTTTATAGGCTCTCACAGAATCTCTATTACAGAATTATGTCAGTGCACCAAAAATGGCTAACACGAGGACGCTAACGGGTCACTTCAGCTAATTTGATTTGCTGTATTTTAACGTGAAATCGCCCAAAAGTTATAGATCAATAGTTCTCTCTGTCTCTCTCTCTCTCTCTGATGGGAAGAGATTATTTGGACTCTTGTCAAGCTGAACCCGAACCTTCTAATGTCCAGCAACAATTTTTAGATGACTCCTATCTCCACTCTACTTCCCAGCTGATTTGCATACCGTGTCCGATTTAAACATGGTCTTCCTCCAGCACTTCAACGGATTTCGAATATACTCCAAATCTAGGAATGGACAATTAGAGTTGATTAGCCGCTTCCATTATGCAATCAGAGCTCGTAAATACGATTTGCTGTTGACCGACGTTGACGTGTTCTATGACCGGCAAAGGTTCTACGGCGGCGGCCGTTCATTGACAGACGACCATCTTGCCAGGGAATCATTGAGTGTCCATGAATACCATCATGCTGCAGCAGTAGGAGCAGAAGTAGCTAGGTAGATATAGTACACGCATAGTTCGAGTACGCTGTCGCTGCTTGAACAATGAAATTGCTAAATTGCTCATCTTTTGAGTTTGCAATTGAGTCAGACTTTAGTAGCCAGAGATCGTGTTAGTTTTGTTTCTTGCTTTGGAATTTTTTAACGGTCACTGGATTTTACAATAGCCATTGTGCCAAAAAAATGTCATCGTTCTGGGAAGGCGAAATTAGTGGGTTTTTTTTTTATTTTTATGTACATTTTCAGAGATATTTATAACTGCTACTTCCTTGAGAACACAATGCGAAAATTTTAAAGACGACGCGACTCGTAGAGGTGAATAGGATAAGAAATTCTCATGTTGCAGGTATTCTGAAAATTTATTCTGGTGAATTTTAAACGAGGATTTCACAAATGATTAGCCTACCTCGTATTAGCATCATTACCGGGAGTTTAATAAAGTTGATATTGAGAGATTTTTTTTATTTATTGACGGTGATACCAGGGTTATTCAAGCAATCAGTGATTGGCAAAGGTGCGTTGTTCAGAAAAATATTTGGAAAATCAAAGACAGCAAACTTTACTTAACTCTGAACCCAACAATTAGCAATTACTCATGCTTGATATTACCAACAAATCGAAGATAAATCTCTGAACACCTTCCACTGCCAAATTATTTTGCAATCCTCGAACGTTTTAGGGTGGTTGTAGAAATACAACGAAAATGATAGAGGATCCAATATGGAACTCTGCGCTGGAGGTGTTATATGCTTGAGATGTAATCCACGATTTTTATTTAATGATGAAACTCCTAATCAGCTCGGACAAGGATTAGGAAAACTTGAAATTGACAGGCAATTTATCTATACCTACATAAAAATCCAGAATGGTTTATACTTTCAAATCCTTAAATGAAGTCAAACAATGCGATGATGATTATTCGAAGATACCTTCAATAAAGTAGCTTCACAGCGATAGATAAACACTGTGACTATTTGGAAAATGTTTTTTTTACAAGGCTATGACATTCAAAGCTTTTTAATTGATAAGAAACTGTGGATAAGTAAGGAGATACACAGCATTAGAAACTTGAAGAAGTTGGGTGTAAGTATAATCCAGACCAACGGCCTCTAATTGAATGGTATTAATATCACCAATAATCTTAGTTTCTCCATCTAATTATATGAACTTTAATTCGTTCACGGGTATCATAGGGGCCTCATCATCGCTGCTTAGTAATGCGAACATATGCAATCTAAAGCAATATAACTCTATTCAGAACCACAACAATAGATTACTTGATCTGATACTGTCCAATTTAGCGGAAAATGAGATAAGCATAGCTTTATCTCAAGACGTACTTTCACGTATTGACCCTCACCATCCATCTCTTGACATTGATGTATCATTAAATCGGCATGATTTCTTACCTATGAAGACAACACGAAAATTGTCTTTTCATACAGCGAATTATAGTAATATCAATGAGCATCTGGCTTCAGTCGACTTTTCATCAAAATTTTCCGCTGATGCTGAGAGCTCCTTCAAAAATTTTTTCTCCACTCTAGATGACTGCATAAGAACATTTGTCCAAGTAATAAAACAAAAACATGCAAAATATTCACATTGGTATAGTCGTGCATTAATTCAAGCTTTAAAGGAAAAAGAAAAATATCGTCGTTAATATAAACGCTTGAAACACCCTGAAATCTACAAGAGTTTATCATTATTCCGTCAAATGTCAAAAAATTTGATTAAAGAATATTATAGAAACTATTTGGATGGGATCGAGAAGTCCTAACACAATAATGTTAAAGCATTCTGTTCATATTCCAAGACAATGAAATCTTCTAACAACCTACCTACTGACATGTATTACAATGATACAATTTCTATTACTCCCCAGGATACTTGTAATATTTTTGCTCACTACTTTGAATTCGTCTATTCTGACAACATCTCAGGTATTAATCCCTCAGCAGGCAGCGGTGCCGCTGCACCTTCCTATTCTCATTCAACCTCTTTTTCTTGTTCAATAGATACATTACCTATTTCTCGTGAAAATGTTCAAGCTGTTATTCTAGATCTTGACTTAAATAAGAAAGCTGAGCTCTACACAATACCGAACATCTTCCTAAAGAATTGTTCCTCCGTCTTAAGCGCTCCTATAAGCGTACTATTCAACTTATCATTGATCCACGGAGTTTACCCATCTGCTTTCAAGACATCGTACGTTACTCCAATTCTTAAATCTGGTTATCCTAAAGCAGTAACTAATTATAGACCTATATCAATCTCTAATAGCTTGGCTCTTGTATTTGAAAAACTTGTCTATAATCAACTCTTACCCCAAACCCTTTCCATCTTCAGCTCTAAACAACATGGATTTCTTCCGGGAAGATCCACCACCACGAACTTAGCACTATACACCGACAAAATTGCAGTTGCGCTCGATGAAGGGAAACAAGTTGACTCTATTCAAACTGATTTCACTAAAGCTTTCGACAAAATTTCACACTCTCATATACACCATAAATTATCCAATATAGATTTTGTGATAATTTAGTTTCATGGTTCGCATCATATATCCGCGAGCGACTGCAAACAGTAGTCCTTAACAGTCACCAGTCCTGCCCTTCTCTCAAACCTTCGGCGTTCCGCAAGGCACCATACTTGGTCCTTATATCTTTCTCCTCTATATCAACGACTTACCACTACTATTAAACACCGATTGTCTCTTATATGCAGATGATGCTAAAATTTTTAATGTCATTCACACAGAAGATGAAGTAAATTGGAGCAAGCATAACTTCTTGCCGTTGAATATTTCCAAATGTAAAGTCATAACTTTTTCTAGAAAAGCCAATACCATATATTATGACTACACAATGGGTTACCGAAATGAAAGATTTAGGAGTAATTTTCGACCAGAAACTATTATTTCAAACACATATCAACTGGATCACCTCGAAATCATTTAAATTGTTAGGTTTTTTATTCCAAATCTGCAAATCATTCAAGTCTGCTACCTCATTAATAACCCTTTATAATTCTCTAATAAGAAGTCATCACTATATGGAACCCTTTCTATGCTGTATATATACAGCAAATTGAATCAGTACAGAGAAAATTCACCAGACTTATTTTATATAAAACAGAAGGACACTATCTTAACTATTTTAATCGTCTCGACAAATTTGGTATTCCTTCTTTGGAAAAGCGTCGTCTTTTCTTAGATGAAATGTTTTTATTTAAATTAATACACAACCTTATTAATTGCCCTGAATTACTCCATAATATTAATATTACCTTGTTCCATCTAGAGTCACCAGGTGCCCATTAACATTTCAAAATACTACCGCCAGGACCAATTTACGATACAAGTCCCCCTCTTACAGGATATAAAAAAATCATAACGACTTATTCAATGAACTTGACATCCTCGGTCTTAGTCTATGTGCCTTTAAAAGAATTATTAGAAATGAAATTCAGACTCCCCTCTCTGAATAACGGATGAATATTGACCCATTGAATATTTTTTTTCTCCTCTTTTCTTCTCTAATCCTTTATAATTTTAATTATCTTTTTTTTTATAAATTTAGCTTTTAATTGTGACTTTAGTCTGTAAGCTATCGCTGTAAAGTTATAAATAAATAAATAAATGCTGATGAAACCTCTCAAATTTTCTTTCTTCAATAGAAATGGCATGCTATGTGACAACTCATTTAGAGCTAGATATATACATAGAATCCATGTGATACAAGAATTTATATCAAAAATTACAAAACATGACAACTTGTTCAAAAATTATATTTTGAAATCAGGAGTATCACAAGGCACTTCCTTAGAACCTTTACTCTTTTTTATATGAGACGACACCCGAAGAGAAGGGCTCATTTCATGAAAAGTAATACTTCTAGCTTTAATTTAATTTAAAAAAACAATTTCGAAAGTGCTTGCTATTTTCTGCAATATCATCGACCCCTTTCGATCAAAAGCCCCTTTTCATACACGGGAAATTGAATAATTTGAAATCATACAAATTGATTTGCGCGAACCGCTTTTAACGCACGTTTTTCGAGGTCATCGATAGAAATGCAATAAACGAACTGGGATTCTTGTGCAGTTTTGCCACACTGAACAAAATTAAGGAACGTGTGAATCTCAAGGTGAAAGATACTCGATTGTTTGCAAAGTCAAGAGATGCATATACATAGACCACGATACCTCGCGGCTTATACTAATCGCTGTATTTACTATAGTTAATTGGATTTTCTAATGTTTTTTGTTTTTACCGTAATTACTCATATATATTGCTCTATTCTAATTATATTGCATATCGTTATTATACTTGAAGGTCGTTTTGGTCGAGTAATTGTTGTACCGAAGGATGGCAACAATAATATGTTGCGGCGCGAAATTTTCCAAGAGTTGAGGCTACTTGATGATTTAATACAGAATGCAACTGTCCATCATGATGGCGAGACGTACACTTATCACGATGCATGTGCACGCTGGGAAAACGAATGTTTCACCAATGACATTCTAAATCTCGACTATATCATGGATGATGTAAGTATCTAATAAATATGTGATGGAATGTATTCAGCAGCCCTATAAAGTTCATAGAAATTTTTAATATATTCTTCTGCCTATACTTTCTTTCAGATAGAATCTGGAGAGCTAAATCTTACATTTCCGATTATGTTTAATCCAGTCACTTGGGATGCACATGCGTTCCCGGTTTTTTTTGGTGGAACAAAATTATCAGCTGATAACACTATTATCAGTGTGCCTGCTATTCAATTGGTGTATTTTGTTACAGCGGATAATAAAAGGCAAGATGCCAAGTACGTTGTCAACTATTTTGTTTGGTTTTTGTTTTTTTGTTTTTAATGAGTTTTTTTTTCTAGAGGTGCTGCCTGGGAAGAGAGCTTCCTAGAAGTTGTTGGAAAAGCTGAAGATACCGGCTATTTTAAGCATATCTCAGTATCCCGATTTGCATCTAGAACTCTTGATCATGAACTGGAAAAAAATACTCAGACTGTGGTGCCGTACTTTACTTCGACTTTTCTATTGATGGGACTATTTAGGTAAGTCGAGGCTATAGTTGACCTAGAGGGTTTTTGTTTTTGCTTCCGGAACGTGGGTTATCCGGGGACATGTCACAACCTTGTTAACTCCGAAGTGCCAGGTTCATGTTTTTGCTCAAAGGAAGCAACAAACGTCAAAATTACCAATCACAAACTTTTTCCTAACCTCTTCTTCTTTCATTGACATTTCAAAATAAGATCAGCGGTGCTCCTAGTCTGGAGCAGGAGCAGCTAGGGTTAACCCAAGTAGCAAACAAAAGCAGAAAGTGACAGCTTCGGGAGCCAAGAGTGCCACGACTCTGGCAAATCGAACACAAAATGGACTTGAGGGTTAATACCGAAGCAAAAACAAAAACATCCCTAATGTACATATTATCTAGGTTTGTGCACAAGCTTCCTCAACCCCCCCCCCCCCTCCGCCGTTCAGTCTTTCGTCTTAGAGCTACGTACACTCCTTTACATATGAGTCTGCCTGTTATTGCTCGATGCTGTGCTACTACAGCTGATGAGCTGTCAGACTTTATAATATGTCCGCCATTTTAATTTTTACTTTCTCTACAGACAAAAAATGGACACTCTTCAATGTAACTACTACTTTCGGTAAAAGATCTAATAATAATGCGTTTATCTGGTAAGATCTAAAGACTGCTGTACCTGCCAATACCTCACTTTGCGTCGTGGTTACGTTCCATAAAAACGCGACGCAAATTGAAACGACGCAAAGTGAATTATGATTTTCTATAGCAAACCATGTAAAGATCGAAGATAGGTTCCAGGGTTACGAAAATATAAAAAGAAAATTGAACAAAATAAACATTTAAAAAACAAATATAATATAAAATTTTATTACATAAATACAAAAAACAAAAACAAACAAATTCAATTAAAACAAAATAAAATATTCAATTAATTTATGAAAAACAAAATAAAAATTATTCACTGTCTGATGAGTCCAGAGTGGCTGTTGTCGTAAGTCGGCTTTCTTTCACAAAAAATTGGTCCAATGTTTGCTGAACACCTTTTTTTTTGCAACGTAAAATAAATTTCCTTGTAGCAATTGATATGGGACACTTTAAAAGTCCTTCCGCTGTCAGGATCGTTTTTAAAAAAAAATCTCCATAGCTTCGTCAATCAAACACATCGCTTTGGAAATTTGTTTGGAGGTTAAATTTTGTTCTTCGGAGATTTCTATTGAACGGTCACTGTCATCTTCATCATTAACAAATTACAATTCCAGTTGCAATAGTTCTTCATTAGACAATTCTTGATTGTGCGAGGTTAGCAATTCATTTCATGTCAGTCTCCTCCATACCTTCAAAATTAGACTCTCTAGCTAAATTAGAAATTTCATGACGAACAGCTGGTGTACCATCAACTTCTGCAGCGCATATTCTGTGAACACATTCAGGCCATATTTTGCGCCAAACACCATTCATGCAAGATGGTTTCACATCCTCTCACGAATCGGAAATAATTTCTATGGCTTTCATAATGTTGAACTTTTTCCAAAACTCTAGCATGGTAGGCTTATCTTTTCCATCAGTCTCACTTAAAGGAGGGTTTAAATGTTCGTCGAAGGTAATAACTTTTAAAAGTCGATATTACTCCCTGATCCATCGGCTGAATAATTACTGATGTCGTATTATGCGGGAAAAATACAAATTTCACGTTTTCTGACAACTCATCAACATAAACTGGGTGGCCAGGAGCATTGTCTACTAGGACCAAAGCCTTGAAGTTTAAGTTTTCCTTGTTGCAATAAGCTTTAATTTCTGGAATAGCACAAGTTGAAACCCAGTTTTGAAATAATGGATGCTGTCATCCATGCTTTTTTGTTTGCTCGCCAGTGGACAGGAAGCAGATTCTTTGAACAACCTTTCATAGCTCTTGGATTTTCTGATTGATAAATGAGAAATGGTTTAAATTTGAAATCACCATTTGCATTACCACCAAGAAGGAGAGTCAGTCTATTCTTGTAGCTTTAAATCCTGGCGCAGATTTTTCTGTTTTAGATATGAAAGTTCTGTTAGGTAGACGTTTCCAAGATAATCCAGTCTCGTCAACATTAAAGACTTGTTTCGGATCATAGCCACCTTCATGAATTAACGCTTTTAACTCTGTCGGGTAGCGTTCTGCAGCAGTTATATCAGCGCTAGCTGCTTCGCCTTTAAGAGCAATGCTGTACAGATTTGCTCGAACCTTGAATCTCTCAAACCAGCCCTGACTAGCTTCAAATGTTTCATTCTTGTCTGTATTACTACCACTAGCATTATCGTTGGATACTGCTTTACTTTTTCTGTCATCAAATAAGCTTTTTGCTTTCGTCTGAATTACCATTTTACTTAATGGTATTCTCTGCGCAACATGATTTTCAATCCAAATAGAAAGCAAGGACTCCATTTTGATCATTAAAGCACTCCTTGTACGGGTCATCGTTTTAGCATCTAATGATGTTGCAGATTTTTCAGCCTCTCTTATTTTTTCCCCATCTCGATCTCTAATAGTTCTGACAGTTGTTGCAGCCAGATCAACAGCCTTTGCTATCTCCACAGCCTGCTCTCCCTTATCAAATCGTCGCAGAATATCTAATTTTGTCTCCAAGCTGATAGTTTTTTTTTTTCTTTTCACTCATTTCGCTAAAAAAATTACAAGTGTATTTAAAAAAAAATAATATAACTCTGCCAATAAATATATTGGAAAAATATTTACCTTTTTTTGTAACCAGAAACAACCCGTAAAAATTTATAAAAATTTATTATTCTCTTTAAAAAAAAAAGCACAACACACTAATTGAAACTGAACTATAAAACTGTATTAAAATTGCATTGATTTTCAGTTAGAAAGGGAGTCCCCGAGTTTTGATGGCATGGCGCAATTAGAAACAAAAGTCGTGCCATCTTTTAGAAAAAAAAAGAAAATTTAAAAAAATTAAAGACTCGAACCCAAAACAACGCAACTTCGAAAATCTAACGACGCACAGTGAAAATTAGAAGATACTAATTCAGCAGCGACGCAACTTTGAAAAAAACGCAAAACGAAACGACGCAACGCGAGGTATTGGGTACCCTTTTATACAGATCACCCAGTAGGTTCTTGTTCTTCTGTTTGGAGGAAAATTCGTTAATAATAATTCTAAGCATATGGTGGTTTCGGAGGCTTTTGCAAAACAGGCTAATTCGTTATCGCTTTCCGGACACGAGACTTGCCTCTACTAATAAGATTTGTGTTGGTGTGGTACGTAAATCACCCATTGACGTCTCCACCACCAGGGGCGCACCGATAGGGGGGACGAACGGGACCGGTCCCCCTCCAGAATGTCAGTTTTCTGAACATAATTTACAAAGTCCGATAAAATAAAATAAAACCTTTTAATCTACAATAGAGTCCTTAAGTGCTCAGATGGGTGCAGGACGCGACTTTAGAGCCATATTTTTCCTACTCGTTAGGACTTGGGACACCTATGGTCCCCCCCCCCCCAAAGCCAAATCCTGGGTGCGTTACTGTCCACCACCGATGTGAAGAGAGTAGTTTGTAGCCTCTTCAAACTGCTTGCCAGGGTGTGTTGAAGTCACCAGTGGCGAGATTTTCGAGCAGAATTGTTCACAAAACCTTGATGAAGCCCCAACATCGTAAGCACTCTCGGAATATCTTTGTCTTCAATTTCGACTCGCCGATTAATGGTTTTTTCGTCCTCAGTAAGGATTTCCGTTTAATTTTTCAATGAATTCTGAGGAAATATCTTTTCTTCTAAAAGTATTATGAAACAATGAAAACTTTACATACGCTCCATCTCCATTGATCATGCAATATTTATCCTTACCGTCGCTTTGTCAATTTTGACAATGTCTGCAATCATTGAAACGAATAGAAGGCGATATTTTCGGATTATTTAGTTGACATAGATTTTCCTTGCCGTCCACTTTTTCTATAGGCTCATATCACCATACACGATGGGGGAGAAGCGTTTCTTTCGGAAACCATAGATTCTTTTTGGAGAAAATTTTATATTTCTGATCCTTGAATCCTTCCGCTTCTTTTGAGCCATCTCCGGTTAAAATCAATTAAAAAATTTAGCAAATTTTTTTTAATACTTTATATAGGTATCTATCTTGTCATATCTTTTGGGAAAAAAATTTTTTGTCACTGAAATAGACGGAGCAGGATTCTTTTGACGCAGGACCTTCAAACTAAAATATATCTGCATCGGTATTAAAACATATGCTGCAAAATAGAGGGCATGCGTTGTTATATTTGGTGTTCTATAACGCATGCATTTAAAATTATGTTTTCTCTTTTTCCATTTTTTTTAGCAGAAAAAAAACTGAAAATTTAACAAACATTTTTCTCAAATTTCAGTATAATGACTTGCATGATGGGTGATGCAGTTCGATCAAAACCATGGCTGGGACTCATGGGTAATATCTCTGCAGTGATGGCCACATTAGCCGCATTCGGCCTTGCAATGTACCTGGGAATTGAATTCATTGGCATCAATTTGGCGGCGCCTTTTCTCATGATTGGTAAGACACAATAGAAATCTATATCTACCCACATACTACATACAAAGCTGTGTTTTCTGAATAAAATTGCTCATTGCACCATAGCCGAGATGAAATTGATTCTTCGACCACACAATACAAAACTCTCAAAGCTCAATTTTCTTAATTTACACACACACACACACACACAATATCGGACTCTTACCGTTGCGGTATCAATTAACACTCAAAACAACCTTTTTGAAATTAATTGTTTTCATTAATTCGAATTGCGGTTTTTGTTAATATGTTTAGGAAAATGCAATTCAAGAACATTTTCTACGACTGACTATGTGACTACGTTTTTATAATTTATCATCTTTTCTCCCACATAGGCATTGGAATTGACGACACGTTCGTAATGTTGGCTGCATGGAGACGTACCCCAGCAAAGATGCCCGTACCTGAACGAATGGGCCATATGTTGTCGGAAGCTGCTGTATCCATAACGATAACTTCTCTCACCGACATGATCTCGTTCTGGATAGGAATCATTAGCCCATTTCCATCTGTGCAGATCTTCTGCACGTATTCCGGTTTCGCGGTATGTTTTACCTTCATTTGGCACGTGACATTCTTTGCCGGTTGCATGGCTGTATCTGGATATCGCGAACAAAAAAATCTTCACGCCATCTTCGGATTCAAGGTGCTTTCAGTCTCGCAAAGTATTACAGGTGAGTGTTATGAATTTGTTTTTTCTTCTTTTTTCTTCTTCTTCTTCTTCGTTGTCGTCTTCTTTAAGCTTTTTTGCATTAGCCATAGTTGTACAAAAACTTTCGAAATCCATTTAAATCAAAAAAAGTATCAACGACAGATTAATTTTAGCAATCTAAAAGGAAAGGTTCCACAAAATATGATTGTGGTGCCTTTTGCAAAACAGATGAACTTTCATTGGGTGGTTATAGAGAGTGGGGAGCCCCCCGAATTGAATTCCTCTGTGAAATTTTGAATTACACCAAAGAAGTTGTTTAAACCACCTTGGGGAACAAATCCGATTTTTTTTTTTGCATAGTCGTTTCTAAGATTAAATTGGACTTAATAAGGCAATTACAGCGTCGGTCGCTTCACTTTTAAGAAGCTTAGTTTGCTGCTGTTGTTGCGGAACGCTGAATACGACTGCGTGTCAAGTGATGCCATAATTTTGATAAGATTTACATGAACTGATTTTTTTTTTTTTGTACTCCATAATTTCCGTAATTGCTTGCGGATGACATAATTAGAAATCGCAAGTTTTACTTAGAATTTGTAGAAGTTCCAAAAGAAAAATTTTTGTTGTTATCATAATTTGAGAACATGGCTCAGAATTTTTGTTCGAATATAATTTAGGGGTCATTGATAATAATATTGCAATAAAAACAAATAAGGCAAGAGAACGGAGCCTTCAGGCACATCGGTCTTAATGGGGTGAGCTTCGGAAATAATGTGATCCAATTACAGCTTGTAGTAGGAATGACTTGATAGCACTTTATAGCACAATGGGTTCACCTGCCCTTCTAAAACAAAACTAGACTAGATAAAAAATATGAGGGGTGAGACAAACACCATCATCATTTTGTAGGCTACAATTCTATCTTTTTTTTTTTAATAAAACAGGGAGAGCAGGAGAAACGCATTCACCAAAACCTTCCTGACCTCTTAATGAAGCGCATCAGGTCTTGGTGAGGAAGGTTTTTCAGCTCATCCACAGATAGAAGGGCAGACCCTAGAGTATCCAGTCTGCTCCGGGCGAAGGCCAGACACTCACACAAAAATTGTTCGGTTGTCTCAGGCTCTCCCTCCAGGCAGGATAGACACTCAGGGCTGTCAACAACTCCTATCCTTGTTAGATGAGCGTGAAGTGAGCTGTGGTCATGATAAATTCGTCACATTTTACAACACTGCTTAATAGAAGAGGGGGGTTCAATAGCATATGTGTGATTGATTAAGTGGAAAAGCGGCCCACACCATTCCAACATTCTATTTTTAGGCTCTCCCCAAATTATCTATCCACCCATCAATCGCAAATTCACCCGTCGATCCTGAATTATTCGGCTCATTGTGCGTCCACATTTTTTTTTTTAATTCATAACAAAAATCGCACGGAAGTTATTTTGGTTTAATTCGATTTTTCACAAATTTTATTTTAGCTCAGATAGTGCCATATGCCACCAAAAAATAAACTCAGAATGAACATTTACTACCAAAATGTCCGGGGGTTGCAAATTTAAAGCTGTCAGTTCTATCTAATATTTATCATATCATTGCCCTTACTTGAGACCTTCCTACTTCATTCTGTCAATAGTGCTGAGATTTTTGATAATCGTTATGAGGTCTTTCGTCGAGATAGGAATCATGAGGCCATTGGGACTTGTGATGGTGGAGGTGTTCTCTTTGCTATCGATAGTTCTTTACAGGCAAGTCGTTTTAGTCAAGGTGAGTCTACATACGAGGACTTATGGGTTGTGATTAAATGTAATAACTTGAACTTATATATTTGTTGCTTATATATTCGTCCATTCTCTTCCCATGAAACATATGACGAAATTTTTACAAATATCAGTAATGCTTCCCAAAACGCTGAAAGCGATGCTATATTTTTGGATCTTCGGTGACTTTAATCTTCCCAATATATCCTGGTCAGTTGCTGATGCGGGAAATACTATGGAAATAGATGACTTAAATAATCGAACAACGTTTTCTTTGCCAACTTTAATGTCTTTTTGCCAATTTGAACAATTTACCTGTATTCCGAATAGCAATCAGAGGTATCTGAACCTAATATTATCTAATGCAGATTTGGGTAATATTGTTTTAACTCAATCCCGCTATCCCTTGTCTTGTATTGATAGTCATCATCCTGCTCTTCTCGTTGAATTCAAAATAAAAAAAGTACCCCAGCTTCCTGAAAAAATTCAATAAGCGCTTATTTAAGCGGGCTGACTATGATGCTATCAGCAACTTTCTCTCCAATATAGATTTCTCACCGTTACAACATCTAGACGTGAACCAAGCCTTGCAAATATTTTATAGTCATCTTAACAACGCAATTGAGAATTTCATTCCCTGGATAACGAAAAATCGGAATAAATATCCTGTATGGTTTTCTCGTGACTTAATTCATGCTATTAAGCTTAAGGAAAAATATAAGCAAAAATACTCAAAATCCAAACATTCTGAAGACTATACAACTTTTAGTTTCTTGCGCAGTAATGTAAAAATTAAAATTAGAGAGTGTTATGATAAATATGTTTTAGACACTGAAAACTGCATATCCTCTAACTCTAAGGCTTTTTGATCTTATGCTAAAAACATGAAGCTCTCTCTGATAAACCTGAAAATATTTGTAACTTACTTTCAAACTATACATTCAATGTTCAGCAGAACTCCACAATCCCTTCTACATCCGATGTTGAAATAATTCTTGCATCGTTGGACGAATATAAAAATGCGGATCCAGACGGTATTCCCAAGATATTTTATAAAAACTGCTCTCTGGTCCTATCACATCTGTTTCCAGCCATACTGTTCCTGATGTTCTCATGGATCATTTTGTTCATCCTGCTTTCAAAACAGGGGATAAAGGGCTGGTAAAGAATTACCGCCCCATTTCTACTTCCAATGCTCTAGCCTTGATCCTTGAAAGAATCGTTTATAATGCTCTAATACAGCAACTAACTAAAACTCTACATCTGCCCTCAACAACATGGCTTCCTACCAGGCCGATCTACGGTAACTAATCTCTCGATATTCACCGACTCTCTCTCGATATTCACCGACTCTGTTGCTCTGGCTCTTGATGAAGCTAAACAGCTGTATGTTTTCTATGCGGATATATCTAAGGCATTTGATAGAATAAATCACAAAGTAATCATAGATAAGAAAAGGAGATTGGGCTTTGATTCTAACAGTACCCTTTGGTTTGAGTCATATCTCTCGAACCATCATCTAACGATTGTAATTAACGGATTTTCGTCAAATTCATATATGCAAACTTCGGGTGTACCTCAAGGCTCGATTCTTGGCCCACTTCTCTTCTTATTATATAAAGGGTTTTCCAATAAGAGGTGTTATTTTAATTAGCCCGCTATTTCGGTAGATGTCACTTTTGGAGCTGTCATTTTTTGACATTTGACAAGTAGAAACTACGCCATTAATAAAAATGGAACGATACACTATTCAATAACGCATTGAAATTATTAAAATTCACTATAAAAATGGTGAAAATGTGGCAGAGACGGTTCGTAAAACTCGAACATTTTTGGGTCGTCGTGAAGAACCTTGTCGGACCGCAATACAGAAATTGGTAGAAAAATTCGACATTTGTCGGGACAAGTTAGTGATGTGAAGAATAAAACCCGTGCACGTCGCTCAAGAACAGCCGAGAATATTGCTGCTGTAGCCGAAAGTGTTGATGAAAACCCAGGTTTGTCCATTGCTCGTCGTTCTTTGGAATTAGGCATTCCTCAAACGTCATTACACCGTATTTTGCATAAAGATTTGGGTCTTAAGGCTTATAAAGTTCACTTAACACAAGAACTCAAGCCGGGCGATCATCAACAACGTCGAGTCTTTGCTGATTGGGTCCTTGAAATGCCTGAAAATGATCCGGAATTCCATAGAAAACTCATCTTGAGTGATGAGGCCCATTTCCACCTCGATGGCTTCGTCAACAAGCAAAATTGTCGCATCTGGGGCTCGGAAAATCCAAGAGTTATTGTTGAAAAGCCTCTCTATCCTCAACGTGTGACTGTTTGGTGCGTCTTATGGTCCCGCGGGGTCATTGGACCTTACTTTTTCGAAAATGAGGCTGGAGCAACAGTTACGGTGAATGGATTGCGCTATCGACAGATGATTAATGATTTTTTATGGCCGGAATTGGATGGTATTGATCTGGACAACGTTTACTTTCAATAAGACGGCGCTACGTGCCATACAAGCAACGAAACCATTGATCTTTTATGGGAAAAGTTTCTGGACCGTGTTATCTCTCGAAGAGGTGATCACAATTGGACACCGAGGTCTTGTGACTTAACACCTTGCGACTTCTTCCTTTGGAACCACGTGAAAGAGAAGGTCTACGCTAACAGCCCAGCGTCGATTCAAGACGTGAGGCTATCGAGGACTTACGGCAGCCACTTTGCGATTTGGTTATGGAAAATTTCATAAAAAGGATATGGTCCTGTAGGCGTGGTCGTGGTGGTCATTTGAATGATGTTATTTTCCATTATTAACGGCATACCTTCCTCTTTATAATGAAATAAAGATCCGATCATTTATCTCAAAAAATGGCATTTTTCTTTGAATATCAAAATAACACCTCTTATTGGAAAATCCTTTATTAATGATCTCCCCAATGAGTTATCCTCTGTTTACTTAATATATGCTGATGACACCAAAATTTATCGAGTTATAAATGATCCATCCGATTGCCAATACCTACAAAATGACATCCAGAAACTGCTCTCTTGGTGTAATAAAAATCAACTATCCTTAAATGTGGATAAATGCAAATGAATGTCCTTCTCAAGAAAGCAAACCACGTTGTACTGAGACTATAAGCTGGACACTGTCTCTATCATGCTCGTATCAGATCAATCAATGATTTAGGAGTACAATTTAATAGCAAACTTCTCTTCGACTCGCATATTAAACATATTCACCAAAAAATCTTTAAACAGCTGCACATTACTATGTATAATACCTTGATTAGATTTATACTGGAGTACGCTTCCCCAATCTGGAACCATTTCTATACGACGACGTACAGAAACAAAATAGAGAGTATTCAACGTAGGTTTACTAGGTACTTGATTTTTAAACTTACAGGCTTATATGTGGATTATGATGACTTCATGTTATCATTAGAAGCACGTCGTTTCTATCTTGACGAAATGTTCCTGTTTAAAATTTTACATGGTTCTATTGACTCATCTCACCTACTATCTCTCTTAAAAATCGGCTTTCCTAGTCGCCTTACCCGCCAGCCACTTACTTTCCATATCGATGCTCCCCGCACTAACTTGCGCTTCAAATCCCCTTTGGTTAGGATTCAAAAGGCCCTCAATGTCTTATATAACGATACAGATATGCTTAGTGACAGCTTTACGGTTTTTGAACGCAACCTCTTAGCTAGATCTAGTTCTCTTTATTTTTTTGCTTTCTTCCTCCTTGCCTTCAAGCTTATTTGTTATTTTGTATTTTTATTTTATCTTATTTTACTTTTTTTTTTATTATTATACTTTTTAAGATATCCTTATTATCTTTATTTGTTATCTTATTTTTTGTTTTTTGTTTCTATTATCGATTTTTGATCTGATATTGTTGTTTCGTTTTTCGTTTTTTTTTTTAGTTATTAATGAATTTGATTTTTTTCTTTTTTTCCTTTTTTTTGTATAAATTTTGTAGTTCTTCTTCCTTTTTTTTTATTTTTTACTTATAGTTTGCATTTGTTTGAGTAGTAGTAAGTAAGTGGACTTATCTGTTTACTATCGCATGAATTTCTTAAATAAATAAATAATAAGCGTACCTCAAGTGTGACCCCACGAACCTAAATATTTATTTATTTCCAACACGTTAATACACTCAACTTCTCCTAATTCTTTCAAATTATGGCGGGAAAGCCTTCCGTCTGGATATATCCGGAGTGAGAATAAAATCAAAAATCAAAGATGCACTTGAAACCTGCCCAAAACGACTTTAATCTCTGGCTACACGGAAACTTTCATTTCTCTGACGACCTGTGGTGATCAGTTGCGTTTTGTGTACGTACGTGAGTTGCCAATATTTGCCGCATCAAAGCTTCGTAAACACATAAATATGTGCATTGCAAGTAAAAAAATAAAAAAATAAAAAAAACGGAAATGTAATTGCCTCCAACTTGAGATAGTTTTCTTACCACCGCAGGCCATTTGCACCTTTCATAATTTTATTGCGCAAAAGAAATTGAACTTAAAAAAATCCATGAGGATGCTGGCGATGTTTTAAGAGATAAACCAAAATCAGAAAGTGACGCTTTTCGAAATTATTGACAGACGTCACTATAATCCCCCCTCCTTTCTTTCTCTATCATGCACTTATCATGAAAATAAAACTAAAAATTTTTACAACAAACTTAGCTTCAACCACCCCTGGGGGGATGGACTTGAGAGATTACTTTTCAGGGCGCTCAACTTTGTTCGACTTTATGTAATTGAAGCTTTCAGTGGTGTTACGCAACCTAAACACAAACTGAGTGAACCCCCTCACTTTGGAGAATTTTTATTGATTTTGTTTCGCTTTCAAGCTTACCGCCGCCGTGCCGTTAATTGGGAAGAAAAGTGGTGCACACATTTCGCTTGGATAAATTTTTTGATTACGCTCAACTACCTTTCTAGTTAATTATCCGATGGATGATGAATTGATAGCTCCAAAAAATGGCTCCAATTCAACTTCGGTACAAGTATCAAATTAAGCCAACATAAAACAGACACAATAGAGTAGGAGGAGGAGGTTTGATCTGTTTTGTTTTTTTCTTGCACATTTATTGCAAAATAATTGCAAGAATAACAAAGTTTACAGCATTCACTTGGTTATGGACCCTCTTCAGTTATTACCTGACGTATGTATGTTAAATCATCAGTGACGACTTCGGATCGAGCATTTCCTTATTTTTAACACTCGAGCTGACGTCTTAATTGGAAGTAGATTTCTTGTATTGCAGATAGCAAGTGTGTACCGCGGAATAGAATAACGTTTTCTGCAAATTATTGTGTCTTATGACGTCCATTGAGCATTTTGTATAAGCTCTTTTCTTAGTATTTTACTAATTACAATTGAGATGAGATTTTATTTTTTTTTATAGGATGGAAATATAATTTTTATACATTTTTTTTATCAAACCACCTAGAATCTTAGCAATCTCTAATATATAGTCTTTCCATTATTTGAGATTCCATGCAGATCCCTTTTAATTAAGAACATTCAACATACAAAAATTTCTTTCTACATCATTCAGGCACCTAATTAGGGTCTTCCCACGTTTCATTGAACTTGAGTTGTTTACCATTATGACCAGCCCATGCATCCAGCAACTGTTCATTTAAGAAATCTTCCTGTAGAAACTGTAAATTTGATCTTGGTGCGTATGTGTCTATAATTCATAATTTGAGATATTTAGAATTCGATACATATAGGTGGCGTGTTATTATATTGGGGTTTCTTCCACGTCTCGCCTAACTAAATTTGGATGAAACGATTCTCTTTCATAAAATCTCTCCACAGCTTACAAACACAGAAATTTTTGTTCATAAGTTAGTTACCTTCAGTGCTGATATTCAGCCGGTTCGCACCGGTTCGTCCGAACCGGTTGTTAAAAAAAACAGAATTTTGCGAACCGGTTGTTAAATAACTCAATGCTGATATTCAGCCGGTTTGCACCGGTTCGGCTGAAGAGGTTGTTAAAAAAATCACAGTTTTGCGAACCGGTTCTCAAATAACTCAAAATACTAAGATGAAACTTTTAAAATATTGTGAATTATATATTTCTAAGAAGTTTATAAAAAGGAGCATGAGAGACATTAATAATATAAAAAAATTTTGTGTATTTCCGTTTGCCAGATGAATTGCTAAAATTTTCAAAACAAAAGCTTATCGAGCTATGTAAATAAATAAAGCTCTGGAATAAGGAAAAAAACTATAACTAATCTGCCCGTAATGCCCGTATGTAATTTCGTCAGTTTCTGTGCAAGTTTGATTGTTAAAGTGGTTTTCGCATCTATTTCTGAAACGATTCGTCGGACAGTAAATATGATTACAATCAATTTCATTTGATTTTATATGCTAAAACACTTTTCAGTACAGTAAAAACTTCTAGGAATGATCGTTTTAACACTATACGTAAAAAGGATACATTTTTGTATGGCAATACCATTTTTGAAATTATATTTACTATTTTTGTGGAAACACCCTCTATAAAATTGCAGTTCTCTAATTAGTCTCACATTAAATAGAAAATCATGCAGTTCATATTATACATGGCAGTGATAGTGACTACATTTTGTCTCTTAACTGCTTTCACAAACACACGAGTCAATTTTTAATACAGAGGTTTCTATCTAAATCGAAAGTGGGAGGAAGAAATCTTCTTATCGCATGCATATACTTCTGCTAAGCTCCCTCCAGCAAAGAAAAGAGGTTGGGGGATCGTCATTACTTTAGATGTTAATAGCGCTGTTTAATGAACTCGAAAAAAGTTCGGAGCAGAGCAGAGCAGGACAGCTCAACTTAGGTTAACTGTCAAATTAAAAGTAGAGCAAAAAAGTGCAGAAATGAGCAGAAAGGAGCAGAAAGCTCATTAAACACACTTTTCTGAAATTTTCTGATATCTGTCAACAAAAAACTCAATTATTTGAACTTTTACCAGAACTATCAACACAATTTACAGTTTTCAAATGCTTGCTCTATGTTACTCCTTCGAAAAAGGTAGAACAGAAAATCTTGTTTTAGGTCACTAATGTTCACTTTACAGCAGACTCATTAAACAGAGTTTATGCACGTTAGAGCGTTTTAGAGCAGTGTTCTGAATTCATTATTCATTTTCTGCTCTATTCTGTTCTAGAGTAACCTGATCTTTAGAGTACATTAAATAGACCTATATTGTATGCAAATGTGTCCGTACAGGGTGGCTATAATTCTTGCGCGATAACTTCTTTTTTCTTTTAATAATTTTTTTTGTTGTATTATGTATGTTGAAAGATGCCTCCCCTTTCTTATATTTAAAACTAGCTAAAGATGCCCGTTCTTGGAATTGAATTCTCTCATAAGTTTGTAAATTTTTCTTTTAGTTTATTTTAATATTTTTAATTTAATTTAATTTTTTTTTATTTTATTTTATTTTAATTTTTTTATTTTTTTATTTATTTGGATTCGAATTCGTTATAACCAGTCTGAACTTTTCATAAGATTTAAAAAATTTGTTGTCATTAAAAAAAAGACTTATAAAACAGCTGGCGTTAATGATAGACATTCTAGAAGAACTGACACAAATTATCATTAGGATTACATGGTCGAGAAGTGACAGTAAACAAAGCACCTAGACTAATTCGAAGGTGCACAAGAGCGCTGGAGCTAATGAAAGTAAATAAGGGAACTAATGAATGTTTGTAACATAATCCAATCAGACGCTTATAAACATTATTAATGTTCATTGAGCGTAAATGTGATCGTTTGCCAAGAGGTTTATGAATTCAAACTGTTATAGACAATATGAAAAAAAAGTGGAAGTAATTATTTGGTACCAATTTTTAATGTATTGAATCCTACTATATGGCGAGGAAATCTTTCACTTCGCCTTGGCTAGAAGATGAGAAACAATTAGAGAATTTGTCCACGCTAGTGAAATTTTCTATCTCTAAAAATGATTTTCGAGACCAAACCAAAACCCACATATTCCTGAAATAATTCAAGGAGCCAGGATGTTTCAAAAGTTGTTTCAGTTACTTTGGCCAAGTTGAACGAGCGTTCAGTGTAATGAACATTATGGAAACTGAAAATAGAAATTCCTTGTTGATTGCAAATATTTTACATTTTATGACAACAAATTGGGATGGAACACGATTTGTAAAGTCGTAGTTACAACGTGGCCATCATAAAGCTGAAGATAGAAGAGCAAAAAAGAAATGTGATAAAAACTATTTTGAAAGCCAATAAGCTATCTGGTGCTTATTGTAATACAGGGTGGGCCAAAAGTCACCATGGGGGCCAAAAGTCACCATGGGGCCAAAAGTCACCATGGGGTTTAAAAATTTAATAACTTTTTCGTTTATATATTTTTTTTATTTTTTTTTTAGATTATATAAATAACATCTGGAGAATAAATAATGGAGAGATTCACAACTGAACAAAGAACCAGAATAATACAGGGTGGGCCAAAAGTCACCATGGGGTTTAAAAATGCTCTTTGCGTTAAAATAATTGATCGCTGATTTAAGTAATAAAATTCTATTATTCTGGTTCTTTGTTCAGTTGTGAATCTCTCCATTATTTATTCTCCAGATGTTATTTATATAATCTAAAAAAAAAAAATAAAAAAAATATATAACGAAAAAGTTATTAAATTTTTAAACCCCATGGTGACTTTTGGCCCCCATGGTGACTTTTGGCCCACCCTGTACTAGTAATCTAATTCTTGGTCTTAAATATAAATGCCCCAATGAGCTCGCTTAATGAATTTTGGTAGTTTTCTAGGCCTATTGATATATTTTCGTTAAATGTTAAATTTCTTAATAACATGGATGGATGGAGCTTTTTCAATAAATGGTGTAGTATTGAATAGTTATTTATTTCGTTTAATACTCGAAAAAGTATTTTACTCCAGTATAATGAAATATTAAATACGTAACTGGATAAGCGAACCGGTTGTTAAAAAAAATTGAATATCAGCACTGGTTACCTTTTCTTGCGTTCCTGTTCTAATCACATTACAATGAATTTAATTATTTTGTGAAACTATTTCCAATGTAATCGACAAAACAATTCTGATGATATGCCACAAGGCAGTCATCTTAGTCCGCTGCTCTTTATATCTCTTTTTCTAATTCACTCTCGATTTATTGGACCGACACGCGACGATACCAATATTTTTTATATTGTTTTAAATAATTCTGATTGTACTCTCTTCTTTTTGTCTTCCCAATAAAACTACGATCTTCTTCTCTGAAGGGGGGTGGGTTGTTGAATCCTCCTTTTTCCTTAATTCTATTTCGTATTATGATAGAATTCTTTCTAAAACTGCCTACTCGCCATTAAGGTTTGTAGTGTTAAAAATTCTTCTATTCTTCACCTTGATTTCTGCCAATATTTTTTTCTTTTATGGAATTAATTATTGCACAATGAAAAACAAAGTAAAATTCATCGGTACGACCAATGAACAGATATTCTGAATATATATCAATCTAAAAGTCCTTCCAGTATAAAATAAACCTTTATTGCCTTACTACAATTTTTACATAGATTAACTTCAACATTTGAAATTAATTTCTTCAACTTCAAGTAAGAAAGCTGATAAACGTCTTTCGTTTTCTGTTTTTACTGGGTCTTTCTAATAGAGTTTTCAAAAGTAAATAATTAAAAGACATCGAATTTGAATTGAAACTGAAACAGTTTTTATTTATTTTTTAAATACAATGTTTGCCATTTATACTCTAAAAAAGATATCCCATATGACCACCCGTCTCTACGTATTTTCACATGGCCCCAGAGAAAGATGTCTAACGATGTGAAATTACAGGATCTTGAAGGCTAATTCACGTAACCGAATGTGGAAATAACACGGTCTGGAAACTTTGTATGCAGTAATTACAAAGTTTCTCTGGCTGTATGACACGTAGCCCCACCTTGTTGAAACCACACGTCTTCAGTATCAATATTTTTCAGTTTTGACCATAAAAAAGTTGTGATGATGTCGCGATATCTGGACCGTTAATGGTTATGGCTCTTCCAGCATCATTTTCGAAAAAGTACGGACAAAACCCACCACCAGACTACAATGCACACCAAACAGTGACTCTTTCTGGATGCGTCCGCCTATATTGGATCACGTGAGGGTTTCCGCTCCCCAAATACGCCAGTTTTGTTTATTAACGTAGCCACCGATCTCGAAATGTGCTTCGTCCGAAAAGATGATTGATTTTTTTATTTTTTTTTTTTGAAAAATCGTCGTTTTGTTCCAGTATCCAATTGGCAAAGTCCCGACGCATGGAATGATCTTGGGCAGCAATTTTTGTGTCAATTGATCTTTGTTGGCCTTCAACGCTAAATCTTTGTGCATAATACTCCATATAGTTGACTCAGAAAGTCCCAATTGCTATGAACGTCGGGAAATTGACGTGTTGGAGTCAATTGCAACATTATCACTCATAGCACCAATATTTTCTTCTGAACGCCCGGCACAAGCATACTGACGTTTTTCTCGATCTTGTATTGCACCATAGTTTCTTGAAATTTGCGCACATTGTTACCAATTTGTTGCTCAGTTGGACGATTGTGTCGACCATAAACATCGTGTAATTTGCGAAATACATTTCATACAGAACGACCATTTTCATAAAATAATTCAAATATTTTCCATACGTTGTTGTAATGTATACGACTCCATTTTTATAAATGGCAAACATTCAGCTATCAAAATGACATATAATATGGGTGCGTTCGATGTTTGAAGTATGCTAACAGACGCGTACTTCTGAAAACTCAATTTGAAAGACCCTGTATAAACTTTCTACGGACAGGTAAAATTTAATCCGAAATCTTGTAAACCTGTTCAGATTTTATTTTGCAAAAGACTCTGTCACCCACATAGGCGGCCACTGATCTTGCCCTAGTTGATAACATTTTCCTAATGATTTTATTTTGTATACTTAGGGTCGTAAACACCAACCAGAATAATCCATATTCACGTGTAATGCACAAACACCAACCAAGATTACTCGCGATTTAATCGATCGTGTTACACCGGTGTAATATTTTATCCGAGATTTTCCGGGGGTAAAATTTCTATTCGAGGATTATTCCGAATAGGTGACAGACGAGCAAAATTTGAATTTAAGTGACAATTACAGCAGATAACAAAGAATAGCACGTTTCCGTGGCAACGATATTTCGGTTAGATGCACTGATCTTAAGTTTTTTCTCTACTAAATTTTTTTTTTTTAATATTACGTAAAAAAAAACTGAAAATTAAATTAATTTGGTCCATTATTTTGCTTATTCAACATTTCTTATTTTAAAACTTTATTTCGACATACCGAAAATATCTGAAAGTAATGCCACATAAGCAAAAAACTCATTGTTTTACAAGAGTTGGTGTTTACGACCAAAGCAAGCAGGATTATTCTCGTTGGTGTTTACGGCCTTTAGTAGATATACAATAAGATTACACATGCTGAGAAAGTCGCAAGTGCAAGTACTTCTCAAAATCTACCGATTCAAATAGGCAAACGATGGTTGTTAATCATAATGTGTGGATCTCTTTAGCATCCGATGATCAAGGTTAATTGCGGCAGCACTCGGTCACCGGTATCTCCGCTTTCAATATCGACAACATGCATCAATCACAGCCGCAGATCCGTTACAGCTGCAAAACTCTCAAATCGATAGGTGAGTGAAAGGTGCAATTAATTTGGGCGGTGCGGATCCGGTATACATAACCAGGGGTTATGATACTTTGCGGTTAGGTCAAACCCCTTAGTGAAATAATAATGCAGATAATGATGAAACCATGTGGTTATGCAGACGTATATAAAATCAAAACAAAACTGTTAAATCTCGAAGATTAAGATTGCGCTCATGCTTAACTAGTAGTTGCTTGGGAGTTGGCACATCATGAATCTCCTTTGATGATTTGATAATTTGATAATTAGCACCTCTGAAATTAATGGACGAGTTAATCACATTTTAGCAGATATTGAGCACGCAAAAAGCCTTAATCACGCTCAGTATGAGTACTTTGCAGTGTGTATGCGAATCAAAATTTGTCTGTTACTCAGGAAGTTTCCAATTGCCACTGATTAAACGCCCTCTCATCTCAAATATATCGCAGATCTGTGATATCTTCTCTGATATGAGTTGCTGTGGAATCGCTAGCATACATATGTACATACATGCATGTACCCCCATATACCTACATATCTGAATGAGATACGATACGAGATACAAATAGATTCCTCTCGAGTATGTTTATTCCCCGATTATTCTTGCTTTAAGTACGTTTTGAGAATGAAATGGACACAAAATCGTCGTAAACAGAGCTCCACAAAAATTTAAAGCAGGCGCGTTCTTCGACCAAATTAAAATTAAACAAGAAAATGCTCCCAAGCTCATTGCTATAATTTTCGTTTGTGTGTGGTTTTGGATAATTTTAATTCAGGTAAATAATCTAGCATGGAGCAGGCCAGTGACATTTTATGACTCTATGATTTTTTTTCTATTTACTTTGTAAGTATTGGATGCATCCAGTTAGTCACTTAGCAACGATGGCATTCAAAATTAATCAGGAAAAAATAATCATCAATTTTATGGTTTGTGTCTTAGATAATATTTTTTTTATATCTAGGAAGATGTCTGTTCAGCTGATCACGAGATGCCAAAATTAAGAAACATCTACGTAATCCATTGAAGAACATAGGGTGGAAACAGTAGCTTTTGATCCTCTTTTGTAGGACAGTTTTTAACTCAGTCCATGATTTTCGAACTGATTATGCTTCTTTTATTGTGATTGGCATTTAAATGGATCTGAGTTTCTCTTTACTAACTGTTCTTTGTGGGATGCAGCTTAGCTCCTTCTTTACATCTACTTTGACTTGACCGTCTTTAAAGTTTCTAGGATTCAATATAAACACCAATTGACAAACGCTTGCAACCGGCAATTATTAATTATTTATTGCGGATTGGCTCTTCGTAGTTTTTAGTAACCAAGATTTCATGATAGTTCTTTTTCAGGAATAACTGATAAAAGACACTTAACCTACTTGACTTGATGTGGAAATTGATGTGATTTACGTAGGCGGAAATAGTGTTGATTGAACCAATCCCCATTTCTTTCGTGTTGGATTTCGTGTTAGATTAGATTTGTGGAGGGATGTGCAGGCCTCGCATTCACTGCTACCTAAAAGATCTATTGTGAGTTCCCGTTCGATTTACTCTCTTCCCAGATTTAGGCCTTTAATAAAGTCTATACTACTATTCTGGCACTTACGTTTCACACGGAGCCAATGCTTCGCAGTTGCAGAATAAGTGCGCTAAGGTTTCATGAGCATCCTGATAAAAGCGGCAGGATGAAGTCTCGGCTAAGTCCATCTTGTACAGGTAATATCTCAATGGCCTGTAATCATTTTGAGCTCTGTTCTCATAAAGAGTAGGAGTTCCTTTATTTTTCGTGTCACAAGTGTCAATAAGGTTTTTTGCCTAACGAAGTCCTTATAGCCTTTCCCAATAAAGAGATTTTTGTTTATTCTCCCAGCTATTTAGGGTAGCGCTCTGAGGTTACACTTTAAAATGCCACACAATGGCTCTGGTCTGACAAAGGGAGTTTCTGCTCCTCTTTTGGCTAGCCCTTCAGCACAATTAATTGCCTTTATGGCCCTCATGTCCAGGCACCCACATAAGAATAACTTTGTATCTCCTTAATTAATTTTTAAGGGTTTGCAGACACTCCCAGAGTATCCTTGACTTAGTAGTGAAGGATTTTCAGGCCTTAAGAGCGGCTTTACTGTCCGAGAGGATATTAATGGTTGAGCGATGTATGGCTCTCATAATCCAGGTGTTGGCGCATTCTTCTATTCGTTTTGACTAGAGTATGAGTCGCACATCAGCTATGGAGTTACTTTCTGCTTCGAGATTTTCTACAATCGTGTTAAAGTCCAGGTATCAGCTGGTGAGCCATATCTTTGAAACTGAGAAGAGAAGGAGATATAGTTGTATACCATAGGAAAGCTCTTAACAAATTTCAAATCATCATCATAGGGTTGTTATCGTTCGGTAGTTTTATAGGGTGATTCATAAAATATGAAGGAAAAATGGTTAGACCATCCTACCTCCAAAAGGTGTAGGCATTTTATGAGGACACTTTAGACTTTTTAGATCACTAAGTACAACAACTTGTGATCATTAGAAATACGAAAAAGAGAAGGCCCAAGGCACATTGTTGCAAGCCGGAATCTTTAAAAGAAAGAGTGAGAAGCAAAAGGCAAAATGCGAAATCCCAACAGTTTTTTGAAAATTCTTAAAATAAATTCGGGTCGATTAGAAAAATTTGACTATGTGAATTACTTCCCCCGCCCTCATCCGCACATCACATATCTACCTTAATTACGAAAAATCATATACCACACTTCGGTGATAGCACCATCCATATCAGCATGAGCTACAGCTCAGTTACGAAATGAAATTTAATTAGGTTACTCCTCCTTCCCCCTATCCATTTTCTATTTAGTTCTTCCCTGATTGTTTAAGCAAAAAACTCGACTAAATATTGAATTGAAACGCTCCAACTAAATTATGAAATTTTTATTGGCAGAATTCCTCATTTCCTCCCACACCATATTGGATTCGACGTGTAAGTCACAGAAATGATAACATGAGTAAAAACCACAACAGTTTCAAACCTCAAACATTTTTCAATATAAAAAGCTAAAAATCTTTTATCGCTGGCAATTATCCAACTCTATGCAATCTCCTCCTCGGTCGCTAGAAATTAGTCTACAAAATTCATGGCTAACTACGTAGTTAGCAAGCAATCGCTGTGCGCCTCTTTCACTATAGAAATAATCGCGTCACAGAGTTATGCAACCAACTCGAAGAGCGGTTGGGTAATTATCGCGAGACAAAAAGAAATTTTCAGCGCCAATAGCAGAGCCAATAAAATGAAAAACCGCAGAAGCGCGACTAGCACCATGTCGGAAAATGAACCGTGATAACTTTTGTTATGTCACACAAGTCGGCTGCAGCCCACCTTCACCCCCTTTTGATCAATAAGTCTCGAACAACAAATTGTTGCAGTAGCAGCAGCAGCAGCATTTTTTGTCCAATTAAACTTTAGTCAAGCACACAACTAATGGGATGTTGATGATAAGACTTATCAAAAATATTTGTGTCCTTGTATATTTTCAGAAAAGCGAAGCTGGTTTTATCGAGTGTTCTTAACCGGCGGAATAAATCCAGACGATCCCGATAATCCCATGGACAACAAAGAACACTTATTAATGGCGTTTTTCAAAAATTATGTGGCGAGAGTACTTAATATGGGATGGGTTAAGATCGTCATCATAATAGTCTTCGGAGCATACCTGGCGGGCGCATGCTATGGATTAACTAGAATCAAAGAAGGACTAGAACGACGAAAGCTCTCCAGAGAAGATTCCTATTCTGTTGTGTTCTTTGATCGTGAGGATGAATACTACAGAGAATTTCCGTATAGAATCCAGGTATATAACAAATGCGTCATTTCACTAAGTGAAAGCAACATTTTTTTTTAATTTACTTTTTTCCCGTCCTTGTAGGTAGTGATAACAGGAGACTTAAACTACTCTGATCCTGTTTCACAAATGCAAATCGAAGATTTGACACAACGCCTGGAGAACACTTCATATGTGACCTCACCACTTTACACGGAATCTTGGATAAGATCATTTCGATCTTATCTCGACCGTAACAACGAATATTTCAATGTAACCATTGAGGATGAGCAGTCTTTTATCAAAGAACTTCGAGATATGTGGCTTTTTCCTGCGAATCCATTCTCTCTCGACGTGAAATTCAATGAGAACCGAACAAAAATCATTGCGTCAAGATTCCTAATTCAAGCTGTTAATATTTCAGACACTAATCACGAAAAGGTCATGGTTAAAGATTTACGACAAATCTGTAAGGATTCACCATTGAATGCGTCCGTTTTTCATCCATACTTCGTGTTCTTTGACCAATTCGAACTGGTTAGACCCACCTCTATACAAGCGATGGTAATCGGAGCCATAATTATGATGCTGATCTCATTCATCTTCATACCTAATATTCTCTGTTCGCTGTGGGTAGCGTTCAGTGTAATTTCAATTGAAATCGGAGTTGCTGGTTATATGGCTCTTTGGGATGTCAACTTGGACTCGATTTCAATGATCAATCTGATCATGTGCATTGGATTCTCGGTGGACTTTACGGCGCACATCTGCTACACGTACATGTCATCAAAGCAAACTTCGCCAGACGAGAGAGTTAAGGAGGCCCTATACTCTCTTGGGCTACCAATTCTGCAAGGATCTTCAAGTACAATCTTAGGCGTTGTTGCTCTACTATTGGCTGAAAGTTACATTTTCCTGGTGTTCTTCAAAATGGTATTTCTAGTGATATTCTTTGGTGCCATGCATGGCCTATTCTTGTTACCCGTTTTACTGTCCTTATTTGGACCGGGCTCATGCATTTCAAAATCCAAAGGTAGCAAAGACGATGACGAGACAGGGAATAAGCTATCATTACCGCCACCAGCAGAGAAACAATTTCCGTATTACATCTCACATCCACAATTGTTACTGAATGGCCCTTTTGGAAGTAAAACATTTCTTGGAGCCCCATATAAAGCATATGGAGACGACAAAGATTTAGGAATAGGAACATCAGGTGAAGACTCCAGTGAAAGTAGTAGTAGCAAATCTCAACGCCGTCAAGCCTTAGAGGATGAAAATACCAGACGACGGTATGAAGAGGGTTGGAGACGTTCGTCACATCAAAATTTAAATGTCACAACTACTCCTACTCAATTTCAACCACTAACGGATATTTATGGTCAGGAAACTGATGGTTTTTGGTCGATGGGAAATAGAAGATTTTTTGAAGACTTTGAATCACATGGACGCCGACCATCGTATGATGTTGAAAGAGGTTCACAACAGTCACAGCAGCAACAGCAGCAGCAACAACAACAACAACAGCAGCAACAACAACAACAACAACAACAACAACGATACACATTAGATAATAGAAGTAGACCAAGGTATAGACAAGCAGAAGAACAACCATATTTTGAAGAAGATCGCAATAGATACCATCGACGACGGTCATCAGATGATAGTCGCAGATGGACGGCGACAGATGACCGTAGACTAAGGAGATATTCTCCACCAGAGGGAATTTATAAAGCTTCACAGAATACCGCCTATCGTTCATCATCCCAGCACAATCTTTACTATCCGAAGCACAGTAGCCTACCATACAACAATTGACATTCATTTAGCTAGTTTTATGTAATAACTGACGAATTCAAGTGGGTTCCACTTCTCTGTAAAAACAAAAAAACACAAACAAAAATGATGAACCGACGACGATGTGCTCAAAAAGGCGACCAAAAATAATTTTTAAACAAATGTTACGCGCACGTGTGAACGAACTGTATTACTTTTGATGAATAGGTGAAAGTTTCTGGCAAAATATAGCCGGCTGGAAGGATTAGGATAACAAGAGGAAGCCAAGCCATCCTTCGACCAGATTTCTGCCCATATCCGGCAGCCATTGACATTCCACTCTTTCGCATAGACTCCACAATCTCATGCTGTCATATTTATCGCGTCATCTACTACTACACAAAACACAAAAATACTCCTAGACTTAAGTTAGGCTAGGCTAATTGAGTGGGTGTGTGAATGTTATCCTCTGTAAATTTATATTTTGCATATAAGCTACCCTCATAGTTTTAAGGAATCCCAGTAGGTAGGGGCGAAGCATATCTACCGATCGATACGAATTTAGTTATTAATTTGTCGCAAGAAGAATGTCCAATGACTCCCATAATGCCTTCCCCTCCTCTGTCTCCTTTCTGCGTTCATCTAGCGTCTAAGTGTTTTCTCATCTCTGGTTGTTTTTAATTTTTTAGGTACACTTTTGATGTAATTTTTATTATTTTTCAATAAAAAAATGTAAAAACTTAACATTTAGCGTTTTTTCCATTGCAATTTATAGTTTGCAGCTGCAGTTCACTTCACTAGTGTTATTCATACAAGTGAGTCACGACATTAATGTGGTTCATTTCAACGACCCTGTTGATTTTCTCTTCCACTGAAAGATCAAAATATACAATTCGTTGATGGTATAAAAGGACTTTGATTAAAAGAGGCTTACGCTTACGGAAAGCTGAAAGAATTATATGTGATGTAAACGTGCAGATCGCACTACAGCACTATGGTGACGACATCCTAATGAGAATTAATGGAGATGCGTTTTACAACCTCCAAATTACGTCCAAATAGCAATAGATTGTAAACAATGATAAAAGTTAAAACCTGCATTGAACACTCAGCATACTCAACGTGCCAACTGGATTATCAACACCTTTGCTATAGCCAGGCAATATTGCTCGATATCCAAATCCCAATTGTAGCCACCACATGCAACTTCTAACTATCCCAGACAAACAATTGTCAAAAAAGAAGGTGGAAATATCCTAAGTAGACCTCATGATTCAAAGACTTTTAGATTTTCTTCAACCAGTCGCCCGATCAGTGCATCATGAATAAGAAACATAACTTACATAGATGTGATGGAGACAAAATAGTCTCTATACATGGAAAGAGTTCACACAAATTAAGACTAAAATTCAACAGCGAAAACATTCCAAAAACTTTTACAAACGAAAAAGTTTGTTAGTTCACCCAATATCGACGTTTCTCAACCTTACGAGCTCAGATTAGTGCAATTGTGCATTTATATGGGCTCTACAACCTGTGGTGGGTGAATGAAGTGTCTCATCAAGGTCCACGCTCAAAGGTAACTGAAAATATATAATGGATTTGGTGCGCAATTTATAAGGTCACCTACCTGCCTGACGTTAAAGACTCAAGCAAGACTAAGTTTTAAGTTATTGTCGTGAAGTCATCCGGTGCTCCATAATTTAAAATCTTGAAGAAGTACCTTCGGCACGATTCGTCAATAGACAGCAGTTGGCGCTGGCACTACTCCTCGATATCAAATCTCCCGCGCGATCCTTTTACTAATTATATCCTCCGACAATGAAACAAATCAGTGATAATAATACGAGGAATTTAATAAGGGCAAACAAATAAACCAAACTCAAAAACTCAGCCGATGATTTCTCATTTTATTCTGAAATTTTCTCTCTTAAATACATAACTTTACAATTTGTTTAATGATTCATAGTTTCTTCCTTTAATTCGCATCTATTTGCTAACAATAAACAAAGTCTAAAGGGGAATAATAATACATAATAGGTTGCGGGGTGCCGAGGAGGAAGGGGCGGAAAAATTAAATACATACAACGAAAACCAGCGCACATGAATCTCAAGAGACAAAGAAATCAAGGAAACAGTGCGAGCAATGCTCGTCTCACTGAAACCTCGAGAATGTTACTTAAACTTATAAAACTCAACTCACCCATTGCACGTGGATCAATCTCTTTTCGTTCGTTTCTAGCACTTCTTATGTGGTAATTTTCACTACATGTAAAAAATTAAAAAATATCAATCAATCAACATTTGAAATTCGATGCTATTCTAACAGCACCACAAGCCCACCAAAGATCAAAGTATCTGGGGATGAATTAGAAGGTTTTTTTGGAAAGGGGAGGAAATTTTTTTAGATGTGCAGCAATTTTATTGCCACACATTGCCCAGGTTAAGATTGCCAAACTGCTGACTTAAGTTAGCTGAAGTCGATTGGGCAGTTGCAGGTACACCTGTAGGACCAACAGAAGAAATAGTCGATCCAAAACCAGTTGGAATACCTCCAAACGCTTGAGGTGGAAACTGCGCGAATGTAGGCTGAGACAACATTTGTTGAGGTATTGCCGATGTAAAAGCTCCCGGCGCAGTCATAACTGGTGCGCTATACATTGTAGTTGAATTTGGAGGCGTCATAAATTGAGTATGTTGGTGAGGCTGTGGTGGACCCAGTAAACCTGGAGGCATTCCAGCTAAATTCAAACTTAAATTCGTCGATACGTTACCGAATTGAGCCTGCGGCGGTAGAACTCCTCCAGCAGCAGCAACAGAAGCAGGAACTAGGGCAGGGAATGTTTGCGGCTGTTGGGTTACCGACATTTGCATAAACTGCCCAGCAACTTGAGACTGACTGAATTGATTATTGAAACCAACAAGCGGATTATTGCTGAATTGTCCTATGCTACCGGTCGTCGGCGCAGCTCCATAGAGCGCAAGTATACTATCCTTAGTTAGTTTACCCTTTTCTTTCTCACCAGAAATTGAAACATTTGACTGGCTAAAGAAGTCGGCTTCTTCTTTCGCCAATTCATTTGCACCTGAACCTTTATTGTCATTTATGGTCAGCGCATTACTGCTGATACCATTAATGGAAGCAGAAACAATTGGCGCACTTAAAAATCCACTAAAACTATCTCCCTGTAAGTCACATACCCCTTTCGATGATGATCCACAAGAATTAGTAGGCGATGATAGTCCCAACAAATCTGAACTAGATTGGCTTACTTCAGTTCGACTTATTTTTGGGCTGCTTGAAGATTTCGGCTTCGGTATGGGCGCAGGAATTGGGGATTTTATTCCAGTTGTCGTTAATTTCTTATCACACAATGGCGCCACAATACCCAAAGAACTTTGTACAGATTTCTTTTTACGTTTCTGTTTTTCAATTTCTTCATCAATCTCTTTCCCCCAATCGACTTTTGGTGGTGTTGGTGGCACCCATTCTCTAGCTAAGTACTTCTTGTGTTCGTATTTGGCTCGGATAAAACTTTCCAGAGCGGAATCCATTTGTGGGCGACGAAAACCATCTGGCAATTGAGCTTCATAAACGGCACGAGCACGTGAATTTCCCATTTGTTGTAGCGATACAACCTGCTCCGGGGTCCATGCATCTAAATTTACAGATTTTACTCGAGATATGTGTACACCTAAATTTCGGTGGATGCCAGCGCATCGGATACATAGGAAGACACCTAAATTCCAGGATGCCCAGCGAGGACCTAAAGTGAAAATAATTCAATTTTTAAGTTTTACAGGTGGAATCAAAACAAATGAGTTCTCAACATAAATTGGCTCATGGAAATTTGCCATTATATAAATGGAAACTCTCCAAAAAAAAATGGACCATGTGGAGGATACATCATGTTCGTTCTATCATTATCCGGAAGAGCCTGATTATATTGATAAAAATAAGAGAAAACAACGCCCACCTTTAGCATCGCAGTCAACGCAGTATTTGTTGTCCTCATCCCGCAGCATTTGAGTCAGCAAAGTTTGACATTTCTCCTGTATTAATTTGACTCGTTCTGATTCCTTCCGAGTGCTCATTCTTCTGCCTTTTTGGTGCCTTGGCCGCCTGCTGATTTGAATTTTTTGAAAATACTTTTCTTCAGCTTTAATAGACTGGCTCTGATAAAATAAAACTTTATTCACTAAAATAATGCGACCAGAATATAATGCTTTTTAATCAGTAAATCAACGGCCATTGACATATCGTCGTCAACTTCAATTTACAAAAAAAAACATATTCCCATTATTATTATTGCATTCGCTGTCAAATAAAATACAGGGAGGGAAGCGTTCTGATATTTTTATCTGGAAATATATCTTAAAGCTATGTTCCAATGATAACACTTATAAAAAAGCGTTCAGATATAAGCATTTTTTACTGGCTACACAGTAAAGATGTAAATTTAGCTGTGCTTTTTACATTTTCTAGTGCTTAACGGACTAATAACAAGGAAATCCTGTACGTTCAGTACCATATATGTCCAAGAAAATTGCTTACCATAAATTTGACGTTTATTATCCAAATGGCTGAAATGAAGCTAATTTAATTTTAATTTAATTAATTTTTACTGACTAAATGAGTGCTTTGCCCACACCAACAATTTTTTTTCCAAGATGGGTTTTACCATAAAATATGGTAAGCAATTTTTCATGGCCACAGTAGACAGTAGGTGACGTTACGGTGCCATAGGCCACGTAAAACTCACGAAACTATCTTACGTCAACTTACACAGATTACAGAAAACTAGTATTGAAAAGTTCATTCCACAGATTAAAAATTTTAAGCCACAGGCGCTGGCTGACCACTCTTAACAGCGAATTTACAGATCCAAATGGGAAATTTAAATATGTTATGTAAAATACAGCTGAGAATTTATTATAGGTTTTTTCGATGAAAACCCCTCCAATATTTACCCAGGGTTTATGCATTCATCGAACAAGTTTTTAAAACGCCGGGTAAGCCTAGTGTAATGACATTTCTCGGACAGCTCTCCTGAGTATAATTAATTAAAAAAAAATATTTATAAAATAGGTTAAGACAAATAATATGTACTCTAGCTATTTTTCTATTTCTTTTAATTTTTGCTTTTTGTGCTCAAGAGCTAATTTATATGCCCCAATCAGCAACAAATTGCAAGTGACAGTTCTCAAATGACAAATATCAAACCATTACCCCCAAGAAATTTTAAGTGTAAGTTCCGGGTAGCTCTATGTAGGTTTTTCAAAAAAGAGATGTAGCCCTAGGTTTAACCGGGCTTTTCAACGAACAGACTTTATGACAGCTGCTAGCGTTCGCGAGTGCCCGACACACTTGACGTGCAGTTATTTTTAGATATATTACAGCTTAGTTGGATCGGTCTTGCAATTTAAAATGATCTGAATTGCTCTTTTTTTAATATTGAATTGAAATTGATAAAAAAATGTTTCCTTCGTAGACGGCAAAAATGCAGTCCACATTAGGAATGCATGCACAAAGAAAAAAATAAAAATAATTTTAATTTTTTACATCCAAATTTTATTTAAAAGTTGAAAATTCCACACATTGAAGCAAAATAGGAACGCACCCCCTTTTTAAAGTAAGACCAACTTCAGTTGAATAAAATCCGATAAGCAGATTTTAGTTCGTTTTCGGACGTCGTGCGGTGTAGTGTTTTGTGGTAATTACAAGTGATTACTTGAAAAATCAAGTGTTTACATTTATTAAATTGAGTTAACTTTGAAGTGCACGGACTAAAGTTGTCGAATTGGTGCAAATCTCCAGGTGACTACATTTTTCTAAGTACTTTGGCTTAAAAATATCTTTCTAAATACCATACGCACACAGTTAGGTAGAGATGGGGTAAGCATGCATGTGTTCTGTATTATATATATATATATATATAGCATAAAAATATGGTATTGTACTGTACTTGCTTGATTTGCAAAGTGACGATAGCATTGTCCCTTTCTCCCTCATTGCTATTATTCGTACGTAAAAAGCTTTCAATTGAGTTTTTCATTTTTATGATGTTCCTTGTGGGAGAAAGTAGTAGATTTGTACCAGATGATGGAGTCGATGGAATTGCTTTTGATTTGCTGTCAGTGTGGACATCTTCGTTTGGCATAGGTTTCAGAAATCTCAGTAGCGGAAAATCGAAAGAAAATGATTTTTTTTTTATTTATAATTGCGCCAACTGTAGTAGAATTGTAATTGTTGTGAAATAATTAGAGAATGATTTTTCGTTTGCTTCTTTTTAATGATTAATAGGAATATAGCGAACAGTTTATGCCTGCGAAATCTGCAGTTACAAACAGTTAATCTGTCAAGCATCAGCTGAGACCTGTGTTGTGAGCATTAGTTATAAATACTGATGTAGCGAGACTGCAAAAAGTGTAAAATGACACTTCTTAATATTAGAATTTTATTCATATTCAATCAGTGCTGGCAAATTTACAAGGGACATCTTTGAAAATTACAAGGGTGTTCATTTTAGGCATAAGACAACATTACGAAATGGCACCGAATTTCTTTAAACTTTGCACACTAGTTCCTTTTTACTCACAAATCACAAATATGAAAACAAAATTTAACGGAAAGTTATAGTTTCCGAGATAATCGACTTTAAAATTCCCGAACTTTGTACTACAATTCACAACACAATTTAACATTCTCAGATGTATTAACTCTTCTTCTTCTTTTTAGTAACAAGTATACAAGTAGTGTAAACATACCTTCCGAACATTCGGGTTACCAGCATGGCGTTTTTTTATTCATTGCAAATGTTCAATTGATGTGTAGTAGCAGCATTTAGTTAGAATGGAATAGAAAAACATTTATTAAAGAAACACGCACACACGCGCGCGCGCGGAGCGCTGATGGCCCCCACTTGCCCCTCTTAAAAGTCCGTCCTTTTTAGGGTTCCGTACCCAAAGGGTAACAACGGGAACCCTATTACTAAGACTTCGCTGTCCGTCCGTCACTAGGTTGTATCTTATGAACCGTAATAGGTAGCAAGTTGAAATTTTCACAGAGTGTGTATATAGCAACAAATAATAAAAATTAAAGTGGGCCCCCTTACAAGAAACGGGATTTTTCGACGTTTTTTTCCTCGTTTTATTCTCATTCATTATTATTATCATAAGTAGGCATTTGTTTTCAAATGACATCATTATTTTTTCACATGACGCACATGAGTTTGAGAAGGCTATTATTGTCAAGTTTAGACGTTTTCCTGTAATTTTTGAAGTTGAAAGCAATTTCTTCTGTGCGTAATAGACATCTTCTAAATATCTTTGCTCAGATGGCAAAATAGAACATTTTTATCCTTTATATGTTCACTCGTCTTGACATATTAAGTGGGAAACACAAGGCTAACTTTTCCAACTTTGACAGCTCTGTAGATCATATGGCGGGTTCATTCCTAATGTAAACCAAGTCCACTTTTATAACTGATAATATTCATATTGTTGCTGTGAAAAAATGCACAAATCTTTGTGAATCATCTGGGTTTTCCCTTCTTTCCGGCTCTTAGTCTTTAACGGAAAAAAACTCTTTAAAAAAAAATCTATGCAAAAAGCAGGCGTTTCGTATCAGCAGGAACCGTATACTCATCAGTAAGGCTTGGTTCCTGGCTGCTATATACCCCAAAGTGAATATGAGTATATGAGGTCAGCCTGGCTGTTCACTTTGGCGTATACGACAAGCAGGAAGCAAGTACGGCAAATTAATAAACTGTTTTATTTTTCACTAATAATCAGAATCGGTTCATATAACGCCATACCTAAAACCGGAGGGAATAGGCTCTTAGTTTGCTTTCAAACTCTGTGGTATTTCTCAAAATTTATTTAATACCTGTTAGATTTTTTTATACATCCAAAATGGCGCCTTTAAAGTTTTTCTTCTTTTTTAGAAGAGACCTACGCTGAATTTGAATGAACTTACGACATACATAAATGTTTGGTTATTTAAATTTAATCCATAAAAATTATGACATTCATCTTAGAAATTTATTTTTGGCATTTCTGTTTACATTTTTTGCGTTTTCAGAGATTTTAACACTCTCTCAGTCATGCGCATTAAGCGCTATTACTCCGAGCCACGGCAAATGTTGTATAGAAAATCACGTATAGTGAAATGAGCGGGGGCTTCGAACGAAAATTCTCTTGCATGTTATTTTTGTTTTACTTCTCGAAAGTAATTAATTTGAATTTAAGCAATGTAATAGAAAAACATAATTTCACTAAATATGCAATTGAATCTACTCGAATTTTCCTTCTTAATAAAAAAAACTTCAAAATTTGCATTTTTTTTTCCTTCGAGATTTTTATTTATTTATTTTTTAATTTTAAAAGCCAATTGGGATTTTACAAATGACAAAACTGTGAAAAATTATGTGAACGTCAACATGAATAAATTAAGAATTAATTTTCATTTCTTTCAGTTGCCAGTCATGACTGTGCCAATTGAAGTAAAAAGTTTCCTATTGAGAGGAAATATCGTGGAAAAAATACTCGTACGTGAGCAAAACGATTGCTGTTTCCACAAAACTTTTATTATTTCGCTCTCAGATAGATTTGTTTACATTAAAGCAAAAATTTATATACCGGGCTCGCTAGTTTTTAATAGATATCCATAGAAATTGTGATATTTTCCTTAAATATTTATTTTTGGAATGAATTTTCTGTTTACATTTGTCGTGGGTTCAGAGATTCTTGACACTTCAGTCATGCGGATTAAGGCCACTCCACACGCTCATGCAATTTGTACGATTTGCATGATTGTGAATAGCTAAAGTCGGAGCTTGAGTTGAGACTGAAGTCTGACATGAATGAAATAGGCCAAAACTATTGCATACAAGCAAATCTGATGACTTGCTATAAACTTAACTAAAGTCTACATAAAAGTCATTTTTTTGCTTAGCTCAATTTTATAGCAAAGTCGTAAGATTTCCTTGTAGCAAAGAACATATAACTTAACAAGAAGATTCATCTGGCATGCACAAGTTGTATAGTTATTTGAAGATGCGGGTCGGGAGGTAACAGAGAAGAAGAAGAAAAGATTTGAGACTGAGAGAATATTGCTCTGTTCTCTCTTTTCTCCACCATCCCACAGCTATTCACACGCCGACGCCAGCAGCCATGCACAGTTTTATGTTTAACTGTGCTGCCTAGCTGAAAAGGCGAGGCGGTTTTTCTACTAATTTAGGTACTCGAAAATTTTTCATAAGGACTTTTGCACAGCATATTTTGGCTACCTACATTCATTAAAATTTTTAGCACAAGCACACGTATCAATGCAACTGACTGTGATTGTGACTAGACTGCTTGTCGCCCACCAATTCCTATTCCATCCGCTTATTACTATTCTCCCTCTGTTCTACTGCAATGCAATGTAAATGAAAATTCTCTCAAACAAAAGGACTAACCACAATGTGCATAAACTTGCATATGCAAGCCTTGAAAATATCACGAATGCTTCCTTTACTATGTTTCCATGCCGAGTTCAATCCGGATTGAATCCGAATTAATGCTCATGGAAACGAGAATTGAGTTGAGTTTCGTTCAATCCATATTAACTCCACGAAACCAGTCGGGTTGAGTTGGGTTTTGTATAAGTATTAGTTAGAATAGTGCGGATGGGTATTTTATCCAACACAAATTCGACTACTTTATATGATCTGTAAACTCAACTCAACTCAGGTCGTTCATGGAAACAGCATTGAATTAACTAAGCCAGCAAAACTTAACGCTAATTCAATCCTAACTCAATTCTGACTCATGGAAACATAGTACTTATGCATCACTAACATTTGTATAGTATTTACAAAAACTGTCAAATTTGTCTATGCAAGGTACGATCATGAGCGTACAGACAAAAGTTGAAGAAAGGAATTAAAATTTGACGAATGGCTTCTTATTCCTATTGTGGGTTCCCATTATGAAAAGCATTTGGTCGTCTATTTGGATATGCACATTGTGGTTAGCCCTAAAGTATTCTTGATGAAACTGGTTTCTTAGAGAAGAGGTAATAGAAGCAAAGAGAACACGCAATGTAATGCATTAGGACATGACGCGGAGTGCAGGCTCTGGCCTCTGACTCTGGTGCTGTGCTGGTGCTTTTATTTGACGATGACGACCCGCCAGCCGCCACTCACCACTGGTGACTGGCGGCGGGCCGTAAGTGGCCGTGAGTGGCGGATCGTTAACAAGCAGAGACTTCATACAATTTGTGAGAGCGGGTCGTAATGGAACGACCCGCCATATAAAACTTTTCAATATACGAGATGCGTGTTCTTTCTGTTAGATATTCTTTGCTTGTACGCAATAGTTTTGGCCGATTTCATTCATGCCAGACTTCAGTCTCAACTCAAGTTTCGACTTTCGCTTCACACGCTCATGCAAATTGTGCAAAACCTAACCACATTAAAATTACTCTTCTATAGTCCTTAAAACATGCCTGACATAAAAATGGCTCAAAATGAAGGCAATCATATTGTTGGATAATGAGAAAAATTGAGGCTGCCACTTGAGTAAACATTTTTTACGGGATGAAACCTTTGTACAACAACATACGGTGGACAAGCTCAGCATTTATCTTGACAAGAAAAGTAAGTCAATATGTGTCTTTTCTTGCTGATAAAGGTTATTGGTAGAGGTATATATATATATATATATATATGTAGGTGTACACTTGCTCCCCAGCTATATCTAAATGAAGGAAGAAATAACTCGATTGATGAACTCTCTTTTAATATTAAATTTCCTGTTTAGGAAAATTCACTTTCGTACATATGTATGCACACAAATGAACGGAAAATTTTCATCTTTCCACATACATCTCAGCTTTATCATAACTCACGTTTTCCTGCTGCTGGTGGTGTTGCTTTGCTTTTGCTGCCCACTTTTTTTTATCAGGTCTAAAATTGTCCGCTGCTAGTTAAATAAATCAAACAAGTGGAGAGAAAAAAAAATTATGATAACAGCATACGGTTGTATGGATCACCCTCCCGCTTCAAACTAACTTGCCTCTTCTTTAGGCTTTCTTCGTTTCGTGTATGTTTTACACTAAATATAAGCGCGTATTTCTGTCGACGTAGTTGTCGTTGTCGTCTCGATTGCCTTTAAAAAAACATTCACAGAAGAGCAGTTCAAATTTGCACAAATGAAATGGAAGCTTATAGTTAAAATGCGTTCACGAGTTCACTCTCTTGCAGTGCCATCCTCATTATACGTGTGTTTTTCAAATTGTACATACATATATGGATGGAAGACCTGCTGGACGAGTATTTACCGATATAATATATGTTATGGCCCCCATTTTTTTACGTCCATCTCCAAAACTTTAACAAAATCAAGGCGTCTCCCTTTGCGAATCTCGGAGCAATGCATTTTGTAGATTCTCATTACAGGCAGAGGAGCGGTGTGTTGTGTGCTGGCTGATGCCAGTATAGAAGCATTGAATAGATGCTACAACAATTGAAAGTATCAAAGAGAATCAGTCGAATAATTTTCATCTGAATAGCACCTCGGTGCTAGAGAGTTTGAGTTTCCTCTTTGCCTGTTAAACTAATTGACAAAGCGGAATTAGCTGTCTGCAAAACAGTTTTCGAACTCCATTCTGTGGCATACTACAAATGAAAACCTCCTGTGCAATATCAAGGTAGATATGTTCTAGTACTCAGAAGAGATTTTTGTGTATATCGCTAATACTTAAAGCCTAAAGATGACAGAAGTTCTGATCTACTAGGTTTTTTCGTGATGCAGGCTGGAGCTTTTTTTTGCCATAGCTCTAGATACTTGATTAAGCTAAATTACATAACAGTCATAACATTGTTGATGTTATTCAATCCAGTTGTATGTTTTTAGAATGGATGGACAACAGTCTGTGAATTTCTGTAATTTTAACAATCTTTTATTACTTTTGATCGGTCTGTAAACGAGCGTCTTAAGATTCGTACCAGTAGTGGAATTGTAGTAACATGATCCGTATGTCCGATGAATGAGGCATCATTATCATTTTTTTTTTTGCTCCTGACGGACTTTGCTTTGGTTAGTTTATTGTCGCGTGGGAAGGCAGATGATTGTGTTATTTACTTTCCGTCTCATAGTAGTAAATCCAAGTTTTGTCATCTATCACAGCGGCGAACATTGATTTTGCGTGGTTTTTGTTGAATTTCTTGATTATTTTTATTTATTTATTTATTTTTAACCAACTCGCACTAATTTTTAGCCTTAATCAAATTGTATATCCCATATGTGAACAACTGAGATTCTGTTTACACATCATCGATGCGATGTCTATGTATGGCTTTACTCGAGCAACTGCTCAATTTACTAACCAAGCAACACGATCTTATTAGTAAATTACTAGTTTCTTTTTATGGCAGCAGTAGAATAACTTAACTGGTGATGATACTTGCTCACATTTGCCTGTTGGTTTAATGGTTCTAATGGTATCCAAATTTTTGTTCAATATTTCTCCCCCACCAGAACAGCATCACAGAAACACTAATTATATGCGCAGAAAAGTCGATGAATTCAAACATATTTTCAATGGATGATAAGAATCTGTTTACTTCGTTAAAAACCACCATTTCATGATCGGCTTATTTGCCTGAGTAATTTCAAACTATTTCGCAATGACAGCTGCAGTGAAGATGTTGCTATGTATATTAAACTTTAGGAGTTCTTTGTGCACTCGATCCCATCAGACAACTAACATCCTAAGAGATTCCTTATTAGTTTTGTTTTGTAGCTCCTGGGAGATTCTAGAAAAACGCACTCAACACCAGTATTTTGTCAAATGAAAAAAAAAAATAAAAAAAAAACACTACAAAGGTATCAGCTTACTGGACATTACGAGGAAAATCTTGGGGTTGAATTATGTAAATTGTTTGGAATTGCTCGAATCGTGTCTATATAAAGTCAGAGGAACACGTGATATGTATTTATACTGCAAGCGAAAATGAGGTGAAGAAAAATTGGAAAACGCAAGTACCAGCAAGCTTTGTGTGGTCTACAGCTCACTTCATATCGGGTATTCTTTCTGAGGGCTTTTGTTGTCAGAGTTCCTTCGTTTTTGTTTCAATCTTTACACGTTCATATGCTTTTATATTTGGTCGAATCGCGAAATAGGTACAACTTCTGCCTAAGTGTGATTCCAGATCCTATTAAGATTGCAGTTAACCAAAATGTCAGAGTTTAGAAAAGAATGCCTCACCTTGCAGGTCATGTATTGTCGTCTTGTGGACATATACAGATGCTCTTAGATTTAGTGTAGAAGAAACAGATGCCTTAGGGGCGTTTATTTATATAATGAATAGAGATGTTGACAAGTCTCCTCATTTAACTCTTCCAATGCAATCATTATTAAAGGTTGTTCTTAATTACCTGCTCAATTGTTAAATACCCGCATTCAACTTTTTATCAATAGCAATACATTGAGGAACCATAACTTTAAAAGGGAGGAGGATGAAAAGGGATAAATAATGTATCATTGCCTGTCCAATAAAATATTGGTACAGGATGTACAATTCAGATGATGTAGGGTGGGTGATTACTAACCAATCAGGCGGATATCTTTAACTTCTCCCTCCTTCTGCCATATATTTAATACTTTTTTCTCTCTCACCAAGTCTCACCTATAAATCTCAAAACTTTTCACAAAAAAATTCTGTTTAAAAAATTGTTGGAAGGTGATTAAATACGGACCATAAAAATGTCATCCGTCTCGCTATCTCAGTAGTTAGAGGATCAAACGTTCAGTAAAGGAAAGTTGGTGGGTTCGAATCTTCCATTGTGTAATGGAGTTATTTTTAGGTTTAGACAAATATTAAATTCCTTTTCAGCGAATATTGAATTCTTAGAAATTATTTGTTTACTCAAACAATGTTTGTAATAGCTCATGAATAAAGGCTGGGTGATTCTGATCTTTTGTCGTACTTAATGTGAAACTATACGACAAAATTAAATGAACTCTTCTGCTTTTTTTGTGTAACATTTAACATACGCATAAGAAAGCTTAATAAGCCCGAAAAATTGCTGCATTGCCCACTATGTGGTAGAATTCCGTTTATGTATTCCTTATGCTAATGGAAATAGTAAATCTGAATTATTTTTGGAAGTAGGTTTAGCGAAATTATTTAAAATAAAACAAAATTGTGAACAGCCACTGACACCTTGAACAACAAAAAAAAGTTGGGAACACAAAAACGTAAACAAAGAACTATTTTGAACACTTACTTATCTTGATATTTGTTTCCCTTCCATTTTTCATTTCTTTTGCACGTATTTGCGGAAAGGAAACTTTCTAGTTTAATTTCAGGATTTTAATTTGCCCGGGATTATTTCGGCGATTATTGAACAGCACTGCATAGCAAAATTCATTGTTGAAATATTTTCCCGTTTATTAACTTAATTCCAAGGCTTGATCACTAAATTATCACTTCTAATGTTTTAATATAAAATTAACGGAACAATTTAACGTTTTTTAATTAAATAACACACAAAATAAGCGCAAAAATAAGAATATGACGTTAATTTTGAGTTGAAACAATTAATGTCAAGTTAACTTGATTCAATTTTTCTTGCCTTTCCACTTGAAAACCAAGTTTTCCTCACACTGCTATTTTGCTTCCTTTAGTTATATATTCTAAGGTTTTTATTCAGTTCAGCAAGCCTTGCATTACGTAGAATGAACTGAAAATGATACTTCACGTTACAAAATCAAAATATTATTTCGAATTTAAATACTTGTATTGCTCTCTAAGTTGGTGTAGAATATCCATTTACCACAGTTTATAATTTTTGTCACAACCCCGGAAGCAGTTGAATAGTTTGTCGTACTTTTAGGCGTATATTCTGATATTTATTCTCTACAAATTCATTTTTTTATTTTGTGGTTGGTGAAAAGGATAAATCAAAATGAATATGGTGAATATAAAAGTACGACAAATTTGTGGTGAAATGTCAAAATATGTGACTAAAATATACGCCTAAGCTACGACAAAAGATCAGAATCACCCTTAGGTTGGCTCCTGCAGGATCTCACACACTTCGGTTGAAGGTTTTCGTTTCCCCCTGTTTTTTAGAATTGTCTACTTCACCAATTAGGGTTTATTTACGGTTACACCATTCACATACTTAGGTAGATACCAATCTGTTCCTTTTGTTTATCTCTGAATAAAATCGTTTTTGTTTAGAAAAAAATCATCCTGTTGACGTCCTTTATTAGAGTAGCAAACCACTTTGTCACAGATTTATTTGAAGGTTTTAGCGAGAAGTTGTCCATGCACTCAGAAAATCTTGCGTCATAATTTTCCTTTTGTGATCCAAATTAACTAAAGAAAAATTAGGAAAGTTCTTTTCTGAAAGATGTCAATGAACCTTAAACTTACTTTTAACTACTTATTACTTTCGCTTACTGTCCAATCAATGTTGTGTGAAAATTTCTCTTCTTTAACAACAACAAAAAAACGAAGGGGGTACCTCTGATGTTAGTCAGTCAGATTTCATTCGTACTCTTGTTGTGGAGTCTTGCAAGTCCTTGAAATCAATCCAGAAGCATATTGCAATTAAGTTAGATTATTTTTTACTTGTCCATAAGTAAGTATGTAGCGCCAATTTGTAAACAGCCAGTAGGAAAGGTATCATCGTTCGAGTAATCGGAAAGCGCTCTTTTAAAAGGGCAGGAGCGCTCTTTATCAGCTCCGTTGAACCTCTAATGGCATATCTTTAGAAAGGAGCACTCATTTTGAGCTCCGAAATTATCAAAACTGGAGCTTTCGCTTTAGCTTTAAATTGATAATTTTAGCAAAGTCATTTTAAACAAGAAGCATAGACCGCGCAGGTGTGAGCTGCATAACTAGCATACACAGAATAAAATGGGACACTGACGCATGTGTGTGACTCATAAGTTGTGCATAATTATATTCTCTCTCTGCTCCAGAATTGCTTCTTTTGGAGTTCTCTTAGAGCAATACTGAAATCTAACCAAAATTCTGTGCTCCTTTAACGTTTCTAGAAGGAGCACTACTAATTTTTCCTACTGAGGGTATTCAGGGAAGCGATAATGCCTGTGTGTTAGAAAATTTGGCATTTGCTGATATTTGCTGCTTTCGTACTAAACATTCGCATTTTCATCTTGTCAAGCATTTCCAACAAACTTTGTATGGCTATGAAGTGACTGAGTCTGCCAAGGACGTTTACAGGGATGTCAACAACTCGCATTATGTCGAATTCGCCCTGGGCACAACTTTCTTCAATCACACAAGTTTACAGTGGATCTAAAAATCCCTACAATTCCAAAATTTTCCTTTAATGTTTTTTTTTTATGGCCATTTTTGCTGGACTACGTCAGCTACCTTTAGAGTATTATTGAAATTTCATTCATTTTTATTCCCTCTTCACAAACCCTCTCAGTAATTCATCCCAGCAGAGCTCCAGTATTAAATTATTGTCCTTGGCCTCTTTAAATTTTTCAGCTCATTTAATTTTTAGTGAATTATTAATTAATAACATAAATGAATTTTACTTCCCAACACCTATAGACACCCAGCCGAATTCCGTTTTAATTGTCCCTACCCGTTGGTTACGAAAAATGGGAATATGATCTGAGAGAGCCTGTTGGAATGGAAAATCAAAGCGACACATTTAAAGGAAAATTAAATCAAATTCCATTGAAGTATGTGCGTCTCTACATGTATTAAAATCAGGAGGGGGGAGTCAAATTTCCAAACTTTATTTTTGTTGTTCTTGTGTAATTTTCTAGTCAAATTTTTCCCCATTACCGATTTGCGATGATATCAAAATCGCTTGAACAGAACACCACGACGAGTACGTACTCTTCCACCCTAAAAATTTTTCCGCCATTTAATTCGGTTTATGAACACATGGCATGAGCATAAGCCCGATTATGTGTGCGTAAAGTGTTGCGCTGCATTGTTTTCCTCATATTCATTAGACGTCATAAGTTCCCTTGTCCTACTACTCCTGAGATTTTATAATCACCTTGGAATAAATTTTATAAGTTATTGAACTTGTTGTTGTCTTCCCCCGCCCCGTTGAGTAAAGACCCCCCCCCCCCCCCCCCTCTTTCCTACGTGCCACTTTCAGAGTTAACTTTTCACGCAATTTATTGTCGTAGGTTAAAATAGTGAATTGATTTTTTTTAAATTTTTCTATTCATTTCTTTCCCCAGGCTTGACAATACAAATTGCGTACCAGGCCTAAGATTAAGAGAAAATGTATAACGACAAATATCGCGATGAAAGTGAAATGGCACAATGACTGATATCGCGTCGAATTTCAAAATAAAACCTCTTTCCATGATAAGAACGGGCATTTCTTAATATAAACTGAAAATCTGGCTGAAAACAACATCAACAACAATGGGGGGATAGAGAGAGAGAAATTATAACAAAACTGAGAGCACGCCTCCATAGCTATGATCGCGTAATTTTAGGTATGTGATAATAAAGATGCGCGAAGAAAAGGTCACTCGGGACAAACCAAAATACCTCTCAAATGATTAGCTTTGGTCGACAATATATTATTGCCCTCGGTGCGTGATGTTGTCGCACTAACTAACAACAGCCTGCAGTCGAATATTTCGAATGTAGTTCCTGTAGACCTGAGCAACTTTCGGTAGGTCGATTGATAGTGATCTTGTTAGCGCTCCAATCGACCCCCACTGAGATATTTTCTGGATGAGACACCGCGAAATGCCCGCGCGTCGTCGCCGAGTGTCACACTATGTACATAAAATATTGTAAAGCAAGCAAAAGACTAAAGACTAAGCAAACGAGCAAAAGACCAAGCCTCCTGAGCAAGCGCACAAAGTACACTTAGCCGCTAGAGAGCGCGCATAAAAATATCAAGACTGAAAGACCAGCCAACCAGCCAGCCAGCCAGCCAGACCAAGCACTGAAAAACACGTTTTTGTTTTGTGTCTATTTTCTTGCGCACTTAATTTTGTTTTCGGATAAAAATATTTCTCTGCATTTGAAGAAGACAATTTCTTTTTCTGCTTCTTTATAATGAAATCGCTTTATGTTAATTAGGCGTTTAGTAGCAGCGCGGAGCGGAGTCGAGCGAAGTGGACAGAATTTTATAAACTCAAAACTGACATACTTTTCATAGGCCATTTCCTTTTGGCACATTCACACAACGCCTGGCTATCTCGTTCTTTGTTACCAAATTTGTTTACGATTTTGTTGCGTAAGTATTGCGATCTTACATTATATAGTTTATGAGTATGGCGTGATATTGAAGCTCGGACGGACGGAATCACAATAATAATTGTTCTACCTAAAAACGTAATTTTTTTTGGTCAAGTCTGGAATTAAGAAAATCAAAAGTCATTCACTCAATAAAGCTCCGATTTACACGATCACGACATTTAGGCTGTATTCATTCCAACATACATTTATGTAGGTACGCGACATTACATTGCTATTTATGGAAGGTTTCACTGTGACGAAAAGAATTCTCCAAAGAAGTTTTCCCCTTTAAAGGAGAATCGTAAAAAACACTCAATTTTGCTATGATTTGTACTCGACACAACAACTCTAGATGTACTGGGCATATACATAGCCTAGCTATTTTCTTTTGATGCTATTGAAGATCTCCTCTATCTCCGCACCGCACTTTCAGGGGGCAAATTAAATTACACAGCAAAGATATTCTGGTGCTCGACTACATTGCCTGAATGGAGGAACTTTTGTTGTTCATCAATAAAATCTTATTGAGATTGACATAGATATGCTGTTAGTAGTAGCAGTGATGATGGTAAGGTTCGGTTTCGTATTCCTTATTAGCCAGGGTAAGTAATGCACTCACTCTTTGCTATTAAAAGGGTAATTTTGTGGTGAGGTCAAAGATACAGGGGCAGATATAAAAATTCATGCGCTTGCAATAACTAGAAAATAGAATTAGCATACTTAATTAAAAAAACGGTTGAGTTATTGGCAATTAATCCAGCAAGCAAGAACACCTGGGTCCAAATCTGTCATAGGAAATTTTTGAGAACATGAATTCACCTATATTTATGTATATATCAAGTAGAAAAATAGTTAGCTATCTTATTTAGTCTAAATGCAGTATGTAGTTGAAAAATCCTAATACATTACTCATATGATAGACTTGCCCTTCACAGAGCTATGGCTGAAAGAACATGCCATCGTTAACAAGGATTTTTTTAAACATTTCAACAAAACAACATAACTCGGAATAGCAAGTCAGTGGAGGCACTAATAAGACTCGCGCCGACTTAGTTCAAATCTTGTTATATTTACATAGTAGCAAAAGAAAACTTGGCTGATTGATTTCTTGGAGTTGTTGCCTGACTTTAAATGAGTTATATGAAATTCATATGAATTTTCAGTAAAGTGAAATTAAATTATAACGACCGACGACCCTATTGTTCAAACATCGTAAATCAATCCCACAAAAGAGCACGCAAAAGAAGTGTTTTACACCTACCAGAAAACGTGTTTGAGAAAAACTAGGGGAATCTGAGTCTGCATTGTACATTGGATGTAGACACCTCTATAGTAAGGCCTATTCTTAGTAACGCTGTTAATATTTAACAACCTACTCAATAAACTATGGTCTCTGAACTAAACCTTAAGAAAATTGCTGTTTTATTTTTTTTAAAGAGAAATCGGCGAGAGTAGTATGGTTAATCATCGCTGTTTGTCTCAGGATGTTATCTCTTCGGCAAGCATTCGAAGCTCCTTCGCGTCGCTTACCAAGACTAGTGTAGAAGTTGATTGACCGAAGAAGAGATGAAGAGCACTCGGATTTTAGATAATCTCATCCTCGGGGAAGAGGTTTTGAGAAAAGGAATTGATAACTTTTATGTCAGGCATTGATAACTCAACAGATTTAGATTTAGATTTTATTGGAGAGTTTCCCTTTACAAATACGACATATTGCTTATATGTAGCGAATAAACTAATCAATTCAACAAACAAGCTCACACCTACGTTCAAATTACTTTCTACTTTAAGATACTTTAAACGCACTATAAGGCCAGTAATTAATTCTGTGTTAGTTTAACAATCAAACTCTAAAGTAAGTAAAAAAAAAAATAGTTCAACAAACAGGCTCTTAGTTTTCTTCAAAATCTCTTTGAACTTTACACTTTAAGGCTAGTAATTAAGTTTGATAACTTCAACGATCAAGCTCTTAAATTTATTTAAATTTCTTTCTACTGTACACTCTTTAGGAAGACTATTAAATAGTTTCAATCCATTTATCATGAGCATATTTTGTTTTGTTTTTTTTTTTTTTTCTACAGGCTGCGCTTCTAAAGTCGTCCCTATTTCTTAAATTGTAACCCGGGGATTACACGATTCAGTAGAACTGACTCTGACAGCGATTGACACTTACACAGGCTCGTGTAAACTCCTACTGACTACTCTTTTTTACTGGCCAGTCTGTACTTACAAGATTTCTGACGAGTCAGTACGGACTAGTCAATAAACTGTCAAACGTACAATTAAGATGGCGGAAATTGAAAATAAAGGGTAGATGCTAGTGGATATTTGTGTTTATATTCCTAATCTGCTATTTTTTGAGTGGGAAATGACTGAAAAGTGTTTAATGTACATTTTATTGTTTATTTTGTAAAGAATAAAGACTGATTAATGAAAAAATTGTTTGTATGCATATAGAAAAGGAATGTCTGCAAAGCTTGACGACATTTTATTATGAACAGACTGGTCAATTGATAGAACGCAAATCGTTTTTTGTCAGTAAATTTGACAGACGAAATCAGGACTGTCCGTCAGCTCTATTGACTCGTGTAATCGTCGCGTAACCAACTGTTTTGCTGATATAATGTATAACACTTCTTAAATAATTAGGCAACAAATTATTCTCGAGTTTAAAAATATATTATAATACCTTGAAGCAAATTCTTTGTTTCACACTCATCCAGCCTAATAATTCTTTCATCCCCGCAACAGGCTCCAATCTACCACACTTCAGGATTATACGCATCGCTCTATTTTGCCGTTTTTGTAGTCTCTTTACTGTTGTAGAATTTCCACAGAAAAGGATAGTAGCGCAGTAATCAAAGTGTGGCCAAATAATGGTGTTTATACGCGCACAACGTTGTATTAAGCTCCAGAGAGTTTCTGATTCTTTTCAGGAACCCAAGCTTCTTCGCTATCTTACAGCACAATTTGTCTATGTGTAGTGTGATGCTCAGTTTGTTATCTATTATAATTCCAAGATATTTGACTTCATCTAAGACATCTATACTTGATCCCTGTGTAGTTAAAGACAAGTGTTCACTGCTATTTATTAACATGCAATTTGATTTAGACACATTCAGCTTTAACTTATTCATGTTGATCCACATTGCGATACTTTCTAGATCCTCCTGCAATTTTTGTCTGCAGTCCCTGAAGTCGTTCCCGGTTATATACACCAACGTGTCATCCGCAAAAACCACTACTTTCGAATTTTTTACCACACTAGGAAGGTCATTTATATATACCACAAACAGCAGCGTACTCAGGACTGCACCTTGTGGTACCCCAATGTTGCATCCTACGGGTGTCGAAACATTAAACTCTAGTTTTGTCACTTGCGTTCTATTTTGTAGATAACTCTGGAACCATTTATTATCTGTTGCCTTGATGCCATACTTGTCAAGTTATTTTAGTAAGATGCTGCGGCTAATTGTTTCAAATACTCTCTCTTATAAGGTCTAAAAAGACTGCAATCACAAACTGTCCAACGTCAATTTCCTTCTTCCACTCCAGAACAATAAAATTTAAAGCTGATTCACAGGAATGCTTAGGTCTAAATCCAGATTGATGTTCAATCAGCAAATTGTTTTTACATATATATTCTTCAAGCTGGATCTGTACTGCTTTTTCGATGATATTTTCTATTACACCTACTCTTATCGAATCCAGACATTTATTTATGCGTGAAAATTTGTTCTCAGTAAACTACACTTCTTAGATGCCTCCTTAGATAAAAAAATTCTCTTAATTAGGATGCTAACATAGCTTGATAAAAATTAAAGTCTTTACCTTAAGTTAAGAATTTTTCTTAAAAATCGTCATTCTCAAATTTCTGATTTTCGGAATAGTTAAACTTTGTCACAGCATTTAAGGGACAACAACAACAGCATCGACTCTCACAAATGGACGAGTATATATGATGTATTCCAAAGATTAATGGCAATTGCCAAACATCAATTACCTTTTCAATAGCCACGATAACCCGTTTATCGATTATTAAGACGTGGGGCGGTATTCATACAGAAAGCACTTTTATCCTGGGGGCTAAACTGTAGGAGCCCAGAAAAGGACGGATTTTATGTGCTTTCAGCTTCTCACAGTTTAACGTTTGTTATGAAAATGGGGAAAGCGTGTGTGTGTGTGTGTTTTTTTTATAATGTAATTATGACTCACGCAGGAGGGAATAACAACATGAATTAAAGGAGCAACAGGAGAATTTATTAAAGTAAAAGATATAAACATTTTTTGGGAATAAAAAGAGTGGGGAAGACCTTTTTGTAGAAATGCTATTTATGCCCATAGTAACTAAGTTATATTTTTTATTTCATCCTCTTCAACTCTTCAGATGCATGTAAAACTCCCATTTTTTGCATGCTAGGTGTCACTACACATTTAAACTCAAACTTTTCTAGTATTAATGTTTCCTAATTATAGCCCAACCCTTTTTTTATATTTTCAGATGGTTTCCTCTTGCATAAACAGGAACCTGATTTAAATCTTGCTGCTTGGCATATTGTTTAAAACTTGGAGAGAAAAAAACTGTAGTCAAATATAAAACTGAAAAGAGAAAATATGGCGAAAGCCCATTTAGGGGGCTGTAAATCTCCTAGAAACGCTCAAGGCATCGATGTAATTTCGGAGATATCGCGACTAGACAGTGAGAACAGCCAACCACCCAGCAACCATCAAGAGCAGCATGCTAGTAGTGGAAATAAAATAGCTTCTTCACCGAACGTCAATCGTCATATACTAGGTGATATTGGAAAAGAATCACAAAATACAACAACAAATAATGACGGAGCTATCAACATTCCAGGCCAGGAAGAACAACAGAGAATAGATGTGTCGATGATGATGATAACAAAAAATGAAAACGATAGAGGCAATCGCCGTGCTAAGGGAACCGATAGCAAAAAAGCTAACTTTCGTGCCTCACAGCAATTCTTGCACAAGAAAATGTGGAAAAAACAATTCAAGGCGCGACAACAGAAATGCAACCAGAAACAGCAACAACAGCAGCCAGTAAGTAAGGCTGACATGGAAAACATTCAAAATATAAAAAATCAAATAAAGCACCACCATAACAATAATAAGCAGCAACAACAACAGCAGCAGCAGCAACAACAACAACTACAGCAACAACAGTTGCAGCAGCATTCACTAAAGAACATAAAGCAAACTTTCAACAAAAAATTGCTGCATAGATCAGCTTCGTTCTCGATTAGATCCAAGTTTTTCTTGCCCGATAAAAGACCACGCAAGGAAGTTATAATTCCGCCAACGAAATTTCTTTTAGGCGGAAATATCTCAGATCCCCTGAACTTGAACAGTTTGCAAGATGAGGCGTTGAATGCAACACCCACGCCCACACCAAAGCAATCGCCGATTACGACACCGCCAAAAGTCGAAGTGATTATTCCACCCAATATCCATGATCCACTGCATTTGTTGGATCCTGTAGACTCCATTGAATATGAAAAGCTTCTGGTATCACCCATGAAAAGAAAATCAAAATCAAAGCATCGCAATCGTAAGAAGAAGCCAAAAAAACGCAAACGTTTAGATAGAACTGTTCGCTTGGAACTAGCATCATCAGCATCGGCCCTAGACGGAGCAACTTCTGTTGTTACTGGCAACAGCACAACGACGACTGCTTGTGCTTCCACTCTGAATATAATTTTGATGTGTACTAGCACTGCTGCTGATACTGCTGCTGTTGCTGCTGCTTCCTCCACCAACGATGCTTTGGTTTCAGCTCATATAATTGATAAAGGAAACGAATCGGTTGGTGGGGAAACACAATTAAGTAATGAACAGAAAAACAACTTGGATAGCTCGAACAACAACAATAATAGCAACAACAACAACAACAATGATAATGGCTCCACCACGAGCACACTGTGCTTTGCTGCTGCCGATGTTAGCCAGAATACCTCATGTGGGGGTAGTAGCACCCAAAAGGCAAATCAAGATTCGGCGCAGAAATCGAATGCCAATACGTTGATAGGAAGGAGAAATACTGACAGAGAAAAGGTAACCAGAGATTTACGTCTTGATTTGGCTACTGCAATAGAGCTACAACAACAAAGTCAGCAGCATGCTGGTAGTAGCGCTAGCAGTGGCGGCGTAGGAAGAAAAAGAAAAATTAGCGAAGGACCGAATTCGGCTAAGAACAAGGTAAGAACAATTATTTTTTTTTTTTTTAATAATATTCGTTAAGAAGGGATTTTGACAAAAAACTAGTTTCAAAAAATATTCGTATATAGAAAGACCAGTTTCTCTAGGCCTAGGGATCAGGAACATTTATGTAGAGTGTCGCGACTTCGTAAACAAAAATTTATGAGTGTGTTAACTGCAATCTAGAAGTATGACGCTTTTGGAGCGACTGCGTAAACAAAAACTTATTGAACAAATTTCAGTCCATTACTTCTTTATTAATATCTATATAATCATGATAATTGTTCAGTATTCACTTAATTAATATTCATAACAAATTCTATACATTTTTTTTTTTTTATAAAAATTCCATCTTGTTTCATTTTTTATAGCACTAGGAAGCTCATTGAAGTGTAGAAAGCCTCTATATATCAGTGAGTTCTGACCACCTCGTGTGTTACATCCCGGCAGTCTTATATCATTGTTTCTTCTTAGTTGATATGGTTGAACATCCCCCAGATATTGTATAAGTTCATTTAGGTATCTCGATAGTTTTTTATTCATCAATTTGTAAATAAATAGAAGCATATTCAACTGCAGTCTCTGTCGAACATTCAACCACTTTAAAGTATCGAGCATACATTGTACTGGTGTATATTTGTTGCATCTTAAAATTATCCTCATTGCTTTATTCTGCAGCTTTTGTAAACGCTCAATCATTCCTGGTGCGCCTAAGAACAGTATCGTTGAGCAATATTCGAAATGAGGTTTCATAATCACGTTATATATGTCAATTGCGCTTTTCATTGATATATTTTTCTTGATTCTTCTAAAGAATCCCACCTTTTTACCGATTTTTTATTACAAATATTCTCTACATATATGGTTTTTAAAGTTTAAGCCTCTATCCACTATCACTCCTAAATATTTCACATCAGTCACATTTTAATCGTCTCATTGTTAATTTTTATATCTAAATCTTGGCTGTAATTAATTGTCATAAATATTGTTTTACTCACATTCAATTTAAGTTTGTTAATTTCAAACCACTTGTTGCGTTTTTTTTTAAATCTTGCTCTAATTTTTCCTTACAGTCTTGCACACCTGTCCCAACAATATATATAAGCGCGTCATCTGCGAAGAGCTTAATCTCATCATATATCACTGCCTCTTTAATATCGTTTATATATATCAAGAAAAGCAGAGTTCCCAATACCGAACCCTGTGGCATCCCTAGTCTGTTATACATTAATTCCGACAAGATATTATCAACTCTTGTTCTTTGACAGCGATCACTTAAATAATCAACAAACCATTTTAACTCTTTATTGTTAACTCCATATTTGTTTAGCTTATTTAGGAATATAAATGGTTCAACTTAAGTCCAGAAACACGGTGAAGACAACTTTTTTTTGTCCACTTCTTCTTTCCACTGTGTAATGACCAAATTTAAGGCCGTTTCGCAAGAATGAATTTTAGGAAAACCCGACTGTGGTTTCAAAAATAACTTGTTAGTCTCCATATATTCTTCTAGTTGTACTTGCACGGCTTTTTCAAATATTTTCTCCATTAATGATAACATGTTGATTGGTCTGTATTTTTCGCATTTAACGATGTTTTTAACTTTTTCAATTGGAATCACACGAGATTCCTTCCAGCATTTCGCAAATACTCCACTAGATAAAGATTTATAACCGATATTAATTCCCTATCTTCAGTTATAATTCTGAGGCTAAGTTTGTTATAGTCTTTCTTCTGGTTGAGGCTTTTACATATTTGAATTATTTCCCTATTATTTAGTAATTTAAATACAAAGCGCTTGTCTGTCATCTGAATTGCATCCTCGTAGGCCTTAGATGGTATAGATCTGTTAATAGTCTCCACACTTTGTATAAAATATTCGTTGAAATTATCTGCAATTTCATTCTTCTCCGTTATCTTACTATCTCCAAATTCTATACATTGTATTGTATTGTATTGTTTGTATCTTTTAGCACTGTCCGCCTTAATTTCTTTCCACATAATTTGAGCCTAAGAACTCCAAAAATTTGTTTTCCCAACACTTGATGAACATTGGATTTAACTTTTTTATTTTCTACTTACAGTTTAGACGATTGGATTCTATGGATAAAATAGTAAGTCCTGTAATCCCACAACCAGGAGCATGGAAACGTCCTCCACGTACAGTACCATCAGGTGCCCGAAAAGTGTCTCGGCTTAGATCAACTTCGGTCAGTGAAACTGAACTCATCAGTCCAACTGACGAAACAAAAAACATCGAATGTAAGTACAAAATGAAATGCCAGAATTTTCTATTTAACAAGCTTCTATCGATAGCTGAAAGTATTCCGGGCAACTTACCTGCACCTGATGTAGAATCAATCACAAAGGTGGCTGATGTTGAGCCACCACAACAACGACCACCAGTGTTGGAAAAGAAGCCAAAATTTAGACCAGAAGGAGCTAAGTACCAGTATGGAAATTACAATCGTTACCCTGGTTATCGGTATCTCAATGAATTCATGGACGTGCGACTACAGGTCTTTCAAAAGAATGCAATTCTCTTCAGGGGAAAGGATGTTCTTGATATTGGCTGCAATGTTGGCCATATTACCATTGCTGTCGCCAAGAATTTAGCCCCCAAATCGATTCTAGGTATTGATATCGATAAAAACTTAATACATAGGGCTCGAAAAAACTTATCGATGTATGTAAAAATTCCGAAGGAAATCGATGTAGTCAAGGAAGAAAATGAGAAGAAGAGGATAAACAAAGAATCCGAAAAGATGACAACTTTTGAAACTTCGATCGAGAAAGATGTTTCAAATAGAAATCAGGATGACACTGCAGTTGTCGCAGGAAGTTCAAACGCACAACAAATAGAAATTGCTATGTCTGGTTCTGGAGTTTGCCACGCCGCCGCCGCCGCTGCCGTAAAGACGAAAAAGATAAATCACAGACGAAAAACTGTCAATAGATCGAGAATAGAGGAAGAGAAGGTCGATTTTTTTCCAATCTCATTCCCTTTATGTCTCGGCGGTATACCAAATATTGATGGCAATAGAAATGATGGCACTCCAACGTCTACATCTACATCTCCTGCAATTGCTGTAAGATCGAATTTTAAGAATGAATTTCCCAAAAATGTATTTTTCAGAACGGTAAGAGAATCTTTTTGATAATTTTATTTTGCACTTAATCATTTTTAAAAAATTGCCCTGCTTCCGTTTATAGCAAAATTATGTCCTGCCAGATGAGTCGTTGTTGAACAACGATATCCAGCAATATGATCTAATCCTGTGCTTATCAGTGACAAAGTGGATCCACTTGAATTTTGGAGATGCCGGGCTTAAACTAGCATTCAAGCGAATGTTTAATCAACTCAGGCCAGGTGGAAAGCTTATACTTGAAGCCCAAAATTGGGCAAGCTATAAGAAAAAGAAAAATTTGACGGTAAGTCTGCCTTGAAATTAAATTACAAAAAAAAAAAAACACGTTTTCACCAACAAACAAATATTTTAGGAGACAATTTATAACAACTACAGAAGTATCGAGTTTTTCCCAAATAAATTTCATGAATACTTGCTTAGCAATGAAGTAGGTTTCAGTCACAGTTACACTCTTGGTGTTCCACGTCATCTTAATAAAGGTTTCTGTCGACCAATCCAGGTGAGTTAGGATTTCAAATATTTTATCGTTTCGGTTAAAGTCTATAGCCATTTTTTAATTTATTTTTAGCTTTATGCAAAGGGTGATTTCACTCCGAGTCATGTTAGATGGAGCGACACTTATTATCCACAAACACCATATTATGAAGCTTATCGTGGCATATACGCGTCTATGCCGCGACCTCCATATCATAAATGGAGCTGTGAAACACCACACGGCAATTCAGGCTCGTACAGTTGCCGTCAAACTCCCATGCATCAACCGACATCACAGTACTACAATCCCCTGGAGACTGATAGCTACTTGCCTAGCTACGACACTGAGGTACTAAATCACCACTACGTATTTGCTTCACCTCTCTACCAAACGGTGTGGTCTCCACCTGCCAGCCTTCGAAATAATTCTTCCACACACACTCCAGTTTTCGGAAGTGTACGGGATTGCGATTTAGAGGATGATGAAGTTTGTACAGCGCGACACGTTTATCCCCCAACCGAAGATTGCACTTCACCTCAAGTGAGTAGCGGAGCTTTTAATAGTATACGGGAGGCGGATTCGGAAGAATGCAGTCAAGATCAACAGAGAATGCATGTTTATGCCAGTTGTGATGGATCGTCTTCCCCAAAAGTTGATAGTTTTAAAAATTCACCGGAACAAGTCAAATCAAGTCAAGAACAGCTTGCGGAAGGAGGTGGCGATCAAGACACTGTTGTTGCTGAGGAAAGCGGCTGTAGTGCGACACAGTTCGATGCCGAATCTTAAATTTTTTTTTTTTTTACAAGTTTTAAATTTTACGTAGATTATGCTTTTTGCAAAGGTTTTATTTATTATTAAAACATGTTTTGTAGATTTATAACTTTTAAGGAGTATAGCGTAAGAAAGTGAATATCTGTGATTCGCAAGAAGGTAAAATATACACCCCCCCATTGATATAGTCGTGAAGTTTCTTTTCGTGGATATGTCGTTTTAATTGTTGATAGCAGTCATCGATGATATTCTTTCCCCAAGTCTGGTTAGTCATTGAAGATTTCAATTGTAATAGAATTATGTTTGTGAGGTTCGTAGAGTGTTTGATCGGCACTTCCAACACGAAAGCTACAAATCAACTTTGTCTACGTGAAGTAGTTATTTTAATGGCAACATGACAATGAATATCTCTAGTTTTTCTATTTGATAGCCCTATTAGCTATGTTCTCGTTTTTACTTTCATAACATTATATCAAGACACATCGAAAGAATGTCTACCAATTGACTCTGGCAACTCATACAGAAACTGCTAGAGAGGATAACGCCGAAGCAAAAACAGAACAGCGCCATACATGTCCGGACATGACGACCCAAAGCCCCTTTGCGGTTAACAGAGTCAGGGTCCCTTTTTTATAATTAAATAAGAAAAAAAAATGTACCCGTTATTTTTCATTTATTTAACGTCCATCGACCTAAAATAAAATATCACAAGTACGAAATTATATGCTTAGGTTGCAATGTGATGAACTTTTTTTTCTGCAAAGGAACGAATTACCTCATTATAATCCACAGACTGCATTATTTCTGACTGTATGTACAGCACAGAGTGAACAGAGCCTGATCTCCTCTGTGGTGGATCTTAAATAGTTCTTCACTTCTTTTAGCGCGAAAAAAACCGTTCTGTCGGTCGAGCAGTTTGACCCTCGTGTACACAACATCCGGAGCCCTATTTCCACATGCAGACACTCGTTTTCCAAAAGTTCCGTCTAAATCTCCTTGATAGAATGCTTTTAAGTTCTTGCGCCCTCGCGGATATCTTGAGATTCCAAGCTATTTCCTTCATAAAAAAGTAAAACTTGAAAACGGTAACTCTCAACTCGTACATGACGGATTGTGCGACTTAGATCTCGTTTCCTTTTACTTCATCAATTGAGAATTTACCGCCCTGCTCTGCCTATTGGTAAATTCGCCCCTGTATGCAGGAAAAATAAAGTGAATTCAATTTTTTATGTCCCCCGTGTATACACGGTTGGGCCCCTAGGCAAGTGCCTAGTTCATAGCTCCTGATGAAATTTTCGTGTAAAAACATCGTTGCGAATCAATAATAACCATCCAGACTTAAAAATAGGAATAATAAATAATCTCGTCTACAAACGAGAAAATTTCCAGCCTTGGATAAATTAAACGTAAATATAAACGGAGCGGAACATGACCACTGCACAGTTTTGAAACAAGAAAGGGAATTGCACCAGTGCCCACAAATCCCTTGGCTCAAGACTAGACAGACATTTATTTCGATGGTGCCCCGGTCAATAAATAAACGGAAAAATTAATTAAGCATGCAATTGAGCGTCATTAGAGAAAAAATGAATTAACAGAAGAGTCTGGCTATAAACTAGGTAGCTAAGTGGAAAGTATTTTTTTTAGAATTGACAAACTGTCAGAATCGTGCGGGATCCGCCTATTGCAGTCATTCCTAGAGTTGTGAGAGCTCATTTAAGTTTAGCATCATTCCACCAAGGGTTATGTTTTATTAAATTGGAACAAGTTCATCGATTTCATTAAATTTGACTAAAAAAGACTAATCGATATATGATAATTTACCATTGACAGCATTTCAAAAGTTGAGCGTGGACCTGAATTTAACTGTTGACAACGCGATCCTATCACTATCAAGAAGAATTACGAATTTTCAGGGACCAATGCTATCATACGAGACCTACACTCACTCTATATCGATTGCTTACCTCTGAGAATCAAAATGAATTTATAGAACGAGCAACAGCAGTGAAGTTAACGCTTGTTGGGAAGGAGTTGATAATTAAAGTCATCCCCATCGCAGGAGAAAGAATAAAAACTTAAAATTTCATATACTATTCGCATCAATTACTTTATTGCAAATTGGTGGCGAAATATCAAAAATATTACATGAAAGAAGTAAAAAGAATAATAAAATAAATTAGGAGAAAGCCTTGTCAGCGTAGCTCATTATCATGTTCAGATTCGATTGGAGTTGCTTGATTTGATTCAATGTGTCTGAGTCTATTCGTGTAAGGATGTCAGCATCGATGGATTGCATCTTTGTTGGCCGAAGTGATATAACTCCGTTTTTAACTGGAATATTAACGTTCGCTATTTGATCCTGCATTCTGAAATTTTGGGAATAAATCATTTTAAATTGATATTGTGAACAGATTATATATAAATGTACCCTTGAGCTACTACCGGGCTGCCAGATAATGAAATTATAGTTTCTCCAGCATTTGCGTATCGAAGCAATGACAGCGGAGTATTCGGTGCAATTTTTGGTGTAACTGGTTCAGCTCTACCTGCACTGGCACTAGCACCTTTTGCTCGGTTATTAAATGGTGTACGCATTTGAGATCTAGAAGCACGTTGACCGGTGCCAACTCCTTTTACAATATTTAAATATCCGCAAACCGATTGACTACGTCGACGAGATTTTGCTTTTGCTGAATTTAAAGGTCCCATTAGAGGCGGTCTTCCTAGTCTCTTGGATGGTTTTGAACTGGAGGTCCCGGCAGTATCTTCTGTAAGGTACCCTTTGTGTTTGATCGAGGTTTTTTTTCGAAAGTAGATGAAAATGTATGAACATAGTGGTGAAGATCCAGAAACCAAGGGTACCCAAGCGAGGTATATATAAACATGTGAAATGCGTGAATATAAAAATGTCGGAATTGGAAAGTGTTAGTAAGGTGCTATTATAATCTATGCGAATTTTCTTAATTACACACTCCTCTAACCAAAAACTACAACTCCTATATTATGAAGTCAATAAAATACACAAACTATGTCATACCTTCATCATCTTTAGATGTCTTTCTAGCAGAAGCAGACTTCTGTAGAATAGTTAAGCCAAGCATCTGCGAAGAGCTTACTGCTGATGATGATGATTCCTTTGTTATTTGATTAAATTCTTCAATGGTCCTAATGTTCTACAAAAACAAAATCAGTGAACGTCGCACTAACGAACTTTGAAAAAGAGTAATATTTTACCAGATTTTTCAATTCACCAATTTTCATCTTTAGAAGGTTTTCCGGCAATCGTCGCATCAGCATATATATTTCACCAGATAGATTTTCTACATTTTGCTGATATCTCATTTCATGACCGCAGAGATATTGGTCTACGATCGCGTCAAATTCTCGCAGACGGCCAGCGATGAGCTCTTCGTTAGCGACTTCTCTGTTACGCTTCTGATTCCTGGAATGCTTTGTTCTCGGCATTATGTTTCGATTGTTTTTTCTTAGTAAAAATTAATCACGATTCGATAAAATATATAGAACAGCTTCACTTGAATATAATATTTTATTTGCAGAATAATAAACTCACACTCCGAGCGACAGTTATTATATTTAAATTCAATACGCTTAGGTTTGTCAGCCCGAAAAATGGCAATTACTGTCAAACTTAAAAAAAAAAGACAAGCACTGCCAGATATATAGATAAATAAACTTTATGGCAAGTTTCGATTTATATAATGACTTGTTATTTCGTAATTTTTTGTGCACTGGCTACAGAAAATGCAATGGAATGATGCTTTCACAATTCTTCGCATTTTTTTTAGAGCTCCGTCTGCACGAGAAGATTTTCCTATTCGATGTTTGCAAGCATATTAACAGTTATCAAGTTCTGTTAAAATCTTGTTTAATAGATACACATCAATTAGGTGGATGCTCTCAGCTCTTAAGTGGATGAATGTGACACAGAGAATTGATCTTAACGTGTTGAAATTTATATTTAGGATCAAGAACGGGGATCTGCCGTCATATTTAAGAGAGAAAATAACAATGGTGACGGATGCGCAGCCATATAATCTAAGGAATGCAGATCTAAATATAAGATTACTTAGCTGCAATAGATCAGATACACAGAATTCATTAATATATAAGGGGTTTCAATTGTATAATAATTTGCCACTAGTGATAAAGGAAGAAAGAAATATAAATGTATTTGTAAAACTTTGTATAGAATATATTCGAGCTATGTCATAGTAATTTGTTAAGAGGTAGTATAAATAATTGTATTGATTTTTGTGAAAAGTACGTTTAGTGCTAATAAATTATTATTATTATTATTAATCTTGAACACGCCCGTAAATTTATGTTGTGTTGCCATAAAATTGCAATCGGGCATCTGACAACCAGATGGCGCAAAAACGAACAACGTGCTTTTTTTAACCAAAAGTCCGGTGCGGTGTACTATACAGTGCGGAAAGTAAATAACCTCACTTTTCTTTTAAAGTTTTTACCTCCTCCTGATAGTACAAGCTTAAATTGACTACTTAAAACTTAAGAGAAATGGCAGAAATAGGTAATTTATATTATTCTTAATTTAATAGAATATGTTTAATAAAGCCACTGAAATGTTTAATAAAAAAGTTTTTCCCTCCTAATTATTTTTCAAACATTTTTTTTTCATTTTGACCTCGTGGCTTAACGTTGCGATTGCAACAAGTATGCTTAGTATAGTAAAGTAATTTGTGATTTATTTATACATTAACAGCAGAAGTCCACATAAAAAAGGAAAAGAGAAAATCAAGAATAAAAGAGGAGCCTATTGAAGATTTAGGCGAAATTCAAAGAACAGGAGATTTTCATCTGAAACCATCGGAAAAATTGGCAACGCTAGACACATCAAAATGGCCACTTTTATTAAAAAATTTCGACAGATTAAATGTGCGCACAAATCACTACACGCCACTTCCGTATGGATCATCTCCATTGAATCGTGACATCAAGGAATATGTGAAGACAGGATATATCAATTTGGATAAACCCTCTAATCCGAGTTCCCACGAGGTTGTAGCATGGGTTAAGAAAATTCTCAAAGTAGAGAAAACTGGGCATTCTGGAACTTTAGATCCCAAAGTTACAGGTGAGTTTCCGTTCCTCCTTTATTTATTTATATTTCTCCACCCCACGTAATAAGCCGGCAGCTGAAATATTTTGAATTATTCAGTTGTGACTATGAATGGGAACATCATTCTCTGATGTGTGTATGTTAGATTGGTTCATCCTGGCCTCTTTTACAAAGAAAATTCAGAAACAAATATATTTTATCTTGGCATTATCTAATAAATAAAATAATATCCTGTCTTCAGGCTGCCTGCTTGTTTGCATTGATCGCGCGACAAGATTAGTTAAATCTCAGCAAAGTGCTGGAAAAGAGTACGTTGCCATATTCAAGCTCCACTCGCCAGTTGAATCGGTTGCTCGCGTTAGACAAGGTTTAGAAAAGTTGCGTGGTGCTCTCTTCCAAAGACCGCCTCTTATTTCAGCTGTAAAACGACAACTGAGAGTAAGGACAGTGTACGACAGTAAATTACTTGATTATGATGAGGAAAGAAACATGGGTAAGTATTATTAGGATTACGAATTAGTCGAACATTGACAGCTCTTTCTGCATAAATGTAGTTAGTAGAGCTACGGCCTACATTCCGTTACAATGGAATGTAGTTAGCCAAAATAATTGCAATGTAAGAGCATCAGAATTCAAAGTTTTTTTAATGTTACTTTATCTCTTAAACAAAGGTGTTTTTTGGGTTAGTTGTGAGGCAGGCTCCTATATTCGTACGATGTGTGTCCATTTGGGTCTTGTGTTGGGAGTGGGAGGTCAAATGTTGGAGTTGAGGCGTGTACGATCAGGAATTGTGCCTGAAAAAGATGGATTGGTTACAATGCATGATGTTCTTGATGCACAGTATTTGTATGAAAATCACAAAGATGAAACTATGCTTAGGAGGGTCATAAAACCTCTTGAAGGTTTATTAGTCGGTCACAAAAGGATTATCATGAAAGACAGTTCGGTAAGAAGTAAAAGTTGCATACTCCTACAGAAATTGAGGTGTTATAAAAATTTGTTTTTTCTCCTCCCCTCTTAGGTTAATGCAGTCTGCTATGGAGCAAAAATAATGTTACCGGGCGTTTTGAGATACGAAGATGACATTGAAGTTGATCAAGAAATTGTTATAGTTACTACAAAAGGAGAAGCTGTCGCCTTAGGTGAGTAAGAGATGAGAGAATTTTGATTATTATCTATTTGTGTGTTGAAACTGTTTTCATATTTAAAGTTACAGTAATGCTCTAGCGAAAAAAAAAATAGTCCCAGTAATGGAAAAGTACTAACATAAATAAATAAGAAAACTGCAGGAGTTAATATCCTAACAGCACAGATGGGAACTCTCCATCCGCCTTCTATTGATTCTTCTATACCCCACGTAATAAGCCGGCAGCTGAAGTATTTTGAATTAATCAGCTGTGACTATGAATGGGAACAGCATTCTCTGATGTGTGTATGTTAGATAGGTTTTTTATGACCTCTTTTACAAAGAAAATTCAGAAACAGTTGTAATTGCATAATCCTAAGTGGGTATAAATCTGTTGCCACGAAGAATTGCTCATATCTTTTTCTTGAGATTCACTTGCGTTCCACACACTTTGCTTTATTATTTTTTTAACAACGCACCATCGATCCCTTTTTATCTTGAAGCAGTATTTTGAATAAAGATGGTTCGATAGTTTTCTGCCAACAATTTCATTAGTCTACTCACCATGAGAAGATAACTAAAAAGTGTTGTGAACGTGTGGGTGTTTAAAGAACATTTACTTAATTTACTGTGGTTATTATTTTTCACTCACTTCAAAACGAACATAATCGATTGAAGCAACTAAAAAAATAATAAAGAACCAAAGGTCGGTATACACTATCGGATAGAAACATATATAAAGGGAATTAGATAGAGCTAGAAATGAATACATAAAAAATAAAATTAAGTACCTACCTACAAATCAGAAAAGTGGAGAACTATTAAGAAGTACGTACTAACTGAGAATAGAAATGCCATAATGTATGAGTAATAGATGAAAGAATTATTGCAAATGAATTTAATAGATATTTTGTTACTAGTATTAAGGAGATTAACTTGTCCATAGACAATGTTTCCTTTGTGAATTTAGTACAAGAAAAATACTACAATTTGAATTTAAATCGGGGAATCGGTGTGAAATTAGAAAGTTATAAAAACAATAAGTCAAAAACGGGATTTTAATTTTGGAAAAATCTTACTTTACTCATTCTAGTACTGGTCCAATTTTCGAACTTCTCATAAATCGTTCATTAAATACTGGATGTTTTCCTGATATTTGGAAAGAGTCTCTTGTCACGCCAATAGAATAGGTTAGAGGGTCTGATAACTGAAGATTATAGACCCATAAATACATTATCAACTTGCGACAAAGTATTAGAAAAAATAGTGCATAAACAGCTAGAGATTTATTTCGATAAAAATGATCTTTTTATGGAGATTCAGTTTGAAACTGCATTAAAATAAGTAATACTGTACTGGAAAGAAGATTTAGCTGATAAAAATGGGGTCATTGCAGTCCTCTTGGATCTAAAAAGAGCATTTGAGACCATAGATAGAAGAAGTATTCATCACAGAATAGTTTAGTATAGGTATAATGTGGCTTTTGTAATGAATAGCAAAAATGCTAAATAAACTCACTAACTTTAGTTTTCCGCCTAAGTCTTTGTTGCCATTCAATATTTTTATACAATCTCCTCATTTTAAACACGAAAATTTCCTGAATACAAAGGAAACGCTTGTATTTTGAAAAGTCTAGGAGTAATTTTGGAATTCTAATTAGAAAAGGGTGGCTATTTATCATCTAAATTTTATCTGTATTGTATTCCATTGTAGGACCCCCTGAATAATTTATAATTTATTTTACACAGCTCTTGCAGTGATGACCACAGCAACAATGGCAGGTTGTGACCATGGTGTTGTTGCCAAAATAAAACGTGTCATTATGGAACGAGACACGTATCCTCGAAAATGGGGATTGGGACCGAAAGCTTCAGCTAAAAAGGCATTAATTGCTTCTGGTAAGCTAGATAAATATGGTCGACCAAATGAGAACACACCTGCCGAATGGCTGCACAGTTATGTCGATTATGGTGCTGCAAAGAAAAATCAATCAAAAGCAGCAGCAACAGACACATCAACAACACCTAGTCAAGAGGAATTCAAAAAGGTATTATTACACTTTTTAGGTGTTTTGTGACATCGTTAAATTGTCCTTTTTTTTAACATAAAGAGAAAGCACAGCGTTGGTGGAGAAAGCACAGAAGGTTTGGATAATTCAGCTTTAAAGACTTCAGCAGATCCAGAATCTGGAAAGAAAAAGAAGAAGAAACGAAAGAAGGAAGGTGGTGAGAATGAGGCTGAGCAAAGTCAATCGACAGATGTAACTTTAGAAACATCGCAAGTTCCCGAAGAGGGTGAAAAGAAAGAAAAGAAAAAGAAGAAGAAAAAGGATAAAGATAGAGAGGCAGAAGCAGAAGATTAAAATTAGTTTTTAGTTTTTTTTCCTTTTAGGTTTACTTTTAGCTTAGGTGCAGAATTAAGTTTTATAATAGACAGACCTTCATAAAAAACAGATCGTACATTTCTAAAGGCTTTGTGATAATTTCTCTTTATCAAATTATATTTGTTTTGCGCTAAGAAGACTTGTGTTTGTGCGATATCATTTAAGTAATAGTACATGTTCCTGCCATTCTACATATTAATATAAAGGTTAGACGCGCCCGAAAGTAATTATTTTTGTTTACTAGTATTTGTCAAGGTCACTATGTGATGTCGTTTAAAGCTCACTTCATTCCGACATACCTGTGCTTACATAAGAATCGAAAGAGAAATATAATTTGATAACTAGAACAAAAATTAAAATTTAATTTCGGAGCCTTAAATATGTTCAATGTTACGGTTTTAAGTTTAACCCAGCATATTGTGTGACATAATATTTTTTTACAATGGGTTTCAGTGCTTTGACTGCAGACAGTGTAGTTGAAGGGTTCATTTTTAACTCGTATTATTTAGGGATTTTGTTGTAGATATGATACACAGATATATGTACATCCATAGGAATATTTTATTAAGGAATCGATATGTTGAAACAATGCAAGAGTACTTTTATCGAATAAATGAACTTGTCTGAAAATATAATTCATGTGTGATAGTTTGTATCGTATAAGTTAGAAAAGATTACATAACAGCTACGCGAAAGTAACTATACAATTGAGGCTGTTCATACATAAAAATAGCAGATGGCAAGGATTTTTACCCTCTGTTAGTTACCTCTTTGTAGCATATACTTTTAGTAGGTCAGCACAGAAAGAAAACGTTAAGAGATGAATTTCAATAGATTTCAGTTTCTAACTCTGGCTCTTCTCATCTGCATACAGCCAAACACTAGGAATTGCTAGGACGACATTTAATTCAAAATGGATTGAAGGAGTTTCAGATTACGGTACGTTTTTTTTCTAACTTTACCTAAATTTTTGTTTTAAGAAATTATTGATGAAAAACCAATTTAATGATAAAATGTGACTTTATTTATTTGACAACATATTCTGAGCGATTATAACAAAAGACTATTTTTCAGCCTCTAGGTCTAGCATTTTATTAATTTGTAAAATTTCGTTTTCTTTCAGGCGATGCTCGGAACATGACCAATTTTTATTAGAGTGATGAGAGGATGTGTTGTCGCAGGTAAATATGTAAATTTTTTTTTAGTATAATCTTATTACACCTTATACCTACAAATGGAACTTAGAGAGCAACGGACCCAGTCATACGACGAACTTTACTTCCTATCTGCAGTTATCTATTTTAAATTAAACATAGAAATAGAAAGTATTCTTATGTAGTCAATTGTCCCTTGTAATCTGTAACCCACCAGAGCTATTAATAGTAGGGTAGTCATCTTACTGATGAATAGACTTAGTTTTATTAATAAATATAACTAACGTTCTGATTCTCTCCCCCTGCAGGCAATTCAAAGTTTGGAAAAAAGAATTCTCCAGAAATAAGACAATCGATTTAAGGTAAGTGTTCTCTCCTCCGGAAAATTTATTTTTTTCTGAATGATGAAAGAAAAACTATCATCTCACAGCGTAATGAAGCAAAGTGATTATCGTTTTTGTCTGAATTCTTAATAAGGAAATTCATTTAAAAATGTTTATTAATATTTTCTAAACTATGTTTAATTTTAATTTTCAGATTTCATATTAATTAAATCCAAGATGTCTAGACGTACGTTCCAGGGGGAGCTAGAATTGTTAATGATGGTGAGTACTTTATTTATTTCCTTAGCAGTAGTTTTCGTTTTCAAATTTCCAATGATGATACAATACACAATGAAACCGCAACAATAATAAATAAATACGTGATTCATATATACATACTCTAATAGGTCCTACTGATGAAAGTCCAGACTGTAACGCAAATAATTTTTAGCCAAGTCAGTAGTGCTTGAAAGTAGTACAAGTTAAAATTGTAGTTGGGCTTGAGGCTTGGAGTAAAGTGAGCGAATGATTATTCTATGCACAATCTAATAGCTAATTCTTTTCTGGGGCTCGGTGCAACCACCGCCACCGAATCTGTCATTTTCCGACTCTTTTCTTCCCGCCACATCAGTTGTAGGGAAGAAAAGAGCACGAGAATTGCTGATTTGGTAGCAGTGTTAACCCCGAGTTGCAGAAAAGAATTCACTAAGTTATAAGCACGAAGTGTGTTGTGGTAAACCTGTATCAATAACTAACTCCCTGTATTGATCCTGATCCATGTATAAAATCGAGAACTAACCTCTGAGAATAATGAGTTTATATTTTTTAAACTTGAAATTAAATCTACACTTAATACAAATACAAATTTGGGAAAATAATTCTGCAAACGGTTCGACATAAATGGATTGAATGGTCAGGCAAAAGTTGTATATTTCCTCTTAAATAATTGCCAGCATTTCCAATTTTTTTTAGAAAAGAGCTTAAATTATTGCGTTCGTCTGTTCTTTTCAGAACGAATAAAAATATTCATTAAATTTTTATTCAATTTTTAATTCTTGTTTCATTTCTACTTTTTCAGATGGAATCCTTACTTGGAGAATGTCAATTGAAACTGTTAAAAGGTAAGAAGAATCCAAACTTGTAGTTTTATTTATTTCTACCTTTTACATGATGAACGATTCGCCCCTATATGATTTTTTTTAAAGTGATAAATACCAGAATAGGTCTAGCTGATCAAATAAGAAAGAAGAAAAATTTTATCTGTATTTGAACTTTTAATCAACTTTGTTTTTTCTTTTTAATTTTTCAGACATCCAAAAAATGTGTGTCTTTGAGACATTAATCGTTGAAAGACGTATACGACAGCTTCAAGCTATGAAACAGGTAGGTTTGTACACTCATTCTAAGCATTTAATTACTATTCCTATAAAGCACCGTTTCCTTTAATGCACATTTTTTTTAAATGATGAAAGAAAAACTATCATCTCACAGCGTAATGAAGCAAAGTGATTATCGTTTTTGTCTGAATTCTTACTAAGGAAATTCATTTAAACATTTTTATTAATTATTTTGTAAACTATGTTTAATTTTTATTTCCAGATTTCATATTAATTAAATCAAGGATGTCTAGTTGTTCCAGGGGAGCTAGAATTATTAACGATGGTGAGCACTTTATTTATTTCCTTAGCACTACATTTTCTTTTTAAGTTTCCAATGATGATAAAATATACAATGAAACCGCAACAATAATAAATAAATACGTGATTCATATATACATACTCTAATAGGTCCTACTGATAAAAGTCCAGACTGTAACGCAAATAATTGAAGAGCTAAATTCGTTGTTGTTAGATAATTCAAAAGTCGGAGATAATAATTTTTTTTTTTCTGCTTTTACGTTGAGTATTAAGAGGACTGACAGTCTGTCCTGTTATGAAATATTCTGGGTTGCTCTTATGTTTTTGTCCCCTAAAATCTAATTTAATTTTCAAAAATAGCAAAAATTGATTCGAGTGTGTTTCGAGGTGCCTCAAAAGCGGGGTATCGTGCGAATACAGTTGTACGTGTTTAAGCAATTCTTAGACAGTATTACCTACGGGTGGGGGGGGGGGGCTACTTGGACCTGTGTCCGATACTTCTTCCATTCGACATCTGCTTCTGCAAGCTTCTCTAGAGCTCCCTGACCTAGAATACTAACAGTGGCACCACTATCAAGTAATCCAGTCTCAGTTCGCCCGAGCAGCTTTACTTCGGCGTACGGTCGAATGTCGTCTGACATCGACATTGAAATCTGTGCCAGTTTTTTTCTCTCTAGTCTCATTCGTCGACAGTATTCCCGCCAACGAATGGTAGATCTTTTTTTTTTTCGGTCTCATATCCAAGTCAGGAAACATTATTTCGGCTAACTCTGCCACTGAGGAGAAGATTCGGTCTCTTACTGCGTTGTATCTCTGTAGACGCGTATGATACGGCGTCAGTGGATGTAAAACAGGCTCACGCCCACTCGTCATAACAGAGCTTGGTGGCCGTTTTAAAACAGAAAGGACAGGAAGCCCAATCTCCTGCTCGGTAACTTTGTCAGCTAAGAGTGCTGTCGGTGTCAACGGGTTATCGGAAATTAAAGACTCTTCCAATGAAGTGTCTAACAATGTCATGGGCTCCCCAGAAGTAGAAATGGGAGCTTGAAGATCTGCGGAGAAGTCTATTAGGTTCTCCGCCTCTGTCAATGAAGTATTCGTGCTATCAGGTGTTTTACTGATATCATCAGAATCAGGGATTCGTCAAGGTCTGCTAATGGAGCGGACCTTCCTCCTTGTTCAAAGCTTGAGCTGGACTGTTCGTTGCAGTTGTCGCTCGCGACGTTGACGCTGGTCGGAAAGAGGTGGTAGTATTCCCGACCCGTCTCAAGTTTTTCTGTCTACAATAGCGACAATCAGGCTTGAAAATGTTCTTGCGTCCGCATCCATAGCAGAACACAACTTGTCTCTCCTGCCGGCAGTCTTGATAGAAGTGAGCAGCAGCAGGTTACATTCTGAGGGGTTATTATAGCAGATAACAGGACATCCTCACTGCGTTCAGGTGATGTGTACAATTCAGTCTCAGTCTGACGAAATTCATCCACCTCGCTCTGACTGCATCAAAGTGCATTTTTATCGGCTGATGCATGTTGAAGAGAGTAATGATTGGGCGCATTTTGTAGAATTGATGGAATGCCGTTTCATTTGATGGACTTAGTGAAATGATTTTGTCAGCTGATCTATTGCATTTTTCCGCACTACTTAATTAAGATTAATTTAGCAAAAATAGGGAAGCTCGAAGACTAATTAAGGCAAAACGTTTTTTGTCAGTCCTCTTTAATAATTTTCCAGCATTTGCTATTTGCCAGCATTTCTCATTTTTATAGAAAACAGCTTAAATTATTGCGTTCGTCTGTTCTTTTTAGAACAAATAAAAATATTTATTAAATTTTTACTCCATTTTAATTTTAGTTTAATTTCTACTTTTTCAGCTGGAATCCTTACTTGGAGAATGTCAATTGAAACTGTTGAAAGGTAAGAAGAATTCAATTTTGTAGATTAATTTATTTCTACTTTCTACATGATGAACGATTCGCCCCTATATGATTTTTTTTTAAAGTGATAAATACCAGAATAGGTCTAGCTGATCAAATAAGAAAGAGAAAATTTTTCCTTATGTATAAACGTGAATTAAATTTGTTTTTCTTTTTCATTTTCAGACATCAAACAGTTTTAAATTTTTGGAGAAATTCATCGGTAAAATACATGCGGCGACACTACAAGTTACCGAAAAGGTAGGTTTATTAGAGATTAAAAACAAAAACTGTAGGTTAGGAGCATCATTCCAGTTGTTATCCAATTCAATTATTTACTATAATGCACGGTGTCCCATTTAATCCAGCTATTTTACGTGTGAAATGAAAATAGAAAACATAAAATTTATTGAGTGATCACGATCAAGATAAATTGCATGTAATTAGTTAATGTGGTCGTCAGACTATAATTGTTCTACGAAATACGACGCCGTATATTTTCGCTATCTTGGACATAGAATATATTAGTAACTGTTTGTAATTGTTACTTAAAATTTAATATATATTTCCTGTTTGAATATTGCGAAATATTTCCAGAGAAGTGGGACACTCGTGTATTGAAATAGAAAATTAATGAATCCAACGGAGAAACAAAACTGGAATTATTTTTTTAATAAAATTTTTGTGATGAATAATTATCGCCCCTAGTTGATTTTATAATATGATAAAAAAGCGTTAGGTCTAACTGATGAAACACAAAATTTAGAACTCAATAAAAACAAAAGGAAGCAAAAAGCTGAAATTTTCTTTTAATTTTCTTTTCAGGTGCAAGAGAACTACTCCTCATATTTGGAACCAATAATCTCCGTGTACCTGAAGGTGAGAACACTATGCAAATGAAGATTACTGGAAAAGGAGGGTAGAAGTCACACCACAGTAATATCGGTGCCATATCGATTTGAGTTAAAAGAGTGTGCTTCAACCCTTCTTCCGCGATCGGTGTTTAAATATTTTTCACGTCAATTTTCATTATGATGAATAATTATCGCCCCTAGTTGATTTTATAATATGATAAAAAAGCGTTAGGTCTAACTGATTTGAAACAAAGAGAAAAATTTTAATTAGAACAAAAAGAAGCCAAAAGCTCACGTGTTCTTTTTCTTGTCTTTTCAGGTGAAGGTACCTCATTAAACATGTGAAACTGTTTTACTGGGCTTGATGGAACTATACCAGACGTACACAAGTACCTTAGTGTTTGAGTAAAGCTTTAATGTTGAGGTAAGAACTCTTTTTAACAGATGGAGGGCACAGAGAAAGAAGGGTGGAAGTCACATTAAGTTCGAAGGCATTTTTTTTAAAAAACAATATCGTTCTCAGGCAGAGACAAGACAATATAAAAAAAGTGTGCCTTCAACCCTTCTACACCCGAACGGTGTTCAACCATATGTTTCCCGTACATTTTCGATTTGATGAATAATTCGCCTGTAAATGATTTGTTTATAAAAACAATAAAAGGGATGTAAATAGAATTGGTCTTACTGATATTGAGTTAAGACTGCCATGATTAAATAGAAAATCTGTGCTTCCTAAACGATGCCTTTTTTTCCTCTACAGGAGTACAGAGACGTCAGACATGGATCAAGTGAAGTGAATCATTAATGCAAGCGTTTTTTTTTTAATTATTCCATGTAATCATAACTTTAATTAGGTTGAAATGAAAAGAGAAGGGTTAATAAATTTGTCAAATTTAAATTTTGTTTTAATTTCTCAATATAGCATATTTTGTCTTAAATGTGCAGGACAAGTTATTAGATCCCGAAATCTTACATTCTTATCAAATTTTTAGAAAAAATAGACATACTGATTTTGAACCTCGCAAGCAATGGCGTTGTAAAATTTAATTTCATCCAAATTGAGGTTCCCAGTTTTTTCAACACTGAACTTATCGTTCTTAGCAATCTCTCTCAAAACACGTCTTGATTTCTTATTCCTCCAGACTCCCAAAAACATTGTTGATGACACAGGTCAAAATACCAACTCACTCCAACAACTAATTTTATTCATGGCAAGATGCAACCTCTTGACGTATTGGTGATTTGACCTTACCCAATTTCCAATGGATACTAAATGAAGATGACGATGACTATCTTCCTCTTAATAGCTTGTGAACAACGGAATCAATATTCCTGGATAACTATCTCATCTCTTTGTCTCAGCCAATTCAGTTATGCAAAGAATTACATGGGTATGTGGCGACGCACCGGTGACTTGTCGACCATCTCCGAACTCTGGTCAAACCATCGTCTAAACCGGGTAACGCACATTCCAAAATTCACGAAGGTAATACTTTGCTAAACGTAGACAGCCTTAGCTAGGTAGGCTTTGATTTTTGATTAGCTTTGAGAAAAACAAAAATTTTTCATACTGGACTTTTCTTACGAGTTGAAACTCTGCGGAACTATTGTATCAGGAAGGTATAAGAAGAGATGTAAGAACCTTCTCACCCAGTGATGTCCATGAAAATTGGAAGGATAAACTCGGCAAATAAGAAAATCATTTCTTATATGAAACCATACAAGAGGTATTTTTTATTTACAATTCGCAGCCACTACTGTTTCTCCACAGAATTAGCTCCCCTTCCGCATTAAGTAAACAGGAAGATTTCGTTTGACTGTTTACACTGTGCACTACTCATCCGCAGAGGATCTCGTGCTTTCATTGTTACAGGTGTTGTGTTGCAAATAACAGCAAGAGTAATTGAAGGTAGCACCGCTGCCGTTTCAATCCATGCCTCCGGCACTGTACAAATTAAAAGTTGTTTTGAGCACCGCTGACGTTCCCCTCATTCCTCCGCCATTGGGCAAATTATATATTGTTTTGTTTTCAGCTTATTTATTCCTGTTCTATACCACCGAGTGCCGTTAGTTACCCATCAAGAGCTATTCGTGCGGTAGGGCACAGCACTACTTCAACTCTGGTGCAGTGCATACAACTTAAGGCTTGCTGTTGTTTAACTAGAACATCTGTAGCCGCCAAGTTGACATTGACCCAACTTGAGATGCACTTCGAATAGCCTCAATCACAACTAACCGGTCGATATTGAGTTACTCACCCTGAGTGAAAATTAAGCCGCCTGACCGTCATAGAGGCTCTCAGGTCCAGCCGTGAACTGCCCGTTCACTACGAGCAGTTCCTCGCTAAATTTCAGGCCAGGTGGAGCACTTTCAGCAGATTGTTGTGGGAAGGGAGTGATTGGACTAAATTCAAGTCCTATTACTGACATCGCTTCCAGCACTGAACCGCATCTTCAGACTTTCAAGAAAAAAACAGCACCTACTATATCAACAAATTTCAACCTTATCAAGATTAAAGTGCAATAGATACCCATCTATCATATTTATGTTAAATTCTTTGTTTTGGTTGAGTGTAAAGCAACGAATTATTATGAATTTATTAATTTTTATATTTAGAATTAAGTCTGGTGATATGCCGAGTTATTTAAGTAAATTAATTACACCTTCTACTGCGGATATCTGCTTAGATATCCTCAAATCTTCCAGAAGAGATCGCATCTACGGCATCAAAATTCGATCCCGTTCTTACCAAGTTGACATCTTTTGCTCTGGCTACTCAGCGGGCCGCAAGCATCCCAGCCGTCCAGACGTATTACATTAAGACTTATCAAAACACACACGACGCTTATTTCTAGTAGGGTAATGGCGCCCACTAAAGGTAAAGTCACAATATCTTCCTCACATCCTATAATGAGTTCAAAGAACTTTTCTCTTCACTTTATCATGAGTATATTCAAAGCATGCGTACGAACCTAGTTCGTGACTCACGTATCATTTTTATTAATATGAACCACCTACAATCGTGGATTTTCGCAGGAGTACATATGACAGCAACAGTTTATTGTGGTGGGTTGCACTGGCAAATACGGGAGTATCCCGACGGATTGTAAATCTTTGCCGAGTCATCACTGAATGGACCACGTATACAATACAAGGCTATCTACTAGTTTGTTGTAAAGCAGTGACCTCTTGCTACTAATTTAAACGCTGTTGCCTTTCTCTTATTTCATCCACGTAGTGGTCTAGAATATTTTATTAGTTTTCACGTGATAAATTTTTTTGACTAATTTTTTGTAGCCGTTACAATTTGTTTTTCCCACCATTTAAAAAAAAAAAAAGTTTTGGACAGCCCTATCGAAACAGCTGTTTACGTTTTGGGAAGCAACCAATCATTGCCAACTTTACATGACTTCTGTCTGTCAGAGTCATTAACTGTGAACAACTGGAGCAACTAAAGCAGAAGTTAGGAAAAGTCTTGTAAAAATTGCGGTTTTAAGATACCTCAGCATTGGAAAATATATTTTTTAATAAACTAAATAAGTTAAGTGAACATGGAAGTAAATGAAGGGCATATGCAACAATTGGCAAGCTATTTGCAACAAACGCTTAGTCCACTTTCAAATGTTCGAAAGCCGGGTAAGTGCTGCTTCTTTATATTCAAAAATTGTTTATTTCCCAATTTTGAGGTTACGGAGTCCTAGTGCAAAAGAGCATTATTTCCATTCCCAATGAAATTGTATTTTACATTCTATTTCAATTATAGCTGAAAAATTCCTGGAATCTATTGAAGTAAATCAAAACTATCCTGTCCTACTATTAACTCTGATTGACAAAGAGGAAATGGACATGAACATAAGAGTTGCTGGAGCTATCGCTTTCAAAAACTACGTGAAAAGGAATTGGAATGCCCATGAAGTACATAATGCGAACACCATAATTTTCTCCGTAGTAAACAGTTTTTTTTTTAGGATACAGATGGCCCAGATAAAATTCACGATTCGGATCGACTCGCTATAAAGTCACTTATTGTTGCCATGATGTTAAAATCACCGGCATCCTTACAGAAACAGCTCAGTGATGCTGTAAGTATTATCGGCAAATATGATTTCCCTAAAAAGTGGCCTCAACTAATTGACGAGATGGTGGATAAGTTTGCAACAGGCGATTTTCACGTGATAAATGGAGTTTTGCAGACGGCTCATTCCTTATTTAAGCGTTATAGATTCGAATTTAAGTCTCAATCGCTATGGGAAGAAATTAAGTTGGTGTTAGATCGCATGGCGAAACCCTTAACAGATCTTCTTTTGGCCACAATGAATCTTACAAAAGTTCACGAAGGCAATGTGGAAGCTTTAAAAGTTATTTACGGCAGCCTGGTGCTGGTTTGTAAAGTTTTTTATTCCTTAAACTCTCAAGATCTGCCAGAGTTCTTTGAAGATAACATGGAGACATGGATGAATGCTTTTCATGAACTTGTAATTCGTGATGTTCCATGCCTACATACCGGAGAAGATGAAGAAGCAGGCGTTCTAGAACATTTACGATCACAGGTCTGTGAAAATTTAGGTCTTTATGCTCAAAAATATGACGAAGAATTCGGAAAATATATGTCGCAATTCGTAACTGATGTTTGGGAATTGTTAGTGAAAACTGGAATTCAAACAAAATATGATGCGGTAATTGGTAGTTTTTATAATCGAAACGGACTGATTAAGAAAGTATTTTCTTCTTTTAGCTGGTCTCAAATGCACTTCAGTTTCTGTCGGTAGTCGCTGAAAGGAATCACTATCGACAGCTATTTGAAGATTCCAAAGTTCTAGCGAATATATGTGAAAAAGTAATCATACCCAACATTGATTTACGCACCTCTGATGAGGAACTCTTCGAAGACAGTCCTGAAGAGTATATTCGTCGAGATATTGAAGGATCTGACATTGATACAAGACGTAGAGCGGCATGTGATTTGGTCAAGACTTTATCGCAGAAATTTGAAGCAAAGATTTTCGAGATTTTTGGCCAGTATATTCAGGTAATGTAACAATAATGAGCAAACTAGTTGAACTGATATTATTGAAATCTTCTTCTATTTTAAGGCTTTACTAGCAAAATATACGGAAAATCCGAAAGCAAATTGGAGAGCGAAAGATTCTGTTATTTATTTGGTTATTTCCCTAGCATCTAGAGGAGGGACACAAAAGCATGGAGTAACACAGAGCTCTGAATTGGTTAACGTACCACAGTTCGGGGAACAACATATTCTCCCAGAACTGCAAAGAGAAAATAGTAAAGTCCGGTTAACTGGTTATAAATTTTTGAAGTTAATTATCTCTTCTTTAAGTTAATGAATTGCCAGTTCTTAAAGCGGATGCAATTAAATTTGTTATGGTATTCAGAACGCTATTAGGATGGCAAAGCATATTGCCCTGTATGCCGCATTTAATTAGACATTTACGAGCTGAAAGCGTTGTTGTTCACAGCTATGCTGCATGCACTATTGAAAAGGCTCTTTTGTTGAAAGATGGATCGAATCGTCCGCTGTAGGTTTTACTTATGATTTTTTTACTTTTTTACTTTATTGAATATTTTTCGAATAGAATTAAAAGAGAAATCTTAGAGCCATTTGCCAGTGATCTGCTAAATGGATTATTTACGAGCCTAACACTACCTGGATCACAAGAAAATGAATACGTTATGAAAGGTCGGTACCTATCTAATCTTCATATTTTAGTTAATTTTTTTTTACTATGCCTAATTTTTTTTTGCAGCAATTATGAGGAGTTTTTCAACCTTACAGGAAGGTTCAATGCCTTACATGGCTCTTGCACTTCCAAGACTTACGGAAATTCTTTCTCAAGTTGCAAAAAATCCTTCACGGCCATCCTTCAATCACTATTTGTTTGAAACATTTTCACTGGCGATCAAGTAAGCTAACTTGAAAACAGCTCATATTCTTTATAATTCAACATTCCACAATTTTCCAGGATAGTATGCAAGGCAGAAGCAAGTGCAGTAAGTTCCTTTGAAGAGGCACTTTTTCCCGTATTCCAAGGCATTCTGCAGCAAGATATTATCGAATTCATGCCGTACGTGTTTCAAATACTTTCCTTACTTTTGGAAGTCCGGGAAGGTTCAGGATCCATTCCAGAACCGTACTGGGCACTATTTCCATGCCTTCTTTCTCCAACTTTATGGGATCGTCCGGGCAATATCACACCACTCATAAGACTGCTCAGTGCATTCATTAAACAAGGATCAACTCAAATATCTGCCCAAGGAAAATTGGTTTGTTCTCTATAATATTGGCGTCAACTTAAATGTTTTCTATAATTACCCTTTCCTTTTATATATGTAGAATGCAGTTCTGGGCGTTTTTCAAAAGATGATCGCTTCGAAGAGTAATGATCATGAAGGTTTTTACTTAATGCAAAACTTGCTGACATATTATCCAATGTAAATATGGGAGGGGAGGTTTTTGTTCAAAAAAAATATTTTCTAATTTCTTTACCTTGCAGGCCAGAATTGCAACAAAGCATGCGACAAATTTTTGCGCTTCTCTTTCAGCGATTATCATTGTCGAAGACTACTAAATATGTACGAGGAATCATTATATTCTTCTGCTATTATGCCTCAAAAGTTGGTGCACCAGCTTTAGTAGAATTAATTGATGCAATCCAAGCGGCTATGTTTGGTATGGTTATCGATAGAATTTTCATACCAGACATGGCTAAGGTCTCATCAGAAATGGATCGAAAAATTGTTGCAGTTGGTATATCAAAAATTCTGACTGAATGTCCACAAATGTTGACCACACCATATATCCAAGCATGGCCACGATTATTGCAAGGATTAATCGAACTTTTTGAGCTACCTCCCGATGAGAGTACTTTGGAAGGTGATCATTTTATAGAAATAGAAGATGCTCCTGGATATCAAGTTTCCTATTCACAATTGAATTTCGCTCAACCGAAAAGCCGCGACTTTTTATCTGAAGTAACCGATGGTAGGAAATATCTTGTTGAGAGTTTGGGCAAATTATCACGGACTAGACCTGGAGAGATAACGACTTTAATTGCTTCAATTGGAGATGATCACAAGCTGGCTCTACAAAAGTACTGCGCACAAGCCGGAATACAAATTGTTTGAAATATTTTCGGAATTTAATTGTAATTTTAACTGTTACAGTATAGTTTACTCGTGTTGTATACCCCTCAAGATCTTTATGCAAGAATAATAGTAAATTATAAATTTTATAAGAATTTGAATTGTTTGTTTTTCAGTTTGCTGTTTGCCCTTTCATTGATAGAATTCCAAGACCGTGAGAGCTTAAAAATTGGCAGTCTTGCTTGTGTCGTGCGTTAAATTCGCAAATAGAAAATACTAAATTTGAATTTTACTGGTACGGCATACACGGGAGCAACTTCAAAAATGTATATTCACGAGTGGAAATAGCAAGGATTCAAATTATGAAGCGTTTATTTTGAGGTCCTGTGAAATGAGTAAGACAAGCAGGTTCAATTAGAGGCCTTGGAATCCATCAGAATCTGGTACGCTTGCTTATATGATCTTACAAACTTACCTTTGCCACTCCTATACACCTTCAAGTACAGTTATTGCTTCTGGTATAGTAAGTAATATAAATCTGTATGAACACATTAAAAACTGTTTTTAGAATCTACTCCAGACTAGCAGTAGAGTTACGGTGGTTTTAAGAGCTGAATTGAACTAGACATATATCTTGTGATGTTAAATCTGACAAGCCCCTGAATAGGTTTTAAAGAATTGCAGTAGTCAGTTAATTCTAATAACCAGAAGCTAACGGTTATTTAACTTTAATGGATAGATTGAACTTATTATAGGTAGGTAGGTATGTATGAATATATTAAATAAGTAAGCCAATGTAATTATAAGTAAAATTCTTAAAAAGACTCACCAACAACCGATCGTAATGAAATTACATTTTATACACTCACTATTATTATTTTAAATTTTATCACAACAGCACTCAACCTCGTCAAATGAAATGCACAGAACTTTTCGGAAAAAAACTAAAAGCGGTAGTTTGCAGGAACAAGCAATTATGATTAAGTGATAACAATTATTACCGATTTGAAATAGTTTCGAAAAACACTAAATTTATTCCTTTAATAGTAAAATTTTCATTCAATCTCGACGCTTATTCATGTAAAAAACGAACGCACAAATATATAGCTTGAATTGCATTATCACGGGATGACGCAGCTTCATTTTAACAAGTGCACGATTATTTGAAACATTCTTTCGGTCGTTACATATTTTAAAATAATTTAAACGCACTCGCAAACTTTTTTAATGGAAAACGTTATATTTACAGTTACTACACACTGACGTTAGCAGAAAAAGTTAAGCTAAATTTCCGCGTAATGTCGCCTTGGTCACTCAAGAATTTAGTACTCGTGTTTACTATTTTTGTTCCGTCGGGCGCTAGTGTCGTTGCGGCTCCGTAGTGCAGTCGCAAAAGAGACTCATCCGAATGAGGGCGCCACTGGACTTAGTATTGAAACTCAGCCAAACTTAGATGGCGCCAGTAGACTTAGTATCGAACTAGAGTGGTGGCGCTAGTGTCGCAGATTCATACTTACATTTGAGCGCGTAAGTTTTACGTCAATAATCCTCGAGATTTTGTCAAAATTTCATTAAAATAGAAAAAACTCGTATTTTTCGTTATTAAATTCATAATATCTATATTAATAATTGTGTTTAGGTATTCCTGAAATCAATATGCGATTATTTTTCCTTTGTTCAGTTCTACCGGTTGATTAACCGCTTTTTTTTTATTTTTTCTTACCGAAAAGATTTTTTAGTTTCATCTTACAGTGTTGAGTTGAGTGATGTGTAAAATGTAAAAGTTTTTTGTGAAAAAGTGAAGTGTGAAATTTTGTTAGTTTTATTTTTAATAAATAATGTATATAAATTATAGTGATCAAAACTAGGGCGACTTTAATCCCAAAAAATGAAAATTTGGTGATGAGAAAATTTCGGCTCGGTCGGTTGACGGTGAGTATTAAGAAGAAATTTTAATGCAAATATTTTAGCAAGTCCACTTATGTATTTACATCCCTCGTCAAGTTCGGTGACAGATTATATTAAATTAAAAGAAAAAGGAAAAAGTGTATTTAAGTAATCCACTTGAGTCACGCACAATTTTACTAAACGAGATATGTATGCCAAAATGCTTTTTCCGGTTTTGTTGAGTGCAATCATTTATCGCTTGGTAGTGTACCAGAACAGATTGCGAAATAGGTGGTATAACAACAGTTTTGTATTAATTATTTTTCTATTTCTTTTCTTCTAGTTTGTGTTTATTTTTGCTCAAGAAGTACTTTATATGCCCCAATCAGCAAATAAATTTCAAGTGACAAATTTTTAATATAAGTTCGGGGTAGCCCTAGGTTTTTCAAAAAAACAAGATAATATAGCCCTAAGGGGCCCTAGATTTACCCAGGGGTTTTATCGAACAGACCTATTTTGATCGACCTCCTCAACACACGGCAGATACGAGAAAATATGAATCACTTGACGTATCCGCATAATTTCAAATGTTGTGGTCTATTCCGGAATGTCCTACCCATAAAATTTGTAAATATGTATACTCTGGTATCTAGGTCTTTTGCCATCTCTATTGTGAAAGGTTAAATTTAGTACATATAGGAAATAATATAAAAAGGAGAAGAAGTCTTGTCTGTCCACTCCAGTAAAAGGTCTAGCTAGATAGTAGATTTGTTCGATGAAAACACCATGTAAATTTTACCCAGGGTTTTCTGCATCGAACAACTTATTGGAAGTTGGGGTAAACCTAGTGTAATGACATTTCGTTGACAGTTCTCCTGAGTATAATTAATTGTGAAAAAGTTATTCATAAAATGGGTGAAGACAAATAAAATGTGGTCTAGCAATTTTTTTCTTTCTTTTCTTTTTGGCCAAGAAGTAATTTATGTATATGTTCCAATTAGCAACAAATTTTTAGTGAGAAATGTCTTACCCCAAGACATTTTTAGTATAATTTCTGGGTTCCGCTAGGTTTTTCAAAAATCAAGTTAGTGTAGCCTTGGGTTGCCCTAGATTTACCCGGTGTTTTGATCGAGCAGATCTAGTATAAAGCGGCGAGTGTATACTACAAGAGAAATCTCTTGAACAGCTTTTCAATAGAAAGAGATTACCCATCAGAGTAGGCGTCATTTGAGAAAAAAATAAAATAATGAATGAATGCAAATTTTGAAAGAAAGAATTGCATGTAGCCAGAATCCTCGAAAATACTTCCCAAGCCATGAAACAGAAATCTATCTGTATGCGTTGTGAGTCCGTTTTCTAAAATTTTCTATATTAATACTTATGGAAAAGTGCTAAACATTGACTTTATATATGCTATAGAGCCTAAACTACTATCCATACAGGAAAATAATCTTCTAGTAATTTACAGTTTGGTTCCTTATATTCCCAAAGGCTACACTTCCTATATACCTTACTTAACAAAATAATGAAATAGTTTTGATTACAAAGTTACCTTACTCAGCTGAGTGATAATTGCATGTGTATATGTGCAGCCGGAGTCCGAATCTGTAGGCAGCTACATTCGATATCATCAGCCCACGCTTAACATGCTATTTTTTTTAAAACTATTAGAAAGGAAACATATTTGGCTGCAATTTGCTTTTACTTCATTTTGCTGTGGGAGCGACAGTTTTGGGCTTTAGGACCTGTTTAAGATAAAATTTTAGTTTTTCCTCCATGACGAGTATACAAAAACCAGTGAGAGTGAGCTCTTACTGCATGCTGTACCCGGCACGTTAAGTAGCCTTTTAATGTGCCGGTGCCTTCGGCGACTTCATGGTTTGTATTATATTCCGGGGGTTACGGCTCACGGCATCCCATGACGGAACAGCGACATTACAATGATTATTCGCTGAGAGTTTATTATAGTCGTAGCGTACTGCAGGCAGCAGTATGCCAACCGCGACGGCTAGCAACAGAACACAGCGTGGGCCACACGGCGAATGTGCTGCTGACGAGACTCGACCAGACGATTCAAGTCTGACTGGGACAAGTGCCAGAGAAAAAGAGGAAGAAGAAAAAGAAGAAGAATCCGAGAGGTCGAGAAGAAAAACGCGATTTCTGAAAAGGTGTGGAAAAAAGTAAGGTTGGGGTACAGAGAGGCAGAACAACGAAAAGTGAAAATTCAGAAGAACCAATTAAAAACAGGGAAACTAATCGAAAAGAAAAAAGGGAAATGTAAAAGAAAACTCATAGAGGTGACCGAGAGAAAAGTAAAACCAAAACAAACAAACAAAATTGAGGGAAAAAGGCCTCCAGAATAAAGAAGGTACTGTGTGCCTACCAAAACTCTATGAAAAAGTATAGGAAATTGTAGAAATAAACCCAAGTAAACACGCATGCTTTTTCTCATTTACATTGTGGCCGAATACGTGCAACTTACATTTGCGTGTGCCGCTCACTTACGGACCATAAAAAAAAGACATACCGAGAACTTATTGTACTCGAAGGACTCATAAATCCGCCACAGGCAGGCGTTGACGATAAAAAGCTATGAGACATGGAATCTGATAAAAGTCAGATACGGGATATATCTAGCTGCATACCGCCGAAACATTATCATATCAGATCATCAGTCATCTTTGCATATTAGAAAGTGTAGCCTCACTCACTAAATTCCGTAACCTATATTGACGTCTTCAGGTGCATAATTAAGCTTACCAGAGTACGTACTGGATGTACCCAGATGCACACTGCCTGAGTCTATTAGCTTATAGAGGTAATAAAATAAACCTTTTGGTGTACTGGACGAATAGATCTACCCGCTGTATCCCATCAATTACACTTCATTCATACTAGTTGCATACTAGATACATACGTACCTGTTGGGGTGTCAAAATCCTGCACAATAAGTGTTTTCACCGATTGGAAATACATTACTGGCCGCATTCCGTATTACCGTCTTCAAATTAACAATTTGCGCATATTAGCCTACTGGATGTGCCTACTTAGATGCAGCATCGATATAATAAGGTATGGTGGCAATGGGATGAGCACCTTCACGTACTGGACGTATCGCCAAGAGATTCAGCTTCTGGTTGGTAGTATTAAGTGTAGATCATATATATACAGGCTCTTTCAAATTGAGTTTTCAAAAGTACGCGCCTGTGTAACACACTTCAAACAACGAACGCACCCATATTATATGTCATTTTGACAGCTGAAGGTTTGCTATTTATAAAAATGGAGTCGTATACATTACAACAACGTATGGAGATTATTGAATTATTTTATGAAAATGATCGTTCTGTAAAAAATGTATTTCGCAAATTACACGATGTTTATGGTCGACACAATCGTCCAACTGAGCAACAAATTGGTAATATTGTGCGGAAATTTCAAGAAACTATGGTGGAATACAAGGTCGAGAAAGACGTCAGTATGCTCGTGCCGGTCGTTCAGAAGGCCAGCAAAGTTCAATTGACACAAAAGTTGCTACCCAAGATCATTCCATGCATCGGGACTTTGCCAATTGGATACTGGAACAAAACGGTGATTTAAAAAAAAAAATCATCTTTTCGGACGAAGCACATTTCGAGATCGGTGGCTACGTTAATAAACAAAACTGCCGTATTTGGATAGAGGAAAACCCTCGCGTGATCCAATAGAGGCGAACGCATCCATAAAGAGTCACTGTTTGGTGTGCATTGTTGTCTGGTGGTGTGATTGGTCCGTACTTTTCGAAAATGATGCTGGAAGAGCAATAACCGTTATCGGTACCAGATATCGCGACATCATCACAACTTTTTTATGGCCAAAACTGAAAAATATTGATACTGAAGACGTGTGGTTACAACAAGGTGGGGCTACGTGTCATACACAGCCAGAGAAACTTTGCAATGACTGCATACAAAGTTTCCAGACCGTGTTATTTCCACATTCGGTGACGTGAATTGGCTTTCAAGATCCTGTGATTTGACACCGTTAGACTTCTTTCTCTGGGGCCATTTCAAAACACAGGTCTACAAGGATAATCCTCGAAACGTTGGAGCATTGAAAGCAGAAATTTTTCGAGTTATTGGTGAGTTAGAGCCGCAACTATTCCAGCATGTGATTGAAAATTTTGATAAAAGAATCAGGTACTGTAGAGATGCAAGAGGTGGTCACATGGGAGATATCTTTTTTAGAGTATAAATGGCAAACATTGTATATTTCGAAAATAAATAAAAACTGTTTCAGTTTCAATTCAAATTCTATGTCTTTTAATTATTTACTTTTGAAAACTCAATTTGAAAGACCCAGGATATATAAGGTTATTGAACTAAGTTGTCAGTTCTCCTAGGCACCTTGGATTTTCTTTTGATTTTTTTGTGTGAACAACTAGAACGATAGGTGGCTTTGCTCACTGTTATAAGTGCTCAACCCTAAGGGACCGTAGATGTCGGACTTTGTTCTATTTTATTTTCATTCCAGAAAATTGAGTTGGCGCTTCAAGAGGCCTTCTGCAGACTTGCTGACTTCGATAATTGAAATCGTGAACAGCATTTTTTTACTTATTTTGATAAAAATTCCTTTGGGTTGCCCACTCGGACTTAGCCATTAGAATGTAAGATTGTTTTTGTAGGTGTTGTGTTAACATTATTCTATTGAGCTCCAGTAATTTTTCATTTGCCTAAGTTTAACAATAACTCCTCTAGAGCATATGTAATTGAAGTTATAACCTAATTTTTATAAGGATGTCAGCTGAATTTAGCTAACTCATTTAATCGAGCCGATTTGAATATTTGATAAATCTAATTCTAAGTAGCAGCCATAGAGAGTTTGCGTTAACGAGATCAGTACTCAGTTGATCATTTTTCCTGTAGGTATAACTAGTTTGTGTGTGAACTCGTGTAGAACTAGTGAAATAAATTCTTGAAGAACCCATGGAGACAGGATATATAATTGGGCTAAGTTTTAATTTCTCCCTCACTGTCCTGGAGCCCTCATGATGTAGGGGTTGAAAAGGTCCGCTCCTCTACTCTATTTTCAGATCTATAACAAGTTTTTGTTTGAGGAATCGTAGTCATTTGGTTAAGATAAATTTTTTTAAATAATTTTGTTTGGAAGGATATAAAAATTTTATTATGGTTCGGAAGATAAGAAAGCAAGCTTAAGATTAGCAGCATTTTTCTGTATGAATAGTAGCTTAAGGCGGAGGAGCTATTCAAACTAAACTTTTGTCAGTTTTACATAAGAACATTGCAAATAATTTGGAATGTAAGGACTCCGTTGGGCTTCGCATATGGTAGGGAGGGAGTCTTTTTGTTGGCTTGTGAAGTATTCTCGAGGGTTTTGATGTAGCATTTAAGGAAATTGAGAATGTGTGTGACAAAGAGAAATATACTTGTTTTTTTTTTGTTCTGAAGGAGAATTGTTTACATTTTTCAATAACCAAGCACGTTGTTTTTTACACACTGGCGAATAAGGGTGTATTGAATAGCTGTTCAAAATATTTATCTTGTTAGAATACGCTCGCCGGTATAAAGATCAATTAAATAAAGCCTTTCCGAACTGCCTATTAAATTTTTATTGAAATAAAAATAAAATAAAATTACATAACCCTGTCATTTTTGGTACCCGAAATTTTTGAAATATTTTACCAGCTCTTGTTATTCATATTATATGCAGTCTCACATAAACAATACATTAAATCGCACCACAACTTAAACAAAATTGTTTTATATAAAAGTTTTATTATCATTATAATTAGTTACACAGTTTTTTGCTCTACATAAAATTTTTGTCACAATACACATATATCAAACACAATAATGTTTGCTTGATTCTTATTGAAAACAACAAAAGATTTTTACATTGCATTTCTTGTACCTATACATTTATCACATTTCAATTAAGTAAGTTCTTAGAAAACTTCATTTATTCCCTAGTAAAACTGGTTCATTCCTATACATTTTTTTAATTTCAATATACACACAAAATGACACAATTCATAGAATATCTACGCTCCATTATTCGTTAAATTCAATTTTCAATTCCAAGTCAAAATTCAGAATTTATAATTACTTTCGTTCTTACCTTCATCTGAGATAGTATTTTCTTTTAGCTATTAATTCAAGAGTATTTTTGAGAGTTGTGTTGGCACTTGTAATCGCACACGGTGTCTATCCAAATCCCATCACGTATTTAGGAATATTCGTAATTGACATAATCACATTCATTCTGTGTGGAAATAATTATTTCTTTGTTTATATAAATATAAATTACTTAATAATTTCTTTGATTTTGATGGCCACTTCCAGGAGTATTATATAATATTATATTATATGTATGTATGTATGTATAAAGTGAATGTTAACAAAGGACATTTATACATATAAGCTCTATATACATATGTATATGTGTATGTATATAGGATAGGAGCGATATTTACACTTTTTATTATTTTATTATTAATTCAGAATTATTTGTTTTTGATGTAATCTTTTTCTCTTTTTTATTTCAGCCATCTTTTTGTGTCTTGGGGTAAGTAAGTGATTATAAAGTAAATGCCAAAAATTATTGCATAACAATTCAACAAAAATTTTTCATTATATATGAAGAAAGAAAACGTGACATAATCCCCTTAGATTTGAAGCTTAATTTTTTAGAATTTATATAGTTTTTTGAACAGTTGTCAAATTTCTTAAAAAGTGAGGTTAAATTAAGTTACAAACTTTCCTGTATATACCACTTCATTGCAAATTAAAACCTGGATGGGTGTAAACCAGGGGTCGGCAACCTGCGGCTCATGGAATTATACTTGTTGCTTTTGAATAGTTTATTAGTATATATTGAAAAATTAACTGCAATTTTGCAATTGCCAAACAAATATAATAATCCTGCGTACACATTAAAATGCTAAACCTAGCTTTAGCTAACCTTGTTCTCCACACTCATCGACGCCAAACTCAAAACCAAAGCAAATAGAAACCAGGCGCGTATCCAGACCCGCCGTCTAGGGGGGTCACAACTAAAATGTTCGGGGGAAGGAAAAATTCGGAAGTCGGAAGTCGGAAGTCCACATCAATGTCGATCTCAGGGTGGATATTACGGACTCATAACGAGATACGCCTTCTCGTGCAGAGATTGTAGAAATAGAAGCTGACCCAAGCGATTCTGTCCCGGGTGAAGTAATTGACTGAGAGTGAGCTTGCAGCTTGACTCACCACATTTAAAGGAATGGGAGTAAGAGTGCATGATTTGTTACTAACTATTTCTTCTGATGGGAACTTAACTGATCTTGCTTTCTTCTGAAAAAAATTGTTAATGGTCTTATCAGTCTTCTACTTTACACTTTCACTACTATTTCTACATCCATCGCTAACTAATATAGCAAGTTTATCCTTATACCGTCGACAGACGACCAAAAATAATTTCCAATTATGTAATTGAAAATTATTTTTAATTTCCAATTAAATATATGGTGACAGACGATTATGAAATTAATTCAAAATTTTTTTTTCGCAATACCCAAATACAGGAACCAACTGCAATGATTTACTAGTTGATCTAACAGTTCTTTTAAATAGACGTAAGAAGTTAAAAGACGCTTTATAATAGTGCACGAAAACTTAAAGCAAATAAAAGACCTATGTTTTATCACCGTTTTCCTTTTCTTCAAAAAACTTGTTCTTAAACGATGCAATTTGTCATAAACGCCACGAATATCTGCGTCTAAAATCTGTAACTGTTAGTTTACAGAATCACTACTACGTGTTTTTAGTGGCGCTTTGGAGATAATCCTCAAAAACCAAACTCAATTATGTCAATGTCAAGATGTGGCATTTATGTAATACTTTGTGGGATAATTAAAAGCTCAGGTGTGGCACACGACAGAGATTATCTTGCTGATGTAGGTAATTTAGAATTATGGCTATCGTCTGTCGAGGTTATTATCCTACAAAATAAAAGTAAACGTGAAGTTAAATTAAACAACACTACTTGAATTAATATGAAAGTACAAGCAAAGCAACGCCAACCACCGCAGTGGAAAGTGAATGAATTTGACTTTTATACCTAGTTTTGCCGTAAAAATTCTGAAGAAAAATTGTAGAATCAATTTTAGCGTCACTCGAAATAATCCAACTGATGGTATTCAGCCACCAATAAAAAATTCGAAAGAAAAATGTTCAAGTAAATTTCTGAGAACAAAATGTATGCTTGCAAACGCTCATAAATAGCTTCAGCGACCCAGATCAGAAAAATCACCTGAATCAATATAAAATTCTTTGGAACCATTGTCCGCCATCAATAGTACATGAAAAATCTAAAGAAAAGTTTTCAGATCTTTCTAAGAAAACTGAATGCTTGTATCCCTGTCCGAAAGAGTGAACCACCAGAATCAATCCACCAATTCGTTTGGACCGTTGTCGGTCTTAAGAACAATTTGCAAGTATTTTTCTAAGAAAAATTTAATTCTTCCCTACTAACGTAAAAATTTTGCGCGACTCACGCTTCAATCAGTGTCGATATAAAAATCAACGGGTGGTTATATTTTGCATGGAACTAGGATTCTACTGGAAGAACCCTAAATCAAGATTCATTAAGTCAGTTTGTATGCTTCTGTTACGAGTTCCACACCAAGTTATCCTGTCATCGATTTTATGTCGGAAAATCAGATAGGTAAAAAAAATCTTATGATCGCTGATCAATTTTTAGAAACAATAACACTTTCAAATCTCGAAATTGTGTGCATTTTCATCTATAGGAGTAATCGGAGCAAAAAAATATAAAAGCATCTTCATAACCGGGCTGCTAAGAATTGCGTGCCTTTCTCTAAACAATCAAACACAAAATAAATATTTAGTATTCCTAAATTATTTACCATTTTGGGATATGTGTGATACATGACTTTTCGGCACTATATAAAACACAAGAAAATTCTAAAAAAAATCGTACACGTTGCAAAGACAAAGTGCTATGAGCGAATTACTACTATTACCCACCCACTACTACTTCTTAAAAGAAGACAAACAAACGCCCAACCCAGCGCTGGCTGTCGCCGCAAATTGCAAAAGTGTGTTAAAGCTCCAGCATTAATCGCCGGCGTCAGCTACACATTGTGTCCATACCAGTGTTGGGCGTAATCTGATTGCAGTGTAATTTAATTAATAATTCCATTACAGTTTAGTCAAATTACAAAGTAATCTAATTAAATCGTATTCGATTACATATCAATCAGATTACTTATGAGAGAATATGTAATCTATTAAATGTGTAATCTGTTACAATATAATTAGATTATTTTGTAATCTAATTACATTGTAACAGATTACTTTGTAGATTACTTAAAAGTAATTATTAATACAATGAAATGAATTGAAAGAAAATAGTATTGTTCTCGTACGAAATTAGTTTTAGGGAGTTTTATGAAGAATTAGAATACAAATAACTTAAATATCTTAAATGTCTTAAATGTAATCACATTAATTAGATTAACATGTAGTGGGGTTAACTTGTAATCGATTAATGTGTAATCAGATTAACTTGTAATCACATTACACGTTAATCGATTACATTATTTAATTATGGAAATGAATTACATTAGTAATCTGATTACAGATGACATGGTTAATTGTAATTGTTAATCATTAATCAGATTACATTTTGCCCAACACTGGTCCATACCATACGAAAATCATCCTGTTAAACTTTTACACTCACTACAGTTCAGTGTCCCATTCAATTCACCGCAAAGGTGAGCTAGTGCTTTGGGAGGGGTCATGACCCCCGTGACCCTCCCCCTGTATACGAGCCTGACAGGGAGAACCGTCGGTCGTGACCTTTTGAAAAAAGGTGGATCACGACGAAATTTCGTTGTTTCACTGCGTGATTCATCAGGAAGCACTTTGCGCACTGACGTTTCCAAAAGAGTTGGTATGTGTGACTTTAATCATTAAGATAGCAAACCAAATAATGGCAAAAGGACTTTCTCACAGAGTTTTTTTTTGGGTTATTAGAGGAAGCAAATTGCCAATATTCTGAGCGTCTTTTGCATAACAAAAAGTGCGTTTGCTGTCCAGAGGCTCAGTACTGAAACGTTTCACATCGTGTCTTGAACATATCAAGACATTCCTACTTCAAAAATGAATTGAATATTCTGAGTTAAGTAATGACAAGTGGCTGCAACATTTTTATTTTTCTGTTGATTTGAGATCACATTTAAATAACTTGAATTAAAAATCTTCAAGGAAGATGTAATATTGCATACACTCTTTTAGAAACGATACTTTCGTTTAAATAACAATTAACATTACTTGCTCAAGACATGGAGAATGGACAGTTACCATAATATTAACAGAGCATTTTTTGTCATAGTCATTTTAAAAATGTAAGAGTCCTTTAACACTCGTTTTAAAGATTTTAGATCTGAAAAATCTATTCATCATTTTTAACAAAGTCACTAGTGGCGAAGGTGTGCGAGTTGAATTTTACACTATTCCTAACTACTACTGATAGAGCTGAATTTAAGTTACAGTTGTTAGATTTGAAAAAAAAACGATCTATTAACAGAAAAGTTCATAAATTTGCAGTCAAAACTAGAAAATTTTGCTAGAAAGAAAGGAAAATTGGCTGTCAGACACCAGTAGTGGACGGATCTTTCAAAATTTAGGAAGGAGGAGGAAATTATACTTGAAACATGGAACTGTCTTCCTGGATTTTTATGATCAAGTGAAAACATATGCGTATTTGGCATCTTGACAATCGCGAAGCTTCGAAGAGCTTTATTCGCTCTGTCCTGAAGGTGTGATTTCCAGATAAATTTTCTATCTAATATGATACCTACTGAGATATCCTATTCTGTCCTACAGTTCCAAACGTGCGGAGCCAATAGAGGGCAGGTCCAATCTGAGAGTGTTCCTTTTCTTAGTAAGGAGGCATAAATCTGTATTCAGTGGATTAATCCAAAGTCGGAAATCCGTAGCCCAATCTGTACGGATCACGTTCTGTACCATTCCGCAGAGTTTAGATTCGTAGCTGGTGGTGACCAAGATCACTAGATCGCCGGCCGTCGTCATAACTTACTGCCTTGAATCCCATCCGGGTGAGTTAGAGTGTTATAAAACATTCATAATGAGCACCCACAACAAAGGTGATAAAATATCGCCTTGAGGGAAACCACCTCTTTGGACTCTTTTTACTCTGGTTACCCCGCCCAGTTCGGCAAACACAGTTCTATTGTTAAGATGTGTTTTAGATACCGATTAACTCTACATGTTTTGTTAGCGTTTCAGTGAACTTATGTAGAAGGACATGGTTAAAGGCACCTTCTACATCGATAAAAACAGCCCGCGTAGATTGTTTAAAGCGAAACCTTTTTTCAAGAGAGTGGATAACCTCTAACTTTATTGAATTAATTCAATTACGACGGCGAGAAAGGCCGACGGCTTTGCAGGTTCCTAAGTAATACTAATTTTTTGTTTGTTTTATCGATTTAATATGTATGTTCGCCTGAATTTATGAAAAACTACATACTTATAACATCAAAATTTATTAATATAATTAAAAAGAAATATGTATCACATTGAGAAAAAAAAATCGCTCTTAACTCCAGAAAAGTTGCCGACCCCTGGTGTAAATTGTAAATGCATCCTCCCTTAAAATGGATTTGATCAAAATTTAGTGCAAAAATCTCACACACCAACCTATTTCGAAGTTGTTAAGGAGCGTTTACAATGCCGAAGTAAAGTGGAGTTACCTAATTGTGTTCTCTTTCCTATTTCTAAGTTTGGACTTTATTCTTCTTCTTACTTCCTATTGGAGTCGATTTTACTAGGGCACCGTCACATTTATACAATTCCGTTCAAAATTTACTTTGATACACGAGATTGGAACAGCCAAACGAGGCAAAATAAATGGCAGTCAAAGTTTTATTTTTTAAGTGTGTCGAACAAGTACAACTTAGGCCCGACATCAACAGAAATAAGTGATGTCTTAAAGGATGCACTTTTCTACTTCTTGTGATTTCGTGAAATCGGTGCGTCGTGAAACATTATTTCCTCTGAGAAAAATATTCATAACAGAGCACTAATGGCCATGGAAGAAAGAACTGTACAAATATATGCGAAATGTAATATGTGGGGTTTACGTGACCCAAGTGTATGAAAATAGGTTTTTCAGCAGCAAAACCGTCCCGAGAAAGCTTTCTGAATCGGGAAATAAGTACACCATCCATTTGATATCCAACATGCCGTTTTGAAACCCCCCACCCTTAAAGTATCCAGAGACAGAATTTCTTCTACAAATTGTTGCTGGTTCCGATTGAACATAACCCTAACGGGTTACAGTCGATCTAAGGTACGAAAAATCTAGTACCTCACTTCGAATAAATAGAGGAAAAAACACTAAAAAAGTGAGTATGGGGATGGCTATTTAAGCCTCCGAGTACAGAAGTGTGGGTACTCAAAATTCTTAGTACTCAAGGAATTTAATTTTGTACTAGATTTTCCAAAATATACTAGATCAAAGATTGACCCTCAAGACTTCTTCCGCTTAATTGAAATAAACATTGTTAATAAAAAATGTACAGAGTATCATAATGCATTATTTAAAGGCCGCTACGGTGTACGCTCAATCAAATCATACGGCTAGGCCAAGCATGACCCAGTCGTATGATTTGCTTGAGCGTATGCAGCTCAAGTCGGAGCTTGAGTTGAGACTAAAGTCAGCCATGAATTAAATCTGACGAAACTATTGTGTACAAGCAAACCTGATGATTTTGCTGTAGAAATTAAATTAAAATTTGAATAAAATTCGTTGCGAGTGGAGGCAAAAGTTAATATCCGATTTTATCTAGTTCAATTCTATATCTCATGTCTGTTGATGTCGGGAATAAAATGGGCATTCCCATTTATAATTGAGTCGATTAGATATAGATGATGAGAATGAATATTTTTTTGCTCATCTCGACTCTATACATATATTCCTCTGTGAAGGATTAGCCTTTCTATTTGAGATACCATAAATAAGGTAAAAAGCAAAGGTACATGAAGGCTGCCTTATGGAACACCATGGAAAAAATAAAATCATTTCACACATAATTAAGTTGAAAGGTATGAAATTAAAGTTTTATATAAATACAGAAATATTAAAAGAGTGTTAAAAAAGTTATAATAAAAAAAAAAAGTTAGGCTTTATAACTAATTTGGATTATGTCACAGCAGAGTACTGGTACTGTCATTTATTGAGATAAGCTTAGTTTTTAACTATGTAAAAGTATACAGAAGATCCTTTTTTAACACAACACCAATATTATTGGCTTGTGGGTTTTCTAAGACAGACATCTTGTAAAAAATTTCGTTTACATAAAATCCTCCCTACTTATATAAGGAAATTTCTGAGGTGATGATAATAGTCACTTGATAGTGGTAAAAAAAAAATATGTCGAAATTGTAAAGTTTTTAAGCACTATATTTATTTAGAGTAATTTTGATGCGTTATATATATAGCCTAAAGAAATACATGTAAAAAATAATATATTTACAAAAAAAAACGCTGTACAGGTGTATGGATAGTTTTGTTAGAAAAAGCTTTTCAAATAGGCAACTCACACAAATCAAAAAAAAAAAATAGGAAATGTTTTAGTAATTTTAGAATAATTATTATTAACTGTTATTTCTGTTCACTTTACATCCAAATCATCAATCCTTGCGTCGATTAAAGGTCACCTTTTACTTGTGCTCTTCTTTTTCAACATCACTGATTGAGAATGGATCAATTTCGTTAGTAGCAATACGCGCAGACTGCTCCATCACATCAAAGCTAAAGTTATTTGTGCTGAAAGGGTATAATACAAAAAAGTGTTAAGAAAGATAACCCATCACCACCAATTATTTTACAATTCTAATTTAAAAAGCAAAATCTTAGTCAAAGCAAATAAAATAATTTTAAGGTGTTGTGAATGGAATTTGTTCAGCGAACTATGGTCCTCTATAGATAAAATCGCTTTTGACAAATTCAGTTGTACAGAGTTACATAGACTATGTTTTCATAGTTGTCGACATTTCACCTCTGGAGAGCATTGTCTTGTACAGGTTTTTGTGATTCTGTGAATTATATTAGTATTCAGACATACATAGATGTTTGTCAGCCACTTTAAATCCGATCTGTACTAAGTCATGCTCGGTGGTTCAAACTAAGAAATTGCCTTAAATTTACTTTGAGTTTATTTACACGGATATAGTAGGTCCTCTGTTAGCTGAACAAATCTAATGTGACTTAGAAAAAAAAGAAATGCAACGAGCAAAGATGGTGCCTCTGTAACTATAAGTATTATGTTAATAGTTTTAGTACGTACGAAACACTAAGACCCCGGTAAAACCAGGCCTTCCAGCTTTTTGGCGAACTATCGTCAATCTTTGATTCGACTCCTTCACAAAAGTGACGTCGATCATGACTTCTTCCGCTTTTGCTGTCACAAAGTAATCGCTTCTTACATTCAGGATCACATGAAGGTCGAACAGGAGAGTTCTTCCAGTAGTGTCTGTAAGCAAAAAAAAAAAAAAAGAAAAAAATATATTTTCCTATTAAAAGTATTTCCCAAATGTTTATTTAAGTCGTTCATATACTTGTAGTAAAGCTCAAAGAGTTCTTGATTGTTCGTCATCTCATTGATCAAATTATCCCAATCTGCAGGCCGAAGTCCTTTCATAGCGTATGCAGAACGTGTTGAGTATAATTTATACCAAATTGGGTAATCATATAAATTTGCCTCTTTTAAATTCATAATCCACGACTCATGATCGATAACCATACGTGTGGTTGCGTCATGATCTCCATCGATGTAATATATTCGATAGCCAGGATTTAGGTCATAGTATGGCGTAACTGATGGTCCTATATATGCTATACTTGTTGCACGACCTAAAATAATGCATAGGTATGCGTGAACAATTGATGCACTGCATCAACTATACAATTTCAATCATCTTACCTAGATCTTTCGGATCATAGAACAATTCAAACTCGTCGTAATGTGTATGTCCATAAAACTGGGCAGTAATAGTGTTCTCATATCGAGAGATGATCTTGTAAAAATTCCTCGACCATACTTTAAGGCAATCAGAATGGCCGGGGGGTATATGCCCAATGATGTGGACTTTCTCATTCGAGAACTCTGCACTTTGTAACTCATAAATAAACCATTGAAGTTCAGTTGCTGGATCTGTTGAGTTCAACAGAAGCCACCTATATTTTGGCAAGAAAAGTTAAACGGAAATTTGACGAACATATTGTTTATAACATTTACCAATTTTTGTTGTTACAATAATTCATGTTGAGTGAAATAATCCGAAATCCGGGTCTGACTAGAACAGAATAAAATGCTCCACGACGAATTGTATGCGAAACACTTGCCGGAAGCCATCGTCTCCATTGAATATCTAATTCATCATATAACCATGAAATTGAGCTGTCCATTTGATGTACATATGGCGGTGGAAAACTATTGACTGGGGCACTTTCATGATTTCCAAGTGCTGGAAAAATTGGTATACCGGGAAATTTTTCAGACATTTGTCGAACTGTATCTTTGATAATGTTTAGATTTTCTTCCTTGGTTTGATTCCAAACATCATGCGGTGGTAGATCACCTGTCCAAATTATGTAATCAATGTCTGCATGTGTATCGGCGATATGCTGAAGTAAATTGTCTACCGTTCTTTTTGGTGTGTCACATTTTCTATAGTCACCCCATTTACCGGCGGCATTATTTGGTGTAGTTGGACGTCCATTTGTTATACGACAACAAAGCGGTTCATTACATTCAGCATTTGAACCTTCTGCATAATGTGGATCGTAATGAGTATCGGAGAGATGAAGAACTTTAAAGAATGGTGCTCCTTCTGCTGGAAGTGGTATTTCATGAGGATCTGGTTTTGGAACGGGTGGAAAAGCAACTTCCCATTCGTGATATGGATTGTAAACGTCTCCACATGCATCACCGATTACAAAGCTACAAACTTCATCTGGGGTAAGATTTACCCTTTGCAGGACATATATCACTTCAATCTGGGAAAAATGAATGATGTATAATGGTAACTGTGTGTGTAAATTGTTTAAAATAATTTGTGGAAGACTTACCCCAAATAGATGACTTACACCTTCACATACTCTGGGACTTTGTATCTGAAGATTAACACAGAACTGAAAAATCGTCTTGACTATTTCTTCTTCACTCTTTCCAGTTTGAATGTAGTGCTGTAGAAGACCAGTACCAGCTTTGCAAGCTGTGCACGATACCTTCGACATTACACTATTCTCGATCTCATAAGCTACTTGCTTCAAATTGAAAAGTTTCAATGCCTTATCGACGAACGGAGGAAAACGTGAACCGTCAGAAGTGTCGTACCACAACATTCGTGCTGATGTACTATTATTTCTTATCATTCGGAGGCGTTCTAGTAAGATATCATCATTTCCCTGGATTCGAGTAGTTTTACTAGTAGTAGAGTTTTTTGGTTTTAGATGTGGCGTTATACTTCTCGGAATACTCTCAATATCCCAGTTGTCTACAGCCTGTGTCCAATTCGTCACCTGACGTCTATTGTTGGAAAATATAAAAGGAAATCCTGAAATAGAGGTGTAAGTTTTTCAGTTTTTCTCTTTTGCAAAAATTGCAAGAGTGTTGCAGGGCGGAAATGATGTCTCACCATTTGTAAAGGTAATTAGTATGCTAATGACCACCAAAGGTATCGAAACGGTTCGCCTCATTTCAGCTGCACGCGACTGTACGAGATTCGTACAACATCAGGTGACGATCGTCTTAATCTGAAAAGAAAAGTAAAATTAAAAAAAAAACGCTCAGTGAATTTGTTTTTATTTTTCTGCAGTCGTTCGTTGTTGATTTCGATTTAGCTGGGAAAAGTTAAGCGAATTCTTGAATTTTATATGCGATGTGAGATAATTTCGTTTTTTTTTTTAAATATTGATAAGCTACGCCATAATGTCTGGTGTTGTCGTAGAAGTAACTAAGCGCGTACAGTACAGATTCATAGCTTAATGTGGGTTCATTCTAGGATTTGTTCCGGATTTAGCTTATCCATCGCATTCGAATTGCAGAGATGACACGATTGAATTGAACTAGGGAATACAAACTGTACATTCGTACATCAAACTGAGAGGAAACCATAATAAAAATAAATTAAATTCTTTACCAGGACTGTCCAGACAGTTTTATCCATCAAAATATTTCCCTATGACCAAACAGATGGCGCTGCACCAGACAACCAAAATATTATCGAAACTTCGATGAAATAATGAATATTTCGAGAATGTAACATTCGAGAGTGTCTATAAAAGCCGAAGCAGCGCTCTAACAATCACCATTCCTTTCCCAGCCATCCTTGGTAGCGCATTAAACTGCCAAGCTCCTTTCCGCTTTTATACACCGCATTAAGGTATATAAAAATTATATATTGACTGCAAACCGCACTAACGTTTGCAGTTATTGTATCTCTATTTTTCTATACAACGCATTAAAATGTATAGAAAATATCAGACTGTAAACCGCACTAACGTTTACAGTTACTATTACATCTACCCCAATTCTATACACTGCATTAAAGTGTATTGAATCCATTTGTATATTGACCGTAAACCGCAATAACGTTTACGATTCTTTCTTCTACGTATTCTAATCCTTTCTTTCTCTGTCTCATTTCAGATTAAAACCAAAGTATTAGTATTAAGTTAAAAAACTGAATTATTGTTATTTTTTTATATATTATTTTCTGTTCCTTGAATAAATAAGTTTTGTATTGTTGTATGCATTGTTTTTTGTACCAGTAGACACTTGTTGAAACACAAACAGTGTTGCCACCTGGATCCAATTGGTTCCAAATGGATACAATTTATTCTTCAAACTTAATTTGGATACTTTGATCCTTTTTTTCTTCTAAATTTGTCTAAATGGATCCATTTCCCGACACCTAACTAATTTCTTACTTAAGGAGTTTAAAAAAAAAATTTCCCAAATAACTTGCGTTTTTTTTTTGTAGAAATTTTTATAATTAATGAACGGAACCTTGCCCCTTGTCACTTATAAACTGCAATTACAAACCTGGAACAAAAATATATTTCTTCGTTCTGTCGTATATTTTAAAAATTATTAACGTAATTAATGCAGAGTTTTAGTCTCTAGCCTTGAGAATACACTGTTAATATCCTACTATGAAAAGCAATTTTCAAAATTCAGTCTTTTGACTTTGAACTAACTGAACTTGATTTTCTTAATAGTGCTAATTATTTGCATTGAATGAGATCTATATGGGAGTAGAAGCCAATGAATTTATTGCAAAGAACCAAATTGATAATAAGGAACTAACCGATGCACGCAGAAAAGTGTTCTCAAATTTTATATTGAATTATCAACTCAAATCGAAAAGAGATTTGATTTTTAGAACACAGTTTTTTAAACGCTTACATTATTAGACGCAAAATTAGTAGTAGTATTGTTTGAAGTCAGATTCAAGTGTATTGTCACTACTCAATAATTTTTCGAATATGGTTCCCCAACGTAAAAGGTTAATCAATACAGAGCAAATTACACTTAAATACTGCACACATATGTTGGATCATTTCCAGTTTCATGATTAACCTGATGACATTTCCTCACAGCTCAGCGAGTGTAGAAAGAAAATTTTAAAGTGACCCCGTATGCACAAAGTAATGCAGTATTCTATTTGTCTTTTTCAACTAGTAACTCTCCAATTGCTTGGAAACTAACGCAGGCTTAGCCTGTTTCCAAGAAGGAAAGTGAATAGCGATTTCCAAATTATCGACCAATTGCAATCACTTTGATTCTTTCGAAGGTTTTTAAATCTGTCATTAACTCCAAATTGATGAAGCATCAGCTCATCAATTATCACCAATATTGCTTATGGACTAGACGCCTGTCGGAAGACTGCTGAGTTCAAAATTTTGGCCTATAGATATTCCAAAGACGTTTAATAAAGTATGGCATTCTGGCATTTTAGAAAAAAAAATGAAAGTTTTATATTTGATCGCCTAAGACTGGTTGTATTAGATGGCGTTATATTTGATGGAGAATAGATGAATTTTAAGATCGTTTTTTTTTTTTATTACATATATATTGTTGCGAGCGTGGCCTTTGGTTCGTTCATTTAAAACACAGTATTAAATAATTAATATATAAATTCTTTATTACACTTAAATCATAAAAGCTCACAAACATTCATTTAATCAACTCAACTCTAATTATTGCTAACACTGTACTTTCAATAATCGCAATCTAATTACACACTATCGCTTCTTTATTACTTTCGCTTCTTAACACTGCAACGTCTAAAACAAGACTCCTTTTTTTGGCGATGACAACTGTTATATTTATACCCTAGAAACACTCCGGATTATTCTGGAGTGTTCTATTCCAAAAGCTTCTTGACTATTCTATTTGTTCTATTCCTGAACTTTCATAATCGATTCTCCGAACCTGAAGTCATTTACTCTCCGAACCTGAAGTTGTTTATTGCCAGTAGATGTCACCAGTTGTCTCTTTCTATTGCACGTAACAATATATATTTGAACCCTGCTATCTCTCCGTCTAGTTTTTTAATTTTCATTAGTGATCTGCTATTTCTTATTTTCAATTCCTATTCATAGTTTTGCTGATAGCAGTATCCATAATTTCCATATTCCTTACGGACTTCAGAGTGAATGCTGATTAGGACTAAGCGAATCGCGTTGAATTTAATGCATCTAAGATTGTAAGTCATGTTGTCTCTTTAAAACAAGATCATAATTTTACCACAACCATTTTAGATCCTTCGAGCTTATTGATGATGTGGCAATAACTGGTTATATCGACACGCACGAGCACCGTCGTAAAATCGAGTACCTTTCACTCATTTATAGCGACATGTTTGGGTCAATGTTCTAACTAGTATCTAGTTTGATCCCTTGTAAATTAATTCCTGTACGAAATACTTGCGCTGCAAATCACGCTACAATTTGCTAGGATTTAAGAGTGACATATGTAAGCACTTCAGTCACTCTTCTTGTTGTGTCTCCTAATCCTTCCTGCCATGCTATGAGCTCCTGAGCTTGGCTAAATAATATAAAAAAAATATATAAAAAACATGGGAACAGTACTTTTAGATCATTTTAAAAATAGAAGATAGAAGAGGCGCCTGGCTCCAAAATAGAGATACATAAAAAGAGTTTTACAAATCCCCAATTATAATAGTTCTGTTTCCTTTATCGCAGCCCAAATATGTCTGATGACGACACGGTATCCGTATTTGACAATATCTCCAACAATATTGATCATTTGCTTTCTGTCTCCCCCTCTTCCGAAATCGTCCTGGCAGGCGATTTTAATGTTCATAATATACCGTGGCTCAGACATTCTTCTACCACAAGTCCTGCGGGCCGTTTCGTTGAACTCTTCTGTGAATCGTTTAATTTACAACAGCTAGTGGATGCACCAACGCGAATTCCCGATACAGCTGGTGATAAAGCTAATTTACTCGACTTATTTCTAACATCTCATCCGGACAAATATTCCATCACAGTCGGTTCCCCTCTCGGAAATTCAGACCATTGCTTAATCACGGCTCAATTTACCACCTCAAACCTGTGCCGCTCTACTTCTCCACCTACAAGTAGGCTTCTTTGGCACTATAAGAATGCTGATTGGGAAAGTCTCAATAAGTATCTTAGAGAAATTGATTGGTCGGTCTGTTTTGCTTCGAGGGATGTTGATGAATGCACATTAGAATTTAGTAAGATACTAAATCTTGGCATGCGTGAATACATTCCGTATTCTTACAGCAGATCTCAACAACAGCATGATCGCTCCTGGTTTAACGATAAGTGCAACCAAGCTATAAAAGCGAAAGAGTCTGCTTTTCGCGCCTATCAATTGAATCCATGTCCGGAAATGAAACAAGTCTACAAGACTGCACGGAACACCTGCAAGTCCATTATCCAGAGAGAAAAATTTCTTTTTGACCAGAATATTAGACAAAGAATCCTGGCGAGCCGCAAAGGTAGCAAAGGCTTCTGGTCCCTGGTCAAAACCATCAGGAACAACTTCATCAGTTCCTCTATACCTTCACTACTTAATAATGGAGAAGTGATTGTTGACTCCCTGGATAAAGCTAATATTTTAGCTGCTAGATTCGCTTCAAATTCTTGTCTTCCACCTACTTCACAAACACCTGTTTTGCATCCACCATGTCAATGTGTACAAGAGCCAATACACGTTCGTACGAGGGATGTGTTCAGGGTCCTTAAGGGGATCGACGTCTCCAAAGCCGCAGGTCCTGATGGTTTTTCGCCCCTGTTAATTAAAAGCTGCGCCTCATCCTTGGCTAAACCTCTGCGCAAACTCTTCTACTTGTCTTATTCGACAGGAGAATTTCCAACTGCTTGGAAGCTAGCTCACGTTCAGCCTATTCCTAAGAAAGGAGAGGGTAGCGATCCCTCAAATTATCGACCAATTGCCATCACTTCGATTCTTTCAAAGGTTTTTGAATCTATCATTAACTCAAAATTAATGAAGTATCTAGAAACTAATCATCTCATCAACGATCGCCAATATGGCTTCCGAGCTGGACGCTCATCTGGAGACTTGCTGACCTTTCTTACGGAACGTTGGAACCGTAGTCTTCATAATTTTGGTGAGTCTAAAATCGTTGCCCTAGATATTTCAAAGGCCTTTGATAGAGTCTGGCATCCAGCCCTTTTAGCCAAACTTAAAGCACTTGGTCTCTCCCCTCCTCTTCTATTATGGATTGAAAGTTTCCTATCTAGTCGCCAAATACGTGTTGTATTAGATGGCGTTACATCTGAACCGTATCCCATAAATGCCGGTGTGCCTCAAGGCTCTGTTATCTCTCCAACTCTCTTTTTAATTTTCATTAATGATCTGCTTTCCCTTACTTTCAATCCCATCCATAGTTTCACAGATGACAGTACTCTTGATTTCGCTTACTCCTTTGACACTCTTGCGGACTCCACGGGGAATGCCGCATGTGCTAAACGAGATTGCATGATTAGATCATTGAATAACGATCTTAACAGTATCCTAGCTTGGGGCAAAGCAAATCGCGTCGAATTCAATGCATCTAAGACCCAGAGCTGTCTCATCTCATTAAAACAAGATCATAACTTAACCACACCCGTTTCTTTTGATGGAGCATTAATTTCTGATTCACCGTCACTAAGCATTCTTGGCATTAATATTTCCAGTAAGTTAAACTGGACAGATTACATCTTCTCTGTTGCCAAAGAAGCATCGAAATGTCTTGGATTTCTGAAAAGGTGTAAGAAATATTTCAGCCCGTCAAATCTAGCGCTCCTCTACAAGTCCTACATTAGACCTAGAATAGAATACAACTCCCATATATGGGCCGGGGCTGGTCGCACAGCCTTAGCTTCATTGGATATTGTCCAAAAGAGAGCGTTCAAGCTCATTGGCGATTTGGCAATAACTTGTCATATCGACTCACTCGAGCACAGCCGCAATGTTGGATGCCTTTTGCTCCTTTATCGCTATATGCATGGTCAATGTTCTGATGAAATATCTAGTCTAATCCCTTGTAGAATCATTCCTGCACGCAATACTCGCGCTGCAAACCGAGCACATCCTTTAACCCTTCAAATTACTTTCGGCCGTACAGTAAAATTTCGTGATGCTTTTTTATCCCGAACAGTGCGAATGTGGAACAGCTTACCATCTTCTGTTTTTCCTCCGGCATACAATCTGCGGAAGTTTAAGGGCGACATACATCGGCACCTCCGCCACTCTCCTCATATCCCCTAATCCTTTCCCTATCTCCTTCCTGCCATGCTGTGCTTTGCATCATAGGGTATCCCCTGAGCTTGGCTTAATAATATAAAAAAAAAATAATATTATTATTTAAAAAAACATACTCTTACTAACAAGAAATTTTCGTTCGCTGTTGACGTATTTTTTTTTTTTATGAGAAATATAAAACATTTCAATCAGAAAAATCGGGAGATACGATTTTTTGAAAATGCTGTTTCACAGTAAAATCACAAAATATCTAACCCCCTAGTGGAGCCGTCATACGGGGAAACTGCAAATACGGTTGAGTTAATTTCATCCCAAAGGTATTGTTTTCGTGTGGAATGGCTGTGTATACATGACCACTTTAAAAATTTATATCTTCAAAACGAAGCCAAACGCCATTACAATTTTTTTGCACATACATATATAAATAAGGCATAGAGCTTCAAAACAAAGCCCAACACCATTGCAATTTGGTGCACATAGATAGACAAGATTACTGGCTTCAAAATAAAAATACAAAAAAAAAACTGCTAGAATTCTTCAATATTCAATAATTTTATTGTTTTGAAAAAAAATACTATTATTAACAAACATTTTTTTCGTTTGGTGAAAATCGTGAAGTATTAGGCTTCATTTTGCGTTTGAATCAGAAAAATCGGTTGGACGCTTTTCGAGATAGCGGGGGTTGGGGCGTGGTACGTCAAAACAAAAAAATACCGTGAAAGTTTCATCCAAATCAGATATATAAAGTACTCCGCGTTTTTAGCATAAGTCGAAGCACTCAAACGGTTAAAAACAAAAAATCAAATAAATTCGATATGGACACAATTCAGTTTATAATTTTTGCCAGGGAGTTAATTCCGGATAATACTCGTAATTGATTATGGAAATATAGATTTAGCCGCAGGATTTTTGTAGTTTGTAGTTATAGCCAGGATAACCTTTTGAGTAAATAACATACTAATAGGAAAACGTTTACTTTTTTTTATTGACTAATTATAACAAATAATGAAAATGAAATATTTTTTTCTTTTAATTCGTAATTTTTCGTGGTTATTATAATTTTTTAATTAAATTATTAGTGGATACATTTGGATCCTTTTTCCTTTCAATTTGGATCTGAAAATTTTTAGACTTGCGGCAACACTGAATACAAATCACTCTGGCTGCATTGAGTTTTATCGAAAATTTCTGTTTTTTGCAGATGAAGTTAAGTGAACGGAGAATGCATGTATGTATGCATGAGAAATCGAGCATTTTCGATTCAAGCTCAATTTACCCAGCTGTGAAAGCTAGTCGTGATGTCACATAGCGGAGAGACTGCGTTTTGTTGTCATTGTCAGTCAACAAATAATCAATTATCCACTTGTATACGTTATGTAGGCTGCTAGTTGTTCGGCACTGATGATTCAGCTGATTACAGCTACACAACTTGATATATGTGTGTTGTGCTTTTCTGATGAGATTAACAACTAACTGGAAGCACAGACTCGTCGTGGCGGAACTAAACTATAATCCAGATCCACTTACACAAAAACTTTCGTCTTGCCAATTTAAACTTTTTTATGTCATGTTCAGCGCGTTATTATAGCCTTTTTAAACAAGGAATTATTGTTGTTGGACGTTTGATGTGAGTATAGAGCTTCCTATAGTCGGTTATAACATCGATCCGGTGTGATGCGTATTAAATTTTCTATTGCGTACCTAGTTCTCATCTAAAGTTTTATGAGTTTGATGTACATGAAAAGTGTCTAGAGATATATTAATGCCTATTCTTTGAACAACTAACCTTAATTATTATTTTATTAAATGCTGTAAATAGAATAGCTATTATTGAGAAAAAAGAATTAAGGACTATCAGAGGCAGATAGAGATAAAATAAGTAAAAAACGAGTTTTCAAACAAAACTGAGGCCATGTCGGATGAAAAAGTAGAAAATAAACTTTTCTTCACACACAGAGACAGAGGTGGACTCAGATTTTTTGATTGGGACATCTCTCTTGAATATATTCTTTCTCTCCATGAATCAAATCACTTATTACCTCCTGATTGATCATTCTGAAATATATCGGTGATTGTCAGCGAATAAAATCTGAGTCCACCTCTGTGTGTGAAGAAAAGTTTATTTTTTACTTTTTCATGCGGCTTGGCCTCAGTTTTGTTTGAAAACTAGTTTTTTACTTATTTTATTTTCTGCCTTTTTCACGTTAACTAAATTGTTATTACGTGCTGCATGGATATATTTTAAAACAATTTTATGACGGCTTAAAAGACACTGATTTACTGAATTTTCCCGATTTTCAATGTTTTCCACAGACTTTTTTTTAAAAATTTACATGAATTTTCCTCGATGATTGTTGAAGAGAGAGTATTGATGCCCGTAGGACGGAAAAAAAATGATTCCGCATAGCTTATAAAACTTTTTTGTCGGAAAATTTTCCGGAAAAGTCGGAAAATTCCGGAAATTTTCGGAAAATTTTCCAGAAAAATTGGAAAATTCTGCATTTTTCGTGAAACAGATTTATCACTAACCATATCGATGAAAATTTGTCCGATGATTTTCCCGCTTTTCCGGGTTTTTCACGGAGTTTTCCACAAAAGCAACTTTATGCAACTCATTTCGTTCTACAACTTTGTCTTAGGTTGCAAAACGCTCAAACGCTTCCTTGGTCTGAAAAACTCCGGAAAAGCGTTTTACATGAATTTTCCTCGATTTTTTCTGCAAGTTTTCACCATTGTCTTTTTTACCAGATAATTTTCCAGAAAAGTCAGAAAATTCCGGAAAAGTCGGAAAATTCCGGAAATTTTTTTCGGAAAAATCGGAAAATTCTGCATTTTTTCTGAAACGGATTTATCACTAATCAAATTTGTACTAAATTTTCAAATGATTTTTCCCGATTTTCCGGGGTTTCCATGGAAATTTCCTGCTCAAATTTTGATAGATTCAATTGTCACGTACTTGTGTGCCAAATTTCAGCTCGCTGTGATGACGAAAAGTGGGTCTACGAGAGTGTCGAAAATATTAAAAGAGAAATATATAGACAAATTCGTGTACTTAAAGGGAATGGCCTCGAAAAGGAGGCTACTTTGTATTATGTCTAAGCTCTAGCTGCAAGCCTTAGTAAATTAAAGCTAAAACCAGAAGAGCTGAACTGGGGGAAGAGTTCAAATAAAAGGAAATTCCACAACAAAAACTGATAGCAAAATGGTAACATTTCTATGTTTTAAAACTGCGACGAATAATGTGTAAAGTGATGCGGTTTTTTGTTAAAGGAGTTAAAATGAAAATTATTATATTCGAGAGACATCCCTGGTAGACAAATCATGGTGAGCTCATCAATGAGCTCCTAATGAGTAATCAGATGAACGTCCTGATAAAATTTATCATTTATTTACTTATTCACACCTGGTGTGCATGAGATATTGCATGTCTTTCACTTTTTTGGAAATGTATACTTTGCTTCTATTTTGTACATTTTACAATATTAGATGAGCACTTCTATGAGCAGGTAGTACATAATGAGTGTCACGATGAGCTTACTAATGAGCACGTCAGTGATGAGTTCAGAAATAAAAATTACCATTACTACAGATTTTCTCAAAAGGTTGACAAAGAAACAGGATAATCGCTGCAAGGACTGTGCATGAAGTCCTGTCAGTATATGAGCGACGACAGTCTTCCCGCAGAAGTAAAAATTGCCAATGATTTTAAAATCAACAAATTAAAAAATTAATTTAAATTAAAATTAATTATGAAAATAAATTCAAATTTTCCTAGTAGAAATGTCATCACCGTGTTAATCCAAATACCACTTTCATATGATATCCAATGAGCCCTTACATGAGATTGACTAAATGCTCATCATAAGGCTCATCCGGACTTAATTTTCTATATATGTTTCTTCATGAATTGCGAACACCTTGATACTTTTCAGTCAATTTAGTATTGGTTTACATAATAACTGCCCCTTGCGGGGCAAGAGACAAGGTAAAACTTTGAGCAATTTCTACCAGGAATAAGAAATTCCAATATATCAATAGTAGAAATTGCTTACAGTTTTATCTTGTCTCCTGCCCCGCAAGGGGCAGTTATTATGTAAACCAATACTAATTTAACTGAAAAGTTTCAAGTCCCGATGAGCCGTCTCATGAGCATTCAATAAATCTCATCGAAGGGCTCATTGGATATCATGAAACTGCTCCATATATACTAAACCAGCAATAAATAAATATTAATTTTTGTCATCACCGTGTCAGATGACATTTCTAGGAAAATTTGAATTGATTTTTCTGATTTATTTATTTAAGTTTTTAAATTATTTATTTTAAATAAATTTTTTGATTTGTTTTCCCCAAAAAGACTATCTATCGCCCATATACTGAACAAGACGTTATGCGAAAATCCTTACGCTTCAGCGTCTCACAGTTTGATTTGCAACCGGAGTTTGAATTCGGAAATATATATGAAATCAATCGTAAAATCAGATTCTCATTTATGAACTCATCATGACACTCATTGACATGCTCATTAATAAGGTCATAGAGATCCTCATTGACATGCTCATTAATAAGCTCATCGAGATCCTCATTGACATGCTCATTAATAAGTTCATCGTGATGATCATTATGTACTCATCGAAGTGCTCATCAAATATTGTAAAATGCACAAAAGAGAAGCACAGCATACATTTCTAAATAAATGAAAGAGATGCAATTATCATGCGCACTATCTGTGAATAAGTAAATAAATGATTTTTTCTCGGTTTTGATTCAAATGCGAATAAATTTCATTAGTACGTTCATCTGATTGCTCATGAGGAGCTCATTGATGAGCTCATCATGATATGTCTACCAGGGATCCGTTCAATACTAATACTACTACTAAATCTGCTGTGTAGTCCTCACATTGCAGGTAAAAAGTGTAGTTCGGATGGGATTGATAAAAAATCAACAACTCCGAGAGGCTTCTGAACTTCGGCTACTGAACGCTTTTATGAAACTACAAATAGGTCCTTTGGAGAATAACGATTTTAAAAAAAACCGTAATAATTGGAGATTTTAGAATTCATTGAATTCATGGTCACACAATATAGCGAGGTACTGTTCCGATCCTATGACTCATAACGGATTAAAGGAGTCCAGTAACAACTCACAAATTTTAACAATTCGATAGAAAAACGCTTTATAGAAAGACCCTGGCCAAGGCCACGTCCATAAACGGTGGGTACATAGATCGACAGTAGTTACTTAATTATAAGCAGATACATTAGCAAAATAATTAAAAAGAATGTAATTAGCAAACACTTAAAGTGATTGAGCAGGTACTCAAGGAGGTAGAGATAACACATCTAACAGCCAGTGTGGCAACTATAGGTATGCATATAAGAAGAAGTTATATAGAGACTTAAGACCTACAAGGAAGAAGGTTTTACTAACTTACGAATTATAACAATAAACAGCAATGGGCGTAAAACTCATCAGTCCTAGCTAAGCAATAAACTAAAGAAGAAAATTCACAATTTCAGAACTTCAATCGGCCCAAATACCGGCCTTGAATCTGGCAATTATCACAAAGGTAAAGCTACTATAATTAATTACATGGTTACCTATTCTTATTTATCAAAAGCAGCAACCTAAGGCTACTAGAACAAAAATAAAGATTAAAAATTTTAAGTACATACCTACGGTTAACAAATTTCAATAAGCCGCAGCAGCAACATAAGGTTACCAAAACAGAATAATAAATTCAAAGTTAACAAATTCAATTCATCCAGATAAATAGAGTAACTAATAATAAGAGAGATGAATGCTGGTAAAAGTTTAGATCTAAAACATATAACTTCGCCCATCGGTACCATAAATGGAAAAATCAGCACCAGATACCAAGAACTCGGACTAGCAGGATCAGCATCTCATTCACCCAATGCTAAACAAATTAAGATAATAATACTACAATAAATAAAACTAATATTGCACAGACTAAATACTGCACAGCCTCAGAGAGTCTTAAAATTACAACCACGAAGTTCCAATAGAGCATGAGGAGTACAATAGCAACGTGCAACTAGGGACCTTTTAAAGTACTCAATGATCCGATCTTTAAATGAGCCCATGGTAGAAGATTCTCTAATCTCCCTGGGAAGAGAATTCCACATGCTTGCACCCAGCGAGAAGACACTTCTACCACCGAACTGAGTCCGCATTTTACGAAGAATGATCCTTGATCTGTCCCTGGGACTCCATTCAAATTTTTCTCCAATGTAAAGTGGCAGCCCACCGAGTCGGGGGCGAAAGATAAAACACAGGGCTCTGAATTCATAGAACTTGGAAAGTGAGCAAGAGAGAAATTCCTCAGCTAGAGCCGATACATTGGTCCGCTTATTTAACTTGTAAACATATCTCACACAGGCGTTAAGCGCCCGAGACAATTTCAGGAAGGGGATAAATGGCAACATCTGCAAAAAGAAAATGAGGAAGAATCAGGGATCGGAGAAGTCCAGCTCGAATCGCTTCAGGGATAAAAACCGACACAGCATATAGCGACCGCAGACCAAAATAGACCCGAAAGCAAATACGATTAATTTGAGAACCCCAGGTGAGTCTCTGGTCCATTAATAATTCAAGATTCTTTACTCGATCAGAAGAAAACGATATGTCTTGACGGAGAAGAGAAATAAGAGGGAGAGTAGCTGACGAAACAGTGTTATACCCGCTTGAATATATAATGGCTTGTGTCTTCCCTGGGTTCAGACTGAGCCCATTTACATTATACCAGTCAGAAACTCTGGACAAGATAACATTAATATCAGAAATCAGAGACGCAAGGCTGTCCCTTGGGGCCCCAACATAAATTTGTATGTCGTCCGCATAGAGATGAAAGTGAGCGCCATGTAATTCCAAGGTGATGTCGTTGATAAACAGTGTGAATAAAAGAGAGGGGCTAATACCGCTCCCTGCGGTACTCCAGATAAAACGCGCTTAGAGGAAGACATTCTCCCATTGGATACCACAGTCTGCGTTCTTTCACTCAAATAGCAAGAGATCAAATTACATGCAGAAGATGAGAAGAAAAATTAACTCCGAAGCTTATCAACCAGGAGTAGATGTGGAACAGACTCAAAGGCCTTTTTAAAATCAAGGAGGATATGAATGACATCATTTTCTGCGTCGCAGAGTGAACGAATATCAGATACCACTGATGTGAGAGCAGAACAAGTGGAGTGCTTGTGTCTGAACCCAGACTGAAATTTCGAGATGGAGTCATTCAAACTTATGTGCTCTATAATTTGGTTAGTTATTAGTGATTCAAATGCCTTCGAGATTGAGGGTAACACAGCGATGGGCCTCCAATCCGCTACCGTAATCGGAGAGGAAATCTTTGGAATTGGAGTGATGAAGCCAAGCTTTCAATGGATAGGGAAGTATGAGCATGTGAAGAACTTGTTAAACAATTGGGTAATCATCGGCAATAATTGTGGCAAGATAATTTTTATGAATTTTATCGGGACACCATCATGCCCAGTAGAATTGGATTTGATTCGTTATATATTTAGCACAAAGAACCTCCTCCTCACTAACATTTCTAAAAGCAAAACCATCTTCATTAATCAGAGTTGCAGCATTAAGGTTACTATCAGGAGAATAAACATGTGCAGGGCCCTGAGAACCAGCAGTAGATCTAGGGTAAATATATTCACTGAACTCATCCGGGTCAACACTAGAACTCATTCCAGTTTTGGATCCAATGCCCATCCTCCTAATCTTCTTCCAATTAATTGGGATCCGCGAAGTTGTGAAGCGCAAACTCTCTAGTCTTTGCCCTAATGAGATGGCTTGCCTTATTGCGAAGACGCCTAAAGTCTTTGTAAGTCTCAACGGTTTTTAGCCTTTTCCAGGATGTGTATGCGATATCCCGCAACTGACATCTAAGCATGACTTCATTTATGAGGAAATATTAACTGAAGTGAATCCGGAAATAATTAAGATAACGTCACTTAAAGCTTTGTTGATTATAAACAGCCTTAGTAGACAGATGAGATTAACATAAATCCCATAAATAATAGGTCGTTACATAGGGAGAACATAAAAATTATAACTGGAGCCGCAACAATAGGGATAACGTCGTGAGCTATCGCACAAAGCAGGATTCGAAGAAAATCAATAATTTCAGCACTAATTGCCGCTTAAGAACAAAGAGCAGGAAGTAACCACCATGTTTTCAGAGGGGAATTATGAAGTCAGTTTCACGTCTCTAAAACTTGTTGGGGGGGGGGCTAAGAGAATTTATAGTATTCTTAATGAATTTGGATAAATGATTGTATTTTATTCGAATTCATTTATCAGTTGGTAGCATAGACCCAACAGACGACACTGGTATACAGCACTACATCTCCAATCTCGACTATAGTGACTACTTGGGAGCAATATACTCCCTCAATGTGGGTGGAATGACAAGAACAGCAAAAATCATTTCAAACGGGTACGGGTGATATATTTTTATTTCCACTGTTCTCTCAAGGCTTTTATCTGAGGAGTGAGGCAGCTGGAAAGATCAAAGCCTGAAATGTGATCGTAAGCAGAAATACTCAAATTTTTTCCATAGCTATAGACTACATGATATTTCCGCTACAGAATCGCACACACTTTGATTGCTAAAATGTCATTGATGAATCACCACTTCGAGTACAAAGCCATCAATTCAGTGCCATTTGAGTGAAATGTTTAAGTTTCAGAGCAAAAAAGACACGAGATAATTCCAGAAAAAATCTCAGCATAGAATAGTTTGGTGGCCATTCAGCATTGGTGTCATGTTTGTTTTGTAACATAATTTTTATTTTTTTTTCTGCCTAAATCATTTGAATCATTGAAGGTGAAAAGAAGTTATTAACCCTGGGTTTGGGGTTTATACATATGCCCAAAAATTGTGACCAAATTTAAACGCCGCCTACAACAAATCAATTCATCTCGCCGCAGGTGAAAATTCAACATTTTGCACGTGTATCAATTAAATTGTCATCATATGACGAGTATAAAGAGAATTTCATTGTGACTTAAGTTCACTTGAGTCATTCGCATCAATGTTGGTGGTGGCAATTTCACTTTTCACACCTTCCACCCGAGATCGTGTATGTAATTACCGATCGTCGATCCCCTTGCACTTGGATGCTGAACTCGAACTTATGTTGTGGTGGTGATTGTGGTTTATGTCTAGCTGCGAGTCTGCAACAAAATTATGTCGTAAATGGATTCCGTTAGGATTTTCATTGTGAAAATTCCCTGAATATAATTGACTTCGTATAATTTAGTATTTAGCTAAGAAAATTGAATTTTCTGTAATATGCGCGTTTGTGATGTGGATAGAGTAGAGAAATTCCTAACTATCTAGGTAGGTATGTATTTACCTGCCTGCCTGACTCCTCAGTTTCTATTGAAGAAAATAGCTTGATTCGATTGCAATGAAAAGGAAATTTTTCCAATCATTTGGATTCGTCGTCATTTACTAATTAGTGCTTTTGCTTGCAGAAAACTGCATTCTATACGACTTTACTCTAGTTTTCGAATTGTTTTATTGCTGAACGTGATCTGTTTATTCAGAAGTATTTTGTGCAAAGTTGTTCCATGATCAGGTAGAAAATAATTTCAAACCTACAGACCTAGTGAACATTAGAACAAGCTAAACCTAAATGGTTCACACAATTGTCACACACGTCAAGTCAATTAAGTATATTCCAAGAATTAAATCCATTCTGTAACTTTATTCCAGTTAGAGGTGGGGAAACGTGAATGCGGGCTATTTATTTCACATAACCTGCAACATAGAAGATACTACGTGTATTTTTAAAGCCCTAATAAATCAAAATAAGAAATTAAGGGGTAACGCCACAGTTTTTCTCACGAAATTTAATGTGTTTGAAAAAACCTTTTACGGATATTATCGGGCATACATTGAACTTTATTGATAAATTTTTGACAGCGAAAATAAAAATAAAATGGCGGCTCCACAGCCATCTTCCCGGGACATGTTTTGCTTGCAGGGCTCCGCGGCACACAGCACCACTGGTGCACATTTGAATCTAGACCAAAAAAAAAAAAAACCCATTAATCTAGTGGCTTATAGCTAGAGAATGCCGTACGGATTTTTAAAAATATTAATTTTTGTAGATTTGGCGCGCGTTTGAAAAAAAAAGTTTGATTTTTGACGAAAAAAACGGCAGGTTTTCTGTTAATAAAAAATCAACAAATAAAGTTATTGAAAATCTCGTACGGCATTCTCTAGATAATGTTAACGTTCACATCTGGTCAAAATTTCAAGTCGAAAATATGAAAATTGTTCGAGTTATGCTGCGTGCCATTTTGAAAAACCGTTTTTCGAGAAAAACGCGTTTAAAGCTATGAGAATAGTTTTTTTTTTTGGAAAAAATGAAAAAAATGAAGGTAAAAAATAAAAGTTTTCCGATAAACAAGTTAAAGTTGCAAATGTCAAAAAGGTCAGTTATGTTCAATTCGGCTTTTTCAGTCAGCTTTAGAAGAAAGCTGGCGATAAAGCTGGCTGAAAAGTTCCAATTGTGTTTCAGGCTTCAGGTAGTCGTTTCGGAGCAAGTTTGACGCGCTTGGTAGCGACCTTCATTTTCAAAGGAAAAATTTTTTGTTCTGGCACGGGACCAGTTTTTGCTTATTCTAGAGGATTTAAACTATATTTTAGGCCAATAAAAAAAAAAATCGATTTTTCAAAAAGTTTTACAGTGTCGTTACCCCTTAAATCTGATGCAGTTCAGTTAGGCCTACTGACAACCTTCTTCCATTTTTTTTATCGTTTGCGGATCACTTTTTCCAATACATCGATCAACGAGAGTATGGCAAAAAAAAAAAAAATAAAATCATGAGCATCTTTGCAAATGTTATCTTTTCGGATCTTGATCTATAGCTAAACGTGAGTTTCATATGTAGTTTCCTTGCTGATTATTTGCAACGTAGTTTTAACATTGGTGTAGCACGTGAACTTCGTTTTATCCATAACTTATGGAGTCCCACAGGGCTCTATAGTTGAGCTATTACTTTTTTATATATATATATATTTCAATAAATTGCCGAAACATCTATTTCTGAGGATTGTAGAATACTTTGTTGCTGTTATTTAGAGACTGTATCAAATCAATTTTTATTAAAATTCTTACAATATATAAAAAAAAAGAGTTTATATAAAAAGAACATTTTTGTTGTATGTAAACGGTTGCCCGAGCGACCAACGCTATCTGTTTAGTGGTATAAATAGATATTCTCATACAATACAAATGGCTATTTGTTTCTGCAAGTAATTGGTAATCTGTTCGTATCGTATGGTCGATTCCTCCAAGTAGAAAAAGGATGAATTGGAACTGATGAACATTTCAAAACACTAATTCTAATGATTATCAGAAAAAAAGTATTGCAGAAAAATCTCTACAACGTCTTATAGCCAATGAACATACGCAACATAAGTAACACAAAGAGTTCTAATAACAAAACCAATTTTAATATGAGCTCCAAGTTTTTCACGCAATAGGAGCATAGTTCTGGTCTAGGGTGACGATCAAGATGAGCATCCCGTTGAAATACTAAATAGTTGTCTAACCACACCTGCAGCCTTATCTTTTTGATATTGTTTATAAAAGTGTTTGCAAAACCATATCATTCAGTTGTTTTTAAGCTGGTCTGCCTTTGGATGGCTTTTAGGCGTAAATACAAATTACAGTGTTGTCAAATTTAATTTCGATAGTCCACCGATAGAGAATATTTAATACCAAAAGAAAGAAGAAAAAAATACATATGATTTATGTCGTATAATGGTGCTAAGCTTTTATACTTCGTATACGTTTATCCTTATAGTACGTTAATTTATGAATGTTATTTTGTTTTTTTTTTCAATACGAAAAAATTCTACACCTATGTAAAACATGAAACACCACGGGGAATTTTTCTTGCCAGATTTCGCGAACTTGGTAGTATTCTATTTGCATAAAAAAAAATTGTCGAAGCGTATGTCAAAACAAACTGTCATAAAACACATTCAGAATTTTTTATGCCAAATTTCGCAAATGTAGGATTAAGCGGTATTAAGCTATGGTCGGCGTATTTGCGTTGCAAGCAGGAATACAGAAACTACAGCCGTAATCATAGTTTAACGTTTTTGTCTGTCTCAAGTATGATCTTACATGTTTTACGATGAGTAATTGAGTGTTCTTACGATTGGAACGTATAAATCGTAGGAGCCTTAGGGAGAAAAAGCAATAGAGTGAATGCAATTTTTACGAACGCAATCGTAGGAAACCCACTGACTTATAACAATGTACTGAGCGATTTGCTATTTCATGTGGCACAAATATTGTGTTCCTGTATATCACCGTTAGAGCAACCTTTAAAGCGTTTACTATACATAAAAAACATGTAAAACTCAACAAATCAGATGAAATTTTACACCTGTAAATCGAATTAAATTAAAAAAAATTATTTTCTTGTGCCCAAGTGATATTTTAATCGCTTAGATAATTCCTTCTTCCGACTTTAATTTTCAAAAGTTATTTTTACCTGAATCCTTCGTATGGACAAGGTGATTACATCTGTAGCCAACATAAAAACATCAAATGGCATAAGAAAACTTTCAGGAGGCAATATTTTGTGTTGGTTTGGTAGCTCCAACTCTGCTATACGGCGAAAGAGAAAACTGTAAAACTTGTACCATTCTTTCCTATAGGAAAATGGCAATAAGTTCAGTTCATTGTTATAAGTCAGTGATGCTGGCGCTTGGAGCTGGCCAAGGTATTCCCGTTACGAAACACATTCCGCCATTAGTGACGATATATTGTGAAAATGCCTAGGAAAGAACGGTGCAGAGAACACAATACTGTCTCTCTTCTCTCTCTCTGTCTTTCGTATAAAAAAGTATATACACAGGCTATCAGCTGCAAATGCAATATGCCAAAATTTTAATGGGAATATTTTGTCTTCTATATATCCTTGGAGCTGGCGCTGGTGCAAACTATGCTGCTTACCTTGTAGCTGAGTATGAATGCAATGTTGCAGCTTAGTTCTGTCAAAACTAATTTGATATTCGATATTTTATACTTCTGCTTTTTTTTTCAATTTTTATATATCTTTTCCTTTCATTATTTCGATGATTTTTGACGCCATTCCCTTTAACTCGTACACGAATTTGTCTGTCTATTTATATATTTCTTTTTTACTATTTTCGACACTCTCGTAGAACCACTTTACGTCATCGGAGTGAGCTGAAATTTGGCACATAGGTTCATGTCACGTGACAATTGAATCTATCAAAATTTGAACAGGAAATTTCCATGGAAAACTCGGAAAATCGGGAAACATCATTTGAAAATTTGGTACAAATTTGATTAGTGATAAATCGGTTTTAGGAAAAATGCAGAGTTTTCCGATTTTTGCGAAAAGATTTTTCGGAATTTTCCGAAAAGATTTTTCGGAATTTTCCGACTTTTCCGGTAAAATAGTTTTCTAAATTATGCAGGATCAAGTTGCCTATCAACTGGCATCATTACTTTCTCTCCGATAATGGTGAAAACTTGCAGAAAAAATCGGGGAAAATTCATGTAAAACGCTTTTCCGGAGTTTTTCAGACCAAGGAAGCGTTTGAGCGTTTTGCAACCTAAGACAAAGCTGTAGAGCGAAATGAGTTGCATAAAGTTGCTTTTGTGGGAAACTCCATGGAAAACCCGGAAAAACCGGAAAATCATCGGAAAAATTTTCATCGATATGATTAGTGATAAATCTGTTTTAGGAAAAGTGCAGAATTTTCCAATTTTTCTGGAAATTGCGGAATTTTCCGACTTTTCCGGAAAATTTTCCGACAAAAAAGTTTTATAAGCTATGCGGAATCATTTTTTTTCCGTCTTACTGGCATCAATACTTTCTCTTCAACAATCATGAAACAACTTGCATGAAAAATCGAGCAAAATCCATGTAAATTTTTAAAAAAATTTCATAGTAATAGGAAAAGTCTGTGGAAAACATGGAAAATCGGGAAAATTCATTAAATCGATGTCTTTTCAGCCGTCATAGAATTGTTTTAAAATATAACCATGCAGCACGTAATAACACAATTTAGTTAACGTGAAAAAGGCAGAAAATAAAATAAGTAAAAAACGAGTTTTCAAATAAAGCTGAGACCAAGCCGCATGAAAAAGTAGAAAATAAACTTTTCTTCACACACATAGGTGGACTCAGATTTTATTCGCAGACAATCACCGATATATTTCAGTATGATCAATCAGGAGATAATAAGTGATTTGATTCATGAAGAGAAAGAATATTCAAGAGAAATGCCCCATCAAAAAATCTGAGTCCACCTCTGTGTGTGAAGAAAAGTTTATTTTCTATTTTTTCATGCGGCATGGCCTCAGTTTTGTTTGCAAACTCTTTTTTTTAATTACTTTATTTCTACAAAATTTTCCATAATGTTTTCCCTCCATAATACAAAGATAAAAAGATATTGCCGATTCGAGAGGAATTTTTTGTGCTGCTACGTTATGAGGTGACAATGTGATTTCCAGCGAATTTTTTTTGAGTTTTTCGTATTTGATTGACTGAAATACATTTTGAATATATTTAAATATTTAACAAAACTTTAGTTTTTTCGTTTAAATCACTTTGATTGAGAGAGTAAAGAAATTTCCAAATAGAAAATTTTTTTTCACTTTGATAAGGACGATTGATATTGAGACGAACAAATTAGTGGCAACTGTCCCCAAACGAAGTAACCAACCAATTGACAGATAATTCGGCCATACTTGTGAATCTTTGTATAATGATGTCACTCCAATAAACTGCTTCGAAATTACAAATGCACTACAAAAAGCACTAAAAATTAAAAGTAAAAAGTGCATGTATCAATGTTTTCTACCCCTTTTCTTTTATAGAGTTAATAAATTTGGCATGTGAGCGGCTCATATTTTGACAGTACGCTCTACAGAGGCTAGCTACGACCGCCAACACCGCACATTCTGTACATTTCCGTCGCGCAATAGCGCTGCACGATTACACTGCCGCATTGTCTTGGAAAAATTCCGGTTCCAGTATTAAAATGAAGATGGCCGTTACAAGCTGTGCCATTTTATGTGCCTGCATATACCTAAGTTGTTCCGCAATTTTCACCGTTTTCATTTATTGCATTACAGGGCAAACATTATTTTGAAAATTGCAAGGGCTGTCTTATCTGGAATTATTTGTAAAGATCTACCGGAAGAATTTTCCTGCACTTTTTCAAACTAAAATTTAAAAATTTATTCCGACCGCGTTGATCTATTTCTTTCATAATCTGTAAAAAAAACATGAATTTTTTCACCGAATCTAGCAATCCTTTCAACCCACTTCTTTTCCCATTTCTCTGGTTTGTAAAAATGAAAGAATTCCTTGTTGAAAATCTTCCGCGGAAATGATTTTATTTAGCCGCGCCTGAGGTGATACTAACTATGTGAAAGTCAGGTTCAACACACATTTCATTTTCAATACCCATATGCATAACTAATACCAGAGGTGTGCAGTGAAATCGACAAAAAAAAAACATATACACCTACAGAAAATGCTGTATAGTGCAGCCAGTTCTGTTCCACTTTGATGGCCAGGTCGTGCTGTGTCGACGACAAACAGCCGGCCACAACAGCAGCACCATTCACTTGAGAATTTTCATTCTTGAGATAAATTGAACAGAGTTAACGGCTTTATGATTCCATAACAACAACAACAACAACAACTTTCAAGACTTATCTTAATTCTGCTGTTTAACTTCGCGAAGAAAATTACTTGCGCGAGCGATATAAGTACGCACTTCGAATCAAAACAGAACTAAAATTCTCTAGAGGAATGCGTGAATTCTTTTTCACTGTGAGACTATGTCAATAACGGCTTACATCGCAGTAACGGAGTGTCATAAAAAGAGCGGTGAAAGTTTGAAAAAAAAAAATGGTGGAAAATCATAAACATAATGAAAAGGAACCGGCGCGGTGGTGGTTCAGCGAAGAAGGTGCAAAGTGCGCAATAACATCAAAACAGCCAACAACTAGAGCTAATGATTTTTTCCTTCATAACCTTTAACGCGACGCGGCAGTTAATTCATGTCATGTAATGCGTTGCAACTACTTTTTTTAAAACGCCTCCGGCATTTAAATGTTTTTCCTCTCTCTGAGTAAGATGGGTTTTTCGTGCCTACAGGTTCTTTTACGTAATTCCAATTCATCACTTCTCTCTAGCCGCCTGAGGAGGATGAAATATTTTTCTCGCACCAAAAGTATGTTCAAGTGTGACTGATAACGATAAGAAATGCTTGTATATGCAGATGAGTCACTTTTTATAGATACCTTAAAGTGATAGTAGATAAGAAAGGTCGAACGGGCCGACTGGCGAGACGTAACAAACTTCTTTTGATGAATACTTTCGCTGGTTAGGAAAAGACATGGGGCGATGTTCACCACACTTTCACATAAAATGATTGAAAAAAATATTCGCGCTATTAGCACTTTTTGTAGATTAGCAACTGCATCAGCAGGTAGTAAAGTAATTATTGCCATGTCATGATTTATACTAAAGTGCTGATTACATAGCGACCGTTCCATTCCGTCACGTAAAGCTGTCAAATTTGACATACCCAATACTGTGCAATTGCTCACATTGTAAGAAACGGATCGGAACGGGACGGATAAGTTGAGCAAATTTAAATTTCGATGGAAGACATAACCTCCAAAATACGGAATTTTTTTGTTTACAATTGTAGACTGTGATGCTACTTGATTGAATTTAAATTCAATAACTTAACTTATGATTTAAAAGTGAGTATATACCTATATAAAATGGACAAAATGGGTAATATATCTAGTATAATATTTCTGACGGTGCTATTTAATGCCCATTTTAAATCTCGATGATAAAAATTAGTGCTCACTCACACCTTGGGATAAAATATTGTAATACGATAACGCCAGTCTGTATTCGAAATATTTGTGGCCCGAATTCAGACTTTTGTTAATTGTGACTTTTGTTTTCTTCATCCTTTGGTATGTTGCTACGAAATACCCAGAAATACCCCTTTCCATTTTTAGTCGTTTTACTCAACGCCTTCTCCTTTTATGTTCAATGTAGAAATTGAAATAAGGTAAATAATAAATTCTCCATTTAGCTGGTACCATTTCACAAACTTCTTTAAAAACAAAGTGAAGATAACAGTCAAATAACGTGACGGCCCGGGGCGTTGTGATCACTTCATAGTTGAGTCGAAACGGGCCGAAATGGAATGTAACGGAACGGACGCTATGTAATCAGCACTTAAGAGACGAAGGAAGCTATAAGAATTTGTAAGCCTGTTGTAAATGTTGTATAAGGTTTGTTATAACTTTTATAAAATGAATAGACATTGGTTGTCATCTAGTGATGATTGTGTTCTCATAACGAAAATCCAGTACAGTTCCTACACAAAAATGATATTTGTGTGTCGTTTGATAAATTTAAATTGCTCATTCCAACTAAGTGATGGAGAAAAACAATTGAAAATTAAAACAGAGGAGGATTTAAAAATTTTCAAGGTATAGGCTGTAAAGTTTTTGCCGCCCTTGCCTCTACAATTGTCATGTTGTAGATTATTTTTACAATCCAAAAATTTCGTTGAAATTGCACGTAAAATAATTTTTGGATTTATTTTTGAGCTAATCAAAGCTCAATCATGTACGATTAATAAAGGCGGGGTAATGTATGCTACTGCTACTTACACAATATTGTACATTCGGTAAACGTGAATAAATAATCTGTATTGCGCTTACAAACAGTTAAAAATAATCAACTCAGTCAAGTTATAAAAGTTCGTTACAATACCTTCTTGCGCGATTTTTTGTTGGCAAAATCATCGATGATACCGTCGCAAGTAATCTTGTTCATTAATTCCGACTCTATTCACAAAAGAGCTAAAGCGTTTAATTTTTCTTGACTCAAGGTCGATCTCAGATAATTTTTTACCCTTTTTAGACAAGAAAAGCCGAACAATTTGTCGCTGGTGTACATAATGCCATACGAAGGGCTATGTCCAAGTTCGGATAAACGTTCTGCAAACTCTGTTTTCGCAGGAACGAAGATAGACTCTCTAATGATGTAGAATCTGGTTTTACCAAAATGCTTCGCGAAGATATGTGGCTTTGAAAATGTATGCATTCTTGAACTAACTCAGTCTCGAAATCATTAGGATACATTTTTTTTTTAAGGACAGAGCCTTTTTCGTAAGGGTTGATGATGACAATTCGATCATTTTGGTCAGAAATGAAAATTTTTCATTGAAATTGTTGTACGCCTTCTGCCTTTTTTCTAATTCGAACAACATAGGGCATAGAGCAGAGAGCGTCTCGAATCACGACGCAGTATTTTTTGCAAGCGCGAAACTCGTGGTTTTGTAGTTTCGTGCCTTATTTTCTTTTGTTTCGATGTTGTTTTCGTTTTTCGCCTCGATTTATTCGGGTAACCGGGGTAATCCACACCGTTATTGGAATGGAGAATGGGCCTCGCCACGTGCACGTGCAACAATTGATAACATTGTAGCGTTAAAAAAAATACCGCATTCGGGGAAAAAATATTTTTTTGACTTAAGACTATCTCGCTATCACTGTTCAAGGTTTTTTTTAGCATTCCAATAGAATGTTTTAAAGCTAGTGCATGTTCAACACATAATAGTCGATACATAAGATTGAAATCGGTAAAATAATTCACTAAATTATTTACTATATTCAAATTGAAATCACTAAATTATACACAAACCATCCAGTTCGCAGCCTCCAACCAGTAGTAGGACTGGCATGTATGGGTTAATAGTGGGAAGAGGGAAATACATTTTCTGCAATTTCTCTCTTTTCACTCATACAAAGTGTGGGCTGAGGGCACAGTGGCCGATTACTGGTTGGGGGGTGGCGAACTAGCTGTTTTACTCCAAATTTGGAAGTTTGCTACACCGAATGTACAATGACAAGTAAGAGGAGAAAGTCATCGGCAAAATTTGTTGCAGAGTTCTATCTGTAAAACATCAGAAAACCGTCATGCAGAATTCTTTTTGATTTCTATGAGGTAGCAAAAAACAAAAAAAAAAAAAAATACGGTCCCCGAATTTGCCGCCCCAAAAATCTGCCGCTCTAGGCTCCAGCCTACTCAGCCTGCTGGTAAATCCGGCACTGAATAGAAAACAAGATAAAAACAATCTTTTAGATTTTGCACAATAATCAGACAGAGAAAAAAATTTATAAACAAAAGAGCCAAGAGAATCTATAGAAACCGCTTTCTTATCTTTTAATTTGCGGAACTGTTTATAACTATTCTTCATCCTTGAAAAGGGGACTTGGTTCTCATAAACAGGCGCTAAATTTAACATTCTACACTTAAGCTTCAACCAAGAAGTTTGCAGAGTGCTGCATTTTCAGAGAGACCGTATCCTGTGTTGGCCGCAGTGTTGCCACTTCCTTTGATTCGGTTAAAAAAGAGTGGATGAAAGGATAAAAGCGTGATAGAAAGGAAAAAGCGATGCAAGCTTCATTTTAGAGATTTTATTCCCAATAACAAGAACAATAAGGAAAACAAACATTTATTCCAAAAGAGAAAACAAACCCAGAAACCAAGAAAATATTCTAACATAATCAAAAAATGAAATTAACAAAAATTCTAATTATATAAAAATGAAAAATGGATTTTAGTAAACTAAACTTGTTTTACACAATCCGAACATATTTACCGTCTACAAATTTAAGCCTTCAATTAATTCTAAGGGCGGCTCAAATCTTGTTGTTCTTTCAAGGATTTCTTAACAAAATATAATATTTTGTACGGTTTCTATTTCCTTACGATTTCTTATTTTGTTTTTTTTTTTTATTTCGTTTAAGAAGAAAAATATTCTTTCAGCAGTAGCACTACCATAAGGTGAGGATGCCAAAATACACATATTCGATGAGTTCTATCAACATGCAATTTTTCGAAAATGTTAATTTCTTTAGTCAACATTTTCCAGTCTTTTACTAAAGCTCCTTCAAAATATTCTTGGATTTTATCCTTTGAAGAAACCTCCATTGATTGTTCAGTATTTCTAAAGAGGCTTCATTAAATGGTCGCATGCTCCCAAAACGGAAAGAATAGTAGGAAGTCCTTCCTTTTGAATTTTTTTCGGATCTATGTACTCTAGCAGACGCAGCTGGCTATCCGCAAAATTAAATCGTCCCTTTAACTTGTCACACAGTTTAATGTAGTACGGAAGAAGATTCCGTTTAATTTTATCGACATCTAATTCATATTTTGAATATGTTCATCAAACTCTAATCGAAAGAACATATGTGAAAATGGTAGATGTATATTTGTGTCTTTGTAATTAACAGAAACATTAACGTTTTCAGGTTGAATCACATATTGCAAAATTTTCAAAAACGTGTTGGAATCGAAGAATATAGTAAATAAATTGCCCCACAAAGAGATTTATTTATTTATTTATATAACTTTACAGCGATAGCTTACAGACTAAAGTCACAATTAAAACCTACCGGTTAAATTATTAAATCCAAGTATTTATGTTAATGTATTTCATCAAGAAAAAGAAGACTAAAATGTTACAAAAAAAAAACACAAAAAAAAAAACAAAAAAAAAATTTTTTTAAGTAAGATAGCAATTCAAAAAAGAAACAAAAAAAAATATTCAAAAAATTACAAAAAGGTGGAAAAATTAAATTAAAATTATTATAAAAAAAAAAGATAATTAAAATTATAAAGGATTGGAGAAGAAAAGATGAAAAAAAAAAATATTCAATGGGTCAATATTGATCCGTTATTCAGAGAGGGGAGTCTGACCGAGGATGTCAAGTTCATTGAATAAGTCGTTATGATTTTTTTGTATCCTGTAAGAGGGGGACTTGTATCGTAAAGTGGTCCTGGCGGTAGTAATTTGAAATGTAAATGGGCACCTGGTGACTCTAGATGGAACAAGGTAGTTAATATTATGGAGTAATTCAGGGCAAATAATAAGGTTGTGTATTAATTTAAATAAAAACATTTCATCTAAGAAAAGACGACGCTTTTCCAAAGAAGGAATACCAAATTTGTCGAGACGATTGAAATAGTTAAGATAGTGTCCTTCTGTTTTATATAAAATAAGTCTGGTGAATTTTCTCTGTACTGATTCAATTTGCTGTATATATACAGCATAGAAAGGGTTCCATATAGTACATGCGTACTTGACTTCTTATTAGAGAATTATAAAGGGTTATTAAGGAGGTAGCAGACTTGAATTATTTGCAGATTTGGAATAAAAAACCCAACAATTTAAATGCTTTCGAGGTGATCCAGTTGATATGTGTTTGAAATAATAGTTTCTGGTCGAAAATTACTCCTAAGTCTTTCATTTCGGTAACGCGATTAAGAGATGAATCACCCATTGTGTAGTCATAATATATGGTATTGGCTTTTCTAGAAAAAGTTATGACTTTACATTTGGAAATATTCAACGGCAATAAGTTATGCTTGCTCCAATTTACATCATCTTCTGTGTGAATGACATTAAAATTTTTTAGCATCATCTGCATATAAGAGACAATCGGTGTTTAATAGGTGTGGTAAGTCGTTGATATAGAGGAGAAAGATATAAGGACCAAGTATGGTGCCTTGCGGAACACCGAAGGTTTGAGAGAAGGGCAGGACTGGTGACCGTTAAGGACTACTGTTTGCAGTCGCTCGCGGATATATGATGCGAACCATGAAACTAAATTATCACAAAATCTATATTGGATAATTTATGGAGTATACGAGAGTGTGAAATTTTGTCGAAAGCTTTAGCGAAATCAGTTTGAATAGAGTCAACTTGTTTCCCTTCATCGAGCGCAACTGCAATTTTGTCGGTGTATAGTGCTAAGTTCGTGGTGGTGGATCTTCCCGGAAGAAATCCATGTTGTTTAGAGCTGAAGATGGAAAGGGTTTGGGGTAAGAGTTGATTATAGACAAGTTTTTCAAATACAAGAGCCAAGCTATTAGAGATTGATATAGGTCTATAATTAGTTACTGCTTTAGGATCACCAGATTTTAGAATTGGAGTAACGTACGATGTCTTGAAAGCAGATGGGTAAACTCCGTGGGTCAATGATAAGTTGAATAGTACGCTTATAGGAGCGCTTAAGACGGAGGAACAATTCTTTAGGAAGATGTTCGGTATTGTGTCGGGCCCAGCTTTCTTATTTAAGTCAAGATCTAGAGATGTTCCATTATTGCCGGCACAGTTATGCTTATGCCAACCAAAAATATTGGAAAAGAACAGAGGCAATCCACAAACATATGTAATAAATTAAAGACAAAAATTGTGATAGATTTTGACTTTTTCGTGGAAGAGATGGAAAATGGAAATATTAAAAAACTTATGAAAAATTTTCCACAATTGTGGAAGAGTGCCAACACTGGCCCCGGGTAACCCAAAAACTTCGTTTTGTCTTTGGTTAAAGTTTTTTATTTCTTCCAACTGATTAAAAAAAAATCAACGTGTATAGAAATTGCTGCCATGAACAAAATCGAAATATTTTTAAGTACTGTTTATATTTCAGTAATGATATTAAAAAAAAAAAATCATAAATTCTTATATCCAAATATACAGGGTGTTTCCCCTTAGGAGGTCCATAGCGCGGGAGGTGATAGTACTCACCTAGACGAACCAAAAATTGTATGGCAGGGGGGGGGGGCAATATCAACCGTTTAGGAGTTACAGGGTGATTCATAAAAAAAGCTAGATTTTCACAAAACACCCTGTATATTAAAAACTACAGGGCGCATGGTCACAGTTAAGGGCTCACTGTATGCAGAACTTCATGGCCTTTCCAACGACAGCTCAACCAGCGCCGTACCCCTCTCCCCTCAGAAGTTATGAAGGTCTAAACTAAAAATGTCGGATTTTCTTTCCTTTTTTTTTACTTTGACCTCTATTATTTTTGCAAAAAGGTCGTTAAAATAACTTTTTTTTATAAAAACTGTAAACTGCAGACTCTCCTCTTTAAGTTGACCTATTACATCCTATGTGTTAACTGTAGCCGTTAAACAGTTATTAACTCATAACCTATTCAGGTCACACCGAAAAAAGACGATATTTTTTAAAATGACGTGCTAAGGGAACAAATTATCGTTGAGAATAGGTTTGAAAATAGGTTTGAGAATAGGTTTAGAGCTAATAACTCTTAAAGGGCTTCAGATAGCTCATTGGGTGTAAAAGGTCATATTAAAGAGGAGAGTCTACAGTTTGCAGTTTTTTATAAGTTATGTTAACGACCATTTTGCAAAAATAATAGAGGTCAAATTTAAAAAAAAATGGAAGAAAATCCGAAATTTTTAGTTTAGACCTTCACAACTTCTGAGGGGAGAGGGGTACGGGGCTGGTTGAGCTCTCGTTGGAAAGGCCATGAAGTTCTGCATACAGTGAGCCCTTAACTGTGACCATACGCCCTGCAGTTTTTAATATAAAGTGTGTTTTGTGAAAACCTAGCTTTTTTATGAATCACCCTGTAACTCCTAAACGGTTGATATTGCCCCCCCCCCCCTGCCATACAATTTTTGGTTCGTCTAGGTGAGTACTATCACCTCCCGCTCTATGGACCTCCTAAGGGGAAACATCCTGTATACATATAGTATTGAATTAGTGAGGTAAAATTTTATACGTGGTAGTTTTAATTTAATTTAATTTCGAATTTCCAAAATTAAAAAATCTAGTAGTGTCGCTTTATTTATAGTCCAGCCAATAGGGACTAAATAAGGCCTTTGCTCTACAAAAGGTGGGGTAGCTGTGATTTTTATATATGAGTTACTTAGTTCCGGGCTCCGATGAAAAATCCGTTTCCGCCGCTGTAACTCGTTACACATCAGACTTAATAAAAACAGTGTCTATGCAAAAAATCTAGGGAATTTATCTCTTCTTCAAATTTTGTATCAGAATTTTTGTCATAGGATCAACCGGGATTCATCGGGACCCGGAAGTAAATACCCATCTATAGCATTTAAACCTTAGAGTAGTGAAAAATTAGTTTTGTCACTAAAACTCAGTGCAACTTTCGTGATAACAACTAAAATTTTCATCTCATGGTTAAAATTCGACTTTATAAGGTGACAATCACTCGTTATATTCACTCATAACAGTAAATTTCTATAAAGTGAATAATACTGATGATAAACATTGTGCTTATTCCTTATAAGAATCAGTACTAAGGGCAAAAAAAAAATCTATTTTCATGGTGATATTTATTAGTAAGCAGCACGTTTTTATAACTCTAAAATTTCTTGTCGAGGTAGTTCCACTTTATAGTGCAAATTGCACAGTGATAAATACATAATTTTTACAATCGAAAATCCTTATGAAGTGAGCAAATTTTATAGTTTTAAATAGAACTTGAACGTTCCCGCCATCATCGTCGGCACTCTAAACCGACAATCTCTAAAGTTGTATTAAGAACATCATGACGCGACGTGCAGGTCACGGTTAACTAGAGCACTATTTGGTGTCTGTAAAAATTTGTATGCCACTAAGGAGCGCCTTTAACTACAGTTTTGAAATCAAGATGTGAAAAAAAATGATACTGCTGTACATATGTCGATTATGTCATTTAAATTGAATGGCGTGTGAAAATCTTATTGTTATTTTATTATTTAGATTAAATAGAATGACAACTGTAAAAGGCATTTTTATTATTTATTTATTTATATAACTTTAAAAATACATTCTTCGGTCGCATTCAACCTTTCGAGGAGAGAACTAAAGGAGACGACATCCCATAGTAAGTATATGTATGGCAGCGTAGCCAAAAATTTTCGCCATCTTTATTTTGGCAGGGTGTTTCACTGTCACTTTTTTGTAAACAAAGAGCCGCGAAGTGTGTTTGGCGCAGAGACGTAGTTACAAAAGGGGTAATTTACTTTTTATAGGAAATGGTTAATGACTATTGGACTAAGTGTTAGAAATATAAGAAAGAATTATATGCTCGAAGATTTAAATACAACAAGCCGTGTTGCGGAAAATGCTTTAAAAATACTTTTGTGGTAAATTCGGTAAATTCCACTGACATGCATATAAGTAAATTCGCAAATAATTTAAGTATATCGTCAATGAGAGCATACTTTCTGAAATCAAAACTGGTGCCACATGAAACAGGAGATAAGTCAGTCCATTTATATACATGTCAGTGGGTGGTGCGGAAGATTGTGCGGAGCTTCTAAGAAATGTGTTTGAATTTTCGCGCCATTAATTTGTTGTGATATTTAAGGCATCAACAATTTTTAACGCCGCCTCTGGCACCTCGACCAAACAAGAAGAAAAACGATAGTGGCTACGCTTTTTTATCACATGTCGCCTCCTTTAGATCCCTCGTCGAACATTCAACGCAATCCTTAGAATATAGAGCAAACAGGAATGGTGATAAGCCAGATTTTGCGTAATGAATTTTTGGTTGTGTTGGCAGTCCATTTTTACATGTATTTACACGCCATCCCTATTCTAAACAACTTGTCAATTTGCAAAAGGTTTTGTGCAGAGAATCTGTGGTAAAAAATGTTCTTTTTCTACTTTATTTTGAAACAATTCACATAATTAATTTATATAAATCTTTGCTTCTATTAACAAAAAGGATAATTTAGGTAGTGCAGTTGCCTCAAACAGGATTCCCTAGTTTATAATCCAATTTATATTTGCAAGCATTGACCGAACACTTCATTTCTGTTTTTTTAATTTAAATGAAGATTTTAACAGGTAGGTACTAGTTGCACTATAAAACTTTGCACTAAATAAACTTAAAAGATAAAATAGTTTTGAAAAAACTGATTCCGTACTTTTGTTAAATTTCACAAAAGAATTTTAGATTGCATAATCCTGTTCACAAAACAAAAGCACATTTGACAACTTGTCACTCAGCTTTGACAAATATTCCTTTCTTCATCTCACTTACTCCTATGTATAATGTCCTGCTCTTAAAAAAATTACGCTCATGTACATGATTTATACTCGATTCAACCATTCCTGTTTGCTATATATTCTAAGCTCAAACACGACGCATTTTACACCCCTTTCGATAGCGTACATCCCATACTGGGTCGATTATGCTATCATTCTGGTACACCTTTTGTATTTTAAAAATAGAGGGCGTATCTACATATACGTATATTTGATGGGCATTCGCCAATTATTAATTTGAATAGTTCTAAAGTTTTTTCATGCTACATAATTTCATTATTCTCAAAAAATTACTGAATAATAAAACTATAAATTAGATCTTGCATATATCCTTTTGGTGGAATAGAAAGGTGTAATAGAAAGAAAGAAGAAGAACAAAGTACAATGCGTAAATCAGCCGTGTAAAATGCACGCAATTTTTCAAAAAATTTACATTACCACCTTTTGCACCAAGCCATACATACGTATTCGTGTAACCCCAAAATGCCCATATAACACAATTAATTTGGCCAATGATCTAATGCCATTGTGCAGCCAATTCTTCTGTAACTTTCTTAAAGGAAAGTTAGAGTTAGTTATTAAAAGCCACTACGATCATTCATCAAGAAATCAATTAATTTAAATTTTTTTCAATCGAAAATTTATACGAACATCCGGCTCGAAGGACCAAAAAAAATCCTCCTTCATTTTCCACATATAGTCCTTAAAATAAATAACGGCGAATGGCAGAAACACAACATAAAATTTATAAAATGACCTAGAAAGTAGAGAAAAAAAAATGTGAAGCAGTGTGTCACTGTTACTGAAACATTCCAATTTAATGTGAACTGCTTTCTTTGGCAGATGTCTTCAGTTCAGAAAATGTTGTTGACCACAGTTGGTTTGGCCATGTGAATTCCACATTAAGTATAACTACTTTCCTTTAAATGAACTTCTAATCCACTCCATCTATATTATTTCCTCTTCCACAACATTTAGCATCATTTGCTTAGCATATCTTGCAGGTTGTAAAGTTGACTATTTTAAGATGAATTTGTCACACCTTTTGACATTGCCATAAATTACAACCAGAACCAGATTTCAGATGATGTTGATGATGGTGATTATTGCTTTTCCTGGTGAATTTATCTTTATGTGGCATAATGAGATAAATTGTAAGAATTGTAAGAGGAATAATTGTCGAAAGAGAAAAAAAACCTGTTGTTGTTGACCCGTTTACGGTCTACTGAATATTTTTTGTTACAGAAACGTCGTTATATATACGCAAGCTCAAATCGTCAGTGTTGTGTGATGTAAGTAGCGCGAGTGACTGACGAGGAATTGTGATATAAAGTAGTCACTGTGAGAGGAATGTTTAATTTAGGCATTGACTTATATAATTTTGTGTCTGCAGCAGGTTTTACATATCCACACCATTATGGAGAATATATAATGTGAAAAAGTTCACTGATGACTTCAATGAGACTCTTAAATTATTTATACTAAAGATAAATTTTATTTGATTATTCTTCGAAAATTCAAGATTTACTATTTTTTTATCCCTTAATCCTTTCCCTATCTCCTTCCTGCCACGCTGTGCTTTGCATCATAGGGTATCCCCTGAGCTTGGCTTAATAATATATAAAAAAAAAAAAAAAATATCCGATTCTGCTCGCATTAAAGTTATGCACAATGCACATTACAATCAGTTAACTCAAATAGTGACATACAACATCGTTCGCTAAAAATTTCGCTAATTTTCGCAACCTTTCTATATACGATTCTGCTCGCATTAAAGCTATGCACAATGCACATATTACAATCAGTCAACTCAAATAGTGACATATAACATTGTTCGCTAAGAATTTCGCTAACTTTCGCTAACTTTTCTATATACGATTCTGCTCGCATTAAAGTTATCCATAATGCACATTACAATCAGTCAACTCAAATAGTGACATATAACATTGTTCGCTAAGAATTTCGCTAACTTTCGCTAACTTTTCTATATACGATTCTGCTTGCATTAAAGTTATCCACAATGCACATTACAATCAATCAACTCAAATAGTGACATACAACATCGTTCGCTAAGAATTTCGCTAACTTTCGCTAACTTTTCTATATACGATTCTGCTTGCTTTAAAGTTATCCACAATGCATATTACAATCAGTCAAATCAAATAGTGACATAAAACATCGTTCGCTAAGAATTTCGCTAACTTTCGCTAACTTTTCTATATACGATTCTGCTTGCATTAAAGTTATCCACAATGCACATTACAATCAATCAACTCAAATAGTGACGTACAACATTTTTCGCTAAGAATTTCGCTAACTTTCCCTAACTTTTCTATATACGATTCTGCTCGCATTAAAGTTATGCACAATGCACATTACATAATCAGTCAACTCAAATAGTGACATACAAAATCGTTCGCTAAGAATTTCGCTAACTTTCGCTAACTTTTCTATATATACGATTCATTCACAATTGCACAAAATGTTTACAAAATTATGCAAAAGAAAAAATGAGAAAATTAATGCTATATTTACTTCGGTATTTCGCACAATTATCACGTTTCTTTCATAATTCAGTCTCAGTTTAGTCTCTATGACTAGAAAATATTTTCTAGCGCATCTTGGAGCAGGTCAGGAAATGTGTGTTTAAGTATTTTACTTATATCGAAAGCGAAATGCTAATTCGTGAAAGTTTTTGTTTAGATTTTAATAGTTTGCCTTCAATGATGTGTAGACGATTTTGAGTCTTTTATTTTGGAAGACAGTAGAAAAAAAAATGGTAAAAATGGCCTGAATTTAACAACAATTCGATAAAAATCAAATATATTGTTGTTGTTGTCTTATTGTTTACATTCAAAAAGTTTCACCTAACACCCAATATACCTAGGTACTAAGAGAAAAATTGAAAGTGATCAGATTATGTGTTTTTTTTTTAATCATTAGACGAAACTGTCGCGTCTAACACGATACGGTTTGATTCGCCTGAGTTGATTCAAGTGCGCACTGCACATATACATACATATATATAAGACTATCGTCCGCGTACAATCCGGAAGTGAACAATTATCTTTAAAGGTCATCGCATCGTATCAAACAGCTATATAAATTCAGTCGACGACGACACATGCGCTGTTTACTTAATAAAATAAATTTGTAGGACAGAAGATGGATGATTCTTTGTGGCATAACTGCACTGCGCCAATAGTTTTAAGAGTAATTTGCGCATGCGATCTACCTTCATAAATCATAGGTTGAAGAACAGAGCTTCAGCATAGTTTGAGAAAAATGCAAAAAGAAGTTGTTCTCCAAATTTCTTGTGGAGTTTCTTTAGTTTCGTCGTTTGTAGGTCAAATACCTCGTTTTTGTTGTCTTCTTGTCTCCTATGATGGTCAGGCAGGTAGGCAGGCAGGCAGGTAGGCACAAAGCGCCTCAACAACTGGTTTGGAGGTGGTTGATTCACTGTTAGGAATTTCTCAAATATAAATTTTGACACGCTTTAGAGGAATAAAACATTAATGAATGGCCGTTAAGTTTTTTTTTTTTTTTTTACATATATTTATAAATTAATTCAGTGTAGTCTCTCAGTCATTAGCGAGTCATCAATTGTAATTTAGAAAATTTCGATTTCAAACAAAGGTAAGCTCAGGGTGTCTCAGGTGATATGTCATTCTACCAATTTTCAATTAAAGATTAACGACCTCCCCCCATATGTGAAAGTTGCTCATATTGTATTGTCAAAATTGCATAAAGCCATACGGCATTCATTTCAGACACGCATATGTACAAGCAAATTTAATATATAGTGATTACAGAGGAGGTGAAACAAACCTTTTTTTTTTGTATTTTACTTTTAAGACTGCGCCGTGTAATCCACAATTGGCGCAGGCAGACTTATGTTGGTCCTTTTCCGGTTTTAATTCGCGCACAAAATTCACATACACATTCTCTTCTCAAATCACTCACAAATGCTTATAACTCCAATCTTACTACATATATTAACTACTACACGATAAATATTCGGCAAATATTTATCACGCATGCACTTTTTTTTTATATCACTATAAACCGCACCTTAATTGAATTAATTGCGAAAACTTTTCTTTTTACACTAATTGCGCGAGTGATGAAAAACTCAACGGTCGCGTCAGTCGTAGTCGTATGAGAATTAATTAATTATTGTCTTACAAATAGTGCTAGAGCCAATAACACTTTTTCCTCCTCCGTCACTTAAAATTTCTTCCAACCGAGATGCGTTCGTTGGTTTGGCTTGACCGCATTGATTCGCGGTCATCAGGCGACTACTTACTATACACACGATTTTTAGCGTTGCAATAAAGATTCCCCAATCCCAAGATAGTGTACTTAAGAAGTAGAGTCAGTCTATATACATATATGCAACTATTGCTGCTATGTATATATATGGATGGATAGAGCTGCGTACCTATACGTGATACATCGTCATCAATCCCCCGTATGATGGTTATGTTGGGAAGAGTACACCTGGCTGGCCTAAGCAGAGCAGGGCAGGTAAACAGATATATGAGCTTACACAAAAATATAAGAAATCAATAACGAACAGCACTTGAAGCCTGCTGAAGTCTCCCAGCAGAGCGGCAGGTATTTGCAATCGCGCACGCGCACTTTTATAATCCCCATAAACTTTCTTGGGAACGATTCTTCGTTGATTCGCCTCGCTTTTCACCTGAGCTCATATAAGAAGAAAGTTATTGACTGACTGACTGACTACACTCACGATATCTTTACGTACGCGCGGTGCAGAACTATTTTAGTCGTTCAATAAACGACGCGTCGTCGATTGAAGAGAAAAGCTCATACCTGAGGACGGGATGACCACTAACAAAACAAATTCCGAAATCGCGTTTTGAAATGACTTCAACAACTCAGCTGTGATCTGCATCAGCGACTGACCAAATGAACTGACTGAGCGCGATCGTGTTTTGCAAGTGCGGTAGTTTCTCTGCGCTTATAAGCTCTTGTTGGAAGATCACCACAGTGTCGTCGTGGATAGATAAGATCAGTGGTGCGGTTTGAACAGATTTGCATACGTCTGCTGGTTTTACTCTCGTTACTGTGAACTATACTTTGGGATTTGGTTGGGATAGAGAATTTTGGATTAAATGTTCGCTCGCAATCATTATGCGTACCTCGTCTTTATATCGTGACGATGACAATCTAATCGCCAGCTGCCTGCTATAGATCTGGCACTGAGTGCTGTTTTAGTTTATGATGTTCGACCATTTCTTATCGAAGCTATATAGATCGTAACCTTGTTTATTTGTTACAAAAATACCAGTGAATATTTTTATTTATCAATTCAATTGAGACCTTTGATATTCGTTTTTAATATGCCCTTTCAGAACCTTGTGACTATACTATTAAAAAGATAAGTCCAAAAACGTTTTATACTTGCTAATTGAGTAACATTGTAACAACAATCAAATTTATTTTCTTTTAGAGAGGCTATAGAATTTGCTAATGCAAGATCTTATCGGACAATTTTTGTGGTGCTAAGAGTTTCTGATTACAAATTTAATGTCAACATCTCACTTAGACGGCGATGGGTTGGAAAAATCTTTATGATGACTATCTCAATTGTTTTGTCAGATTCCTGTGTGGTGAACTACTGCTGCTGTTGTAAATCTTCGGAAATAGCGTTGATGTTGTGAAGGTTTTTGTTTTAATCTCTTGGGTTATCATTAATTTGATTATACTCTATAGACGGTGATAAGAGAAATAATTTTTTTCACGTCCTGTGTGATGCTGTTTTTTTTTTTTTGTCAACTTATTTATTCTCACATTTATAATAGACTGTGCTTACTATAATTCAACATCAAGTGAAAAATATACAGCCCACGCTAAAATGATTAGGCACAATTAGAATTATTTTTTTGGAGAGTCGAAATTTTTACTATAATTATTATTTTTACATTTTTACATAATTTCGAAAAAAAAAAATGGGAAAAATTCTTTCTCGCCTATATTCTTATATGGCATGCTATAGTTAATCTTAAACTAGGCAGACTGGAATCAAATGTGCTGTGTGTCACATAAATGAAGTCCATCATAGACCCATATATGCAACATTTCACTTCATTATCAAATGGAGCAAATTCTACTCCATTTAGTGAAATTGTAGTAAAAGTGCCATCTATTGTCATTGAAATGAACTGAATTCAATGGAAAATGGAAAATTTTTCCAATAAACTGGAGGAGCTTCGGATACAGGATTTGAAAGTGGAGTTAGAGAACCGGTCGTTACAAACGACAGGTCCAAAGAATATTCTCGTCGAGCGACTGACACAAGTTTTGATAGAAGAAGGACAGAATCCTGAGACATTTGTTTTCGAAAATAACTTGGAAGAAACTGAAGCGGAAGAAAAGCCTGTGATGAACATGGAACAAGTTTTGGGCACTTTAATGAGTAAATTGGAGCTTTCATTAGATCTGCAGATGAAAAATACTTTTGAGGAAACATGCAATTCTCTTGAGAAACAAAAGAGATTTCTGGAAACCCATTTGGACGAACAAAAGAATGCTCTCGAGGAACAAAAGTATTCTCTCGAGGAACAAAAGAAATCTATGGAAACCCGTTTTGATGAACAAAACAATTCCAATGAGGAACAAAAGAAATCTATGGAAACCCGTTTTGATGAACAAAACAATTCCAATGAGGAACAAAAGAAATCTATGGAAACCCGTTTGGACGAACAAAAGATTTCTCTGGAGAATTGTCTAGAAACTCGTTTGGAGGAACAGAAGACTTTCCTGAAAAACTCATTAGACGAACAAAATTTGAAAATTGAAGGAATCGAACAGGAAGTGGCGGAAGCTCAACAAAAAGTCACCGAGCAGCTTGACAGTGTTAAATCAGATCTGGAAAGAATAAAGCACCTGAAATATCCGGCGCAGGTAGAATGAAAAACCCAATATTTGATGGACAAAATTCGTGGCATATCTTCAGAGGTAAATGGATGGAATGATGAAGACAAAGCTATAGCTCTGGTGTTAGCACTTCGAGGTCAGAGCTCTTACAAACTCTACCGATTGAAAAGCAACGTGATTACACTTCATTAGTACAGGCGATAGAATTACGTTACGGAGATGAACACATGCCACCAAGTATATCGCCTACAGTTGCGCAACAGGATTCAAAAACATGGCGAATCACTACAACAACTCCAGCGTGAATGCGGATTTTCTCAATGAAGTAGCGATGGAAGCATTTGTGAACGCTGTTGCAGATCAAAATTTACAACAAGCGTTAAGGCTAGCAGGAAAGAAATCAACAGCAGAAGTACTAGCCTATGCATTAGTATATGAATCTGCCAGACAAGCTACTCGGAGTGCAGTACGAGTGAAAGACATTTCGGTGAACGAATGTAGTTGTAATAGAATGCAGTCATCCCAGAGCTCACCTTTGCGTGGTATCCTTCGATGCTGGAATTGTAATAGACCAGGACACCTATAAAGAGACTGCAGGAAACGCCGTCGAAAGGAATCAACAGAAAAGAAAGGGAGAGAAGAATGTCCAAGTTGACGAGCTAGAGAGCAAACTATTCATAGGGAGACTAGAATCCAACCTTATGGCTTTGAGAGCCAACACAGGAAAGGACGTATCCAAGGAAATGCAGAAGCCTTGGTACAACGTCAATGGGAACCTGAATGTAAGCATTACAGCTGGGAGAAAGGAAATGAGAAAACAGCTACAATACAGTTGGAAACTGTGGAACCATCAACAGATTGGGACATCGAGAGTTTGCGAACAGCGCAACGAAAAGATTCGGACATATCGCCTATTCTTGCTTGGAAAGCAGACATAGAAAAACCAGAATTGAAGGATATTTCGAGGATGAGTGAAAAGCTGAAAAGCTACTGGGCTCAAAGGAATTCTCTTCATGTTGAATGCGGTATATTAAAACGCAAGTGGGAAGCACCTAACGGTAAATCGTTCCGAATGCAAATAGTCGTGTCGGCATCAAAGGTCAACGATGTTCTAGGTAAAATGCATCGTGGAGCATCTGGAGAACATTTGGGAATGAATAAAACAATTTCTAAAATACGAGAAAAGTTTTATTATTATTATATGCGGGAGGATGTAGAGAAGTGGTGTCGCAGATGCACTGTGTGTGCTTCTAACAACGGGCCGCCACGTAGCAGCAGAAAGGAAATGTATAAGTGTAATGTCAGAGCCCCATTGAAACGGAGAGCTGATGTACACGAGGCCACGAGAACGAAATTAGCAACAAATACTGATCGGATGAAGACCCGCTATGACTTACGTGCTAATTCCGCAGGATTTAACGAAGGTGATCTTGTTTGGCCATACAACCCGAACCGACGTAAGGGATGTTCTCCAAAATCACAACAGCAGTAGGAGGGACCGTATTCAGTAGTAACTAGAATAAATGACGTAATATACAGCATTCAACGTGGTACAGGAGGCAAACGAAAAATCGTCCAACTGGATCGCTTGTGTCAATACTACAAGCATCAAGACCGTGGACCACCTGTTGTTCGGGACGAACAAATTTAAGAAGGGGGCAGTGTTACGTGCAATAGAAAGAGACAACTGGCGACATCTACTGGCAATGGAGAGTAAACGACTTCAGGTTCGGAGAATTGATTATGGAATCTACAGGAAGGTTGAGGAATAGAATGAATAAAGGGTTTTCCAATAAGAGGTGTTATTTTAATTAGCCCGCTATTTCGGTAGATGTCACTTTCGGAGCTGTCATTTTTTGACATTTGACAAGTAGAAACTACGCGCCATTAATAAAAATGGAACGATACACGATTCAACAACGCATTGAAATTATTAAAATTCACTATAAAAATGGTGAAAATGTGGCAGAGACGGTTCGTAAAACTCGAACATTTTTGTGTGACTGTTTGGTGCGGTTTATGGTCCCGCGGGGTCATTGGACCTTACGTTTTCGAAAATGAGGCTGGAGCAACAGTTACGGTGAATGGATTGCGCTATCGACAGATGATTAATGATTTTGTATGGCCGGAATTGGATGGTATTGATCTGGACAACGTTTACTTTCAACAAGACGGCGCTACGTGCCATACAAGCAACGAAACCATTGATCTGTTACGGGAAAAGTTTCCGGACCGTGTTATCTGTCGAACAGGTGATCACAATTGGCCACCGAGTTCTTGTGACTTAACACCTTGCGACTTCTTCCTTTGGGGCCACGTGAAAGAGAAGGTCTACGCCAACAGCCCAGCGTCGATTCAAGACCTCAAAGATGGAATTCGTGAGGCTATCGAGGACATTGGGCAGCCACTTTGCGATTTGTTTATGGAAAATTTCATGAAAAGGATGTGGTCCTGTAGGCGTGGTCGTGGTGGTCATTTGGCTGATGTTATATTCCATTATTAACGGCATACCTTCCTCTTTATAATGAAATAAAGATCCGATCATTTATCTCAAAAAATGGCATTTTTCTTTGAATATCAAAATAACACCTCTTATTGGATTATACATTTTCTAATAACAGTTTTAACTAACACACTAGTCAATTTCTAATATAAAGGTTCCTATGTAAATCTAAAGTGGAAGAAACAGAACTTACAGCATGCGCAAACTTTTACCAGAGGAACAGGGACAAAATGATAATCAAAACTATTTCTGCAAGAAAAAAAAGAAGCTAAAAACAATTTGTTCCACTTCCCATGCCATTCGGCTTGGTAGAACTATCAAACTGTCACAAACATTATTACAGCCATTTTGCCTGTTACACTGTCCATGGAAAGAACACCATTTTGCAATCAAACAGCTGTTTGGTAATGGATAAATACATATGCAGACTGGTGCTGAGATGTGTACTTACATAAAACTAATACTTCTCCCAACCATTGTGCAACTAGCTACTGTTCGTTCATTTACATCCGTATCATGCTTAATAGTTCCCTCTTATAACCTAGTACGCTGTTCAAGTGGAAATTTCGTTTGCCTTCTGGGAATATAATTCTACACGGAAAAAAGTTGTGGAGAAAATGTTAAATCACAAATTAAATATATGTGCCAAAGCGCCAAACATCAAAGGGTATATCTGTCAACTTTTCCGTGCGAAATAAATGTCTGGATATATAAATCGCTGCGGAAAAATGTCTCTATTTCATATTAGCGCCATCTGCATTCCATGATCTAAACATTGATTTTTCTTTCGAACAGCATACTAATTTACGAAATCTCAAACCGAAATTTTCATGGCACTATTCGTCCACATTTTTTTTACATAGCTTTTGTATAGGAAACGAAATTTTCGCTTGAACAGCGTACCACGCTTATGGGAGAAATTTTGAGGTTTTTTTGTTGTAATTAAAATTCTAAAATTCACTTTTCAGTAGTTTGTTCTAAGCTGGGCTACTGTATAAAGATACTGTGGTATTACTATCTATCATATTAAAAAAGATGTTTAATCTTGTGTTATTTAATTTGAATAAATTTTATATTTATGTCCAGATTAGTTAGATAAATTACCTATAAAAGTAATGTTTTTTATAAATTCGGTAATGAATCGAAAACGTTTTACATCCAAGTAGAAGATGCATTTTTGATATCTACAAAAAAAAAAAAAACAATAAAAATAAATTTTACTTTATTATTACCAATTGGCAACACTAACAGTAAGAACTGCACGTCCAATAACGAGAATCCAATTCGATCGTCAATTACCCCATTCGCAGTAATGTAATCATAAATGCACCGCAACAAAGCAATATAAACGAAGATAATGCAGAATTTCGAAATAATTGAATTTTTACTGCTTCAATATTCATTATCGAAAGTACAATAACCGTTATCTAATTAATAAAGTTTCAGTGGAGTAGTGGGGGATGATAAGGATATTATTAAATACCACAAACTCTCAGCAGAGCACAGACTGAACTGACAGCAGTCATTGATTTATTCGATCAGTCTCGTGGTAACTCTAGTGGACAGCAGGAGGTGCACTTTTAAATGTAGCCTACATATAGGCATTCGGGAATAAAAAGTTACAGAGATTCTGTAATGTGAAAAAAAACAAAAACGCTTGAAAGTCGTTTATTTTATTTTAAAACTTAAAAGTAAAAAAAATGTAAATACATAAATAAATAAATAATTTCTCTAAAAGTTTCCAACCATGAAAGTAATTTTCGACTACCATTTGACAACTTTAAGTCCAGGGCAGCGTGCGATTTTTGCTTTGATTATTGTTTTGCTTCTTATATTTGCTGTCCTTGGTAATGTCGGCACTTTTTTCGTCAATGTGAAAAGGTAATTTATTATTTTTCAAATCTGTTAAAGGCTGATAGATATACGACAAAATTGTTTTTTTATATACCTAATTAGAAAAATTCGGCCACTTTTCCGAGCTTGTCTGATATCCTTAGCTTGTAGCGATCTAGTTACAGCTATTCTTACGTCCGTTACTTATCTCACCCAATTTTCAACAGAATTTATTCAAATCTGGGTAAGTTGTGTAATAATTTTTGGATGATTTAGGCTATTTCATTTTTGTTTTTTTTTATTTCTTATTAATATCTCAAAATTTAGCATCTGGGGGAAATAATGTGTGGACTTGTACCATTCTTAACAACGGCTGGTATACTTGTGAATAGCATGACCTTAGTTGGTATAGCTGTAGATCGATATATGGCTGTTATGCGAATGGTAACTGGAACTTGGGAACCAAGTGGCGTTTTAAGCGGTACATGTATAATTCTAATATGGGGACTATCAGCAGGTATTGCTAGTCCCATGATGTCATCGTACACCGCAAAGGATATCTACATAATTTTAACAAGTCGCAATAATTCAACGATTATTATAGAAGGACTGATGCCGGTGAAGATGTGCGGCTCGGATAAGGTAAAAATTGCGTCTTTTATTTTCAATTATTTGGTTTAATTATGAAATCATTAAACCCCCCCTGTCTCTCTCTGTTTGCAATGATAACACACAATTTCGTGTTTAATTAATACTATAATAACGAAACTCGTTATCATTCTTATCAGTACTCTTTTTGTATGCAGTGCTCTTGGATTTGTTGTGTAGACCCTTCAGTAAATTAATCAATCCTTCATCCACTACCATACTTAGTACAAGTGATTTCTGATGCTTTTTAATTACAGAATGACAACGGTTACTATTACGTGATTGTTTTCACAATTGTGTTTTTACCAATGCTTGCCACTTTCCTTTGGTTGAATGGGGTAATTGCCCGAGAGATCTGGATAAGACGTCGAGCTATAAGAAATTTTTCATGTAATCCAACCAAAATGGAACAAACAAGAATTAAAAAGTTGTCAAACTCAGCAGGCGTTCAAGGATTGGTGTACTATACAAAAGGAAATCAGAGCTTTACTCCTTCTACGAAACCTTCGAAACTTTTACAAGAAAAGCCCAAGACGACTACCCGTGAAATACGACAGTTGCGTATGTTTTATGTCATCTTCCTGTTGATGCTAGTCTTCATCTTATGTCGTTTGCCAACGTGGATTTATCTTATTATGAAATTGTATGGAAATTACATTGAAGCTGTTCATTGGATTCTACATTTCAGTTTTGGAGCTTTATCTTTGACCAGTTGCGTTCTTAATCCTCTACTGTATACTTTTCTAACGGGAACTATACAATATATGGTCGCTTTAGTTGGAAGAATTCGAGTATGCTGTAATTGGAGAAGACGGTTTTATGGTAACAACGACAGCTCTATGACAGATAGCATTCCAGTAAGTGATAAAGGAGAGATTTATACAATTTTTAGTGATAAATAGTCAGAGAAAGAAGTGGTGAATAAAAAAAATTATTATTTGCTATGAATTGTAAGAAAGCTACTTCTATTTTTCGAGTATTTTAAAACAATAAAATTAACAGCAACAAATTAAATTTTTGTTTGTTTAATTTTCTTTAAGCTTCTCCAGCCATCCCTAATCGGAAATTTTAAATTAACTTTGCAGCAAATTCTATTTTATTTGGAGAGTTTTTTTTACTTCCGCACTCCCTTTGGTATAGTATTGGATTCTCCACTCTGTTTAGGGTGTGTATATTTTTTTTTGTCATTTTCCTTATCTATGTACAGAGTGTCCCGCAAGTGGTGTGAAATCCGAAGTCTATCGATAGGTCATACTTAGGGCATGGCCACAACAGCGCACCGCGCCAAGCAACGCACATCGCATCGCCCTGAGCTTGGTGTGCGATGATAAAATCTATCCCTTATCTCAAATAGAAATGGCCACAGTGGCGCACCGCACCTTGCATCGCCTCATGCACCAACCATTGCACTGAGCTTAGCACTGCACACAGGAAATGAGTTATTTCTTTTGCAAAATTCTTTGGTAAAATTTATCCCGACTGGGATGAGTTTAATAGATTTAACGATGTTTTAGTAAATTTTCTTCTGTGGAGTACCTTGGTAACATTTATCGCGAGTAAATTCAGTAGATTTATATATGACAGTAAAATATGGATTCTCTTGATCCTGCTTTCTTGGATGCGGAAAGAGAAAAACTGCAATACCTTACGCGAAAGGAAAATACTCTCAAGATGCAGATGGAGAAATATATAGACGACAACATCACATTTTTTAATAGCTTGCTAACATGTTCAATCATTATCTCCTTGGCAAAAGATACGACTTCGAACTAAAGTTATGCAACTTCTCGTGGAAGAATTTCATGATCACGTTACGGAGCCTAGTAAGGGTAACCACCCCGGATCTTGTCATTCAGGCAAATACCAAAAGGACCGTGTGCAGATTGTGCTCATGGGGATGTTGGGAGGACTGCTGCACTGGATCTTCTTGTTGCTCTCTGACGTATGGGCTGGACTTGGAAAACCCTCTAGCCAGTAAGCCACGTGATGCGATGATACCTGAGCTTCATTTTTCGCGTCGTTTATATGTGAACTTTCCTGTAAGGGAATCGTGGACTGAGGGAAGTGCCTTTTTTTTCAATGAATTTTTGTCTAATGAAGACGACAAATTTCCAGCTTATAGAGCCTTCCCCCATCCGCTCTACAAATTTTTACCCACGATTCCCTCACTATTAGGGAGCTGGGGCAGATGTCTACTTTCCTGAGCCTGACATTGGGATGGAGTACTCACTTGGAAGACAGGTTGAAGCCTTCGCCATCTCAATGCCAGCGAAAATAACCCTTGATAAAGAGATCAACGGAAAGGATATTGCTGAATGGCCCTCCGATAATATCTAAGTTACTGGGGATTGCAGGTCGTCTGTAGAAAAGTTGTATATGCACAATAAGGTATCCCTTCTGTGAGTTCCTGGTCACTTGGAAATAATGGGGAATGAAAGGGCTGACGTTTTAGCGAGGGCTGACTAAGATTCTCCGTTTCCCGGTCAGAAGCACGGCGTAGGCGTTGCCACCTCGAGTATCGGGTATCTCATCTAAGCTGATTTATAGGAAGCATCAGCAGAGATGGGAGAACCTGAGTACTTGTAGGTGCACAAAACTGTTTCTTGATGGGACCAACAGGAATATCTCCGATTTTCTTATCGGGTTCGGAGAGAAACAATACAGAACTGTGGTTGGCGTCATGATCAGCCATAGCTCACTTTACGCTCATCTAACAAGGAGAGGAGTTGTCGACATCCCTGATCATCATCATCACCAATACCTGATGTGCTTCATTAAGAGGACAGGAAGGTTTTGTTGAATGGGCCGCCATGTTCTCCGTGATTGGGATGGGTTCTCCTGTCCCCCTACCTTAAAAAAACAAAAAGGGTAATCACCCATTTATTTATCGGAATGAATTTTCAGAGATTTTTCCATGCAGAATGTGGAACAGTCTGAATATGCATTTGAACATCCAATAACTGTAATTCAATTAATTTAAAAAATTCTTAGCGTAACGTGATCATTAGTCTATTATTCCTATTGGTTGATTGTGGAAATTCTTCCCATTTTTCATAATTTGTCCGTGAATCTTGTCTAAAATGTGTCTAAAATAATTGGTCTTGTGCTTTGCTATGGGCGTTGCTAGGTGCGGTGCGGCGTTGTGGCCATGCACTTAGATGAGTGAAAAATTGTATGGATGGTGGGGGGCAAATCCTAACGGTTTCTGAGATAACGGGCATATTTTCATAGATCACCCTATAACCTCTTCACGTTACACCTACTGGAAATGATTTTAACTTTGGTAGGTGGATAATTGTTGGACCTATCCAGACGTATAATAGTTTTTTTCATTCTCCCCTCTCTTTTGAAATTATGGCTCAACAAAGTTAAAATTTCGGAATTTGTTTTTTACTTAACTAGTTACTATTTTTATCAAAAAACACGTCATCAACACTATTCCTTCGTATTGGATTTAAGAATCCCAAAAACTTAGCTTTAAAATGACCTATCACACGTTGTACCCAAAAAGTGTTGTTTTTTACACTTTTCCTTGAACATATCCAATGAAAATGTCTTAAAAAGCTCGTCTCCAAAAGATAATTGCCTACTTATTGGCACTTATTGAACTTTTTCGCTTTTTCCAATAAAAATGGCTTAAAAAGCTCGTCTCCAAAAGATAATTGCCTACTTTCTGGCACTTATTGAACTTTTTCGCTGGAATTGCTTAAGAAAAAGTGCAAAAACTGCAGAAAGGGTAACCATTTGGGTACAGAGTGTAATTCCTACATCCATCCTACCTTGATCTTGACCATCTCCACAGTTCGTTGTTTGAAACTTAGTCGATCAATGCTTATCTCCTTTAGATATTGTGGAATCTAGGTTTCGACCTTGTTACTCAAACTCTTGCGTTATATTTCAAACATTACAAAGTTTGGCACGCGGGCAAGTTCTGATACTTTTGGCTCTATGCAAATATTTTTCTGATATCAAAAACAATTTTTAGCTTATGTAGACAAAATAAATATGAAGCGGAGCTCTTACATATTTGACAAATTTATTATTGGTTTAATGGATGTTGTCTGCAAGTGGACAATTTTTAGTTGGTTACTGAAAAGTGTTTGCATAGGATCAGAAAAAGTTGTGTTATGGCGTATGTCCAACTTTGTAAATTTTTTGGAAAATAATTTTAATAGTATCACAGTAGCAGCTATTTCAAAATATGATACATGAATTTGACAATTTAGTTAGTATATGTCTGTCATCCTGCATTTTGGTGCAAGATTTCAGTGATTTTTTTGAACCGATTGGATGTTTTCACTCTGTGTGCACAGTCAAAAAATTTTGTTAAAAATGCAAGATTAAAGAATTTAAGTCAAGCGAACTGTACTACACTAGAGTCTCATGGCAGATATTTAGTAGAATTAGCAGTAAATCAACTTCTTTCCTTCCCCTTACACATTAAATAAATAAAAGTGCATTTTTTTATAAAAGAATTTTGTGTGCAATTTTTTTTTGTGATATACCAAAAGTACAAAAATAAGCGCAAAAAATTTACTTAGAAGTCATCATAGCAACAAACTCTTCATAGTTAATTAGACCATCACCATCTGTATCCGCTTCTCGGATCATTTCATCTACCTCTTCATCGGTCAATTTTTCACCTAAATTTGTCATAACATAGCGTAATTCGTCAGCCGAAATGAATCCATTGCCGTCCCGATCGAAAACCCTAAATGCTTCTTTAATCTCTTCTTCGGAATCAGTGTCCTTCATTTTTCTAGCCATCATAGCTAAAAATTCAGGAAAATCAATTAGACCGTTACCATCTGCATCAACTTCATTGATCATATCTTGAAGTTCAGCTTCTGTTGGATTTGTTCCCAACGATCTCATTACTGTTCCTAATTCCTTTGTTGTTATCGTACCATCACCATCCTTATCAAACAATGAGAAAGCCTCTTTCAGCTCGGCTATTTGCTCTTCTGTCAGTTGATCCGTCATTTTTTTTTCAGCTTCCACCACAGACTTTTTTTTTTTTTTGCTATTATTATCGAGGGTGTTTTAGTTGGCGAATTTCGTTTCGTCGTTTCTTTTAAATAATTGTAAATTTTAAGAAATAAATTAAAGTTCTACCACTTCTCACAAAACAGCAAAAAAAAAAGTGTGCTAATGATAGGCCTTTAATTTAAAATTTAAATTTCTTCACCTCGAACATGAACGGTTTTAATACTTTTTCTAGGCCGATCTGACACCGAAAGATTGACAAAATAAATTTTAACGCGCGCCTTCGTTGTATTCAAAAATAAACAAAGTGGCGAACACCTTTGCAAAGTATTATTTTTCGACTTCCAGGAAGAGCTGCCATATGTTTCTTGTCTAGTCCAGAATTTATTGCAGTTATGATGATGATGATGGTGAGGGTGACCTATCCAGAAGAGCTGATGATGATGGATAAACTTTTCATCGAATGTATATTTACCACGGACTAGGGATATTTTGTGATAATTCTGGAAGATAAAACAACGCAGAAGTTTTCGATTTAATTATTTTTATTGTCTTTCTTATTTTTTACTTAACGTTACCGCTATATATAATAAAGTTAAATAGTTAAACACACGCACATTAATATTTCAAGCGCACATAAATACAGTAAAAAAATTTAAAAAAAAGTTTTGAAGAAAAAAGGCCTTCGGAACTTTGGCTGGAAGTCTTAGGAGACACAATAAGAGTAGTGGCGAGTCTTTATAATGTAAATACAGAGTGTTGGCAGGATGACGTGTCTGGCCCCGTGCAGTTTAGTTGCTATCGTTATCATAGTATGAGCTGTTATTGCTCCAGACCATTTCGTCAAGATCATTATGGCAATGTTTATTCACGTTCACCTTAAGTGATTGATACGGCAGGGATTTACCACCCACTAAGCTTACGGTCACATAGACTATGTAGGAGTCCCCCGGGTTCAAATTAAGAAGCTCCGAATGTTCAATGAGTTTTCTGAAAATATATGTGGATGAATTTAAGAAAAACGGCTATAAAACTTAATCTGCGACGAAATTTACTCTTTATTTGGCTCAAAGCAATTCGTTTGGAAAAATTGCGGATGTCGTGTTACACGCTTTCCAAAATCCATGCAGTAGTTCGTCTGATCGGCTAAGCTTCTATTGCTGCTTGGCATGGTGAATACTACTATGCAATACCTGGAATGAAATTTTAGGGGGAGTTTTCTTTTGTCTTATGAAGATGGTAAATTGTTTCACATTCGCACAGTTTCCATTAATCTTGGAATTTCACTGTAAGATTTTTACATAATTTTTGAAATTTACATACTAAAATTGATGATTAAAAACAGCTGTTAATTTCCCAGGAGATAAAAATCATATTTTCCAGTGTTATCGTTATCGATGGGAGTGTATAAAATATTTATGACTCTATATACGAAACTGCAATAGTTAGTAGTTAGGTGGTAGTGGCCGCCAAGAATATAAGTAAATAGCCAAAATGAGTATAGGGTCGTGGGCCAGGGGAAGATAAAATAGTTCTACTCGCACACTGTTCCCAATTAGTGTATTTTGTTTTTGTTAATATTCTTTAGGGTATCTATCTATAGGAACATAATCTGGCAACATTGACATGTTGGTGAAGAAATATCCATTTTTATTCCTTTTTTTTTATATAACAATTAAAAATAGTCTGATTAGATTGCGGGACACGGATAAATGAGATGGTCCGTAATTATACACTTTTGATAAATTATGTGATTGATTCCCATGAAATTTCATTATAACTCTCCAACAACTAAAGAGGGGGATTTTTGAAATTCGTGGATGAAAAAATCAGTTTCGCCGAATTTGGTACGCAAACAGATCTATAAGTTAGGTGCATCTTTTAACCAATTAATTTTTTGGAAAGAGGAATGCATCCAGAGGACGTTGGGGTTAAAGACTCTAATTGACTATGTATGGTATCCAATACCAACCTTAACAGATATAATTATAGATGGGTGCTCAATAGTTGGCCCCAATTGGACCATCGCATTATAATAACTTCCAAAAGGAAAGTGGAGATAATAAACATGGAAGCTTTAAGAACTAAGTTTAGAGATGCAGTTGATAATTGCGCTATATTAAACTTTGACAATCAAATCGAAGCAGGAATCAACGGACACTAAAGTGATTAGATCTCAAGAAAACAGCTGGATTACGGCAGAAATGTTAAACAAAATAAAACAATGTAATAAAATATATAAGAAAATAATAAAGGGGTCAGTTAATCTACATCGAAATTACAAGAGAATTACGAACGATATCACTGGCAATGTAAGAAGGCTCAAATCATAGAATGCAAACAGCAGGAAGTGACGCAAGTACCCAAGTAACATTGGAGGTTGAATTTCCTATCTTTGAGGGCCGATCGACCTATTTTGGTTAAAATTAGACTTAAGAATTTAACCTCAAAGACTACTCTCTTTTAAGGTTAATTAGGAAGGAAATTTTACTTAATAATTCCTTAAATTAGGTCCTCAAAGTAATCTTGACTTTGTAGTTAATTATTAGAGAAAAATTACGAAATTGTAGTAATTAAAGATGCTGATCCTTTTTAATTTATCTCGTAGGAATTCGGAGAAATAAGGAAATAAAAAAATAAGTAAAAAACGACTTTTCAATCAAAACTGAGGCCAAGCTGCATGAAAAAGTAGAAAATAAACTTTTCTTCACACACAGAGGTGGACTCAGATTTTTTGATTGGGACATTTCTCTTGAATATTCTTTCTCTTCATGAATCAAATCACTTATTATCTCCTGATTGATCATACTGAAATATATCGGTGATTGTCAGCGAATAAAATCTGAGTCCACCTCTGTGTGTGAAGAAAAGTTTATTTTCTACTTTTTCATGCGGCTTGGCCTCAGTTTTGTTTGAAAACTGTTTTTTTCACTTATTTTATTTTCTGCCCTTTTCACGTTAACTAAATTTTTATTACGTGCTGCATGAAGATATTTTAAAACAATTTTTAAGTCATGTTTGGTGCCGATCCGAAAACAGAAATTTTTCGGGTATCAAATCGTTGAAGTACTGCAACGGTTTTCTGAAATTCAAATTATGTTTTAAACCGCGCTTTTTTAGCTGTATTCCAACTTGATTCCATATAACATAAATTTTCTCGATTTTCCATGTTTTCCACTGACTTTTCTTATTACTATGAAATTTTTTTAAAAATTTACATGAATTTTCCTCGATTTTTCATGCAAGTTTTCATGATTGTTGAAGAGAAAATATTGATGCCAGTAGGACGGAAAAAAAATGATTCCGCATAGCTTATAAAACTTTTTTGTCGGAAAATTTTCCGGAAAAGTCGGAAAATTACGTAAATTTTCGGAAAATTTTCCAGAAAAATTGGAAAATTCTGTATTTTTCCTGAAACAGATTTATCACTAGTTACATCGACGAAAATTTGTCCGATGATTTTCCCGCTTTTCCGGGTTTTCCACGGACTTTTCCACAAAAGCAACTTTATGCAACTCATTTCGCTCTACAACTTTGTCTTAGGTTGCAAAACGCTCAAACGCTTCCTTGGTCTGAAAAACTCCGGAAAAGCGTTTTACATGAATTTTCCTCGATTTTTTCTGCAAGTTTTCACCATTCTCGGAGAGAAAGTAATGATGCCAGTTGATAGGGAACTTGATCCTGCATAATTTAGAAAACTTTTTTACCAGAAAATTTTCCAGAAAAGTCGGAAAATTCCGGAAATTTTTTTCGGAAAAATCGGAAAACTCCTCATTTTTCCTGAAACGGAATCCTAATCAAATTTGTGCCAAATTTTCAAATGATTTTTCCCGATATTCCGGGTTTTCCATTGATATTTCCGGTTCAAATTGATAGATTCAATTATCACGCGACATGAACCTGTGTGCCAAATTTCAACTAGCTGTGATGACGAAAAGTGGGTCTACGAAAGTGTCGAAAATAGTAAAAAAGAAATATATAAATAAATAGACAGACAAATTCGTGTACGAGTTAAAGGGAATGGCCTCAATAAGGAAAATTTCCTAAAACTGAGGTAAATTTCCTTACTTTTTACCTAAATTTTACTTAACTTTGAGGTTAACTTTAAGGAAATGTATGAACGTTGTAGTTAGATCTATTCCCAAGTTCAAGGCAAGATAACGTAAATATTCCCTAAATAATTCCCTATTCGATTGTGTTCGCCCTCAAAGTCCGAATTCCCAAAAAAATGTTAACCTCAAGGTAAATTGGACTAAATGGCCACGTTTGGCGAAATCCCTAATAGTTGAAATTCATTTAACTTTTGTTTGGCTGCATTATCACTGGAATTATTGAACTGCTCCTCCCATATTGAATCATTTCATCAAGATTACAAATGTGGCTCCTATTTACGAAACATTTATATAGGAATCAGTCAGGCTCTGGAATACCATTTGCATTTTTTCTTAAAGATGCTACACTTGATTTGGGGGGCCAACAGGTACACTTAATTATTTATTTCATTAATAATAGGTCGAGATTAAGGAAAATTTACGTAAAGTCGAAGTGAAATTTACGTTAAATTTACCAAATCAAGGAAATGAGTCCTGTGCCCTAATTTCCCTAATATTCCCTAATTTCCCTAATATTTACGTTAATACGAGGTCCTCACATTCTCCACTTACGTAAATCGGATGTAAATATTAGGTAACCTTAACTTAACCAAAATTAGTCGCTGCCCTAATTTACGTCGAATAGACGTAAAATTGTCCTGAAAAAGAGGGGAAATATTACCTGGGGAGTCTATAAGGAATGGTGCTTCGGGGAGTGGATATAACAATATCAGTGAACTGAAAGATGGGGATAATGTCATCAGGTCGCTGGTAGGCGGGCGGGCGGAATGGTCAATTTTTCGTCCTATACATGTACAAAAAAGTTTGCAGGGGTAATCTCCGAAGACACCCATCTGATTTACTTGATTTCAAAGCGGTTTTTAGATAATCGCCTAGAAGGATTTTTTTAAGGGGTGGGGAAACGGTGGGGGAAATTAGTTTTACGCTTATAACTCAGCCATGTCACCTCTGACCATAACGGTGTGGGTACTAAGACCCCATATAAAAACATATTAGAATTTGTACTAGATTTTCCGAAAACGTACAAGAGTAACTGTTTATCCTCTGCAGGGGGCGCATTATGCTTTCTAAACTTCTTCTAAAACCGCCATAATTCTTTGTTTTCACTTCTCTTTCGATCTCCATATCCACTTGTTTTTAGTACGTTACTTTTTTTTCTAAATTAGGTACTAGATTTTTGCACGGTAAATCACATATAACTTGGTAGGGTTAAGTCCGATTGGAAAATCGATTCCACTGCTCATCTGAACTTCGTGCCAGCTAAAATTCGTTGAATATTTTTTTTACAGGGGGTACTTTAAGAGTGCGGGGTAGGTACCCCCGGAGAGGTTCTTCCAATTTAGCATATCACATATCAAATGAAAGGTCTCACTGAGTACTATCGAATGGGTTTATTTTTTTCCAGTTAAAAAAACTTCATCGAAACGTTTTCCGCCTAAGAACCCATTTTCATTCAGCTGGGTCCCCTTCCCACCAGTGCCTACATTTCGCATATATTTCATCAGTTCTTTCTTTTAACGGCATTAGTGCACTGCTGTGAACATTTTTTTCATGGGAAGTTTTTTCCCCGACGCATCAATTCTTCACAATCACAAATGGAAAAGAACTCAACTTTTTCTCTTAAAAGACGGCCATTTTTCTCCTTCAAAAGGACGCATTTTTTTTCTTTTCCGATTATCTCAAAAACTATTTATCGCACGCAAAAGCTAAGTACATACACACGTTGAGCCCAGTAAATTTTCCAGGAAAAACTTGAGGTCTTCCCTACATCAGGTCGAGGCATCGTTGATTTTATATTGGATCGAGGCATTGTTGTCTGCCTCGAATATGCATAAAATTTTTCACTCAAAAAATAATCAAAAGAAATTTTGGAAATCTTAGTATATTTAGCTGAATTATGGGGTAAAGTTATTTTTTTTTTATGAATTTTTAAATCACTGTATACCGTAAAATCACGAAGTACTATTATTAATAATATTTATTTTCGTTCAGTGCTGCTATATTTTTTTGTAAGAGATATATATCAGAAAAATCGGTTACTTCGTTCTCGAGATATGATTTTTTGAAAATGACGTTTCATTGTAAAGTCACGTAGTTTCTAACCTCTCTAGCGGGGAGGTGGGGCATGGTAAGGGGAAACAAAAAAATAAGTGTCAGCTATTTTTGTATTCTGTACAAACTGAAAAGTTTCATCCAAATCTGGCGTTATAAGCTCACATTCAACACATACAAAAGCTCGGCGACATACTGACGATTATATTCCGGAGTAGCTGGTAGCCCATAGTAAAATGGTTCGGAGTGCAAAGGGTAAGAAGAAAAAAAAAACAAAATAGAAAAGTTAGTCTGACGAGAGAGATGGAGAGAATGGTTCTGTATTAAAATTAAAATTAAAAAAATTAAAGAAGAGTTCGATTCGATTCAGATTTTAGTTCCCGAACCCAATGGTCTTCAGCGGAGTTTGATACCCTGAATCAGAAAAAGTTAATCAGATTTAGACAATTCGTTTTAATTTGATTATAAAAATAAATACAACCCCTCTCCCCCTCCCCTTTCCCTGAAATTTCATATACATATCACATTTAGCTCATTTGCAATAAAAAAATTCGAAACAACAACCGCACCATATTAAAATAACACCAATGCTGCCACACATACCTAAGTTTTATTTTGGTAAGACTCATTCTAAAATGTTAAGAAACATTTTCCTTCTTTTAATTACTGTTTTAAAAGTAACTCACCTGAATTTTCGAAACTCCGGCGTAGAATACCATGCGATAGTTGTTGAACCACAATTTCTAAATGATCGAATCTCGAAGAGCGTTGTATTAGCAGGTAGAGTAGGAAGTGTTGGAAAGAAATCCTTAATAGTTACGGCAATCTAAAGAAAAGGATTCAGTTGTTAGTAAATATGCCAAAGGAATAGAAAATTACCCCGACTTTATTCGCTTTAAGAACTTCATCTTCGTTACTAGGAGTCACTCGAATAATATGTCTATCGCCCGGCTTTATATTTTCCATTGTGATGTATGTCGGCTTGTAGATGTCCTTTTCAAGACGAATCTTTTGCCTTTGCTTAAGAATCTTCACATCAATTTGACTTCCACCACATGGCAGAATTAAATAACGAAGTTCTTCAACATTTTCAATGCTGGCAGGTACCTAGAAATGTTTTTTTTTGTTTTTTCTCACATTAGAAACGACTAAAGAATTACAGAGGTGTATGGAAAAACATTTTGTATACTCACCTTATAACTAAATATGGACACACTTGTCATTCCTGAGATTTTCTCAATTGAAAGTAAATTTTCCTTGAGTTGATTGGGATGTGTCCTATTAAACCAGACCGTTGTAGATTTCAAAAGGAACGTCAAATTACGTAGTTTTGTATGAACACCGAAAATATCAATGAAATATTTTGTATTGGTTGCAAGTCCTTTAAGTACTTGTTGAGGTTTTGGACCTGTGCACACTACATTTGTAGTCTCTGGATCTATGAAAGTATATCCGATCGAAAATAGGAAAATATATAAAATTCTGATGGCAACTTACCGATTTTCCTGACTTTTTCTCGTTGCTTCGCCCAAACGCTATCTATTGGGGAAGTGGTGTAACAACCATTTTTAATCAAACTGCTATTCAGAGACTCCGTTACGGCTTGACAGAAGACTTCTTTTGGTGACCTTGCATTTATTACCAAGCAGTAGTGCATTGCGTGGATGTCTAATTTGCTATATGTATATGGAAAAAATGTTTTATTGAAATTTTATTTGACTATACAAATGAAAGGGTCGCATAAGATTGCCCCGAATTGAGTTCGACAAAAAATCGTATAATTGTGGAATATTCTACCATCAACTAGTTATATGTTTGCTGCGGAGACTGATTTGCTCCTTTTAGTAATTACTTAATCACTTATGTACATGTATACATAATTTATCTACCGTTTGCTTCAGTAAAGACGACGACTTGAGGTATATCCTGGGGGAGCAAGGAGGCTGCCAAACTAACGGCTAGATTATAAAAATTTTTTTTTAATAAAGCTTAAAACACTTATTCAAAATTGGAATAAATACAAGATAGTATTGACCGAATACAACAATGATAAGAGAAAGTCCTATTGTAGATTCTGGCTCAAGTAACAATTTTTCCAATTTTTGGTGACTGAAGGGTATGGGTAGTTTTATAAGGGGTATATAACGGTTACTCGGTTATATAAGAATTTGAATGGTTATATAAGTGTTTTATAATATTACCAATTGGTGATGTAGTTATATTAGAGTTTTTTAAGGTTACTAACGGTTATCGTGGAAGTAAGTTATTAACGGTTTTATAAGTTGGTGATGAAAATGTTTCCATCACCGGTCTATATAACTTAGAGTAACCATTCCTATAAGGTATATAAGAAAGTTTTATAACTGTTTTGATCACCACGTTATATAACTTATTGGTAATAAGTGTTTATTGCGGTACCGTAGTTACCCTTATATAACTCGACAACATTCAGTAATTTAGGTGACCTTAATAAAAATTGGGAACTTTCGGTAATACATAGGTATACCCACTATAAAATATCGTAAAATTTTTGGTGACCTTTTGGTAACTACGGTTATAAAATCAAATTACTTTTAGCTTCGAATGGAGCCATTATAAAACTGTTTTTATTTATCTAACATAATATAACCAAAGGGTATATAAGAACACTAACGTCTGTTTTTTGTGACTATAAGATATATAACATTACCAAAGATTACATATTATGACTAAGGGAATATAAGGACCATTTTCGAGGAATGGTAGTTCCTTTAGTTTATATTTAATTTTTAGAAGTTTTATAATTGGCATTCAGTTTATATAAAACTACTTGAAGTTTTATAATGGTAATTTGATCATTTAAGTACAAGCTGCCATTTTTTCATTTGTCCATTGCAGATAAAAAAGAAAATGTCGGTTAAGCCAATTTTTTAAATTGCAGATATATGGCTTCCATTTTATTTTTATATGAAGAAAATACATCTTTTTAGGTATATAACATTTCTAAATTATGTCATGTTATTTTTATGAACTAATGTCACCTGAGTGAAAATTTTAAATTTTGTCATATTTAATTAAAATTATTAAAAATTGCCAATTTTTGGAGGGGTCTGTATTTTTTAGAAGTATCTATGATAATATTCACAGTAAAATTTTAATTGCAGCTGAATTTAACCACGTACATACATGCCGAAAATTTGTAATTCTAAAATGTAAAAATATTAAACCCTTACATTATAAAAATGCAATACAAAAAAATATCGAAATTCTATGTCGTAAATATTTGCATTATATTGTTTTATAAAGGTAACGAAGAGTAATTTCCATAACATTTCAATCACTAAAAGTAATCAGTCTGAGAAAATTCCAAGCGTGTTGGAAACGTTACCATCACCATTATAAAGAAAGTTTATAAAGGTAACCGAAACATTACTGCAACCACGGCTATGACCAAATTAATTAATCGAGAGCACCCTGGGTTATATAAGGGTTTTATAAGAAGTTATATTAAGGTAACCAGAATATTTTGGTTACTCATTTTATAAAACTTTTAGTTATATAACGTTACCTAAATCAAGTCACGGTAACGGTAACCTTTATATAATCCTCCATTTAAGCTCTATAAGGGGTTTATAGTGGTTACAAAGAGGTTTCGAGTACTAGTCTATATAACTCAGGTTATATAATTTGGTAATGGAAACCTCACCGTTACTACTATATAAAAAAAATTGTTTCTTGGGGGTAGATGCTTTCTGTGAGAGGGGCTAAGATTTTGGAGAGTTCAAGAAAAGGACCACTTCAATAGTATGGATGGCATGGCATGGAACTAATATCTGAAGAAGAATTTCAATTAGAGCTAATAATTATTGATTTTTTTTTCATAAATAATTACTAAGAACTACGAATACAGTTCCATAGGAATTAGGAATTTTTCATTATTCTGAACTTTTATAGGTTACATATATAATTGCTATAAATTTGGCAATACTATATAGCGATATTTACTTTGAAGATTTTTCAAAATATAATTAAATATACCTACCCAACAATGTAATTCCTAAAAGTAATTAAAATTGTTGGTTAACTTCTTTGCAAATTACTTTAAAAATGAAATAAGTAAAAAACGAGCTTTCAAACAAAACTGAGGCCAAGCCGCATGAAAAAGTAGAAAATAAACTTTTCTTCACACACAGAGGTGGACTTAGATTTTTTGATTGGAACATTTCTCATGAATATTCTTTCCCTTCATGAATCAAATCACTTATTACCTCTGATTGATCATACTGAAATATATCGGTGATTGTCAGCGAATAAACTCTGAGTCCACCTCTGTGCGTGAAGAAAAGTTTATTTTCTACTTTTTCATGCGGCTTGGCCTCAGTTTTGTTTGAAAACTCGTTTTTTAATTTATTTTATTATCTGTCTTTTTCACGTTAACTAAATTTTTATTACGTGCTGCATGGAGATATTTTAAAACAATTTTTAAGTCATTTTTGGTGCCGATCCGAAAACAAAAATTTTTCGGGTATCAAATCGTTGAAGTACTGCAACGGTTTTCTGAAATTCAAATTATGTTTTAAACCGCGCTTTTTTAGCTGTATTCCAACTTGATCCAATATAACATGAATTTTTCCCGATTTTCCATGTTTTCCACAGACTTTTACTATTACTATGAATTTTTTTTTAAAAATTTACATGAATTTTCCTCGATTTTTCATGCAAGTTTTCATGATTGTTGAAGAGAAAGTATTGATGCCAGTAGGACGGGAAAAAAAATGATACCGCATAGCTTATAAAACTTTTTTGTCGGAAAATTTTCCGGAAAAGTCGGAAAATTTTCCGGAAAAGTCGGAAAATTCCGTAAATTCCAGAAAAAGTGGAAAATTCTGCACTTTTCCTAAAACAGATTTATCACTAATCATATCGATGAAAATTTTTCCGATGATTTTCCTGCTTTTCCGGGTTTTCCATGGAGTTTCCCACAAAAGCAACTTTATGCAACTCATTTCGCTCTACAACTTTGTCTTAGGTTGCAAAACGCTCAAACGCTTCCTTGGTCTGAAAAACTCCGGAAAAGCGTTTTACATGAATTTTCCTCGATTTTTTTGTGCAAGTTTTCACCATTCTCGGAGAGAAAGTAATGATGCCAGTTGATAAGGAACTTGATCCTGCATAATTTAGAAAACTTTTTACCAGAAAATTTTCCGGAAAAGTTGGAAAATTCCGGAAATTTTTTTCGGAAAAATCGGAAAATTCTGCATTTTTCCTGAAACGGATTTATCACTAATCAAATTTGTACCAAATTTTCAAATGATTTTTCCCGATTTTCCGGGTTTTCCAGGGAACGTTACGGTTCAAATTTTGATAGATTCAATTGTCACGCGACATGAACCTGTGTGCCAAATTTCAGCTCGCTGTGATAGCGAAAAGTGGGTCTACGAGAGTGTCGGAAATAGTAAAAAAGAAATATATAACTAAATAGAAGACAAATTCGGGTACGAGTTAAAGGGAATGGCCTCAAAAAAGTCGAATAATTAGAAGAGATTACTTTAAACTAGTTTCAATTACTTAAAATATTTTACTTCTAGAACAAGTTTTAGTTACAGTTGTTAGGTTTCATTCTATTTAAATTCCATTTTCAAGGTCAACTTGAACGAAAATAAGCGTTCTACTTAATCTAATAAAGTCAAGGGAATGTTAAATTTTACCACTAAGTAGTCTATTTAATTATTTTACATAATTCTAAGAATAATTAACAAAGTAATGCTGAGGTAGTAAGCCGATTACTTTTAAATTTAATTACTTTGAGCAATTAGATGGCTACATTTGATAATTTTTGATAATCGTCAAAATCAATTCCTTTCCGAAAGGTAATTAGACATATTAAAATTGATACCTCCTTGGTGACAGCAGTGCTTTGGACTTTTGCAATTTAAGTTGAAAATATATTGTTGAAATTAGAAATCGCTATGGTATGTCTTTTGATAACTTATTACAGCAGCCCATGACTTCCAAAATGTAAACGTTTACATGTCATTTGGGCACCTGCTATTACATATGGACATGGATTTTATATATAAATAGATGTGCCCAAAAATGTGAACGGTTTTCTCAATAGTGCGGCCTCTCACTATGTACCGTTTTGAACAGATGAGCAAATTAGAGAAAATTCAAGATTTTATGCTTACATTCTGCAACGTCGTGAATATTTTACTTTCGGTTAGAGAATTTATTGTAATGTCAGATTAGGAAATTTTAGTGATGAGTTTATTAATTATTATTATATGTTATGTACAATATTATGTAATACATGACTATTGGAGTAAAATTACATAAATAAAATTTAGTTCCCTGCGTTATTTATTTAATAATAACTCATTTCTGCGCTTCCATTCTTATACCCTAACCTAGATGATTTCATTATTTTCTGATTTCGTTTGTAACTCATAGAAATAACATCATAGAGCAAAATGGATTGGACTCCCACGCATATTATTAAAACTTATTTTGATTTTTGCATGTCCGTCCGTCTGTCTGTCTGTCTGCTGTCCTCCCGATAATTCGAGAAGCGTCCACTTAGAGAGCTGAAATTTTGCGCACGGTCTTTAAAAAAAAAGGAAAAAAGGAAGGGTAACTCCTTCCTGGGGTTGCCATACAAAAATTTCGCATTTCACTATATATTTGGACACTGTCTGAGAACGCGTCAACGTAGAGAAGTGAAATTTTGTACACGGCGTTTTCATAGAAATTGTAAATGCAATTTCAAAAATGGATTAAATCGGGTAACTCTATCTTTGTCTTGCCATATAACAATTTTGGTTTTTACATATACTGTGATGAAAACGATTTAGTTTATATTGTACTAGAAAGTTCTTCAGAATATGAAATCCTATGAAATTGGTCGGAATCATTTTTCGGTCCAAAATATAGAAATATATGTGAAAAACCGCAATCAAACTTCTCTATACTTACGAAACTTTTTCTACGACTATGCATCCTACAAATTATATCGGATTTCTGTCATATTTACTTAATTAAAAAATACAGTAAAATCATTGATATCCCTAGGAATTCCACATAGAAATGCCATGAAAAAGTCTGGGAATTCCATGCGAAAAAAATAAGGAAATAACATGGAAATTTGATAGATTTCCACATTCAGTTCCATCTACCAATAAAATCAAAGACTTGGAATCTAGACGCAGTTCCCTTCGGTCAAAGAAGGATAAATCCGTGAGCAAATAATACGGATTTCCAGGTAAACTCGTCAAAAATTACAAATAAAACGACAATAAGCGGAAACAAATCCAAAAAAATTGTCCGAAATTATATAGTACCTATTCGTACCCATAAATTTCCACCGCGACGTATAAACGAATACTTACGACTGCATAATGTTATCGAAACAGAAAATATCCATTTTGCGCATGTGAATAGCGTTTTGTATTTATTTTCCCGCAGCTCTGTATTTCGTGAGTACGATGAGTCACTCAAACATTATTGTACCTACTTAATCCAATTCTAATCAGAAAGTGTACACGCGCAATGCATCACTTCAGGACTTCAGGTTTGTGGCTAGAAATGCTGCTATTTGTGACTACAACCATATTATTTACGACGGTAGCGCCACCAAACATGAAAGCCGTTCAACATTTTATTCCAGTTTGGGCACATCTATTTATACAGGTTGTTTCATAATTGATGCACCTAGCTCAAGGGTTTGATAGCTGTGGTGAAGACAAGCAAAAAATTATAAGGTGAAGGGGGGGGGGGATAAGAGGCATCTTTTCGGCGGTAGGGGGGTTTAAGATTTTTAGTACTACTACTCCACTTTACACCCTGTCACTATCTTGATATACACCCTATCAAGGTGGGATTTTTCTCAGATGATAGCAAACCGTCCAATAAATGCCCAATCAGCCTTCCTGTCACCTTCCGTCGGAAGTAGTAGGACGTCAAAGTAAAAAAATTAAAAAAAAAATCCTAATTTTTTCAAATTTTAACGATTTTCCCGCCAAAATGCATGATAACTATACAGTTTTATTGCAAGATTTCGAAAGACCGGAATGTTACCTTTAATTTGACTAAGTACATATACCTGCCTAAATGCAACCGTTTTTGAGATATTCACGTTTCTATGATTCATAATTTCATTAATTTTGTGCATTTTGCGTGGAATTGCATAAAATTAGGCGCGATTTCTATTGTTATTAGCAAAACTAATGAAATTATGCATCATAAAAACGGGAATATCTCAAATACGGTTGCATTTAGGCAGGTACATGTGCTAAGTCAAATTAAAGGTAACATTCCGGGGTTTAGAAATCTTGTAATAAAACTGTATAGTTATCATGCATTTTGGCGGGAAAATCGTTAAAATTTGAAAAAGTTAGGAATTTTTTTCCAATTTTTTGAATTTGACGTCCTACTACTTCCGACGGAAGGCGACAGGAAGGCTGTTGGGCATTCATTGGAAAGCTTAGACGGTTTGCTATCATCTGAGATGAATTTCAGGTTGATAGGGTGTATATCGAAATAGTTACAGGGTGTAAAGTGGAAGAAGTACTAAAAATCTTAAATCCCCCTACCGCCGAAACGACGGGTCTTATCCCCCCCTTCACCTTATAACTTTTTGCTTGTCTCCACCTCAGCTATCAAACCCTTGAGCTAGGTGCACCAATTATGAGACACCCTGTATATAAAATCAATGATATGGATCTAGAAAATAAAGTCGACACTAGAGAAAAATTGCATATTTTTAGGAATTTTCGTCATTTTTTCAATCAACAAACTTTGCGAAAAACTACATTTTGGAAGATGAGATGGGGTATAGGTGAAATTGTTCCATAATTAGTGAAAAAATAAAATCCCTTAACAGAAGGTGGTGAAATATTCCCAAAAAACTTGAATTTAAATTATAGTAAAAGTGTACTTAGAAGTTTTTAAAGAATCATTCGGTAGTACAAAAATGAATGAAAACACTTAACCTCTCTCCCTCTTCCCCTCCCTAACCGTAACATAAATTTTACTTGGTCTATTGAAAAATATCCTTTTAATTTTATCAAAGTATAATTCATTTACCTTTTACTCCATTTCAGAATCATTTGTCGTTTTTGTAAGCGATTTTGATATCTCACTCTAATTGGAATGCTTCGATTAAGTAGTGGCCAATTGGCTGACGGATGTTGATCTAAAACTTCAATTTTGATAGATGTTCTTCGTCTCGAGGATAATATTAGATCGTATACTCCGCTTAAGGCGCAAGGAATAAATATGTCTTTGGAGTCGGTCCTTAAATATCGTGAAAGGTTTACTTTGAACGAAATAAATGGGGAAAAAACATTTTTTATGAAAATTTTCAATTCCAAGAGTTTCACAAGAATAGTTATAGTAACCTACCTGCCTGATTAAAGTACAATTTGCGTACAACATTTGATGAAAATGGTGAAACACTGATCAATATTGGTGATGTTATGTTGAGAAAAAATTGGAATCTGAAAGAAGAGGAATTGATATAGGATTTAATGATAAAAAAAAATATATTTACATAAAAATAATATTTTCTTTCAATTTAGCGAAGCCTCAATCCACTGAAATTATATTTGTACTCACACAAAAGCTCTTTTAAAAGCTTTCTATGGTGTGATGAAAAGCTTTGGTATGCAAAGATCTGAATTTTATGGTCATATAAAAAATGCTTAGTTGATGAATCTTTTGTTGATATTTTCTATGAAAACATTTTTAGTCCACTCAACCTGGAAATCTGTATTTTTTCGTTCATCTATGGACCCTGCATTAGTCCTTGTTATTATATAAATGTGCTGCAGTTGTGCTCACAAAATATTACAAAACATTATTCTCAGACATCAGAAATACATGTAACTTGGTTTCACTGAACTCAACTTTTTAGCATTCCTGTTTTGCTCTATATATTCCATGACAAGACCAGATATGTATCAGCGTACTATACAGAAATTTGAATAACTCATGATTTCTCCTTGAAGCAGATTTGAAAATTACCATATACACGAGAAAGCATCGTCGTCGGTATATATGTAATGCCGTAAAAAGTAAAACGAAACACAAAAATTTATCAAACAACCAAAAATGTCACAAACTTTTCATTTCTAAAGGATTGTAATGCATCACGATTGAATAAAATTTTCCCGCTCACTATCCTATGAATTCTCTATTGCGGGAGATGAGGATAGTATAACGATTGGAGGAGGTTGTGATGGATGCCATCAAGTCCCGCCATAAAACTTACATAGCTGAAGTTGTATACGACGAAAACTACGACCGACTTCGCTGAGAGAGTAATGTATGTAGAAATCAGTCAGACCCGGAAAAACAAAACCCCATCCTACTCGTAATTTTTTAATGGAGTCATTGACATCATCTCTATCTATATCCTTGTGCATATCGTCCTTTGGATTGTTTTGATAAAGGGTTAACAAAAATAAGGGATAAAGGGCCGCGCTACGGTATATATGTATGTATAGTCTAGCCACTTGCAGAAATTTATCGCGGCCTGTATACTAGCTTAAGCAAGAGGGAGCAAGATGGGTGGTGGTGGGGGCGGAAGATCCCTGAAAAATTCTATACGAACTATAAAAATATCTCATCTTCCCAGGCGCGATATTTTATTCTGCCTTTTGTATATAGCCTGAGACTTCAAAGTTTATGAATGGGTCCGAGATATGGCAGGATTATTGTGAGCGATGGTCTTGAAAAGAACGATAAAACATATTTCGTCGAGGAAACATATTAGGGGTGATCGTAAATTCACTTTAATTGCCACATGAAAAGATCCCATTGTCTCATTTTGCTTGGTAATTCCTGATTGAGATCCTGCATACTATATACCTATAGTATACAAATCGCGTCGGGTAATAAATATATGTATGTAGTATGTATAACTCACATTATTCTCTCATAAACAACAACAGACGAGAACAGACGAGTTTCGAGGAGGAGGAAAAAATTACTATCGTGGGCGAGACTAATGTGCAAAATATTATAGCAATCTTTTGTCCATGTCAACAGAAAATATTCAAATAATGGGCTAAAAACTGGGATATAGATATAATTAATGGTGTGACACTTCGTCGGTTCAGTTGTTCTGTTGAATTTCAGAGTGGTGTCGAGACTAATAGATATCTTTGGGTTTTGGTTTGGAAAATATCTTAAAATCGAACTATTGTGAATTGAAGTCGAATCCCTGTATTGAGAGATATTTTATAGTGAAAGAACACCAGTTTTTATTTACTCTGCATATACATTGCTTCTTTCAAAACAATTTACAGCTTTGTAAAACCTTAGCAGTGGTATTAATTGGAACTATCGAAATATTCTACTTAGAACTTTAAATGCTGTTCTCACTTGAAATGTTGAAATGACATTGGGATTCGAATGATATTTTACACAGTATAGTTCAGAGTTCACTTTAAATTATTATTTATTCATTCATTCCGCCTACCGATTTACGAAATCTCACAGATCAACAATAGGAAAAATAGTTCTTTAAAAAATAACATGCACTAATCTTAAAATATAACTATATACATAATTTGATCTATGAAGCGATTCATGTAAAATGGAGAAGAACCTCAAATTTCTAGAGGGTGTGTAAAAGTAAATATGCTCAAGCAGGGAAGGAGAGACAATTCTGTAATCAAGCAGATCCTTAATAAACATGACATTACGGGTCTTCCGTCTAGTAGATAATTTTTGCAGGTCAATCAATTAGCATCTCGCTTGGTACGGAGGTAGATCCTCCCTCCAGCAGAGCTTCCTCAAAGCAACTCCAGTAAATCTCCTCTGCACAGTCTCCACTCTGTTACTATGAACAGCTTGTTAATGTTAAGAGTAGGGGCGACTAGGCCTCCAGGACCTTCGTTGATCTATGTATTGTGCCTTCCCCTATAGTGATAAGGCAAAATCGAGTCTTTTAACGAGCTCGATTATTGCTTTCGGAGTTAGATTGCAGACATTATCTGGACAGATAAGTTCTCTTCCAGTGATTTGCATCCTTAGACCTGCAAGTGCTGGGCACTCGCATATAACGTGCATTGAGGTTTCATCTTCCTCTTCGCACAGTCGACACAGTTCACTGTCGCATTTGCCTATCTCCTTCAGGAAGTGACGGAAGGGGCCATGACCAGTGACTGCGTTAGCAAATAATCTGAGCGACTGTCTGCTAAGTTCAATAAGTTGACGCGACAGGAAATGAGAAGGATTGAAGAATTTCTTCGCCTGCCTCATACCGGGCGCGCTACGCCAAAGGAGATCCAGTTGCCTGTTTTCCACTTAAGCAGTTCCCCCCTAAAGTGGCTTTTTGGTAGACCAAATGTCGGATAGGGACTAATATACGGACAATCAGCTCCGGTTTTAGCCAGTTCATCCGCTTTTTCATTACCGTCCACTCCTTCGTGTCCAGGGACCCAAACCAAGGTTATTTGGTTGTCCCTAGACAGTAGTTGGAGTTTCGAGTAGCAGCTCCAAACTAATTTCGACTCAAAGGCTTGAGAGGAAAGAGCTAGGAGCGCAGCTTGGCTGTCTGAACAGATGTAGATATTGGAGTTCTTACAGCCCTTATTTAGGCTTTCCTGAGCTCCAACCTCTATAGCATAGACTTCCGCCTGAAAAATGGAAGGTGAGACACCAAGCGGAATGGATAGCTCCACTTCTGGACCAACCACCCCTGCGCCTGTTTTCCCGTCCTTCCGGGATCCGTCAGTATACCAGACTTGGGCCCGTTGCGGGAGCTGGAGTCCTCTGTCTAGTATCTGGCTTCTTTCATTAATGGTTACCTTGTAACCTCTTTCGAAAGAAAGTCCCTTGGCCATAGTATCTTTTGGAGCAGCATAATAGGGATCCCAAAGAACAGAACAGTATTCAAGGATAGGTCTATCCAAGTAGATATATAGGATTTTAGGAGTATAGGGATTAGAAAATTCAGCAGCACGGCGCCTAACAAAGCCAAGACGATAATTTGCCTTACTCACAATAAAATCAATGTGCTGGGAGAAAGTCATACGAGAATCTACTATGTATAACACCGAGAGCCTATTTCGAAATTACATTTAGAAATAGGAGAACCATTAATAAATAAGTCAAATAAAACTGGTGAAGTCATTTTAAATAATGTTAAGTGCGTACATTTAGATTTAGATTCAGAGATAAACCATTTAGGTAGCACCAACGAGCGAATTTATCAACATCCTTTTTAAGGCTGGCAACATCGCAAACATTACCAATCTTGATAAATATTTTTAAATCATCGGCAAACCCAAGGCATGATGAAAAATTGAAAATATTAAAAACATCATTAATAAAAATTATAAAAAGAATGGGGCCTAAATGGCTGCCCTGTGGAACGCCAGATGGAACGCGAATAAAACGAGATGTCACATCATTTATCACAGCCATTTGCCTATACGATCAAACAGATAAGCAGAATTCCAGCTGAGCAATGAGGAATGAAAGCCGAACTTACTAAGTTTAGCAAGTAGCAGGCGAATGTTAACCCTATCAAATGCTTTGCTGAAATCTGTATAGAGGACGTCAACAGAGTCCTCCATAACACTTAGGGAATAATTAACAAATGATACAAGATTGGTCTCAGTAGATCTTCCTTTAATGAAACCATGTTGAAGAGGAGAAATGTGCTCCTTGACAAAGAAGGATATTTTATTGGTTACAATACTCTCAAAGAGCTTGGGAATAACAGAGGGAGCTTACAGATTAGACGGTAGTTCATGACATCGTTTTTAGCAACAGCTTTGTGGATAGGGCTCAGCATAGATAGCTTTCATTGATCAAGAAACACTCCTGATGACAGAGAAAGATTGAAGATGAGATACAGGGGTTGAGATAATGCCCCACGACAACAAAATACAAGGACAGCTGGTATACCATCGGGACCCGAGGAAGACGACGTACCAAGCTTGTTAAGGGCATCAGTAACATCATCAATCGATATAAATAATGACCCCAAATCAACCGATGAGGGTATGCTATTCAAAAGGTCATCATCTAATGGTTGTCCAGTATCCTCGACGTAAACAGACTCAAAGTAGTCAGCAAATAAACTACAATCATCACTAGTGTTCTCAGCTACCATACCATTATTATGGACATAGGAAGGGAAACATCATAAGAGTTCCTTTTACCATTAAGAAAGGACCAAAATGTTTTGGCGTTATGCTTTAATGTCAGTTTCAATAGAGTTCAAATATTGCCTGTATAAAAACTTGTTCAAAAACTCATACTCTTTCCGAAGTCTTTTAAAAAGAATACCATCACACGTCTCACTATATTTCTTATGGGCCGCATTTCGAGCATTTTTTAATTGAGCTAGTCTATGATTTCTCCATGGATGGCCAGAATTCACTCTCCTAGATGCTAAGGGCACATGAGCAGAAATAATGTTATCAAAAATTGAAGCAAATTTAGTAAACGCCTGCATTAAATCGCATTCAGAAAACAAACCCTGCCAGTCAATTAGATTCAGCTCATCATGACCTTCACTTCACCCCAAATTTATAAAAGTTCTTTTGCCTGTTATACTCCCAAATCTCATCTACTTTTTCAACAACATTATTTTAAGATCTACGATCCCTTCTATTTGGAAGTGTATTCAAAAATTATTCCCATTCCCAAGAAATCTCGTAGTTCAACGGAGTATCGTCCTATTTCCATACTGCCTTTTCTCTCTACAGCCTTTGAAAAAATCCTGCACACCCAAATCACCAGTTATTTAGATGAGGAGAACCTCCTGTCTAATCTTTTTAGAACTGCACTTCAGCGTTGCTAAATATAACAGATGATATTAGGAAATCATTTGATAGTGATAAATTTACGTCATTCGTCCTCCTTGAGTTTTCCAAGGCCTTTGACACATTTGACCACATATTATTATTACGTAAGCTGGCTTCTAATTTCAAATTTTTCTAATTCTGCATGCACGTTGGTTTGGTCTTACCTTTGCGGGCGTCATCAGAGTGTGGTCTGTTCTAATTCTGCTTCTGGCTTCCTACCTTTACGGAGTGGAGTCCCTCAAGGTTCCATTCTGGGTCCCTTATTATTTACTATCTTTATTAATGATCTTCCAATGGTTCTGAGAAATTGTGATTACCACATGTATGCTGATGATATACAGCTTTACATTTCTAGGCCATTGGGATTGCTGGAGGATGCCCCCCTTCAACACTATGTCTTAACTAAGACAATAAACAGCAACAAATCGAGCGGCCCTGATAAAATTTCAAATTCAATCATCAAAAAGCTACCTCCCATAGCACTCGATTTCCTCGCAACCATTTTTAACAATTGCATAAATAATTGTTACTTTCCGGAGAAATGGAAAATCTCACAAATTTTTCCCATCCCGAAAAAATCTTCGTCCAAAGACATCAAGGAATTTAGACCAATCTCCCTCATCTCAAATTTAGGAAAGCTTTTTGAAAAAGTTATCCAGCTACAAATAACAATTACCTTTGAAGAAAAACACATCCACCAAAATTCCCAATTCGGCTTCAAGCCTAAATATTCAACATTCCACCCTTTACTAAAATTCCACACGGATGCTACAAGAGCTCTAAACAGAAACGAATGCACGGTCGGGTGCTTTCTCGACGTTGAAAAAGCTTTCGATTCAGTTTGGACGGCAGGGATAATATACAAATTATATGAATTCGGCTTTGCTCCACACCTAAACAGACTTATCCACAGTTTTCTGACTTCTAGAAAATTCTATGTGGAACTTGATGACCACAAATCTCCGCTCAAAACAATCGCAGCAGGAGTACCCCAGGGCTCCATATTGGGCCCAATACTCTTCAACCTCTACACCTCAGACCAATCTCAAAATGAAAGCGGCACAATACTACTCTTTGCCGATGACTCCCTCACATACGCCCAATCTCGCTGCCCGCTTCTGTCGGTCAATAAAATCAGCCTAAACCTCAGCAAGCTGGCCTCTTATCACAAACAGTGGGGATCAAAATTAACGTCCAAAAGTCCGAACTTATCTGCATTCGGAAACCTAGCACCGGGCGAAACCGCCAAGTCGCTAAATGCAAAAGAATTACGGCCGTCTATAATGGAGGAGCAATAAAGCCCACACAAACAGCGAAATATCTAGGAGTTAATTTCCATGAACTCCTACGGTTCAATAACCATGCTAAAGCAACCATTAGCAAAGCCAATTTCGCGTACAGCCTTATAAGCGGACTCACAACCCAGACAAAACTACTCATGTACAAGCAACTAATAAGGCCTGTCATCACTTATTGCTTTCCCATATGGCACACAGTCTCCCCCACTTATATGAACCGCCTTAGCAAGATCGAAAGAAAGATTCTTAGAGCTTGCACAGGACTCCATAGAAGAGCCAACGGAAAATACTACCGCAACGAAGTATTGTACGAGGCAGCCAATATAACTCCTATCAAGGAATATCTGTTCGGTCAAACCGAAAAACAAGTCGAGAAAATCCCTATCCATTCAAACCCACTCAAAAACAACTTGCCGGATCGTCTAATACCGGCAAATTTCAAATACCTTTCAGCCTTGCTCTTGGCTAAATCGGATGCTAGAAACATCTACCTCCACGAAGGTAGAATAAGTTTCTATGACACCAAAGGATATTACTACTGGGGGTAATCCCAAATAACCTCAAGAGCCCGGGAATGTCAATATAGGAACTTTCCAGTCCTTACCTTCCTAAAGATCAAACAAAACATATCCAATCCTCACTCCGTCCCAGTCCCTTCCAAATTTAACAACAAACTCTTGCGAGAAAGTCATCAACTACAGCTGATGTGGCGCAGCAGCTGTAAGGAAAAGAACTAACAACAACACGAAAGGTGATCAAAAACCAAACCAAGGATCAAAAAGAAGAAAAAGCAAAACATCTAATCGAACTGAGGGCCAAAGATAAGCCCCAACGGCCTAAAGAAGACAACCTGAAGGATGTGAAAAATCATCTAACAAAATCCGAAGAAGGAAGACAGTGAAGAAAAATTTGAAAGTGCAAAAGCACTTGACTTGACTTGACTGGAGGATTTGAACAGGATAAGAACACTCCATTACTGACCTATTGAAGCGAGGCATTATTAGATTTCGTGCTCTTTGGGACGCGGTCAATTGGAAAAATTATCTAAGATAACGCGTCGTATTAGTCTGTAGTAAGACATATAGGAAAATTAAAGCCCTTTGTTTTAGGTAGCTGGAAAGAGAGCAGCCCAACAGGTTCGACCTGAAGAGCGAAACATGGTCGAATCGCCTCAAGCCAAATATAAATCGTATGCAATCGTTAAATGCGACCTCTAGCTTTGCGAGCGCATACGGTATCCAGCTTAGGATAGATGATGCTGCCAAATGTGAAATGTTGTAAAATATCCTGGTTTAATACAATTCCTAGGTTTGTTACTTTGCTTAAAATAGGTAACGAGTACCCATTTAAGACCACGGGTGGGATTTCAGATAATACTTCGTTACTGTCATTTTTGAGGATTCAATATCAGTCCCAAGAGTGGATTCTTTCTAAGTCGTCGGTTAAGCGAGCTACGCAGTCCTCAATACGTCCAATAGGTCGACATATGTACAGTTGTACATCATCTGCGTATATGTGGATGCTCACATCTTGCGTAACATTCGGCAAGTCGTTATTGTATAAGCTAAAGAGCAACGGACCTAAGATAGATCCTTGTGGTACTCCACAGAGTAAGGGTAGACTATTAGATACTAAACATCTGGTCCTCACACACTGACTGCGCCCCTTCAAAAAGTTATCAATCATCGCAATTGCAGATGCGCTGAAACTAAAAGAATTGCAAAGTTTGTGGAGGAGGATGTAATGGTCTACGCTGTCAAAAGCCTTCGAGAAATCTAGTAGAGCCAGAACAACAAAATTATGCCTATCCATGGCGGTTCTAATGTCCGAGGTTACTTTTAATACTGCGGACTCACAGCTGTGGGACGCACGAAAACCAGATTGCCAACATGTCAGAAGATTATTGGTTTCCAAGTGCTCAAGTATTTGCCTGTAGATAAGCTTCTCTAGTACCTTCGACAAAAAGCATAATATGCTTATTCGCCGAAAATCAGATGGATATTCTGGAGATGGTTTTTTGGTAATAGGTAGGACTATAGCTGACTTCCAGTTACTCGGGAAACAGGAGGACGTAAGGCAGCAGTTGACGATGTGAAGAAGGTACTTACTGATAAAGGGTAACAATAATTTAAGAAAACGCGGTGGTACACTATCAGGACCAATAGATTCTGATTTGATGGAAAAATGGAGGAAACAAGTTCATCAGTTTTGACCCCACGAAAAGAAAATGTCCTGGTGGAACGGTTTGGTATCCGTGCACCATCCAAATTGCTAGCGAGATTCAAGTTCGGTGACTGTAAGTGAGACGAGGTTCTGTTGGTGGAAGTGAAGTGTGAGTTGAGTTCATCCGGGTCAAAATTGCAATCAGCTTTATCCTTGCCAAATACTCCGGTTTGGCGGAGATTACGCCACAACTCTTTAGGCTGGAGCCTTACATTGAATACTATAGTATTGGCGTTTGACAGACCGGATGGCAGTATTGGCTCTGTTACGCGCAGCTGTATACAGCATCCGAGATGCATCAGATCTGAGGCGTCTATGTCGCTGGTACAAGAACTCTCGTTCTGCAATTAAAGACCGCACACTAGGCGAAAACCATGGGCACCCATTGGTGGATACGTTAACCGGTTTTAACGGAACATAATGAGAGAGCTGAGGATTGCAAGTTGAACATCTACAGAAGCACTATTAAATATAATGTTCCATGGCAACTGCTGGCACTCACTATATAACGCGTTTTCATCAATATGTTTGTAATCACGATATGTAAAGCTGCTGCCAACGGGACTCAAATCCAATGTGAAGTTGTAGTCGAGGAACAAAATATCATGGTTAATAGTACTAAAAGGGCTGTTTGATCTTGTAAGTTGACTTTATCTCTGTCGGTGACGCGAACCAAGTCGAGGATCGAAGGATTAGCGGTGTTGAAATAAGTTGGAAAGTCATTAGCTGTGTTAAGGTGAAGCGATAGGAGAACATGTGAAAGTTGACTTGACAAAGCATCGCAACGAAGTAGATTCACAATAAAATCTCCGCCTACTACTTATCACGTTTTCATAACGTTGAGTTATGTACGATATAGAGCTCTCAAATTCACGGACATTATCATTATTAAATTGATTTGGAGGACAATAAACTGACGAGAAGACGCATTTTTCATTACGTGTCACAACCTCAACACACAAAAACTCGAGCGGCCAATTTCTAGAGGAGGAGATCTGTTTAGCTCTAAGCCAGTTTCTAACATAAATGGCAACACCACCTCACACCTGGCCGATTCGATCGTTACGAAATAAGTTAAAACCCGGAATTGTAAGAAATGAGGATGGGATCGATTCGTTCAACCATATCTCGCTAATCATGATAACATGTAGATCCGAACTAGAAGACACGTACCGAAACTCGTAGTTCTTGTTTCGGAGGCTTCTCGCGTTGATAATACATAAGTTCAAACCGCGATGCCTGTTACACGCATAATGTTTAAGAGAGCTCTTATCCTGTCCAAGCCCGAAATATTATCTATATCCAAAGATCAGCGGGAGGCCATCAGAGAATCCAGATATGCAAAAAGCACTACACACAGACATAATGGATACATAGACACCGAATATTAAACTCCATACAAGAGACAACAGATTATAGAAAAATAAATAGTTCATGAATACTAATTAAATATTAAAACTATTGAAAAATACTTAAAGAAATCAAAACAAAAGAGATACTAAAAAAGTATAATATTAAAGAATACAAAAGTGCTAATTCGTCGAACTACAAATATTCTCAACGCAGCCTGCAAAGCATTTCCAAAATGGCAGTTCTTTAGGCAAATCCATAGACATCGGAGAGGCATCTGCTAGACTTAAGCCCCCAAAGTTATTACGAATGGATGTCATTGAATAAGTTTCCAACCAACCGCATGGAAGATGTGCCAATACGACTTAAAAGATCGAAAGTTGAGCATTTGGAGCTCCTCTATACCTTTTCGGGCATACATGGACTATCCATCTTGCCTCTTCATTGATTAAATTGACTAAGAATAAGAATAGCTAGTTTTGTTGTGCATTGCGAAGGTATCAATCCATAAATCAATGGTGTGCCCTCCAAGCTAAAAAGATTGAAGAGATTTATTCGATCTATATTAATCCCAAGCTAAGAATATTGATGAAACTCTTCTCCCATCCCAGAAGAGTCGATTCCAAAACCTACGAAACTGTGGAATGCGACCACCTCAAAGAATCACATTCAATCGAGGTATTTTTAATGCATTTCTTTATCTTAGCCTTTAGCTCTGTAAAATGCTCTGCTAGTATCGTTTTCTTTATTATATGTAGTTTCGATAGTTTGCAAGAGTTTTGCTCACGCGCTAAATGTTAAGAAACAATTTCCAAAATGTAAACAAAGATAACCGAACCACAAAATACAACAAAGAGAACACAAAGTTTTTCCGATAAAACCCTGAACTAATTAAGTCTGTGAAGTGACGGAAATTTTTTTGTGCAATTACAAGAGAGTAAACAAAAGTTTTCAGGAAAATTTTGCAGAATGTACAACAAAGTTTGTGAACGAAGATATCCGAAAAGCACAACGTAAATCAATTCCAATCCAAATTAGACTTCAAAAGTGGGTTATGACCAGAAACTAAGACATATTGTGCCACATACATAAGTGCGTACTTATGCAATTGAAATGGACCCAGAAGTTAGATTTGGACCCCGAAGTTACATTTGCATCCTGCGACTAATCAGAGAAAGTAAGGCCTCCAAAATGCTTATGGAAAACAGAACAAACGAGTATTTCTAATAAGTTAGTTGGTTAGTGTAGCTTGATTCTACCTTGGGTTCCGAGACATAGGAATAAATAAAAGAAACGAAGAATGCCGAAAAGAAAGTTAGAATAGTCCCAGCCCTTCATAATGTTCGTAGTCTCTCGGTATTCATGGGAAGGACCCACCAGTTGCAAATTTCAATCCTATGTTGACCTAAACAACTACTTTGCTTCTAGCTCTGTGGCTGAAACTACGATTGTTTACAACTTTCAGGAATACTTCTCTCATGAGGGTTTCTCCTTTCATTGTATGGATGGCCCCGAGGTTCTTTCGACCCCATTATTCCATTAAGTCTAATTCTATTGGACCTGATGCTTTACCACCCCAGTTCGTAAAGCTACTAGCGATCTACTTGTCATGTCCCTTAACGCATATTTATAATTTGTATCTTACCACTTCGCAATTTCCCTCTCAATGGAAGCAAGCAATAGTTGTTCTCATCCAAAGAAATCTCGTCCCTCCCTACCATAGTGATCTCCGCCCTATTAGTGTACTCAATTTTCTTGCTAAAACACATTCGAAAAAATTATGTACACGGAAATAATTCATAAGGCTCTTGACAATGATCATTTAGCAGTGCTGGTCCTACTCGATTTCAGTAAGGCCTTTGATTCGGTGAGTCATGTCAAGTTAATCTGCAAACTTGGCACAAAAAATGGCTTCTCCTCATCGGCCGTTGGGTTAATTTCTGCTCTCCTTTCGAATCGTGCGCAAGTTGTAAAAGTGCAGAATTCTATCTCCGCTCTAAAGTCCCTTTACGCTGGTATTCCTCAAGGTTCGGTTCTAGGCCCTATTCTCTTCTCCCTCTATATAAATGACCTCCCCTCTGTGTTGTGAATAACGCTTCTGTACATTTGTATGCCGATGACGTTCAGTTGTACCTTAGCAGACCCCTAGGCCTGGTGGTCGAGGACTGTATTACTTGAATCAATGATGACCTACAGCGCACGTAGACGAATGGTCAAAGGGTAATGAGCTTGCCATTAACCCAAACAAATCTTACTGTCTGCCGGTATATAGAACCGTTTTCCCTTTATCAGATTTGCCTTCAGTTCGGTTAAATAATTGCACGCTTTTGAATATGTTGAGTCAGTTAAGAATTTGGGCATTCAACTCAATTCGAAATTTAGTTTTTGTGACTACATTAGTGCTTTGAAGGGGAAATTTTATGGCAGTTTTCGTCAACTTTCTATTTCCTCCAGTTGCCTGTCTGTGGATTTTCACAGGAAATTGGCGTTGACTCTTATTCTACCCCATTTTAACTATGCGAGCCTTATTTTTAGCAGACTAGATTCAATTTGTCAAAGAAGAGTTACTGTAGCCTATAACGATGTCATGCGTTATATTTATAAACTTCCTCGGAGCTCTCGTGTATCTGCTCTTGTCAGGGGCGCACTGAGAGGGGGACGAACGGGACCTGTCCCCCTCCAGAATGTCAGTTTTCTGAACATAATTTAGAAATTTTGTATAAAATGTGGTCTGTATATTATTCCAAAGTTCGGTAAAATAAAATAAAACCTTTTAATCTACAATAGCAGTCCTTAAGTGCTCAGATGGGTGCATGACGCGACTTTAGAGCCACTCCTTAGGACTTGAACACCTATGGCCCCCCTCCTCCCCTAAAGCCAAATCCTGGTGCGTTACTGGCTCTTGTTACGTCCCTACTCGGTAGCTCTGTAGAGGCCTATTTGACTTGTCGAAGGCTTATATTCCTTCATAGGCTAATTTATACTAAATCCCCTGCATATCTATCCGAAAGCCTACAGTTCTTGCACTCGAATAGAGGTCTGATCGGCGTGGTGGAAAGCAAAATTCCTCATGTGGTGGGTTGGAGTATGTGGAAAGGCTCTTTCGGATGTTGCAAATTAAAGATTGGCGGGGTGATCCTTGAGTGAATTGTTGAAACATTGCTGTATAAGTGGATGTATGCTCCAAGGAAGATCACTCGATATGATCAGTTAATCACTGAGTGGTGCAGATATCTTCACCCAGGTCTGAACTTAATAAAAAGAAAAATTAAGACGTAGATTATTGAAACCATCATCAGGCCCGATACTGTGCACTTAAGCTACATTTCTAGCTCGATCTTACTCTTACTAGGATAAGAGATTCATCTCACATTTTTAATAGATTTCCGTTGGCTAATCAAAGACGACAAAATACCCAATCACACTGCGGGAGAACCTTCTGAGTCATAAATTCCAAACCTGAGTTTTACTTTAATCAAAATCCCCAAGAAGCTTGAATTCATTAGATGAACAATATCCATTTCTTGGCAACTACTTACTTACTTATATGCCGAACCGTAACAGACTCTGTGAACTGACTATACACTGAGCTGCTGCAAAAGAATCGCCGTCATAATTTCCCGCAGGAATGCCAGACAGAAGAACTCTGGAAATTCGGAAGAAACTTTCACTACTCGAAGTAAAATAGTTTTTCTAGACAACGGAGAAGAACCCTCCTATGGTAAGCATTCACGATTAATAGAGCTGGTCTCATCCCTTTTAGTTTGTTTTTTCTTATGAACATCAATTTTAAAAGAAGGAGGAAGGAGGGCAAAAAAAAAAAAAAAGTTAAACTACGTCCAGCATAGCCTTTTCGTAAAGGACTTCTTCATTCCCTGCATCTCTCAGGATAGAAGTTATATTTATAACTCGGAGTTTTTGGGACTTCCGCCAATTTTTCTGATTGAGGAAGCTGCTGCTGCTGCTGCTGCTACTGCTGGGGCGGTGTTGCTGCTTTTCTAAATTTCTTCTGTTTTAATTATATAAAAGCGACCATTGGGACAGCTCTCTGTTGGGTTCCTCCATTTCGCCCAGTACTACACAAGTAATTGCTCTTTCACTGTTTTTTTATTTTTTTTTTTTACATGTTTATGGAGGTATTGTGGAGAACCACTTAAAGAAGTTAATTTTGTCCATTGAATGCACCATTGTTGGCATGGAGGACGTAGAATGCCGGAAATTGGATTAAATTCGTTTTGCACTCTTTTTAACTCGAAAGTTTTCTCTTAATTTTTACTTCGTAAAGAGATCTTTATGGCTTAAGTCGATGAAAGATATTTTTGCAAGTGGACTTGATTCGTAGAGTATAAGAAAACTTTTGACTTGTTGCCCTACTTTGTGCCCCCTTTTTTACGAGGTCTATTCTTTTCTAATTTATTTATTGCCCACTGCACATTTCTCCTAATCAATGGTGCATACAGACACCACAATAAAAGGTCCTATATGCCATCCCATTGACTAGGTACTATATAGACAACTTAGTCATGAATTTTTATCAGCACACAATTTGTTTTGTACAAAACAAACAATACTCATCCGCAGTGAAGTACTGCAAAAGATGACGTGCAATTAATCACCCATATACGTCAACCTTAGTTCCAATAGCAATTAAAAGTCTTACAGGTGTGCACATATATAAAATCAAAAGAGTCACAAATCCTACTATCAGTCGTCAAGTGATTCTGTTAAAAAAATGTTATCCTTTTTGGTATTCATACTATTAATAGCTGCAATAAGATCTACAGAAGACATATATCATTTACGCCGAATAAATACTAAGGGTCCGATTGCATGGAGTTCTGGTGTTGGATGTCTAGACCAAGTTGCCAAAGTTTACTTTCAACCATTGCAAAATTATTCGCGCCCTGGACGAATTGTTGTGACGCATCTATCGCCTATGTCTAGTCCAGCTGCCGAAATCCAAGATAATTTTCTCAAAATTCAAAATGACAAGATAAACACCATCATAAACAGTAGTAAGGAAGAGCCGCACCAAATACTTGTCCTTTCAAACAAATTCAAACTTAGTTCAGCAGTTGTTCATCCTGATGCTATTGTTACCATTGATTTTTACGTTATTGTCGTCGACGATGCAGACAAATTGATAAATTTTCTTAACACAAATTTGACCAAGGCAGTGAACTGGAATCCGGGCGCAAAATTTCTCATATTGTACAACAACGACACGAACTACGACTTAGTGGATGCTATCACAAATAAAGTTTTCGATATGATGTTGCATGATTTTTACGTGACGAATGTGATTTTACTGTTTGCCAAAAATCCAACTACGTATGCAGTTCGGCAGCTCTTATATTACAGTAAAAATAATTGTCGAGGTGTTGAAGTGACGAACTTTAAAGATTGTCAGAAAGGGAATTTATCAGAATCCGATTTAAAGGAATTTGCTGATGAATTATCAAAGAAAAATGTCGACATGAAAAACTGCACATTCAAGGCGTGTTGCAAAATAGCAGCACCGTTTGTCGAAGAAACATGTAAAGAAGGTTTTGAAATACATCTTCTTAATATTATTGAAAATAATTTGAAATTTCATGTAAGTTTTTTATAATCTATTCGAATTTTATATTTATATGACCATAAAATAACTCTTTTGGATATAGCTGGAAAAAAATTGCAGCAAAAATAAACGAGGAATTTGGGAAAATCATAATTGGACTGATTTACTACAGAAACTAGAAAATGGAGAATGCGATTTAATTATTGGTGGTTTCTATCCAGATAACGAAATTCATCAATATTTCTGGGTATCGGATCCATATTTAAGGGACACCTATAAATGGTATGTTAGTAAGGCATCACTTCAACCTGCATGGAAAGGTTTAATTTCCATCTATACTAATGGCACCTGGCTACTTCTTCTCACTACTTTATTGATCACTTGGATCACTTGGCTAATTATTGGAAAATTTAATCAAGAGGATCAAAACCAAAGATCTGTATCTCTTATAGCTTTAAAGAATTTAGGCGTTATTCTAGGATTTTCAATAACTAATCATCCAAAGCTACCACCACTTCGAATCTTTTTTATTGGATTAATTCTATTTGGATTGAATATGACTAGCATCTATACATCGAATTTGGTTACAGTTTTTACAAATCCTAAATACGACGATCAGATCACTACATTTCAAGAGGTTTTAAATGAAGGAATTTCTTTTGGTAAGTGTCTCTGGAAAACGGAGAGAACTGTTCTCTGTTAATTTAATTTATTTTAAGGAGGTCCCCAAGAAAATTGGGACTGGTTTACAGAGTACAACGAAATACATTCCCGATATAATACAACGAAGAGTTTCGAACTTAATGAGTTTAATTTGCAACTTGTAGCTGCTCACAAGCAAGTCATTCTAGCCAATGAAATGTATATCCTTCAAAGTAACCATTCAGATCAACTTTTTGGATTAGCTAACAGCATATATTCTAGTCCTGTTGAAATGATCATGAAGCGAGGATTTCCACTGTTAATTAAATTTAATGAAATCATTGGATGGTTATCGGATGCAGGCCTGTTTTCAAAACTTTCCGTAGACTTTTACTATAATAAGACACTTTTGAAATATATAAAAGAACGTCGGAAAGTTAATGGTGAGTATATGTGCAATGAAAACTGTTGGGTAATATTCCAGTAAATATAATCATGGATTTCGTAACTGTATAACAGTTAGTTAGAACGTACATATTATAACAGTTACAGAAAATGTCAAATCAACTGGTATTTTTTAGATATTACAAACACAGTTATTTAATTCATTAACTAAGGGCCATCTTTGACTTGTATCTACCTCAAGATAATTAGAAAGACATCGCATTGCTATCAGTGTTGAGCGTAATCTGATTGCAGTGTAATTTAATTAATAATTCCATTACAGTTTAGTCAAATTACAAAGTAATCTAATTAAATTGTATTCGATTACATATCAATCAGATTACTTATAAGAGAATATGTAATCTATCAAATGTGTAATCTGTTACAATATAATTAGATTATTTTGTAATCTAATTACATTGTAGATTACTTAAAAGTAATTAATAATATAATGAAATGAATTGAAAGAAAATAGTATTGTTCTCGTACGAAATTAGTTTTAGGGAGTTTTATGAAGAATTAGAATACAAATATCTTAAATGTCTTAAATGTAATCACATTAATTAGATTAACATGTAGTGGGATTAACTTGTAATCGATTAATGTGTAATCAGATTAACTTGTAATCGAATTACACGTTAATCGATTACATTATGTAGTTATGGAAATGGATTACATGGTTAATTGTAATTGTTAATCATTAATCAGATTACATTTTGCCCAACACTGACTCCTATATTTGTGCAGAACGTATAAATGAACACAATTGGATTAGATTGGTCTTCAGCGATGACTCTCTTATCTAATTTAAAATAAATATGTTTCTTTGCTTTTTTTTCTAGTAACAATGATCACACTAACTATTAATCACTTCGGTGGAGCATTTGCAGTTCTTCTTGTTGGTCTTAGTTTTAGCACAATTGCTTTTATCATAGAGCTTCTGACACCTGGATATATCGGGCCAATATTCGAAAGACAAAAAAATAAATATAGACTTCTTCGACGGGATATCAAAAGGACATCAACCTTGAAAATAAATCACAAACCTATCAAAAAAAAATCGATTTACACAACAAATGCCCAAAATGCCTTCAACTCAGACCGTAAAAATCTTTATGTAAAGGTAAATTGAAAAAAAAAACACGAGCAATCTTTAGACTTTTGTAATGTTACTTTGTATGAACTAATAATAGTTAATAAAAAAATCAAAATCTTCATCTCTTTATCCGTGCCTGAAAGGGTATCCTTTAAATTAGCAGAGGTAGGATTGGTTAAATATTCTCGATGAACAAATCTTCCGGTAAGACTTAATCTTAGCAGTATCGCACCCAGGATTTGGCCTCGGGAGGGGGGGGGGCATAGGTGCCCCAAGTCCAAAAGGAGTCGGGTTCTAAAGTCGCGTCCTACGCCCATCTGAGCACTTAAGAACTGCTATTATATATTTAAAGGTTTTATTGTATTTTAGTGGACTTTGTAATAATATACAGATGAGGTCTTTTTAAAAAAAATGACCTTCTGGCGAACCAGTTCCTATCGCCCCCCCCCCCTCGATGCGCCCCTGTATCCTTACAAACTTTATAAAGGGCGTCAGTAATGTTGTTTTTGATATATAGGTAGCAGTAGCAGTGTCTTAAAACAAGAGGTGGGTGCAATTTTGGTTTCACATTGAAAGTCTATAGAGACAAATTCGACAGATTACTGCAAAGTAAGATAATATAGGCTTGAACACAATTGCAACGAACAGAACGGCTGACTACGGAAATCCGCTGGCAAAACATACAGTCGAAAATTTGTAAATTGAAAAACAAAATTCTGCAGGCGATATTTTTTTTATAAATATCGCGGAGATTTTTCTATCTTCTTTTGCAGTCATCAATTGAATTTACAGAAATTAATTAAATTTTTAAATGCATTTGTATTTAAGCGCATCGCAATATCCAAAATCAAGTCTTTTTTTTTATCCAATTGTCGTCTAGTAAGTTGTAAATTATTTTGTGCCTTCGTACAATTTTTCCTCAATATCCCTGTTTTTGATTTTTTGTTTTTTAAATTGACGCGGTGTTCTACAACACCTCAAAATGGCAATAATAAATGCGAAAACAGCTTTATTCGTTTAATTTTGTTGGTGATACTGCAGGGGCCGACGACTAAATAAGAATTTGATCAATCCCGACGCAAATTTTGTCGGCCGCCGGCAATTGGCCGTCGTAATTTTGAGCATTCACATAAGAAGCTAAGCTTCTTCAACTTTGATAGCGAGCTGTCTTGGTCATTTGCTGTTGGCCGTCAGAATTGTGTTTATGCCTTATTAACCCTCATGTGAATGTTTATGAAATTCTCCGATTATGAGCGACGTGGTACAAATGTACCACAGAAACTACAACTTCTGGCGCAAGGTAACGTAGGATCCATCGGTTTGCAATCGAGGATGCAGTAAATTCACATAATAAAGGGTTTTCCAATAAGAGGTGTTATTTTAATTAGCCCGCTATTTCGGTAGATGTCACTTTTGGAGCTGTCATTTTTTGACATTTGACAAGTAGAAACTACGCGCCATTAATAAAAATGGAACGATACACGATTCAACAACGCATTGAAATTATTAAAATTCACTATAAAAATGGTGAAAATGTGGCAGAGACGATTCGTAAAACTCGAACATTTTTGGGTCGTCGTGAAGCACCTTGTCGGACCGCAATACAGAAATTGGTAGAAAAATTCGAGCTGTCGGGACAAGTTAGTGATGTGAAGAATAAAACCCGTGCACGTCGCTCAAGAACAGCCGAGAATATTGCTGCTGTAGCCGAAAGTGTTGAAGAAAACCCAGGTTTGTCCATTTCTCGTCGTTCTTTGGAATTAGGCATTCCACAAACGTCATTACACCGTATTTTGCATAAAGATTTGGGTCTTAAGGCTTATAAAGTTCAGTTAACACAAGAACTCAAGCCGGCCGATCATCAACAACGTCGAGTCTTTGCTGATTGGGTCCTTGAAATGCATGAAAATGATCCGGAATTCCATCGAAAACTCATCTTGAGTGATGAGGCCCATTTCCACCTCGATGGATTCGTCAACAAGCAAAATTGTCGCATCTGGGGCTCGGAAAACCCAAGAGTTATTGTTGAAAAGCCTCCCTATCCTCAACGTGTGACTGTTTGGTGCGGTTTTGTGGTCCCGCGGGGTCATTGGACCTTACTTTTTCGAAAATGAGGCTGGAGCAACAGTTACGGTGAATGGATTGCGCTATCGACAGATGATTAATGATTTTTTATGGCCGGAATTGGATGGTATTGATCTGGACAACGTTTACTTTCAACAAGACGGCGCTACGTGCCTTACAAGCAACGAAACCATTGATTTTTTACGGGAAAAGTTTCCGGACCGTGTTATCTCTCGAAGAGGTGATCACAATTGACCACCGAGATCTTGTGACTTAACACCTTGCGACTTCTTCCTTTGGGGCCACGTGAAAGAGAAGGTCTACGCCAACAGCCCACCGTCGATTCAAGACCTCAAAGATGGAATTCGTGAGGCTACCGAGGACATAGGGCAGCCACTTTGCGATTTGGTTATGGAAAATTTCATGAAAAGAATATGGTCCTGTAGTCGTGGTCGTGGTGGTCATTTGGCACTATGTGACAAACAAAAAAGAGGAAATGAAATTAATTCAGGTGATCGTATTGTCAAGGGTTAGTGCGATCATAAGTATAAAAACAGCGGTAGAAATATCGCTATGGAATATGGGTAACTTATTTACGATACTGCCGCTAGCTCGACTTTTGATGTGTCATAGAATCTCGCCGTAGTGTGGTCACACTGAAAGATAATAAGCCACGGGAACCACTCTTGTCTCTGTTTGGATTTAGTACAGATAAAACCACTCTATTTGCTCATACGTTCCCAAAAAAAATGAAAAGTGTAATACTCTTATTAACAATGGACTATACAGACGAAGCAAGTGTCCCAAGAAATAAACCACAAATTATACACTACTACAAAGTGTAAAAGGTGACGTTGAACACATGAATAAAATGGTCACACATTATTTTACAAAGTGCAGGACAAAACGATGGCCATAGCTTTGTTTTATATTATGATAGATATTATAGCTAGCCGTACAGCCTACATAATTTTTTTGCGAGAATAACCTCATGACTGTAAGGAACATCGATAGTCGCCGTATCTTCCTGAAGGTGGAAAAATGGTGGGGCAATGCCATCCATTGAGAAACGATCACAAAATCGTCACTTCTTCCAACACTTCCCGACTAAGTCTGGTGTGCCTCAAGGATCGATCCTTGGTCCCTTATTGTTCTTCATGTTTATCAATGACATATTTCCTCAAGTTAAGTTTTGTGATTTACATCTCTATGCAGAGGATGGACAATTGTACATCTCCAATCGTGTTGGTCTGATTGAGGATAACATATCTCGTGTTAATGAAGATCTTGAATCAATTCATTTATGGTCCTTGTCGAATAAATTGAAATTCAATCCAATTAAATCTAAAAGCATGATTATATATAGGGCAAAATTAAACACAGATGGATATTCAGCTGCTACTATTAATCATACTATTATTCCTTTTGTCGACTCCGTTAAGAGTCTTGGGGTTATATTTAATAGATGGGATGACCACATTAATTCTGTTATCAGAAAAGTTTATTTTGAACTTCATACATTACGCCAATGCCCACCAATATATATGCTATATGCTGCTGAGAAAGACTTTGCATTGCTCCGGTACAGCACAGGGAAATACGAGTAAACATGTTATTATTATTATTATTATTTATTATTATAATGCTCAACATAATTAAGGCCAGAGGTCTTATAACTATATTGTAGGTAGATGTAAAAATAATGTAAACAAAAATAGCTTAGTCTAACTTACGTATACTCTACAACTAATAATGTACCATAAAAACAATTAGTAAGTAAAATTATACGGAAAAAAAGAGAAATAAAAATAAAAATAAAAAATAAATTCTGAATTTATATTTAAGAGCAAAAGAAATAATAAAATAGAAAAAAATAGGAAAAAGAAACAATTTAGCTTCTACGACAATGTTCAAACAATACATTCTTGAACCTCTCCAATACCAACGCCTCTTTCTCTACGCAACATCAAAGGTAGGCTATTCCAGGTTCTGACAGTTCGAGCAAAATATTTCTTCTCAGTGACCGAGAAGTTAGCACCAGATACAGACAGACAAACACTACGTGACGATTGGGACAAACAAACTATTTCATATAAATAAGTAGGTCTGCCAGAGGAGATAACACAATTGAGAAATAGCAAATCCTTAAACAGAACATATGATTGAAGGGGACATCCAAGGATAGTCCTAGAAAATTCTGAAACATGGTCAAAATGCCTTAGAAGTTATAAATATACCGAGCAACGAAGTTATATGCAATATTCAATTTACGTAGGAAAACAGAATCAGATTTGGACCAAATTTCGCTGGCATAAGTAAAAAGTGGTACTATGAGTGACTTAGCCAGAGCATCATCCTAGTGGAAAGTGGAGTGTAGGAGGCCGAGATTGAGAGCTTACGCAGACATTCATACACCTTAGAGATAACACTAGAAATCTGATTGGACCAAGAAAGTGTATATTGTTAATAATGATTCCTAGATTCACTACTTTTTCACGAAAAGGTAAGATCACACTATTGAGTACAACAGAAGTCAGTGACGACGTATCCAGTCTGTACCTACAGATTAAAATTGCATTTGACTTGATTGGATTCAAACGAAGCTTATTTGGAGTACACCACTCATGTATAGAGCAAATATCATTATTAAGGCGATCGACAGCATCTTCAATTAATCCAACTGGCCTTGATATATAAATTTGTAAGTCATCAGCATATATGTAGGTGATATTGAGCATTAAGAATAACATTCGGCAGATCATTTATGAATAAGGAAAATAATAGTGGGCCTAGTATCGAGCCTTGAGGTACGCCACTAGTATTTGGTAAAAAAGCACAGGAATTTCCATTACATGTGACTTGTTGATACCGATCAAAAAGATAAGACTGAATGAGATTGGATGCGGAGCTTGAAAAACTAAAATTAGTTACTAGTTTGTAGATAAGTAGAGAATAATCTATGGAATCAAATGCTTTTGAAAAGTCCAAGAGAACGAGAATGGTTATCATGTCACTATCTAATGCCAAACGTAAGTCATCAGTGACCTTCAGTAGAGCAGTTGTATACAGTTATGCTTGCACCGGAAACCAGACTGAAACTTATTCAAGTAGCTATGACATTCACAATAGTCCACAATTTGCAAATGAAGGAGTTTTTCAAGAACAACCTTGGACAGGAACGGCAGTATCGCAATAGGTCGGTATTCAGTGGCGTTCGCTTCAGACTTTTTTGGTATGGGAATAATTTTAGCCAACTTCCAGGAGGATGGAAAATACGAACGAAAAATGACATTATTTAGAATATGCGTTAAAGATGGCAAGATTATATGTAGGTATAAGTAATTTTATAAACTTAGGATGTACGTCACCAATAATACCTAACGAATTTGACTTTATTGAGAAAATTGCTTTAAACACTTCCTCCTGCGAGACGCAAGCAAAAGAAAATGTATTATTGGTAGCTGCCGCCGTACTATATCCCGCCACAGTGGGTGGAGAGGGTCGACTTGAACTGCAAGTGTTGAAATTTAAGTTTAATTCATTAGGGTCAACGTAACTCGTGCATTCCAAAGTTCGCCCAACTCCAATCACTTTCAAATTGCGTCACAGCTCCTTTGAGGGTAGCTTCGTATCAAATTTTGATCGAAAGTATAGTTACGCCTAAAATCTCGGAAGACATGTAATGTGTGCAATCGTTTTGTTCGTGCCCAGCATTCAAGATCCATTATAAAATGTTGTTCTTGTACATTATATAAATCACAAAAAAGGATAATTTTAACTGCGAAAATATCCTGCCAATCTAGATACATATGCCTCAAATCAAAGAAACATAAAAGCACATAGAACTTGCATTTGAAGTAAACAATTTTATCGCAAAATATTTGTTTTGACATCCTCAATCTGGAGACGACCCCACAATACCACCCAATATCCATGCATACACCATCATATGCCCGAACAGGCTCTATCGCTTAAAAGTCGTCTCATGGACCAAGAAATTGTTGGTACCGTTAAAAGAGGTGCTTTACTTTCACAACAATCCCATACCCCATGTCCTTAAAGAAATCTGTATATTCCGCGCTCCGTACGCCATTGCAATTTGTTTTCTATCTTGAACACGCTCCAACCAACATAAACTTAGAGACAGCTCTAAGGGACTCAATTTTCCATGTGAAATAACAATAAAAATTGTATCCAGTAGAGAGGCGGCATTATACAGACGAAGATGTGTGGATTTATGTGGTTAGAGGGAAGAAGGAATAAAATAAGCCTGGAATTGGATTTGATATCTTCAAGTTTGATCCTTTTCCCAACAGGTCGGTCTTCTTATGGCTGTGTGCTGTAAAAATTATGCAAAGCATAACAAAAGCACAGCTCGAATCACACGTGAATCTTTAACAAAACCAGGCAAACATGAGATCGAATAGTACAAAAAAAAAAAAAAAAGCAGACAACCGTGTCGAAGAAAATTGTCGGAAATAGAAAATCGTCTCCAAGCGATTAGAGAGAAAAACTTTTACTAAACGCAAAAAAAAAAAAAAAAAAATTAAAGAAATTCCGAGCAGAAAATGTGTCGCGGCTGCCGGCCTCCTCAACATAGGCGAACGACGAATGTTTTTCATATAAAAAGTGGTGTCCCTGTCGTCGTCCCGGGGCCTGGCACAACATCTGATGTTGGTTGGATTGGATACTTGATGGATCCATAAACGGACGGCCGGAGCTCCCAATGACCGATTTAGAAGTACCTACACACAAGAGTTGAAGAGGAACAGTTGGGTTATGCTAACAATTCGATTCATGAACTCCAATGAACCCCTCTTTCCCCTGAGACCGATCGAAGTGCGATGGCATCAGGTTGCTACGCTTATCAATGGGGCCCACCATATATATGTACATACATCATTAGTTAGTGACCAAGGGGGATTGGGTTTTATTGGATAAAAAATTATTGTATAGTGCGTGCGTGTGATTATAAGGCAGAACAGTCGCGTGAATCCGATTAAGAGCGACACAACGACACAAGCACAATTTTCGCGCTTTACGCAGCTCTTGGCAATTATTCATAGTAGCGCCCTTCAGTCGTGTCTATACGTCAAACAAAACCCCACAAATTGGAGACGTTTCTTACGAACTTGGACACTTCCGCATTTTGTGCCGAATTGGGAATTGTTTAAGTATTTTTTTGTTTTTTTTTTTTTTTTTGTCTTTTTCAATTGCTCTTACACAGAGGAATGACTAAGCATAGATATAGAAGTTTCCCTTCGTTTTTCTACATAGCATTCAGAGAGAACTCCGGAAGTATCCCGAAAAAATCTTTTAAAAACATTATTTTGTGTCGAACTCACTCTGTATATGCAAACGTGAGTTGAATTGTTGCTACCAATTCGTTCCTAATTGTCCTTAGCGCTAAATGGAGCTTGACTTTGCTGCCATCGCGGCATACTCCAATAACACAAACGGTAAACTAAAGGTCTACTTAAAAACTGTGAAACAGCATTACTCTCGCTCGAGTCACCGCCAACAATTTTTCAAAGCTTCCTCAATTTTTTTTTTTTTTTTTACACCCAGGAATCTTCTTGTTTGGCGAAAAATCACGTTCTCCTCGACTGGTGACAATTTGCCAGCATGAGTGAGTCACAGCGTCTGAACCTGCCTTAAGGTTCACCGACGACACGTGAGAACTATACAAAAAGTTGGTCGGCATAGGGATCGGGATCGCTGATATCAATAATTGATTCGGCAGGGGGGGGGGGCGACTTTCTGCAATTCGATATTCGGCACAAAAATTTTCATAAAAGCCCGGAAGAGATTTTTCTAAAAACTTTGACGACTTTGGGGGGTTTGAACAGTTTTTTTTTTGCTCTTGTTTTGCCATCCACTGCAAAAAGTTAGTACGTTTCGCAGTGTTTTGTATAGAAATTTAAACGGAGGGAATTAAATGAACGGCAGGGGAGTTCGGAAGGAGGCAATTCTGATATTTCAAATCAACCGAAGTGTTTATAAATATTAAAAAAACAAAAACAAAAAAACAAAAAAAAAGAACTCATCCTTGTTGTGGCGAACGGTGTACAAAAAATCATTTGTTAGCAGCCAAAATTTCTGGTCGCCTTTAATTTTGTTATTTAGGAGAAAAAGTTTTTCACAAAATTTTGTAATCACTGCACATACAAGAATACTTCACAGATCTCAACCTAATTTTCTTGGGGAAAATATTTTCCTCAATCTCTGAAAAATGTTTTGTTTTTTTTTTCGTTTTTTTTTCTACAAGCAAGGTCGTAGAAGAGTGTTACTAGGCCAGGTCTCTCTGCACGGACGCCACATGTCAAGATACATCTGACATGAAATTGCCAAATCGGTTGCATCTCTCTAGTCTTCTACAGCCCCCCCCCCCCCCTTTCGTACTGGCAGATTTGATATGATGATACCTACTCTAGTCAGTCCACAGTCCGGGACCAATTTATTTTATTTTGTTCTGGTAATTTTTCAGTTTATCGTCACTGGAATTTTTGGCACTGTGTCCTCTACTTAAAATGGATTTGGTACGAGGAAAATGACTGGAAAATTTACGTCGACAAGTGAATTTATATAAAACGTTTAGACAAGAGAGGCCAAAAAGTTCGCCAATGCAACTTGAGTTATTCAAATTGCTCAAGAGAGAATTATTGTATTAGGAAATTGTAATGGGATTCAGCCACTATATGTACATAGTATAGGAGCTGAAGATGAATTTTATACTTTTGAATATCCCCCGTAGGGTGCGTAACTATTAACTTACCTTTTTTGTTGTCCTCGATCCAAAATCGCAATAATTGAATCCCCGATTAGTATAGTTTCGATGTCCTCAATATTATTCAAATATGATAGAGATTTCCTGGCCGGACATTGACTGCCCGGCACAGAGCCAGCATTGACAAAACTGTGAAGAGCAACACTGTAGAGCCACAAAAACCAAATTTTACACATCTGTGGGACTAGAGGGTATTCTCTAAAAGTAAAGTTCAGTCGCCCGAGTACCCAACTCAGAAAATAAAATAAAAAAAAAAAGAAAAAAAAAGAAAGTACAACAAAAAATAAAATCACAAGAATCCGTACTAAACTAACTAGGCCTATGCTGCAATCTTGTCTCTTAAGTTGCCGTTTCTTCTGGCTTCTTGGTTCCGGCTTTTCTTCAGAAGAGGAGGTTTCACTGTCCACTCGATAGCACACACACGATCACTTAATTGTCCTCAATTAACGTTTGTTTCTCTAAAACATCACAAAATTTTTTGTTAACATGAAGGGGGCTATATACACGTCGTCCAAAAATGATGCTGGGTTGGACCTATTGAATCTGAAAAGCGAGGGAAACATCAGTGAGTTGCCATCAACAAAAACAACAACAACAACAACAGACAACGACCACCGAGCCATACCCTCTGGTATTATATGTGACGTATATCTACACGTGTATATAAGAACGCAAAGAGCTAATCGATGAGATTAGGAGTGGATTTGAATTTATGGAAATTCAGCTGATTTGTGTTCTAGGAAAATTACGCTATTAAGACATTAAGGGCAATTAATCGATGTCCAAGTTGATGGTCATGTTCTTGGTCTCGATTCCTCTTTTGAATTCCCTGTCTTTGCCTGACTGGGGCTATGTCCCGACCGACTTCCATCCATGGCTAAAGTGGAGTGGACTGACTATACGCTGCTGCGACTATATATGCGAGGCCGGCCGCGTTACTGATCATTACGATGACAGCTTAGATGAGTTCATTTCACTTGATCGTGACTTTGTTGAACTTGCCAAGATTGTGGAATTTATTGCTCCATATCGATTAGGGTAGTCTGATTTCATTGAATATTATAGGTGTACCGTTTGAATCACAGAGGTTTTTACTTTTTCTTTGAAAGTTTTACTCTCTTCTTTGGATGGGTTCTCTGTATAGGTAAGTAAAAGGTGTCGAATTTCTTTAATTTCTCATAAAAGTAAGGTGAGCCTAATACGCGCTCTGGGGCTGAATTGTGTAACCCGTTGAGTTGAAGAGGGTTTTTTTCTTTCCCTTCTTCTAGGCTCCGATCTTGCAACTCGGAGAAGACATACATAGGACAAGATTACAGAAACGTCCATATATATGTAACTCTCCACAAGTGAGATTATGTAATTTGAATAATCTGATAGTATGGCGAGGAGCTCTCCGCATTACAGCACTGGAGAGTTAAATAAAAAAAAAATCTCTGATATCTGGAACTCTCCGGGCCTATCACTATAATTTTTCCAAATCTTCGGAAAGTTTTGAAATATAAAAAAGGAGAAACATTTTGACATTCAATTCTCCATCGTGGCAGCTATTCTCTAATTTGTTTGTAGTTACTCGCTAGACTTTCAGATATTTTGCTGTTAGAAAATTAATATGCGGCCTCCTGAGTGTAATTATCCCCAGCAAAGATTTGTGGAGTTTCATTAAAATGAAATGATTCTCTCATCCCTAACTGTTTAATAGCAACAGAGCAAATACCAGGAATCTAGTAGGGGTCGTGACGGGTCACTGGGCCATAGGGGACCATGCTAGAAGACTGGGAATAGCGGCAAATGATTTCTGCAGGAGTTGTAGGGACTCGGAGGAAATTGAAACCGTCAAACATGTGCTTTGCGAATGCCCCGCTCTGATGAATAAAAGAGGTAGGCTACTTCTTTTCAAGTTTGGGGTAGCTTCAAAGCATAAAGTTCAGAGACATCCTGAGTTTTCTGAGTGAAGCAGGATGGATCTAGGTTAAAGGTCTTGGATATATCCTGAGTTTCCCAAGGAAAGCAGGATAAATCTGCGGCTTGAAGGGTTATCCCATGAGGTCTAGGGGCACAATGGACCCGTTGGAGGTCTAAGTGAGGCTGGCTGGTTGTCCAGTGGCAACCCTCTTACCTAACCTAACCTTCTCTCATCCCTCAAAATCTCCGACTTTAAAAATTACAAAATCTGCCCCATCTGGGGATATGTAAATAAACAGCCATGTTTAGGTGTGCATTAAGGTTTTTTCTTAGAAGTTTTTTATGGTATTAGCTGTGTTTTTGGGTAACTTGTTCTAGAACTCCAACATACTGGAGGGAACAAATTGTTCTGCCGATTGAAGTGAACTATTTGTACTTTCGCTTCATTTAAATCTTTATATCAAAATGTATGAGGCGTTCTATTGTATGGTCTGTTCTGCGAACACAAAAGAAATTTAGAATTACGTGAATTTGTGGTATATAACAGTTAAACATTTATTTATGTTCTATATAATGACCGGATTGGAATAGACTTCAGAAGTGAAGAGAAGGTTTGGAAATCGCGTGTTGTAAGAAATGATGGTGACGTAAAACCAATCAACAAGCACTGTACGAAACTTGAAAATAATTTGTATAACAGTTTAGATTATTCGTATAGCCTTAATAAATTAGTAAGGCTTTGAAGTATATTTGATGATAAAAATTATCAAGATAAACGAATAAAATTTGAAAAATGGACTATTGGTATAACAGTTTTGACAGAAACGGAAGTCAATTAGTTTATTGTTAATATTTGAACTGTTAAAAAAACACCGAAGTCGAAAATAAAGGATTTTATTGAGATTCGACTTTGAAACCTTTCTTAATCAATGTCAAATTATAACAGCTCTAGACATCATGGAAAGAGTACAACTATAGTTCTTACTATTGTTGAACTCTTTCGAAGATGTCAATAGCTCTTATATACTGGAGTTGATTTTTATATGAAGAAATCTTTCCGAGCTTCTAACTCGAATCTCAATCAACTCCTTAATTTTTGATTTCGGTGTTCTTACAACAGTGCACATATAATAACATCAGACTTAGTTAAGTTGCGTACGAGTATAACAGTTAAAAATTTATATTTGTTTTCTTGAAAATGAATTTAACAGTGGCTTAACTAGAGATATATAACACCCTTGGATTGAATATATGTTATGTCGCTCAATAACTCCTTAATTTATTTAAGTAAAGAGAAAGGCTTCAATCATAGAGTTGTGCCATAATTTTTTCCCAGTGGCTACTGAATCTCTCACCCATCGCATTGGTTTGGTATAGGCCTGTTGTACCATATTCCAATTGAAGACTCAACTTTCATTTTTGTTTTGTCATAACAACTCTAGCCATATTATACATTTTATTAGCTGAGTTATAATATAACAGTTAGCACAACCAAGCTATTTTGAACCAATTTGTATGTCGTTTTGGATGTGAAGATTGTTGATCATAATTAAGATCCTGGTGGACAAGATCAAGGTAAAATTCACTTATTCTAATGTGTTTGCTAAGCTTGATATACATATATATAACAGCAGGATAAACTTCAATGAATTTAACTGCTATTATACATTGTTTAGCCTGCTGTCAGAGACATTAGTTAGGCCCTTCCCTGATTGGTCGCGGTACGGTAGCGGAATAGTATCGGTACGACATTTGTCCCATTTATGTTGCACCGCATGAATCTCCCTCACCGTCAGACATGCTATGGACTAAATCAGTAGACATTTTGTTAATTTTACGTAAAAAATTCACTTCTCAACTCGGTAAATGCTGATTTTCTACTGACAAAACATGTCGCAATGCTGCATACCGAAAACATGTTGCATCTCAACCACGCAGTGCAGACCTGTGTGTGAGTACTGATTTAAATACACGGTGGAGACAGTGGCTCGGCATGATGCACGCTTATCGAGTCAATGTCGTACCAACCCTTCAGGAATGGGCCTTAGTAGATATACAAATTAAACTACGTTTACAGATCTCTGCAGTCAACAGATTTTAGCTATAGATTAAAACATGTTGAAAAGTCGTTAAATTTCTGGTAGTTCGAATAAAGGCAAAAAACAAATTCTCGAGACCTGGCTCAAAAGTTATATAAGTATACAACCTCAGCCGTTCAATTGGCATTGATGATATACAGAAAAGTTAGCGAAAATCAACGAACATCGTTGTATGTCAATTATAGGCATTGGGACTTGGGAGGCCTATAATTTTTTTTTCATTATAGGGGTTTAGTCAAATGATAACATCATCAGCCAATAGAGAATTTCATAAAAGACACTTTAAGTCATATTGGGATAAAAATTATAGAACCAAAATATTATCCATGATGTAATGATATTTTTCGCTGAAATTAAATCTCCGACTAAGAGTAAAAGATTTAAAATTTTATTTCACACCATTAAGAAAATCAAATCAATTAATGAAACAAACAAATAAGAAGAAATATCATACTAAACTTAGCGAAAAGTTAGCGAAAATCAACGAACATCGTTGTACGTCAATTATAGGCATTGGGAGGCCTTTAATTTTTTTTTAATTATAGGGGTTTAGTCAAATAATAAGATCATCAGCCAATAGAGAATTTCATAAAGGACACTTTAAGTCACATTGGGATAAAAATTAAAGATATGTTATTTTTAGCTGAAATTAAGTCCGACTAAGAGTAAAAGATTTAAAATTTTATTTCACACCATTAAGAAAATGAAATCAATTAATGAAACAAACAAATAAGAAGAAATATCAAACTAAACTTAGCGAAAAGTTAGCGAAAGTCAGCTAAACAGCTCAATTATAGTATTTCTTGCCAAATTTTTGGGATTCATATTTCTAAGATAAATATAAGCCCATTTTGGTAAATAATAATTAAACCTTTCTGCTTCAAATTTATTGAAAGCGTTTGGACAAAAGCTATATTCCTTCGAGAGATACAGATCTGAATTAGATCAATCTCAAAACTTTTTTCCTACTTTTTTACGTACTTAAACAGAAAATAAAACTGAATAACAATTTCTTGGTCAGTCGGGCATACACAAAATCACACCACAAAAGTTTGATTCTACTAGTAGCATTTGCTGCGTATTATCTAAAAAAAATTTTTAGAGGCCTTCGAAATAAAAGCACAAAAATGCTAAAATCAAATTCTTTGTGTAAAACAATTCTTCACATGTTTTTGTTATGTACCTACTATCATCAAGGTATATACAGATAGGTACCTACCTATCTCAGTTTCTATGTAAAATTATTCATTCACCCAAAATTTGAATGGCTCATCTTGAATTTCTAATGGATAAATGAAATTAATGCTTCTCTTTTGGCATTGTTTGTTTAGTCTTACACAATGTCATAGACTTCAACACAGAAGTGATTCGAAACACGGTGTTTTCCATATTCTCGGTACTTTCATTCGTTTTTTTTTTCGATGAAAGTATATGTATGTAAAATTTGTTAAGCTTTACTTCAAAGTGTATCTCAAATAATATTAGAAACGGTATAATTAGGTAATTAACACGGAATTTTCTTGGTTTTTCTATCGTTAGTTTATAACGTTTTATATGAAATGCAATATTTTTGGATATATCTACCAATCTGACCACAAAAAAGTTCTAAAAGCGTTCATCAAATATACCAACAACTTCAACTACACTTTTTGCAGACACCTAGATTTTTCCAACGTATAATTGCATATAGGGTCCAAAATCAAAAAACTCAAATTTTCTCATCAAAAATTTGAAAAAAAAAATCCAATTTTCATCGAAATGATATCCTCAAAATAATTATAAAATCTACCCAGCATCAAATGGACACAAGAAAAGTGTACTAGCAAAGAAAATTCTGGACAAAAATGCGTACAACGCATATATAACTGTATAAGTGCACTTCTGAAACGTCTTAAACGGCTGCTGGAAAAACACCTCAAGATTTCTTGCTTCAGCACTTAACACTTCACCACTAAAAAGCCGGGAGCACTTGAGAAGAGAAAATGAAAAACTCGCGCGCGTCTTATAAGAAAAATTCTTTCTTTCAACAACACCGACCGGTCACATATGTACGTATGTATGTATGTATGTATGTAAGTGGTCACTGCTTTTAGTGTTTCTCCTGGACGAGAAAAGTGACTTTTCCTCAAGAACAACACCGGATAAATCTCAAAACTGTGTTAGCGGAAAAACTCTTTACGAAAATTCTTCTATGTACGTTTTCTCAATTCGGGAAAATTTCAAGTGCAAAGAGAATTTCAATCGCGACCACTGCGCGAGGAAAACTATTAACTTTTTAGCGCGATGAGGAAAACTCGTTGTTTGTTACACGACAATGACCTGCTGCGACGGCGACCACGTTGGTTCTGGCCACTTGAAAAGGCGAAAAGCAGACCCTCGGTGCCCCATATCGAAGGAAAAGCTCACTGGTGTGCTCCCCTTAGATGTTGGGGCAGTTGGAGGCTGCGCTGTATTGCGCCTTTTGTGAATAATTTTAGCATTTTGCTGTATACATATATCCCGCAACACACATGTTTAGCAACATTCTGGCTGCGCCCAAAGGATGGAAGTTTCTGTTTTTTTGGGGAAAATTTTAAAGTTGCTTGCTTTTGTTTGCTAGCTGTGTTGTACCGGCCGACGACCGTAGCAACACGGTGCTGAATGTGTGGTTTTTATATGTATCGATGGATAATTGTTCCTGAAACATTTTTAGCTCTGACTGAGCTGGTTAGAAATAATATTTTTGTTGTTAAGGAAAATGGTGTTGCCATTGTTGTTGTATCGTATTTTGATGACGGAATTTTGTAACAAAATTCTATTCAAGATTTATTCTACTTTATTCCTGCGATAAAAGTAGAGGACGAATAAATTATTTGTGCAATTTTATCTGTTAAAAAACCTTTTGATCACCCCCTTATCTATAGCTAGCTGATACGTACATTTCGTACATAATCACCCCTTCCAGCTGCTTTTTCCCAAGGAATGATGATGATGACTCATTTACTTCAGACATAAATTCTAGAATATTGTTGGTTTTTCTCTATTTTTATGTACCTAGCAACCACAAGAGATTAAAAATTTAATTGTTTTAATTATAATTTGTGCACAAATTAGAGTCATTTGAAATAATATCAAATAGCAACATTTGAATATGCGGAGAAAGACATTTACTTACTTATATACTGTGCTCACTTAAGGTCTTCAAGGACATAGGACAGAAATGATTGGCTTCCATCGAACCTTGTTTCATGCTACAGATTTTAGTGTAGCCCATGATCCCCCGATTCTAAGGGCTGCGGGTCACACACACTATGTACGTTGTGTGCTTTGCATAGTTCCTAAGAGAATTCGTCTTAAACTGGCGCGTTGAATCCGCTGACCAATAGAATTTAGGTTTTCCATTTTATTTCTACATAAATCATGACTTGATCAGTTCATCTCAGGGGCGGATCAAGCTAGGGGGCGCACGCCCCCCCCCCCTCCCCCTGAAGACCACTGAAAAAAATTGCAGTAGATCTTCTGAATTTTTTCTAACAAAATGATTAACATCTAGCGTTCAATGTGATACATTTAGGAACGCAGGCCCAAGCTTCGGTCATGGTTGTTGAAGCCTATAGAGAAAACAAGAAGTGCGGATACCTGTACATGAGCGTCGCTTTGCTCGGAGTGTTTGAAGCATCAAGACAGAGCCTATTCATGTTATCGCGATGGAAGGTTTGTTTGAATTGAAAACAACTGCCAGAGGGTCTTTGATAAGCCTTCCATGTAAAGACGGCTTCTTAGAACATTATCGGCGCGGCGGCGTGGCAAAACAAACATTTAAAGAAATAATTGTAACTCGTAATTGGAGAAATTCAGCGAAATTACACAATGGCGAACAAGTCATTAAGTATTGTTGTAACATTTAAAGCAAGTCTCAATCAGTATCCTAGAGAATTTGATTGGTCGGTCTGTTTTGCTTCAAGGCATGTTGATGAAAGCACAGTTGAATTTAGTACAATTTTAAGTCTTGGCATGAGTGAATATATTCGGTAGTTACACAGCATGTCTTAACAATAGCAAAATCGCTTTTAGTTTAACAATAAGTACAATCAAGCAATAAAAGCGAAATAGTCTGCTTGTCGCACCTATCAATTGCATCCATGTCCAGAACTAAAAGACTATCCAAAGAGAAAAATTTGTTTTTGACCAGAACGTTAGAATATTGGCAAGACGCAAAAGTAGCAAAGGTTTCCCGTCCCACGTCAAAACTATCAGGAGCAACTTCAGCAGCTCCTCTTTCCCTTCACTACTTTACAATGAAGTGATTGTTGTCTCCCTGAATAAAACTTATATTTAGACTGTTAGATTCACTTCAAATTCTCCTTTACCACCACCCACTTTACATCTCCCTTATAGATGTATACAAGAGCCAATACACATCCATACGACGAGAGATATGTTCAAGGCCTTAAGGAGATCAACGTCTCCATAGCTGCAGGTCCTGATAGTTTCAAGCCTGTGCCTCATTCTTGGCTAAAGCTCTGTGAAAACTATCCTACTTGTCTTATTCAACAAGAAAATTTCCAATTGCTTGGAAACTACCTCACGTTCAGCCTATTCTCAAGAAAGGAAAGGGTAGTGATCCCTCAAATTATCGACCAATTGCAATCACTTCGATTCTTTAAAAGATTTTTGAATCTATCATTAACTTCAAATTAATGAAATATCTAGAGACTAATCAAACCCACAACGATCGTCAATATGGCTTTTCTTTTTCTGACTTTTCGTATGGAATGTTGAAGCCTTAGTCTTCTAATTTTTTTGGTGAGTCCAAAATCGTTTTCCTAGATATTTCCAAAGCCTGCATAGTGTCTGGAGTTCAGCCCTTTTAGCCAAACTTAAAGCACTTGAACTCTCTCGTCCTCTTCTATTATGAATGTAAAGTGTTTTATCTGGTCGGTTAATACGGATTATATTAGATGGCGTTACATCTCAATCTCAGTCAATAAATTCCGGGGTGCCTCAGGGCTGTACTATCTCTCCATCTCTCTTCTCAATTTTCATTAATGATCTGCTTTCCCTTACTTTCAATCCCATCCATTGCTTTGTCGATGACAGTACCCTTGGTTTCGGTTACTCCCTTGACACCTTTGTGGACCACAGAGGAAACGTCACATCTGTCAAACTACGTTGCATGATTAGATCCTTGAATAACCACCATGATAGTATCCTCGCTTGGAGCAAATCGAATCACATCGAATTCAATACATCTAAGTTCCAAAGCTGTCCCATCTCTTTAAAACAAGATCATAATTTTTCCACTCCCGTTTCTTTTGGTGGAGCACTGCTTGACGATATACCATCGTTATGCATTCTTGACATTAATATTTGCAGTATGTTAAGATGAACAGATCACAACTTCTCTGTTTCCAAATAAGCAACGAAATATCTTGGATTTCTGAAAAGGTGTAAGAAATATTTCAGCTCATCGATTCTAGCGCTCCTCTACAAGTCCTACATCAGACCTAGAATGGAATACAATTTCCATATACATATAGGCCGGGGCTGGTCGCAGAGCCTTAGCTTCGTTGGATATTGTCAAAAAGAGAGCCTTCAGCTCATTGGCGATGTGGACTTATACGGGCGCCGCCGCAATATTGGTTGCCTTTCGCTTCTATATTACTACATGCATAATCAATATTCTGATAAAATACTCGCACTGCAAGCCGCGCACATCCTTTTATCCTTCAAAGTACTTTCAGTCGTGTGCGAACGTGGAACAGTCTCCAATCTTCTGTCTTTTCTCCGGCATGCAATCTGCGAAAGTTTAAGGGTGACATAAATCAGCATCTTCGCCACCCTTCTCACGTTCCCTAATTCCTTTCTTTATCACCTTCTGGCCATGCTGTGTTTTGCATCATAGTTCATGGGATATCTTCTAAGCTTGGCTTAATAATATAAAAAACAAGACAAGTCACACTTTCTTAATTTGCCGACGAAGTTCTATACGTACAAGGTATGTGTTGCATCTCTTCTGTGACTGCTATTTTAAATAAATGTAAATTTTTAATTCCTGTGTTTTACAAAGATACAATTTATGATGATTCGTGAATTTGAATAAAATACATTTCCCTCGTTTTACTAACTAAAATGGATGATTGAGAAGTTTTACACTTTCACACAAACCAAAACAGAATCCCCTTTGACTTTTCGGAGTGGCAAAGGACCTTGAGCAACTTTCTTCGTTGCGAGTGGTAGCCACTTGCTAATCTGTTCGACTCGTATTTTTTAAATGATAAATTTTGTGCATTTGACATTTGCGATAGGTGGCGAGTGTATTCAAACTTTTGTTCACTTTTCAGCATATACGATTTTTAAACTATAGTTACGCCCCCCCCCCCCCCCCCCACCAGAATCCTGTATCCGCCACTGTCGTCTTCAAAGTTCATCGTTTGCCGTTCAGTCACTCTGGCGATTTTATAAACTCTTCAAAACCATCCATTAGTAATCGGTGGCGAATTATGGTTTGGCATTCCTTCTACGTCTAGAAAAGTCAAGACAGAATACTTACGAGTATATATAAGTAGGCGCGGGTCAGTTCTAGTTTATCCACATTTGTTTTATATTTATATTATATCCTTAACGAACTGTTGAATTTATATCGAAGATATTCAGATAGTCTATCAATGTGACGAACTCGAAAATATGAGTTTGTGTAGAAAGACTACCCTACCCTAGTAGAAATTGCTCACAATTTTACCAATACTAATTTGACTGAAAAGTATCAAGCTTTCATATAGAAAATTAAGTCCCGATGAGCCTCCTGATGAGCATTCATTAAATCTCATCGAAGGGCTCATTGGATAACATGCGATTGCTCCCAATTTACTAAACCAGCAATAAATAAATATTTTTTATTGTCATCCGATGACATTTCAACTAGGAAAATTTGATTTGATTTTTGTGATTTATTTATTTAAGTCTTTAAAAAATATTTTTTTTTTTAATTTTTGATTTGTTTTCTGCGGAAAGACTGTCACCCATATATGCTCAACAAAACGTTATGCCCAAATCCTTACGCCTCAGCGTCTTAGAGTTTGATTTGCAACCGAAGTTTGAATTCGGAAAAGTATATGAAATCAATCGTAAATGCAGGTTATCATTTATAAATTGATCATGACACTCATTGCTATGCTCATTAATAAACTCATCGTGACACTCATTGAAATGCTCATTAATAAGCTCATTGTGACCGTCATTGACATGCTCATTAATAAGCTCATCGTGACACTCATTGAAATGCTCATTAATAAGCTCATCGTGACCGTCATTGACATGCTCATTAATAAGCTCATCGTGACACTCATTGAAATGCTCATTAATAAGCTCATCGTGACCGTCATTGACATGCTCATTAATAAGCTCATCGTGACACTCATTGAAATGCTCATTAATAAGCTCATCGTGACACTCATTATGTACTCATCGAAGTGCTCATCTAATATTGTAAAATGCATAAAAGGGAAGCAAAGTATACATTTCTAAATAAGTGAAAGGGATGCAATATCTCATGCACACTATCTGTGTATAAGTAAATAAATGATTTTTTCTCCGGTTTCGATTCAAACGCGAATAAATTTCATCAGTACGGTCATCTGATTGCTAATGAGGAGCTCATTGATGAGCTCACTATGATATATCTACCAGGGTATCTACTTTATAAACTCGATTTTGTTTTTTTTTTTTTAGGAACTCTAAGTTTTCTACATATGTGTGTGTGGTACCACTTGACGTGGTATTTAGGGATGCTAAAACTACAGTTGAAGCACTGTTCCTGCAAGGATTCACGCGATGTGGGATAGTTGTACTGGTTTGTTGCTTTAGAGTGCGGTAAAAATTACTGCAATTTGTGGAAGCGGGTACTCTATACTAATATCGATCAACAAAAACCATAAGAAACTGCTGAATGGTGATTTTCTTTTACGACGTTTTAAGCATGGTGATAAATTTCAATGCATTCAGTAGGAAATTTGTTTGGCCATAACTTAAAGGAAGACACCTCTTAGCATATATCACTCTGCCTTATGGTTGCAGTGCAAAACATAAAAATATATTTAAAATGGTTTAAAGGCTAGAGCACAACCCCGAGAATATATTTTTAGAAAATACAAAAATCCTTAGATAAGTATAATCAATTTAGGTACTTGCGCAAGCTGCACTCCATCGTATATAGATAAGCGAATAAAAGTTTTGCAACCACCCGTCCCTCCCCCATTCAAGAACCAATTGCTAAATCCAATGTTTGCTTGTGGATCATACAATGGCAATCATATCTTAATTTTCCGATTCGATTTCTCATTTAATTATCATGAGTCCAGCAGCAGCAGCAGCTTCTTATATATATCTTAGGCTTGAACGCTCATCCATAATGCATTGGGCGGAGCGCATCTCATGCAGCCCGGCAATTGACATATGTTCGGCGGTTGTCATTTGTTAGTAGCGGATCCCCTCATGTATTGGATGATGGCTCTAACCACCCAGAAGTCGGACAGAAACCGTTCAAAATATCGAAAGCAAACGCGGCGGACAACATCAGTTTGAAAATAAGAAGACCTTCTTAAGACGTGATTTATACTCATAAATACAGAAAATCACCGAAAAAATTCTCTGGAGGTCCATATCCAGTCCAGCCTCCAAACACAGTGATCGCTAGTTGTTTGCAGTATAGTAATTGTAGCGTGGTAGAAAATGTTCCTTTTCGATGAGGTCTTTTTTTTTTGTTATTTTTTTTCTTCTCGATTGTTTGTTTTTCTGTTTTTTTTTCTTACATTTCATCATCGCACATAATTCGATGATTGTGTGATGATGACCTCATCAATAATTCGATTTAGGAAACGCTTGAAAAGTGTCCTTATTATCTCAACGAAAATTAACTGAGACAAATGCATAGTTGGCATGCATGCTTGACATTAAATTTATGATCAGAGTGATAATTTAAAAAGTCAATTGCGCGCATGACATTTTACTTTTGCATATTTGATGTGCGAGCATATCTTCGACTAAAATTATGGCCGACGCGACGTACGAAATCATCCAGGAAAACAAAGTGAAAAGTAAAATAATTTGCTTTAGAAAATGTATAATTTTTTTTTTAATCTTTTTTTTTTAAGTGCACTTTTATTATCATGGAAAGTGATGCCCTAGGCACATTCAATTGATAGCAAATGCCTAGTGTATAGGTATCTAGGATGAACATCCTGAGTCTTGTATAGTCTCAGGAGGATTATTTCAAAAAAAGTGCAATGGAAATAAGGTGAGGAAGCATTCATATATTTCAGGATTCTTACAAATTTATCTAATCTGCAATCACTTACCAAAACTTATTATATCCCTTTCCCTCCTGAGAAACAAAAAGTTCACCGATTTACATGGCATTTCATATACTGCCTCCTTTAATGTTAATGTTAATGTTAAGAGTAGGGGCGACTAGGCCTCCAGGACCTTGCGGACACCGCGACCATAGTTGATATATTGTGCCTTCCCCTATAGTGATTAGGCAAAATCGAGTCTTCTAACGAGCTCGATTATTGCTTTCGGAGTTAGATTGCAGACATTATCTGGAGAGATAAGTTCTCTTCCAGTGATTTGCATCCTTAGACCTGCAAGTGCTGGGCACTCGCATATAACGTGCATCGAGGTTTCATCTTCCTCTTCGCACAGTCGACACAGTTCACTGTCGCATTTGCCTATCTTCTTCAGGAAGTGACGGAAGGGGCCATGACCAGTGACTGCGTTAGCAAATAGTCTGAGCGACTGTCTGCTTAGTTCAATAAGTTGACGCGACAGGAAATGGGAAGGATTGAAGAATTTCTTCGCCTGCCTCATACCGGGCGCGCTACGCCAAAGGAGATCCAGTTGCCTGTTTTCCACTTAAGCAGTTCCCCCCTAAAGTGGCTTTTTGGTAGACCAAATGTCGGATAGGGACTAATATACGGACAATCAGCTCCGGTTTTAGCCAGTTCATCCGCTTTTTCATTACCGTCCACTCCTTCGTGTCCAGGGACCCAAACCAAGGTTACTTGGTTGTCCCTAGACAGTAGTTGGAGTTTCGAGTAGCAGCTCCAAACTAATTTCAACTCAAAGGCTTGAGAGGAGCGCAGCTTGGCTGCCTGAACAGATGTAGATGTTGGAGTTCTTACAGTCCTTATTTAGGCTTTCCTGAGCTCCAACCTCTATAGCATAGACTTCCGCCTGAAAAATGGAAGGTGAAACACCAAGCGAAATGGATAGTTCCACTTCTGGACCAACCACCCGTGCGCCTGTTTTCCCGTCCTTCCGGGATCCGGCAGTATACCAGACTTGGGCCCGTTGCGGGAGCTGGAGTCCTCTGTCTAGTATCTGGCTTCTTCCATTAATGGTTACCTTGTAACCTCATTCAAAAGAAAGTCACTTGGCCATAGTATCTTTTGGAGCTTCTAGGTCGTTAATGTTGACCTGCTCAAAGATACTGAGATGACCCACCCTGGAGGAGGTGCAATCATCTGATCTTTTCTTTCGAAGCATACTAGCTGAAGCTTCCGTCTTAATAAAGAGGTAGAGAGGCTGTAAACCAAGAATGGCTTCAAGTGCTCGTTGAGGACATGATGTAAAGGCGCCAGTGGCGCCTAAACATGCCATCCTTTGCACCTTGTCAAGGGTTCTTCTGGTGGTTGCCTGCAATGTTTTAGGCCACCACACATTTACCCCATAAGAAAGTATGGGTCTGACTATGCCCTGGAAGATCCATAGGGTCATTTTGGGGTTCAGACCCCACTTTTTCCCGAAAAGCCTGTGGCAAGAGCTGAATGCCCACATGGCTTTGTTTGTTATCATTTCCAGGGGTGGACTCCAGGTAAGCTTGCTGTCTAGGATTATTCCTAGATATTTTGCTTCTTTGGAATATTCTATTGCAATTCCATTTAACTTAGAAGGTGGAATCTGAAGGCTCCTTTTCCTAGTAAAAGGAACTAGCACTGTTTTACCTGGGTTTATTGATAGTTCCATGTTCTGGCACCATCTGGCAACGATGTTAAAAGCAGTTTGCATAAGCTCTGGTAAAGCTGATTCAAACTTTCCTTTAACACAGATGACAAGTTTAGTAGCTCATCCACAACTAGTAGCCATAGAAGGGGCGATAGCACCCCTTAGATCAACAGTATTAAGAAAAAAAAATCGAAAAATTTCTCACCGGCCTCCTTCCTCTCAAAAGGACCCTCACGATTGTGAGGGTTAGGAATTGGAGACACACGAAGGCAAAAACCAAAAAGAAAATATTTTCTGATACAAATTTTCCATAAGCTGATATTTATGCGTCAGAGAGTCTTATATCATCAGGGGGAAGCGGATCATATCGGTTCGTGGTCAGACTTTCAGTAGATTCTGATCGTGCGAGACTCTTCTCTATTTGTGGGGAAGCTGCCACTAGAAACACTTCTGTAAGTTCTAGCCGAAACAGCAGAAGATTTTTATATTTTTCTTTCTTGTCTTTTCGATACTCCATCCAGGAATTCACAACCGCTAGCTAAATCGAGGAAGTGAAGTGACATTTTCAAAGTCCATTTCTTCAATTTTAACCATGTCCGGTAGCATTCCATACACTGGTCACATATGTCCACGCCTCCCATATGTGTATTGCACTGTCTAGTCTAATTATTTGTGGACATGGTTTGTTCACAAATGCTTTGTCTTTCTTTGACCATCTCCGAAAGTTTTCTATCGGCTCTTTTCCAAACGCAGTGGATGAAAGAAGAATGTCCTTTGTATCTTTCCAATTAATAATAGCAACTTCATCATCATTCCCCACGAACTCTTGCATTCCTCCCCTCTCCATTATTGAATCCTTGGAGAAGGGTGAATTCTTAATGCGGTTGGTCATAATAGTTCCAGTCCCGTAATAATCAAGGATTAAAAGTTTCAGCAATAGAGGTATACTTGTAAAATATCTATCGAAATATAGAAAACTCTTTGGATGGATGGCTTTCACAAGATGTATTACGACATTCGGACCAAGCCCTAATCCAGTATCTGCAATCTTAGTCTTCTTACCTTGATAGAGTTCGAATTCTACTACAATACCTGATCATGTGGTTACTACAAAGTCTTTGATTCCGATACCGGTTTGGGCTTATTAGGAACGTAGTTTCTTGCAGGGCATCTTCCAGTAAAGGGATTCATTTGCTCATCGATTGGATAATGTCCAACATTTCCATCAATCTGGTGAACTCTATTCCTTACATCATCAATGATTGGTTGTAGTTTCCAAAATATATTTTCCTTGTCTGGATCACAGTTAATATCTACATAATGGAGACAAGTTCGCAAAAGGTACATATATCCTGTCCCTTGCAAAAAGCATTAGTTACCTTATCTACCGATATCCCTATCTTAAAATACATTGATAACCTCGGATATTGTAGGCATCCAAATAGAAAATGTGCACCATAAAATTTCTTTAGATCAGTGGCAGTTATTTTAAGCTCAATATACCCTTGCTTGACAGATAAAGCATACATGTTTGTATACATAGCCGCCTTTTCAAAATGTGCATCAGTAAAATATTTCTGGAAATAATACAGTGGGGTTCCCAAAAAATGCGGCGTCGATTCTTGAGCTACAGGAGGAATTTCACGTGAAACAAAGTTCCTTTGAAGACACAAAATGCGCCGGCGTCCTTGATTTTCATCGCGTATCTGTGCTGAAGCAGTATCATCTGTAATTTAATAATAAATTCACATAGTTAAAAGAATTTATAACTTTTCAATTAAATGCAATTTCTAAGAACTATACCCGCGCCAGTATCACTTTCCTGCTCTTCTGCATCTTGTTCTTCATTCAACTCCTCTCGATTTTCAACATCATGTGGAATCCATTCTTCATCAGAATCGGCAATCACTTAATTCTGATGGATATTCTTCAAGAAGCTCCAACAATTGATCATCACTAACACATTATCGTCGTACCAAAATTTTTCAATTTCAAATCCAACTACATGGGTAACAAAAAGGATGAGAGAACTCCCCTAGTAAAAATAATGCAATGATTTCAGTGATGAGCTCATCATGAGCCCTTAGATGAAAGGAAAGTAATGATGAAATCTATTCTAGACCCGGGACTGAACTCATTATATACTTTTCTTCAACATAATGAGCTTTTCCATGATCACTCGATGAGTAGTTCCATGAGCTGTTACATTATTTTCATGTTAACATAATGAAAATACTCACAGATACATTCATCTGTCAATTCATGACGATGACATCGATATATAAATTAGTTCAATTACGTACGACCATTTCTATTCACTTCTGTATGTTGCGATTTTGCGTACATTTCCGATTTTGATGAGCTGTGATAGCTCAGTGGATTTTTTCAAAGATTTAAACTCTACGCAGAGCACATGCCGTACAAGGAGACTTTTTTGGAACTAGAAAGGAAATCGTTTTGACAAAAGACGCAGTAACTGAAAAATACTGCAGTGAACTGTCGCACAAAAGAATGTACTAAAAAGAGCACGTCTTTCTACTCTTTGTTTCACAATGGATTATTGGAGCTAGATGATAAAAATGGGAATAGGTGAAGGTGTTACGCGTCAGAAGTCAAAACTGTACTGTTGTTTAAGGAATACAACAAACCATTCATCATAATTTCGTGGAAATGCAAATGAATTTAGAATACGAACACGCTCATGGATTGCTCATCGAAAGGCTCATCGAAGGGCTCATCGAAGGGCTCATCGGAACTTGTTAGAAAACTTCACCCGCATTTCAAGTGGAGAAATTTACACATTCATGCGCAATTTCCAAATACACCAATGCTACTTTGCATAGATTCCCCCCCCCCAGAGGGGAAAAGGGGTTTTGAAGCCGATGAGCATTTCTTACTAGGGTCAAGTCATAAACCATATTTCGATGATGGGGTTCGATCCGGAACTAAACTGGTTTTTGTGTATATGCGTGTGAAAAATTTCAATCTAAATTTGAAATTTTTACACTTGTATACACATAAAGACCGTTTCAATCCAAATTGAATTCCATCATAGATACATCACAAATCGAGATAAATCATCGATTTCGTCTTCTTCATTATACTACTGGAAAAGTATAATCAATTCCTAAACCTCACGTTTGTCAAGCAAAATATAATATGTACGTAATTTCGCAGAACGGTTGATAATGACGAACACAAAAACATTTGTATTTCGAAATATAATATTCCAACTAACACTTCACATGTTTGCACTTGAAAGTTCAACGGAATTATTTAAAAAAATATAGCTCGAATTTTTCTACCAATTTCTGTATTGCGGTCCGACAAGGTGCTTCACGACGATCCAAAAATGTTCGAGTTTTACGAACCGTCTCTGCCACATTTTCACCATTTTTATAGTGAATTTTAATAATTTCAATGCGTTGTTGAATCGTGTATCGTTCCATTTTTATTAATGGAGTAGTTTCTACTTGTCAAATGTCAAATGTCAAAGTTCCAAAAGTGACATCTACCGAAATAGCGGGCTAATTAAAATAACACCTCTTATTGGAAAACCCTTTACAGTCAGCTTTTACTTTGAAAAATTGCCAGTATTAGAAAGTACCCAAATATGAGAAACAGTCTGAATTTTTCCCCATTTGGTGAAGTATTGGAATTGTTTTTGTTACTATATGGGGCCATATACATAAGTAAGTGAAGAAGCGATTGAATTTCTAAGCGCTTACAAAAAGATTTCAAAAACAAAGAATAGAGGAAGGGGTTAAGAGTTCACTTCTTTCCGCAGTTCCTTCACGCAGACCCATAACAACTCGTTTTGGCGCCTGAAGCAAACGTATAAATTGGCCCCACCCCCTCCCTGTTTCCTAAAATTCTCAACATAACCTTATTTAACTTTAACTATTCTGAATGGTCTATCAACTGACTGCACAAAGTTGAGTAACAATTGATCATGAGAAGAATAATAAATAATATTTATTGCACGTAAAATTATTAGATGATATTAATTTCGTCGACTCAGTTTGATAGAAATATTTGCACGATTCTATAGATGTGGACTTTTCGAGTTTTTTTTCGCTACGAACAAGTTTATTTTCTCGAAAATCGAAATGCTTGTCACTTCTCTTTCGGCTGTGAAAACAGTCACATTCGACAATCTTTCTTGACCCATTGTAGATCAGATGAAATTTTTTATTAACTTCAATTTGTTGAAACTTCGTTCACATGAAGCTATCAGCATTGGCTATGTCAGGAAAAGTCGGAAAGCGATTTAAGCCTTTGGATAGGATTCTTGGAGGAGCAAATCCAAGAGCGGCTTTTCTCAGATAATCGGCGTGGATTTTGCTAAGAAGATCGTCAGAAAGGAATCCAAAGTCTTTTGACACTTGTTCCAACATTTCGTACCTCCTGACGTACGACGCTTTTGTTTTGTGGCAATATTGAGATCACTCATTATTTTGCGATTCAAAAAGTTCGAGTCGCTTCTTTTTTTTTGTTTCTTTAAGGTTTGCTGGCATAACTATAATTTCAGGAAATTTTGCAACACTGGCAAAAATTTCTTCCATGGCAGGATCACGAACCAGCCTCAGCCTTGTCAAGCAGGTAAATTCAAATCGAGAACAAAAAATTTATTTAACAGTTAAAAATCAAAAAATAATTTATATTTTTCAAAGCAAATGTTGTTAATATTATTTTTTTCGCCCGTAGTATTTTTTTTTTCAACGGGAGGCGATCCTCCGCTTCAACGTCTGCCTCACTTGCGTTACTCTTGTTACAGCTGTGTAAGAAAAATGGTTGGTCTCTCGGATACTGTTTCCACAGAGAAATTCTGATTATTTATAATTTTAAGTGTGAAAGGGCCAACCGTTCTTACACATATTCTGTGCATACATATTTCCTGTATAATTTTTTTCTTTCTTTCTTCTTATTTAGCATGGAATTCAATATTCAATATAGAAAACGTTGTCCGGCTTTCCTTGTGCTTGGTTCAGTAGGAAATCAGTCTAATAATTTGGGTTGTTTGCATTTTATGAAAATATCATTTTTGAAGATCTGGTTTGTTATTATAAGCAGGGCGGATTTGAGGACGCAGTCCGGCCCTGCTCCCACGTCATTTGGGTCATTCGAGATTTCTTAGAACCATATTGAAATTCTCTATCGTAGAAACGTGTTCCTCTTTAAAGTTTACGGTGTTGTAAGCACAGAAAATTGCACAGCTCCATAGCGTAGATGTGTTATGGGGTGAAGCAGTAACGCACCCAGGATTTGGCTTGGTGAGGGGGGGGGGGGGGCATAGATGTCCCAAGTTCTAACGAGTCGGCAAAATAGGACTCTAAAGTCGCGTCCTGCACCCATCTGAGCAGTTAAGGACTGCTATTGAAGATTAAAAGGTTTTTTTTTTTATTTTATACGTAATTTGTAAATTATCTTCAGAAAACTCACATTCTGGAGGGGGACCAGTCCCGTTCGTCCCCCCTCTCGGTGCGACCCTGGGGTGAAGTATCAAATACTGAGAGTAATTTTAAAATCTTAAAACAAAAAACAAAAAAAACTTTTTAGTTTAAAAACCTAACAGCTATTATTCAAGATATCTATGTTGGTTAGAGATTCCCCATTCTCCAAAGTAAATAATCTTTATTTTTTTTTAACTAGATATTGTGCATGACATCTGTGATATCAGCGTAAATTCCTTAATAATAAAAGGAAAATGAAAAAAATAAATTACGAAATCCCAAGATTATAATAATTAAAACCCCACAGACTGTTTTTCTCAAGTTTTCGGCCTGATTTTTTCTGCTCTAAAAAACTTTGACCTACCAACCTTTATTTTCTTAGTTAACAGGAAATGTAAAAGCCTCACACTGCATAAAAATCCCCAGTGCCTCCACATATGTTGAATGCGTGCCTCAACAACCCCCTCCCATCAGGTAAGTAAATCCATTTAAAAACTTTGAGATGGCAAATAATCCGTTAACGTACGTACTACGCTTGGTAGCTATACCCGTGTTAAATAGAACACAAGAAAATCCCAAGAAAATTGTTTCATGAATGCTCTCTTTATTAGATTAAAAAAAAAAAAAAAAAAAAAACACACCTTTCATTGTTGTAGAAGAAGAGGTTGAGAAGGAAGGATCAGTTTTTTTCAATGTCACTAAAGTTTTGGAGTCGAAAAAAACCTGTAGAAATTTATGCATAATGCATAAAAGGGGAGAAAATACTTTTCATTAGCATACCAAGTCGGGTAAAGTTTATACAATGAATAGTAAAAAAGAGTTGAATTTTATAATTCTCATAATTTCCATAGCTCAATTTCATTTAAAAACAAAAAACAAAAAAACTTTTTAACAACAACAATCAAACCGAAAATATTAAATATTTTGCGGGGAGAGGCTGGATAAAAGTTTTTCTTTCACAAAACAAAAAATTCAGCAACTTTCACACAATTCTCTGAGGAAAGAATTTTTTCACTAGAATTTGAAAAACTTTATCACAACCGAAACCTGAAGGTCGTCCGTCTATGAAATGAGAAAATGTCCACTTCGACTGAAAGTGAAATTACGGTTCACCGAACGGGATTAAAGGTGTGTCTGTTTCCCCGTCTCACCTCACCCGCATAGTAGGAGTATAGTGATAATTATGAATTCGCTCACCTTTCGATTATATTTATTAAAGCGCACAAAAATAAACCGAAACGACTTGGGGTCTTCTTGGGTCATCGTGTGTCTCGTATTAAAATTTCTCAGAACTTCTATCTACATATATACAGGTGGCTATCTACATACAGTTAGGTGGTATACCAATTGTGTTTGGTCAAGGAGAAATTCACGTGTCGCATGCTGACCACATTTCTGGCACTTTTGCTCAATTAAATCTCCTCCCCTAGTCTCCCCTAGAATAGCGCGCACATATAGAAGGTTTTCACAGAATTCATAGTCAGCGCACTGCTGCCGCTGGACATGGAGAAGCGATTTTAATGGACGCTTTTATATCACTTTAATTTTTTTTTTTTATTGTTTTTGCTTTTTTACACTTTAGTAGTATACCTCTGAACCTGTCGTCCCCCGTAATACCAGACAGAAAAAACATCTATCAATTAAGGGCAATGAATGCTTGCTTATAGGGGCCGAAGTCTATATGTATAAAAGGAAGGGTGCAATTTAAAATAGAATTTGCCCATGGGGCAGAGTGGAGGTTATCAGGGAAAAAGGACTTTCTTCTTAGTTTTAATTGGATTTTATAGGTTTTAATTAAAATACCAAAAATACTTTATTTTTATTTATTTTTTAATGAAGATGGGGAAAATGGGCATTCATAGAAAAAATAAGTTTATTGTGTAGCTTTAAACTAAACTAAGACAATCTGTTTTTGATTGGACTTTCAGTTCAAGTGATTCCCAGTATTTTACTCACTTTCATCCTCATTCAAATTTGAGAGAATACACATGAATAATTATTCCAATGGAAATCCTACTAAAAGTATGAGAGTCTTTGTTAAGACGCGATAAATGCTAGACTTTGTGTATTTTTTGTTATATTGGATACCTCTGATTTTACATATAACATCTAGATATTGGCAAAAGAGTTGACTTTACCAATGCTTTCAATACTATTGACCATGTGTATCAAATTAATGCGCTGGATGCTGTGCTGGTCAAATCAAAATTGGTGCAGTTATGCAAGACTGGCCATGAGGAATTGACTGCACGGCACAAGGTGACCCTATACTGGATATCTGGCCACAGGGATATCCCAGACAACGAGATGGCTGATGAGTTGATCAAAAAGGGCTCTAATATGGATAACAAGGCAATTATTATTATTTATTATTCTTAGTCTACAGATTACAAAATCAACAGACCATGCATATACTAAACCTAAAATTTTGTTTTGGTAAGAACATAAACTAAAACTAACCTACTAAATATGAACATATCTAATATTATAATCATAGCAAGCTTTCTAGAAAGTCCGAAACAGAGGCTTTAAAAGAAACTCTATCTTGACTAAAGTCAATTATGCTGCTACACAAATTAAACTGCCGAATTCAACGACTTAATGGACTACTGAGGCCATAATTTGTTCAATGGAAAGTTTCAAAAAGAATGGGGCGCAGTCTTATCTGCTTAGACGGCACATATAAATGGATAAGCTTTAAAATATCAGGAGAAATAATCCTGTTTTCAATAACATCTCTAATAAACATAGTATTATAAATTTTTTGTCTGAGAGACAGTTTCTGTAACCCTGGCATCTGGCATCATAAGGAGGTAAATCACCGGTCCAGTTAAGTCTCCTAAGAGCAAACCTGGTAAATCTCCTTTGCACATTTTCAATTCTGTTAGAATGCGTCACATAGTACGGATCCCATACAACCGTGCAATATTCCAAAATAGGCCTAACTAAAGCTGAAAATAATGCCTTAAGCATGTACGGATCAGTGAATTCACTAGCCCGACGTTTAACAAAACCAAGCCGAGAATTAGCTTGACTTACTACATAATCAATGTGGTAGGAGAAAGTAAATTTACTATCTAGAATAACACCAAGGTCCGAAACTATACTACATTTAGGAATATTAATCACATCGATAGAAACTTCAAAATTAATTGGTGATACTTTTTTAGTAGCCATAAAGTGTTTAAAATTTAGAAGAATTTATCAACAAATGATTAAGATGACACCATTTCGCAAATTTATCGACTTCTGATTTGAAATTGGATACTTGAGACATATCAACAATTTCCATGAAAATTTTTAGATCATCAGCAAAACCTAGAACAGAGGAAAATTCAAAGATGTTAAAGACATCGTTGATAAATATAATAAAAAGAAGGGGCCCTAGATGGCTCCCCTGAGGCACGCCGGAATGTACCAAAATCGTCCGAGAGTACACCTCGTTAATTTTGATAATTTGTATGCAATTAATCAAGTAGGAAGCGAACCATGCAAGAAGAGCAGAATGGAATCCGAACGCCTCAAGTTTGTGTAAAAGCAGGCGAATATTGAATACCTTATCAAATGCTTTTGCGAAATCTGTATATAGTCTTACAACCTGGCCACCTTGTTCTAAGACATTTAAGCAAAAGTTGACATAGGAAACTAAATTGGTTGCTGTAGAGCGTCCTTGTTGGTGAATAGAAATGTACTCCTTAACTAGAAAAGAAATTTTTTCAGAGATAATACTTTCAAATAGCTTCGGTATTGCAGAAATTTTACAAATAGGACGGTAATTACTGGCACAGTTTTTAGCACCCGCTTTATGTATAGGACGAACGAATGAAATTTTCCACTCATTGAGGAAAAGTCCCGAGGATAACGACAAATCAAAAATATATGAAAGAGGCATCGAAATAGGATCACGGCATTGACTTAGAAATATCGCTGGAATGTTGTCAGGACCAGAAGAACGGCTGCACTTAGCATTGGCCAATGCTAAGTTTACATCCTCCGTAGACACATACATTGAACCCAAGTTGACCCGTGAGAAAACATGTGTGGTAATCTCAGTATCAATTGGAAAACCTAAGTCCTCCACATATACAGACTCAAAGTATTCCGCAAAAAGGTTACATGAATCAGAAATATTATCCGCAGTTTTATTCATAAAGCCAATAGAAGAAGGAATTCCATACGAATTACGCTTACTGTCTAGAAATGACCAAAAAGCTTTTGGATTTATCTTTATACCAGCCTCCACCAATGCCAAATATTGACTATACAGAAACTTATTTAAGAAATCATATTCTTTCCGCAATCTTTTAAAAAGCATGTGATCCTCAATCACACCAGACAGTTTGAATCTCTTATGAGCCTTGTTCCCCGTGCATTCCTCAATCTCTTCAACCTATAGTTCATCCACGGAAAACCAGAATTATTTCTCCTTCTAGTGAGAGGAACATACAAAACGAACAAACTGTAAAAAACTTCCAGAAAATATGAATAAGCAGCACTTACAGTATTCAGGGAAAACAAAGATTCCCAATTATGCTCACTTAAGGCTTCATTGATAGCAGCATAATTGGCTTTTCTAAAATCATAAAAATAAGACAATTTATTTTGGTCAATAGCATTAGAGAAAGAGCTCGAAAATTTAACAAAGTTAAAATTTAAATCGATAGCAATATGATTAACAGTATTTTTTGATAATAAATAACAAAAGCCTCAACTACAGTATAATTCAAATTATCACAAATAAAAACTAAATCAAGAAGCTTACCTATGGAGTTTGTGTAACATTATTTACTTGGACTAGATTCAAAGAAAAGAGACCATCAATCAGGCAAAATTCAAAATCCTTTTTTGCGTTCAGCTGAACCAGGACCTTATCATCTTCATTCCAAGACCACTATAAGTTTCCAGCATTAAAATCACCAAAGACGCAGACCTGATAATTCTCCAGCAGTATATATTCAGTCAACCAGTTGATATTATCAATATGTTTTTTATATATTTCTACTGACGAATTAGAAGGAATATATAGGGGACTAGGCATTAAAGAACCCTTTTTCCCATAGAAGTACAGACACAAATCTGCTCAACTTCGAACGAAGAATGTGGCATAGATACCTCACGAGCATGAATAGAAGAATTTATCGCCAACAAGACTCCACCACCACGACTAAATGATCGATCTTTACGAAACACTATATGAAGTTACTGCTGAAAATCTCCGATGAATGTATGGAATCATGAAGCGATGTCTCCACCAAGGCGATTATATCGTAGGAAAACTGAGTCGAGCCAATAAAAATATCGTTAATCTTATAGTCCGTAAGCAACTGACATTTTGAAAATAGCATGTTAATGAAGATGAATCAATAGATAATTGAGAAGCTTCTTCTATGTTTTCTGAGTTAGCAGTGGCACCGTAGCTTCATTTTTTGTCAGATTTGTAAATCTACGAACAATAATTCCACAAGGCCAGACATCCTCAGTCAGCAATCGAGTAAACAAATGATCAGGAACACCCAGTTTAAAATTAACAAATTTCCAGGAAGAAACATCTACATCCGATTTACTTAAACGTTTACATATCAATACACCTGAAGATACGTCCAGCTTAGCCGCAATATAGTCAATAATGTTTTTTTTTCAGAAGTTTCAGGATGAAGCGGAGACAGGTGAAGCACCTACGCCTACAGACCGTAGATATCTCCTCACACAAGGCCGTACCAATGATTTTGAGCTTACGTCGCATCTTATGGTAAGCAGTAGCCCAATTGTTATTATCAGACAGCTGATCATGGACCACAGTGGCAATCGAGGTAGCAGACCCTCCTACCGCACTATCATCAACGAGGTCAGCAGCAATCACAACACAGTAGCTGCATTACCACCAGAGTTACCAGCAGTTTCAACGACCACAATACCACCAGCCGATTCTCCTCGTGTAAGAATACCATCAGTAGATAATGTAGAATTCTGTTTGGAAGAATTTTTGCTATATTTGTTTTTAGCACACTCAGTAGGCGATGTCAAGGTCAATTCACTCCGATGAGCCATTTGAGGCAAGGTCAAGGTCATAGAATTATTAGATAAAGACATATACTTAGCAAAATCTTGTCTTAAAGATGCAACTTCAGAGAGGAAAGCGACGATATTTTCTCCAATAAACTGCTGTACGGCACATCAGTACATACTGAGCACCTCCAAGAAACACCAGGATTATTATTTATAAGCTTAAGAGCTAGATCGTCCAATTTAGCACACCGCTTATGAAAACCGCGACAACATAAAAAGCAACTGATACTTTTATCGAAAAGTTCTCCAGAACATTTTCCACAAAAACCCGACATTTCACTCTAGTGATACGCCAATTTCAGCACGACTAAAATTAAACACGTCCGATGCCGACAAGAGCTCAACTTTATTATGGCCTGCATATGACAGGAAGAGGTCAAGAGAACTGCTTAATGACAGCAGAATATATATCAGGAATCTAGTAGGGGTCATTACGGGTCATTGGGCCATAGGAGACCTTGCCCCGCTCTGATGAACAAAAGATTGGCAAGATGCTATTGTTTAGCTACTTCTTTTTAAGTCTGGGGGGGGGGGGGGGGGGCTGCAAAACAAAGAGTTCAGATGCATCCTGAGTTTCCTAAGGGAAGTATCTAGGGCAATTTTTAAACAATCCCATGAGGATTTGGTAGTTTATACCATATTCTGTACAAGACTGGAACAGTCTTCAGATGACGTTGGTACTGACGTAATGATACCAGTTGAAGACGACTGTAGTATTTCAGGCACAAGTCTTGAGTTGGACAACAGGTCCAATATATGTTCTAACTGTTTGGCAATGGAGTAAATAATATAAGCACTAGATGCTTGTTCCCAGATGGTTCTGTGACGACGAGCAGACGTAGAGCAAAAGAGTAGTTCCAATAACTATCGATTGCTCGTCGTTGTACTGAACCGGGCTAGGAGTCCTAGCACGCTTGACAGACGTATGCCAGATAGACGGGATACCGGTGATCGTTGCTCCGCTAGCCTCTGTATTTGGTTGTCGGTAAATACCTGGTCAGCTAAAATTGGCACGTTCGTTCTTCTAGACTGGTAGAGGCTAGAAAATTAACCTGAAAGAATGACTAATGACAGTTTGGGGGAGAGTTTATATCAGCGTGCTGTTACACAACTGCTCCCTTCTGATTAGCAGTTCGGTTATGATGATGTTGCATTTCCTACGGAATTTTCCTTGGGTCTCCCGGTGCTGTTCTTGCCTGGTGTAGCACCCAAAATTTGGTTCTCTAAAGTATAACCTTAGAAACGCTGTAAGAAAGGAGGATTCACCGAAAAGAGGTGTTCATGAACATGATCATTAACCGCTTTGAAGTTCTTCTCAAAACGAATAAAAGTTAATCACTTTTTGAAGAAAAGAATTATTTCGTTTTTTATCGAAAGTATTGTTTTATTTTTCTTTTAAATATTTTCTCGTGTCTTCACGTTGACGTTACAAAAAACAAACTGAAAAACTTTTTAAATTGTTTTTTAAATACATTAGGTCTGTCTGTTTACTCGAAAGTTTTTACTCGGTGTAAAAACTTTTACGCATTTTTACTCACAAACCGTCTTGTTACTTTTAACTAGTAAAAATCGAGTAAATTTATACGTTTCCCGTCTTGCACAAAGTTGCACATTTTTACTCATGATTAAGAAGATGTGTAACTTCGATATGCAATCAGCTGACTGTCAAAAGTATTAAATTTGACGTTATTCCAACTTAATTTTTGATATAATAAATAAGCAAACTTGTAGTCATGGAAGTACATGTAGGATCACTAGGAACATCCGTTCAAATTGAATGTTATACCTTGTTTTGCATAGAAAACTTAGCTGTCAAATTTTTGACACATGACAAGCTGAACAAAATTTACTCGAAAAGTGTCTGGTAACTTTTCTTGAGTTATCCCCTCTACCGCATAAAAGTTTTTACTTGATTTTTACGCAAAGATTTTTACTCAAAAGTAAACAGACAGACCTATTGATTCCTAGCCTACCTAGCTACGGCTTCCTACGTGCCAGCAAGATGTGACTAGCATGAAATTTTGGAGAAACTTTGATCTGGTTTATACGTTGATTCGATAAATTTTGGAGAACGACCCAGGCGACACAGACGCGTTCGCCACAAGGACAAGGGTCTCAATAGAGCCACTGGCAGTCTAAGTGAAGCATGCTGGGTATAACTTATAGCGGCACCCCTCTTTACTAACCTAACCTAACCTAACCTAAAATATATCAAGTAAAAAATCAAATGAGTGTCTAAGCTAAGCGTAAGCAAACCACAAGGTTCAAGTTTAGGACCTATATTTTTCTTAATATATACACAAATACGATCTGCATATTTATTTTCGAATGTGAATGTGTGTGCTGGTAACATGGCCCTATAATGTAGTCTTCTACTTCTACTAACGTTATTTTAAATCTTTTGACTTTTAAAACTGTGAAATTTCGTTTTTGGATAGACTGTCAATCTATTTTTTGTAATGACTACTAATTCTACTAAGAAATGAAATATCTTTGAGATGACTACCACCCATTTTCTATAGAAAGATCTATAGAGAAATGTTCAAATCTTTACAACCGCAATTACATCAACGCTAGCAAAGAAGGTGGAGTAAGCGGCCTTCGGCGATGACAAATGTACGAATATAAAATTAAGAAAAAATTCTTCCAACTCAATACACTTATAAAAGACTATAGATCTAGGTAAAATTCATAAAACCCCTCCGAATCATCATGGAACAATTTTCCTGACTTTAGATTAATGCTGCTAAAATATGAGCTTAGACTCTAGAGGACACAAAATTTATCTAGTATAGGACAGCAGATAGAACATTTGGAAAAATTCACTCTTTAATGTAACAGTGTAACCGATGTAAAAATACAACAAGAATTTACAACAAAGAGTAAACGATTCCTTTAGCCTTTAGCTTATTTCGAAATGTAATTAACAGAACAGGATGATAAAATGGGCCCGTAAGAGCTCTCCCGGGACCCGGAAAAAATTGAAAAAAAATCCTCAAAATTCCCAGTTTTTATAGTTATCATAGAAAAGTAGAATATTGAAGATTCAGTTAAAAATAGCTGAGATAAAAACTAAGTGTATCTCAACTATTTATGAAAAGAACGGCTTAAATTAAGGAAATGCCGATTTTTCATGGCGTTTCTTGATCGTTTTGGTCGTTTCCCAAGTTGTTATTTCTACTATTACATTAATACTTAATTATTCACTATTTCAGTATAATGTCGGCGGATAAAATGAAGCCTGTTTTGTTGGGAATGGTTATTTCCAATTAGTTTTCCGCTCGGGCTAATAGTTTAGGAGAAATGTTCATAATAGTAGAACAACCTCATTTTAAGGCAATTTTTGCTGCTTTTTGCCGTGAAAATATGTAAAAATTTACAATTTAAGTTTACGGAGCTTCGGAGGAATTTTTTTGTATAAGTGAAGAAGTTTCGTAACCGAATACTTATGCCTATTATCAAAAAAAAAATTGAAAAAATAACTCATATGTGGCCATGGGGTTAATGGGACCCAGATGAGGAAAAACTGTGAACTTCGGGAGTAAAAGATGAGTGTGGAAATGTCTGGAATTAAAAACAAAAACATTCTAATAGATAAAGAATTTTGTTACCTTTAATTTAAATGTAAATTTTTTTCTCTACGGACATCAATTATGATGCAGGGTCCGACAAAGTGAAAAAGTGGCTTTCAGGTAATATGTAATGAACTTTTAGAGGGTGGAAAAAATACACTTGAAGTATAACGGATTGAAAATTGAATAACGCCTTTCGATAGAGCTTGGCGAGGGCTTTAATTAGATACACATGTCATATTTTGGGCTTGAGTGGGTGGGGTAAGAACCCCCAACCCTAAATTCCCCCCACCCTAAATTTTTTTTCGATAATTTTAATAGCTTTGTCGAACTTAAGCCGAATCAGAATTTCGTTTTTTGATCCGTCCCCCCTCAGGTTCGAATTTTGAAAATAATTAAAGCTAATTTCTGAATCTCACATATTTTTATTAAGTATAATTTAGGGTCGAAAAAGCAAATCGATCACACCAATTTGTTTTTGGGTGATGTTTTATTAAGTTTTCCAGAAAGTTTCATGTTCTTTGATGTGCCATTATTTATGTTTTGGGTTCACAAATTTGCAATACCTTGTTTTGTTGGGGAAAACCGTGATGCGGGTAGCTGTAAATTGAACATCCTGCTAAATCAACCCAGTACCACCTAGAGAATATATAAGTGCACCAGTCGATAGTACTAAAAAGGATCTATCATTTGGCACACTGGAAATTTTCATCGGACACCCCTCCTCCGTTGCCCCTCCTGACATTTAACGTTCAATTGGACCTCCTAATTACAACTATACAAGCCGGTCTACACTGCCAATTTGTGAATATAAAAATACAAGACCTTTGTATTGCATTTTATATGCATAGGCCTTGTATTACTTTACTAGGTTGTAATCAAATACATCTTTTACAACGATACACTCTTAGATACAACATTGCGTGAATAACGCTTAATATTTCTAGAGACATGAACTCACTCTCATCTCACACACATGTTTTTTAATGGAAAGAAATTCCACTGGCGAATTCTGGTACTTCGGCAATTTGGTAATTTCTGTCGAGATATAAATAGAAAAGCTGCTGACTATTTTTGCTTATATATAAAAAAAACAAATGAAATCCCAACGCCAAATAGGTGTTACCTGTTAACTGCCAAGAATATAGAATTTCTGCTGCATTGGAAAACATATTCTCATCACATCTTCAAATTGTCCAAATAACACATAGAGAAGATCATATAAAAAATGTACATATGAAATTAGTCGAAGTTCAACAATCAAAATTAAATTTGATGTCCTCCTAATAGCAATGCTCCACGATAAAGTAAACATGAAATGATAGTCCTGAATTGAATTTAAACATTTAATAAAAAAAAACTCCCATGCAAAAATTTCGCACAGCAAAGCCATAAAACTAAAAATAAGCTCAATAAAAATGTCCCAAAACTACTTAACCATCAGAAGAAAAAAAAATTTTTTTTTTTTGCCCTGTATAGCCAACTTGAAGCCCAAAGCAACTTATTATTCACGCCTCAGTGAAACAAATGTACAAAAACAAATCTCCAGAGAAAATCCAGAGAATGAAGAAAAAACTTCAGGGAGCCAAACATTTTTCACTCATGTCACTCCCTTTTACCATAGCCACATCAGCCATTATCCAGTTCAGGCAAAATAAGGCTTCCCATCATCCATCGCGCTTGGTAAATTAATATTCATTTTATGCGAGCAGGAAGTAGACGAAAACGAGGTAGTTCAAAGGATGTTTTAATCCATACGTTTATTCTCGGCACTTCACATCTAAGATCAAGAAGCAGCATAACAACAAAGATCTCCTTCACGTCTAGGTAACTGAAAATTTCCTATCTGTAGTACATACGTAGTTACCCCTAAGCTTCAAAATTCAATTCCCTTGATAACCTTTTGAACGTTACGCCAAGCCTCAAGTTATTGTTATTTACGCGAGGGCAACCTTGAGGCAATCAAATTCTCATTATGCCGCTGTCAAAACTCACGACATTTATTTATTTCCTGAGACTCATCCAAGAAGACATAGTCGACATTAGACACCCCCTCTTCTGTTATCCACATCAATTCCACGCGCTATACGGAGCCCCATCAACAGGAACACTGAGTTGTGTCCACTACGAAGTATAATCGACTCCATCTCGTAGTTAGGTGGAGAAGTAAGAGCTAAGGCCTGAGTCCTTAGAACTCTATTTCCATTACCGTAATGGCCTAAGCAAAGCGGTAAAAGCGAAAATAATTCACTTTATTAGGACACGGCTTCATTGTTTCTTGCCCTGCTGAACTGCAAAGTGCGTCCGAAAATCACCCTGAATCTCCGGGCTACTAAGCAGTTTTCACCACCCTCTTCCTCACGCAATTTGTTTGTCGACAGTCGTCGCCTTTAATTGCTTTCATTCGATCCCCGCACTACTACCGACGACGCACAGCGACTAATAATATTTAGAACGTGGGTGATTTATTTGAGGTTGACTGTAGCGACATGCGCAATTTCGTCCCAACAAGCGGGGAGCAGAATTTCAATTGAAATTTACTACAATGAAAATCTCTCCAGTCCTATCATATCAAAGCAAAGCAAACAGCGAGCGAATCCTTTTATAGACTTTAGTTGTATACCGACAGTCTTCCGATCGCGTTGAGGTTACGGTGAGTTTTCGGTGTTTTGGATTTTGGTGGGCTTCCTTAGGGGAGCCATCTAAGGAATTTCCTCTTTCGCTATCTGTGCCAAAGCAGTTACATTTGTAGGAGCCACAATTTTGGCAATAATATGTGCATCAGGTGGTGATCTCAAAGTGTCGACATGGAAATGGACGTGAATTTATCGGGCGAATACAGGAGAACTCCATCACCGTCACTCAAATTGGGGTGCTGTGCAATTAGAAACAGGACATCCGCCCGGAATCCACAAGAAGTGTATTTCCAGAGTCGCGGTAAATCATGCAAGAAACTGCTAAAATTCAACGGAAACTCTAACAAGGTTAGTAGGTCTAGTGGTGAACGAACGAGCAATTGGTTCAACGTTCTTCCTCTAAATTCTATAATGTCGCATACTCCTATGAATCCTAATCTACCCATAACTCCCCCCCCCCCCCAACATAGTTACTTCTGGCGTTTGTCAGTTTTCTTTTGAAGTTCTTATCTTCTCTGTCTGTCGACAACTTGTCAATATATATGATCTAGAATAAAGAGGAAATTCCCCCTCCCCCCTCACCCTCCCACCTATCACCTGCTCCTATACAACAAATCATTCTAAAGGAAAAGAGCGATGTACGGAAATTGAGACAACCTCGTCCGCCTAGCTTCGTCCCCCCCAACAACAGTCCTATAGTGTAATGGGATTCAATACATTTAAGTATTCGCGGGGCATATCCGATGCCTGCAATCTCTGCCTGTGTCGCGTTTATCTGAAATCGAAAATACTCAAAAGTTGGTGGCACAATGCCAACCAACAACAGCCATCCCATGCCTGGTCGGACCATTGATTAAAAAGCATTAATAACTCGAAGCACCCTCACAGTAGGGTTGAAACTTCATGCTAAAAAACTCAACAACAAGGGATGAGGGTGGATGAATGGGTGGATGAATGGGTGGGGGTAGCTCAAATTTGAAACAAGAAGAACCTCTGAATATGTTTCACAGAGAGATTCAGTTTCATGAAAACTTTTGCAATTAAAGTGCCCCAGGGGAATGGCAATGAGCTAGCGAATTTCATCTACCTTTCTTCGATTGGAAATTAAGAAGAGAAAACTTCAAGCTTTTGGAGTTTATCTTGTGGAATTTGGATAATCTCGCACTGGTCTCGATGAAATAATTTTCTTCTTCTTGCCGGATCAGCTGCAACCGTAAAAGATGTTTGAAACTTTTTCTTCTTCTTGGAGAATTTGCAACTTTTCGGCATGCAAATGCACCACTCCTCAGTCAGTCCTCCCGCCCACCCCGCCGTATTGGTAAAAAACTTATAGTTCATCGCGGAACTGGTTACTGTTGAGGTGCAGTGGATATCTTACACAAGTTTTATGACAAAGGGTTGAGTTTGATTGAGATTCTTTTGGATCATTGAATAGAAGGTTTTCACTTTCAGGACACTTTTCCTTTTTTATCGTATCTACTTTATCTTGAAGAGCAACCGAAAAAGAAAAATGTTTAAGGTTCACATTAACTCGAGCTTTTATCAAAAGCAATTTCCTTTAAATACGAGGGAAAACCGCCCCTCACCTTCGGACTAATTGCAAATCGTTGGGCCTTATTAAATGTTTTTATGTCAAGCGTACCGAGCAGATGAGGGTCCAGGATTCAGGTCATTTATGGGTGATAAATGGTTCTTCCGTATCCAACAAAACTATATGGTGAATGTGAACGTTGTATAGTACACACGTGTGTGTAGTGTATATGCATGCACGTTGGAAGCTGGATAGTAGATCCTCCACATTGGTCAAGCTTTTAGGGAATTAATAACTTTTGAAATTATGAGAAATGTTTACATGCGGAATTTTAGATTGAACTGTCGAGAATATTTACTCCGGCCATTTGTATAATAACTGTTATTGCCGTTCCATTCTATTTTGGGGTGTCTATTATAATCGACACTTTCTCTTTTTATACTAATTCGAATTTTTTCAAAATCTAATAATCGTGTCCCATGTGAAAGGCAAATGATTCTATGTATATGGGTTAGAATCGCACCAGATCTGACAAATTGTCGAATCATTAGATTTGTGGTGTTATTCAACAGAATAGTTCGGATTTACTTGCTACCTTTTAATCCTTGGATCCTTGGATCTTTGACTCCCTGTACATATAAGGTGTTCCTTGTTAGTTCTAGTCTAGTGCCTGCCATGAGATGTTGTATATATGTATCACACCCAAACGGAATGTCGATCCAATGCAGCTTTTTATTTTTATTTCTATCTTAGTAAACCATCTTAAGAATTTAACGCAAACATTTATTACCAAAACTTTATAAACGGTGTGGGGTATGTGGTTTGTATGTGGTTTGTTCTAGCTTCTATTAGACTAAGAGCTGGCTACCAAAAATACTTACGTCATTTCATAAATAAAATTTTGTATCTTATCATACCTCTTAAGAGGTGTGGGTTACCACAGAAATCATCAAAAACACGAAAAGTTAATACAACTTTGCGTCAAATTTGTGCGTATTATCATGATCAAAATTGCACATAGTTTGAGAAAAAGCATAAATGACGTGGCAAAAATAAAGATTTGGGCGTTTTATATGTATGTAATAAGCTTTAGAAAACTCTCGAATTAATTAAATTTGCAAAGTTTAGTACATCGAAACGTAATAATGGTACGACAAGTAGATAAATTTGTACTTCTTGAGTATGGAATATCTTGAAGTGGAAAAGGAAGTGACGGAGGGAAAACTATAGTAAAAAAGTTTTAGTTACTCGTTTGAATGTTGATATTTTCAGAGAGGAATAACTATTAAAATTATGATATTATTGCAAAGAAAATTCAGATATCGAACCTTTTTCTACTTATTTTGAAAAACTCAAATTGTATAGTGCAATGATAAAGGAAATAAAGTCAAAATAATGTTAACCATAGTAGCTGGAAAAATTTCTTGTTTTTATATAGATTTTGCATACAATTTGGCGTTTTTAATTCATTTCATCACCGTAAGATGGAATGATGTGCTGTCGGAAAGCATTAATTTGCATTTGAAAGCTCTGTGGACTGTGTAGCTGCATGCTCGGAAAGTGTATACCGCCATTTTCTGCACTAGGTATATTTGTATAGATTTTAGAAAAATCGGTTAAAAAACTTGATTTTATAAAGGCTGGTTTTTGGTGTGGCAGTAGAGAATTATATTTTATGATCTGTGGTAAAAATGGCAGACAATTTGGCTGTCGCGAAAATGATGACAGACGGAATTAAAGACGCGGGAAAATGTATATAACTTACGTCATACAACGATAACTCGAGGGCGCGTTCACTTAAAGTATACTGAAATTTTGCACAGAAAGAGTTGCTCACTGACATATCTATATAACATGGACTGCCTGATTTTCTATTTCATATGGGTCAACTTTTGTTGGCAGGGGTGTAACAGTTATCTTAATTTCAAGTTTTACTTTCGCTTTAATATTCATATTAAAAGTTCAGCAAATTACAGATGCATTCGAAATTATTTCTATTCTTAGAAGTTTATCTCCTACAACATCAAATATTTCTTAAACTTTTGACTTTTAAAGAAATAAAATTAAGCAATCTTTGTCTGCCTGTCTCCCTAAAAGTAGGTATGGGGGACAGAGAAAGGATTACAAATATTGTATTGCCATCTATTTCTATTCTATATATTCATTGAGAAAACCACTGGTGGATTTTGTATAGAATTTATTATTTGAAGTTCAGCGGAATAAAGTAGTTAAACCAAAAAGAGAGAGCTATAGAAAAGTGATCTCATTATAATGTCAAATAATGTAAGCAATTTCAGTAGTATCAGCAGTCCATTTTATATATGTCAGTGGGGTTGCTAGTCTATTTTTTTGAACTTGTATTTACTATTCCTATGAAAACACCCAGCTCTCTACGACGACTCGTTCTCAGGCAATGCCCAAATATATAGTAAAAAACAAAATTTTTGTTTCGCAACCCTATGAAGGAGTTGCCCGATTGGTCTAATTTTTGAACTTAATTTTACTTTTATTTTTAAACACCGTGTGCAAAATTTCAGCACTCTATAGTGAACGCGCTCTCGAGTTATCCTGGTATGACGTAAGTTATACATTTTTTCGAGTCTTTGTTGCCGTCTCTGCCACCAGATTCGGGACAGCTAAATTGTTTGCCATTTTTGAGACCAGCCCGTCCCTTGAACTCGTACACGAATTTGTCTGTCTGTATATTTCTTTTTTACAATTTTCGACACTCTCGTAGCCCCGCTTTTCGTCATCACAGTGAGCTGAAATTTGGCACACAAGCTCATGTCGCGTGACAGTTGAATCTATCAAAATTTCAACCGGGAAATTTCCATGGAAAACCCGGAAAATCGGGAAAAATCATTTGAAAATTTGGTAAAAATTTGATTAGTGATAAATCCGTTTCTGGAAAAATGCAGAGTTTTTCGATTTTTCCGAAAAAAATTTCGGGAATTTTCCGACTTTTCCGATAAAAAAGTTTTCTAAATTATGCAGGATCAAGTTCCCTATCAACTGGCATCATTACTTTCTCTCCGACAATGGTGAAAACTTGCAGAAAAAATCGAGAAAAATTCATGTAAAACGCTTTTCGGAGTTTTTCCGACCAAAGAAGCGTTTGAGCGTTTTGGAACCTAGGACAAAGTTGTAGAGCGAAATGAGTTGAATAAAGTTGCTATTGTGGAATACTCTGTGGGAAAACCCGGAATAGTGGGAAAATCACCGGACAAATTTTCATCGATATGATTAGTGATAAGTCTGTTTCAGGAAAAATGCAGAATTTTCCAATTTTTCTGGAATTTCCGGAATTTTCTGACTTTTCCGGAAATTTTTTCCGACAAAAAATTGTATAAGCTATGCGGAATCATTTTTTTCCGTCCTACTGCCATCAATACTTTCTCTTCAACAATCATGAAAACTTGTATGAAAAATCGAGGAAAATTCATGTAAATTTTTCATTCATAGTAATAGGAAAAGTCTGTGGAAAATATGGAAAATCGGGAAAATTTAGTAAATCAGTGTCTTTTAAGCCGTCATAAAATTGTTTTAAAATATCTCCATGCGGCATAACAATTTAGTTAACGTGAAAAAGGCAGAAAATAAAATTTTAGTAAAAAACGAGTTTTCAAACAAAACTGAGGCCAAGCCGCATGAAAAAGTAGAAAATAAACTTTTCTTCACACACAGAGGTGGACTCAGATTTTATTCGCTGACAATCACCGAAATATTTCAGTATGCTCAATCAGAGGATTTGATTCATGAAGAGAAAGAATATTCAAGAGAAATGTCCCAATCAAAAAATCTGAGTCCACCTCTGTGTGTGAAGAAAAGTTTATTTTCTACTTTTTCATGCGGCTTGGATATCAGTTTTGTTTGAAAACTCGTTTTTTACTTATTTTATTACCACTGATCATGAAATATAATTCTCTACTGCCACACCGAAAAAACCAGCCTTTATGAAATCACGTTTTTCAACCGATTTTTCTAAGCCTTCGCGGCAGTCCCGTAGCGCCCTCCATTACTGAGAGTCAGGCAGACTTCTTCGCTTTCTTTTAACTGTGATTTCTGAGCTTATCGTTTATGTACATTTCATATTAGACTTCAGCAAAGATTTGTCCCATTACACTTTATCTTCATTAGAGCTGTTATCTTCTACAAGTGACAACACCGCCATTGCTGGCAAATAAAACTTAACCTAGAAATGGTCTCTGGGGTCACATATACCTTACGAACGATGTTTTTTGGGTATCAACGACTGTTTTTTTATATTGTAATACTGTAATAGTATAGAGTCTACTCACTCGAAAATATAGGATCCCCACTTACTTTTACGACCAATCACCTTCACTTAAATCGACATCAGCTATAAATTCCTTAGACTAACTCATCTTATTCTTCTTAAAGGGGCCTACACTCCGTCACGCATGTTGGCCAACTACTCGAGTAGGACAACGCGATGTTATAACGCATATTTGACCGTATGTATGCCTATTTGACACACACTATGTCAAGCGATTGGACGAAAATCAAGTTAAGGCTGAATTACAATGGACGCAACGGAACGCAACTGAGCGGAGAGAAATGTCAAACCGGTTTTCTTTGAATGCTTTTCAAATGGAGTTGCGCACAGTGGACGGACGAAAACGCAGTCGTACACAGCAAGTTTAATAAAATCTGAAATTAACGCAACTGAACGGATAAACATAACCTCAAATTAGCTTTGGGATTGTTTATTTTATTCCGTTAAGTGAAACTGTGCTGCGGTAAGTGTGTAATAAGCAGAGAGGAAATGGAATGAAAAAAGGTTTTTTTGATTTTTATCCATATTTGTTTATAAATTTTGGGTCAAACGTCACTGTCACTTTCAATTAATCATGCGTCCATTGTAAGCAGCTAACCTTGACGTCCATTTTACTGCATAAATTTGACATTTCACACCGTTCAGTTACGTTCCGTTGCGTCCATTGTAATTCAGCCTTTAGTTTATTTTTTTGGGCCGGGGCTACGTGTTTGACAACATATTGTACCGTGTAGAGCGATGTTTGTCACGCATTCGTCATTCTTGAGTGAATTCCTTTTGAAGAAAAGATATCAGTTAACAGTTTTAGCAGCTTCTGATATATGTTCTTTCCTGTCCTGATGTTTGCCAGCATATTTGACAGTGTGTGGTGAGAAAAATCTTACATGTGTGACACAACAAGTTGAAAAAACATGTTCGCCGTGTATGGGCCGCCTTATGTGCTTATCAGCCTCCCTTTCCCTCATCTTTAGCACAAGCTCATTATCATATTTCTACAAAAACAATCAATTCAACTCACATCTTGATCGCTTCTAAAATTTCAAACTTTTGAGATTCGTGCAGCTAAAATCAAACTTTTGCAATTACACTGGGCACAAAGTTCATGCAAAAATGCAAAAAAAAAACATATATAACTCGAATTCCCGTTTTTATGTAGGTATATTTTTCTAATATGTATGTATGTGTACACTCGTATTAGGGAACTCTACATACATGCTACACTGCAATTCGCTCCGACACACAAAATATGTAAATCCAAAACAAAATAAATCTAATTGCCACACACACTCCAAATAATCCTGGAGACTCGAGTGAATATTGTGAGGATTTACTCCGGCTTGTGTATCTGCTGATTTAAGGGGATTACGCTGATATTTAATATACTTCCACGTGAGTACACGGATTATCCAGTCTCCAAAACAACCAATTGCTGCAATGCGATGATTAATAATAAAACTCCCCCCCCCCCCCCAACATAAATGGAAAATCTTAATACCTTGACTTAGCCTCGTTTTCCAGAAATTCTTCCTGTACCTAGAACCGAAAATAATTGGGTCAAATTAGGAATAAGCTTAAGCCTCTCCTTCTATGTTGAATTATTATAAATTATTATGTCCTTACCTGTAGTAAAATCCTCATTCTCATCGAAATAATCATTTTGACTCTCCCAAAATTTCTAACTCCTCTATGTACATAATGCTAACTAACTATCTAATCTACCTATGTATGTACATAAGTCAAGGACTTGCTTTTTATTTTATACATATTTTTTCAGATTCTACTATACCCGGAAGAAAGCTGGGCACGTAGTGCTGCTTCAAGTTATTGGACAATAACACCTTGCTGGTGGCAACCAAATCGATGTAAAATCGAAGAAATTTCAGGATCTCAGCGACATTCAACGAAAGCTCGAATGCTAGTTATGGAGAAGGGATCACTTCTAATTTTAGGAACATTCAAGAAGAAAATTCGTGATGCCGACTTTAAACTCTATCTAAGCTCGAATATAACATTGGAAGACTACAATATGGGCTACTGCCTGACTGGCTTTGTAGAAAGGCTCTGTCAACAGACCAATACCTTTCAAATGACTCATTTTGCTGTAATCAAGCGACAATGGCCGTCCATTAGTTAAGTGAAAAAAAAACAATGCTCATTAGCAGCAGCCGTAATAGTAGTAGTGGTAGTAGTAGATAGATAGTAGTAGAATTATAGTATTAGTAAGCAAAAAAAAAATTCGAACAAGAAAAATTCGTCCAATTAAGGAGGTAAGCTCTAAATTCTCAGGATTAGTACAGAAGCTTACAACATAGAAGATTACGCTAATGAAATGCAATTTCGAAAAAAAGTTGAGATTTCAACGAGATTTCAACGGCTTTTTTTAGGTGTTTATGTAGAAGCATTGCCCCAGCGCCAGCCGCCTACAAGGATTTTATTATTTTTTTTGGATAATGTGCGTAGAGATTGCATGAAGCTACAAAATTTTTGGATTCATCTTGCTGTCTATATTAATGTATGTATGTAGGTATGTTTCGGCAAAGAACGTATAACCACAGTTAATTTCAGGGTTCTACCTGTGGAGGTCAGCCCAGATCGATTACTAAAATAACGGACAACAATATCTCCGAAAACCGCGTTAGATTTTTTTCTAAAAATTCAGAAGTTGAAAGTTCGAAATTTTATTTTCCAGCTGTTATTAAGCTTTGAATTCTTCATCAACGAATATTTGGGAGATTTTAGTATTTTCCAGGACGTTTCCCATGCTGTTAAGATTTCCTAATAGCTCCAGTCGAATCATTTTTTGAAAATCTATTTTATTTTCCAATATTTATTCTTTCGACATTTTTCAACATTAATTGGATTTTTTTTCGTTTTTTTTTTTAAGATTTTATGTCCGGAATTTTCTTTTCGAAATTGCATTCCGATAAATTGTAAATGAACAAAGATTATGTGACGTAGAGAGTGAAAGCACTTTTAAACTCTTTTTAAGTTTTTTCCCTCTAATTTTATTGCAACTGGAAATTTTTTGTCATCTATGTAAATGTCTTTATGAGAGAGAAACGAAAAAGCTCTGTTTTTGGTTATACGTTCTTTTCGCCACGATAAACTGGACCGCGTTAGTTTCGTAATCATTGTTATATAGTATGTAAAGTCGCGTAAATATGTATACTAATGATGTATTTTTATTAATAATTATTTATATGTATTGCTGCAAAAATAAATGTTCCTCTTTTTGAAAAAAAAATTGACACTATTTTCCTATGTGAACTGATTTGATTCAGATTGTGGAGAAAACTGCTCCATGGACGACCAGATATGATGCGAGAACTGTACAGAGAACTTTATAAATGGAGGAATGTAACAAAAAGATTTTTTAATAGTAAATTGAAAATTGGTAAATGCATCTACTGTGAATACAACAAGTATACAAGGCGATTTCAATTGGAGTCAAAACTTTGTTGAAACTGAAAATTCTTGAGAAATTTGTGTTGGTTGTTATGGAAGTATGTTGAGAGTGATTTGACTTGGACATGAAGTCCAGACTGTCAGCATGAGCTGACAGATCGCTCGGTGGACAGCGTTGACTGCAGAGCGGCACGCTAGCTCGCCTCAGCTATTGGCGGATAGTGTTTGGAGGTTCCACGAAAACCTGCCGCTGCCATCAGCCATATACTAAATAAATTCGTGCCTGTCTATACAAAAGGCCGTAGCACACATTCAGTCCTTAAGCAACCTTTACACGTCTTACCTACATACATCCATTGGGAAGGCGCTGATGTTTGACCTTCTCTGCTCGCCCCAACCACCCAATCGACACTGAGGGCAGACAGTTTTCAGTGTCCTTATTGACGACCTTGATGACCTTAGAGGAGTAGTGAACCTAGTCGACCTTCATAGTGAGAGGGTGCCAGCAGAGGCAGCGTTAGGCTTGGGCGATGTGGGCCACCGCCTACGGCCTCGCGGTCCGAAGGGCATCGCGCCTCCAATATGCATAACTCGGACGCAATGTAAAAATTTATGCGTTTGTTTTTTTTTAGGCTAGCAACATTTGTTGGTGTTGCGTTGCTGTCGCGAGAAACGAACGGGGAAGCCCCTCTGATAAATTTTGTTTTTATTTAGTCTAGCAATGTTTGTTCGCAATTCGTTGCCATCACGGGGAACCCCTTGTGACCAGACTTGGGGATTTCCCTTTCTGTTTGGAGTTTGTCTATGTATGGTACTTTCAAACTCCAGTCGCTCCTCAAGGGCTAGAAACAGTGTTGCCGTTTTAGCGTCTTTGTCGTTAGATCTAGCGAATTTTTGAGGTTTTTAGAGACTTACTTTTAAGATTTAGGCCCTAAACAATGTTTTAGCTACTTTTACGGACGTTTTCATGACCAATCCTGTAAATATTCTGAATAAAAGAAAGGAACATTGAAGAATGTGTCCATTATTGTGTACACTTATTGTAGGCAATACACAACGCAACACTAAGTTGACTGGGGAATGCCCTAATGATGAATTACTCACATTTTCTCGAAAAACATTTATATTGTAATTACAATCTACGACATGTCAGGCAAGCGAGATAGAGATATCGGGAGGAAATCGGAATCAGGATCATCAAAAAGAAAAAGAAAAAAAACCAGGCTTTAAGTTCTGATTTGATGAAGTTTCTTAACCAAACTGAATCCGGTCGTATAAAATCATCTCAATCGGTTGCTTCGACTTCTCAGATGCTGGGAAGTACTTCACTGAATGCTGATATCGATAAAGAACGACAGTCGGAAAAAGAGCAGAGATCAAACTCTACAATAGGAATCAAACGCTGATATTCCTGATCATGAAGAACAAATTTGAGTTAGGTTCTCCCTCAGTTAGCAACGACGTCAGTGATAAAGTTAAGCAAGCATTGGTAGTTTCGGATCCAGAAATATGGGCCTTTCCCATAACGGACTCTCAGCGGCATGACATAGTGCAAATCGGCCCGTCACTGCAGCTCAATAACAGTGATGAAGTTTATCCGAAAGATGCCGATCACAGGCAATTTTCCAATTTTCATTTTGCAAGAAAATAAATAAAGGTCAGGAAAGACTTTCAGCTTTGGCAGTTTTATTTATTGAAGCAGACATAGAATCTAAGCTTAATTACGGTACAATCATTAAAGATTTTAGTAGGGCTAAAGGCAGGAAATTTCTGTTTCTTTAAAGTTATTCTAAGAAAATAGTTTGGATTGCACTGTCTTTATTATAATAAAAAAGTAAAAGCTATTTTTCAACTGTCTTTTAATTTATAAAATTGCTTCTTGCGCCACCAGAGGGCCTAGCTAAATGTACCTCGCCCACATCAAATTTTGGTCTTGCCCCGCCACTGGCTATCAAGAGAATGAAGGAAGAAACAATAAAAATTTTAACACTGCATGATGTCTTATGTATCCATTCTGTTTATTCGGATGGAACCATTTCGCGTGAATTAATATATAAAAATAATATATATATAGTATAAAAAAAAATAGTAATACAGTGATTTATACTTAAGTTCACCCCCCCCCCATAGCATTCTGTTTTCGCAACTCAGTGTAATCTAATATAGGACTTCAAATGATAAAAATGATAAAAAAACAACACTTTCCCTAAAGTACAAGTTCAACAAAAAAAAACAGCCAAGCCGGTAAGAGGGTTTGCTGCAGTGTACAAATATCCACAAAAAACCGCACTGGCAGAAAATTTACTTATTGATAATCAAGAATTTTACAGGCAGGAAATAATGGAGGCGAACCCCAGACAGCGTTACTTGCAATTACCTTGACAACGAAATTCCTCTACGAAGGCCTTCTGGAGCAACTGTGGTTCTGTGAATAAAAAAAAATTAAAAAAAGAACGAAACAACCTAAAAAGTCCGCCCGGAATTCCCTTTACATGACGGTACAACAATTCGTCTTCCTGGTAAAGTTTATATGAATATTCGGGCCTACGACGGCCTATAAAATGCTAAGCGTACGGAATTGCGTCTTTCTACAAAGAGTAGATCTACTGCTGGTAAGATATAGTTCCGTAAACTATCATGAGCCTAATAATAACAAGAAAGAAGCGATTCCATTAAAAAAAATCAGATCGTACACATATAAATATAATCCATTGGTAGTAGTTACGCTATGCCGGTTCTGGGCCACTTTTTCCATACAAAAAGTGTCCGGATAATTCCAACTATTTTGGTGGTTCTGGGCCGGGCTCTGGGCCACTGAGGGGGATTCCGTCTAGTGGTCTACGTCACAGGGCCTGCCTGAGGAATTCCTTTCCTACCGTCTGACTGACCAGATGCCGATTCTGGGACACTTTTCCCCATACAAAAAGTGGCAACTTTTTTCCAAAACTTTTTTGAGAGTTCTGGATCACTGATGGTTCAGCGGAAAGGGGGAGGGAGGTGGTGGTGGTGGTGGTTTCGATCCTGACCTCTGACGTCACCTTAACCTTTGAGATCAACCGGAAGTGAGGTTCCATAACAGTAACAAAACTTTTCAAACAGCTCTGATAACAGATTTTCAAACAGGTCTGATAACAGGTAAACAACTTTTCAAACAGGTCTGATAACAGGTAAACAGCTCTGAGAACAGGCGAACAGCTTGATAACAGGTCTGATAACAGGTGAACAGGTTTTCAAACAGGTCTGATAACAGGTGAACAGCTTTAATCTACTCAGCAGGTCCACACGGGTGACGTCAGAGGTCAGGGTCACTTTTTGTATGTGGAAAAGTGTCCCAGAATCGGCATCTGGTCAGCCAGACTGTAGGAAAGGAATTCCCCAGGCAGGCCCTGTGACGTAAACCACTAGACGGAATACCCCTCAGTGGCCCAGAACCCGGTCCAGAACCACCAAAATAGTTGGAATTATCCGGACACTTTTTGTATGGTAAAAGTGGCCCAGAACCGGCATAGCGTAACTACTATTGGTCACTACCGTGAGTATATATGCCTAAAACTACGGTAAGTATGTAAATATCGTGGATTGCGTCCCAAAAGTTAACTATGTGAATATGGTGTATTGCAGCGGACATGACGCCTGACTCCAAGGATGCACTCACAGACAAATTCCTCATGATTAGTGGAGTGGAGGTCACTAGCTACGATTTAGACGCGTAGCAGAAATACTTATTACGATGCTAATATGGGTATTCCGTAGCTGGTTTGTCTCCCATGTTCTAGAATGTACCAGAAGATTCTGATGCCCACTTGTATATAGCTTTGATGCCGCCTAAGTTCATTTAATTGAAAACTGTGAGTATAACGCTCACGCTGTATATGTGTATGAGGCTTCTCGCTTGGGTCATGCGAAGCCTTTTCTTCCGAAATATTAAAAATTAGGTTCTGATTGATACGTTACCTGATGATGGTGGATTCCTTAGGTTACCTATTTCACCAAACATGGTTTTTTCTTCCGTATTTATTTCGGTAATCCTGGCGTGTACTCCCTTTTCCTCGGGTCCCCTTCAGTCAAAATATTATAGAGACTTAGCCTTCGCTTTATTTTCTTACTTTTTCACTGCTTTTTCCAATTTTTAAAACTTTTCTTGTCTTTGACAACCGTCTTCCCCCAAAAACTTCTTCTTCTTCTTTTTTTTCTACTCCTCACAACCTTCCTTCACTTTTTGGGGTGCGTTCGGCGCGTATAGCTCTCCATCCATATAGGACACAGTCCGCACACACTTTATGCTGCTACGGATCGCGTAGATGTGTACCTAGCTCAGTGTAGCATATTGCTACATGCAATATGCTACGACCATAACATGGTTTTTAAAATGTTGCTCCTAAACTTGTACCTATGTACATATATGACTGCATGTGTTACAGGTACTCTTCGTACAACATCAACGGCAGCAATGGAGATCATACTCGGGTTCCTACCCCTTGACATTCATGGGAAATTTATAGCTGCAAAAGTGCCATAAGCTTAAAGAGTCTGGCTACTGGATAACAGCAGACCTTGGCCCCAGCAGGATACTGAAGTTCTGTCCTGGGGACTGTATACGGGGAGCTATGGATTATAACGTCTCTAGACTAGACTCTGAGAACAGACTCTCAACTAGCATTCCTAATAGAGAGGAAAGGAATGATAATTGCGTGGTACAACAGTCTGATATATGTGTCTTCACAGACGGTGTGAAAATGAATATGGGAGTGGTAGCCAGGATTTACTCAGCATTCCTCAAATGCAGGAATCGTACCGCCTACCGGACTACTGTAGTGTATTCCAGGCGAAGGTTCTGGCTATTAGCAAAACAGCAAGGCTATTGTCAACAGCTTATATTGTACCCAGTGATCAAGTTATCAGGATATGTTTTGACAGTTTGACAGTCAAGCTGCAATCAAGGCCCTGAACTCGAACACCATTAGATCGCGCTTTGTGCAACAGTATCGCTGTGAGCTCGAAAAAGTGGTATCGAGGCAGCTGATGCTCTTGCCAGAAAGGTTCCGCTATGGCTACCTGTTTAGCAGAGGTACCCATAGATCGGCGCCTAGAATCAGTGAAGAGAATTCTAGACGTACAGGCATCATAGATGAGGAGAATTGACCAAATACGCGAATTCAAGACAGCTGTGGTCCGCGGTTTGTCCTAGTAGAACCGAATCTCTGCTGAGGAGGAACCGTAATGATGTGCGTAACCTTATCGTAGCTGCTATTATGGGGCACTATCTCTTTGGTAAACATGCAGAGCACATGCAAGCTCCATTCAATGACTTCTGCAGAAGCTATATGGATGAAGAACAGGTTGAGAGCCTTCCACACTTGCTGTGTGAATGCCCAAACCATGCCAGGCGTAGGAGGAATGCGCTCGGCAACTACTTTTTCGGCGAAGTGGGGGAGTTGACAGACAAGGAGCTTTGGGACCTGATAAAGTTCATTGACTCTTGTGGATGGTTTCAGCCCACACCCCCTAAATCAGAGATATCTTTCCCCCACGTAGGTTAAGGTGGTATCACAATGGACCACAAATTGATGCTGATCGCTGGTGTTCGTGTGATGGCCGCCACTCTAACGTAACCTAACCTATGTACCTAAACCTATCACGTCATATGGCTTTGTGTATACATTTCAGACAATTCTTGTCGAGTGATCATTGAAAGATCCACTGTGCCCTAGTAACCAAACCCGAGAACGTTCAACAGATGTTCTTAGGAAATTTTCCTGTCCGAAGAAGAATCAGTTCCGTGGATTATTCCCAAGAATGTCAAAAGAATTTTATGGGATTGTCACGGGGCAAAAGTTACGCTGTCCGCGGAATGTATGCTGTCATTATTCCAAGGAATTTCTTCAGAAATAATGTGGACAATATCTTTGGAAAGTTAGCTGATATTTTCCGCGGATATTCTATGGAGATCTTGTTTAGATATTCAGCAGAATTATTCCACAGAAATTCTTCAGAAATCATAAGAGCAATGTCTTTGGAAATTTAGCGGATATATTCTACGGATACTCTATGGAGGTTTTGTTCGGATATTCTGTAGAATTATTCCACAGAAATTCTTCAGAAATCAGAATGTTCAGAATTTCTCCCTATACTACAATAAATAAAAAGCATTTTAAATTATTGTAAAGAAAATAAAATTTATTTATATTTATAAGAAATTCATTCAAACAAAACAAAAAACAATTGAATTATTAATAGAAAGAAAGAAAAATCTTAAATTTATTCAGAGCTGCGTGATTTTCCTCCAGTTTCTCTATGAACGAAAAAGTTATTAGTCTTAAAAGTAATAAAATAACTAAATTTATGTCATACTTTATTGTTCTTCTGGTTACTTGTTTCCTTACGGAGTCTTTTAATCTACATAGGGTTTTGCGATATATATCTTCCGCATCTATCTATCCCTTGTTGTACTCCACGCAAAGTTGTAAAAGTAAATAGAAAATGCTACTTTACTAGGGTTATTTATTGATAAAAAGAATATTGTTCTCGATTTTATTTTCTTCTAGTTAATTTTGTGCACAAAATTATAATTACGAATATTTAACTAATCAATAATGACAATAGTAGGGTCGAACAAAACTTTATCCAATATTTGTCCGCTATTTTTCTAAACAACTTAAGAGTACGGACATTTCTTTGGACAAAGTAAAAATATAATTACATTACATTTATATCATATAGGAAAAAATAAAATTTCTTTTACTCTTTGTGCATTCAACAATATAATTGCATAAATATTATTTCATCACACACACGCAGTGTTGCCATATTGACAGTTATTCCTGTAAATGATAGTTTTTTTGGTAGCTGTGCAGTTTTCCAATTTTCCCCAGTTATCCGCCAAATTTGACAGTTTCTTACAGTTTTTGTAGACAAAAAGTAATTTTTTATAATTGCTTAATAATTTTACAAAAACAGTCCTATTGTATAACTTTTAAAGCTCAGATATTCTGCTTCAATTCCGCTCTTTTCAAAATTAGCTCAAACGGCAATCGTGGAATGTCATTTTTTTTTCTGACTCCCATAGAGTGTCATCTGTCATCTCATCTATAAACTGTTAATATCGTCTTCCATTGGGTGGCGTGTTCAAGTTGATTTGTTTGTGTAGAAACCAAAATAGAAAAGTTTTGGGAAGCAATTTTTAATTTAAAGCGCATCGATGGATCCATGTGTTTTCCTTTGTTGAAAAAACTGGTGTCAGCAGTTTTGTCAATCCCTGTAGCCACAGCAAATGTAGAGAGAATTCTCTCGCAAATCAACAATAATAAAACGAAAATTCGGAACAGGCTAGAGGTCCCCACATTGTGTGGAATTTTAAGGACGAAAGATTATTTAAAAAAGCAAAATTCAGATTGCACAAATTTTAAAAATTCTAACGAAATTTTAAAAATTCGACAAGATTTATGCAAAATAATTAATAATTATATTCTATTACGTATTCAAGTTTTAGTTAGCAATATGCTATGCCAAGGAGGCTTTTTGTGGCAATAGAAATGAACCTATTATTTTAATAATTTTTGTGATTTTTCTTACACGAAGTATGATTTTTGTAATATCTATTATGGTCTGAGTACGTAGTTATATAATAAAAATGATACTTAAACTAAGAAGAAACTATCTTTTTTTCAATGACAGTTTTTTGCTCGAAAAAACAGGTTTTTTTTCTGTTTGTTACAGTTTTCTTTAAAAAAAATATGGCAACGCTGCATTTCACTATAGTTATAATAATATATTTAATAGGAAAAGTTGAGGTTTTAATTATAATTTTATCACTATATAATTTATATAATACTAAATTTAAAGCAATTTCCTCATCTTTGTTTTTATCTATTTGCCAAATTTGATCCCAATACGAAATTCACTTCACTCACAAGAACGCAACATGTGATTTCACGACATGCATGTGATTTCACGACACCATATTCAGTTCCATAGCAAAACCAAACGGTTTTTCCTAGAAACAATAAAACATTGAAATTTCATTGGACAACGCCTGGATATAGTGCAGATTTATTCTAAACAATATCTATAGCATGTCCAAATCTTTCAGTTCCACAGTTAAGTCATACTTTTTCCAACAAATAAAAATGAAAAAGTTGATAAAATAAAAAGAACAGTAAATTTCCCAAAAATTTTGTCCGCTATTTTTCCAATCAGGGAAAGAGTATGGACATTTCTTTGGGCAAAGTGAGGATTTTAATTTCTACTTTTTCTGCAGTATTTTCACATTTTCTGCATATGTTTTCATATACGGAATTCCTCAGAAAACTAATGGACAAATCAAAGAACAGTTTTAAATATTGTCGAAAATTGTCCACTGCTTTTCCATTTCTTATCTCATATAAAATTTCTATGGAAAATCACTAGATGATAAAATAGATCAGGGTAAAACTTCGGAACAAGTAAAGACATCCTTCTGTGTTGGAATTTTTTGGATAAATATTGGAACTCCGTCCAGTATTTTTATACCCTAGATGAAATCTATAGGGTATACTAAGTTTGCCATTCCGTTTGTAATGCACAGAAATAATGATGGTAGAGCAAAATGGATTGGACACCCCCACATAAAATTTAAAGTTATTTTGATTTTTGCATGTCCGTCTGTCCGTCCGTGCGCACGATAACTCGAGAACGCGTTCACCTAAAAAGCTGAAATTTTGTACACGGACATTAAAAAAAAAAGTAAAATTAAGTTCGAAAATGAGACAAATTGGGCAACTCCTTCGTGGGGTTGCCATACAAAAATTTCGTTTTCCACGATATATTTGGACACTATGTGAGAACACGTCGACATAGAAAGCTGAAATTTAATACATTGTGTTTTCATAGTAATAGCAACGAAAATTTCAAAAATGGATTAAATCGGGCAACCCCCTCTTGGTGTTGCCATATAAAAATTTTGATTTTTTACATATACTGTGAAAACGATCAGTCCTACACATTTTTATTGTACTAAAAACTTCTTCAGAATAAGAAATCCTATAAAATTGGTTTTAATCATTTTTTCTGTCCGACGAGCCGTTCTAGAAATATATGCGAGAAACCAATGCAAAAAATCTCAAGTGGATGACCACACGAAATTTCATACGGGCATTCATCTAGGGTATCATAAGAATTGGTCTTAGACCAATTATAGCTGGAAAATCTGAGGACATCGGAATTGTGGTTACTAGGGTGGTTCTTACTTTATTTTTTATTATCTGATATTACAATTTTCATTTCAAAAATCCAAGATTTCCATCCTCAGTTGAATATATTCAAGTAGATTCTTATGTATAGTTTTACCTCGTCGATTTACAGATGACCGGCAGACTATAGATTATTCTGTTTTCTTTATGCCTACTTCATATCAGCGAAAAAAAGAAAGAAATGAAGTGTAGACATGGAGTTTGACAACATTTTCATGTGGTTAATTGTAACTTCTTTAGATTACTAAAATCCTTTAAATATTTCCTCTGAATCGGATCCAAGCCTAATTTCACCAATTAAATAGCGTAATATATGCATATAGACTCGATCACACATATGGTAGCAAAGAAATCTCTCATAAGGTAATATTTGATGAATTTTTATCAATTACTTAATAAATTCTGTTGCACCTTTTTACATTGTACTTATAGTCTTCGAATCACAGCTACTAAATTATTCCATCATAGATTTTATTTACCTACAATTTCTCATAATATCTCCTTAATGATTATCACCTTGTAAAATAATAAAATAAAATAAAACAAAATAAACAGAAAAATCAAAAATATCATGATGAGAAAATCACGTAATTTTTCTCCTTTATGTTTTTTTTTATTTTTATCATTTTACGAACACTTGTCTTTTGTAATTACATAAGTCAGCGCAGGCAAGCGACCCACTAAGAGAAACTTTCACTGATGCATCTATCTACATATGTACATACCTACTACATCCAATCTATCCCTCCCGAATCAACAACCAAAAGTGCATAATGATTTTAGTCAACAGAAAAGATGTGTTAAATTAAATCTGGAAACTGGCTGTTCCTACAATTGCTCTTACCCAATCTTTATATCAACAAGAGTAAAAAGATAACACAAAGACCTTGAAGAAAATCTCTCGCGGCTCTATACCTTCTTTAATAAATGTTTATCGAAATCTTCAAAGCTTACTCATTCAAAACAGAATTGATTACGCTTGCAGAGCATTTCTCTGTCACACGCTCACACACATTCACATATAAGTGCATTTTGTATATTCAAAAAAATCCTAGTGAGATAAATAAATTGGCACACTTCTTGGGTAAATATTGCGGGGCCGCCGTCCGTCAGTCAATGGAGAGGTAAACAAAACTGACCAAACCAACCGAAACAGCTGGTGACATTCTATCCATCAAAAAACCACTTGACTTGACCTCCTATTCAAAAAGAGACACGACTGGAAGATTATGCTGACCATGATGGTCTTACTTGACCAGACTAGACTTTCTTGATATGTTTTTTTTTGCGTTCTCCCTCGGTTCTGCTACCTCCTAATGAAATATTTTTGTAGTAACTATGTAAAGGAAATGCAGTTTCGATTCGAGGAAATTTCATGCGAAGGTCATCGTCTAGTCAAGAATTGTGGAATTTTTTTTTTTTTTACATAAATTTATCCATAAATTGTACTATACTTACCTAAAGCATGATCTCTGCTTACACACACCTATATAATACTGAAAGGTCTTACTTTTAAGTGTTTGCTTTTTCGAGAGTGTCGAAAGTGCAAGTGATACGTTCGTAGATTGCTGATGTGCGATTTTAATAGAAGAAAAAATTAATTGACTGCTTCTGCTGCTGCTACTGATACAAGTATAAATTTTCAAGAGTAGTCTTAGTCTTCATATGGTAAACAATAGAAATTCCCAGCAAGATTGTAGATTAAGCAGCCTCCCATGGAGTAATGCCTTCAATGACTTTATTAATAAAAATTTCTCATTGTTTATAGTGTCGTCACTGTGTCGAAATATAAAGAGAGGCATCTTAAAATGTAACTGAGCAAAAAGATCAAAACTGAACTTGAACTTGTCCCTGATTTACAAAAATAGGAGTGAAAACTGAAACTAGAGAAACCTTGATTTTGTCGCCGTGAAATGGTTTTAATTTGAATGAAATTCAAAATTTTTTTTCAAGCAGAGTAGTCTCATTTCAAATTTAGAGAAAACTTTATTTCCCATAAATCACATACATTTGAAGCAGGTAAGATGTCTAATTTTATTTTAAATAGGATTGGAGGGTTTTGTTTGGGAGATGAAAGTCGTTAAAAACTTACACTTCATATTTTATGAACTCTTGAATGTGTTTCAAAATAATTTGTCAATATGAAAATGTGATGTTGACGTAGATTTTAATAAAAATGCATGGCGTAGCTTAGTGTAGTGTAGCCTATTTTAACTTTTCTAAAGATACTTTTTATCATTGTGCACTTGAAATTAACATGAAATTTGTTGTACCCCTTTAATGCTAGTAGTAGTCTTGATTTACGTGATTCTGTACACTTTTGCAATTTTAAAAAAAAAGCCAATTATGCTACCATAAATGATGAAATTAATTTAATTGATTGGCAAAGCTTGTTCTTTGAATGTGACTTAATGTAAGCAAGCATTAAATTTGTTTCAACTCTTCAAAAGATTATTGTTGCTCATGTGCCCGTAGCATCGAGGAAGGGGCAGTTCTGGCCATCCATGGAGAAATCGTAGATTGGCTAACTTAAAGAATGTTCGCAATGTAGCCCATAAGAAATATAGGGCTACTTGGTAATACTAATGATGGTATTCTTATTCAAAAGACTTCGTAAGGAGTATGAATTCTTAAACAAATTCCTATATAATCAATATCTGAATTCCATAAAATCTGATAATGCTAAAAGGTTCTGGTCTTACCTTAATGGAAAAAGGAACTCTTACGGAATGCCCTCATGCGTCCATTATAATGATAGGATAATAGATAACATCACTGATACTTGTAATATCTTTGCGGACTACTTTGAATCTGTTTATGCAATGGATACGAGTCAACCATTATATAGTGACCTCATGACGAACATACCTTCCTCCGTTGATTTAGGATCATTGTATATATCATTTGATAATGTTATTGAGTCCATAAACAAGCTTAACACATCCTCCACTTCAGGTCCTGATGGGATTCCGGCTTCCTTTGTCTTTGGATGTCGTGAGGCTTTATCTCTCAACCATTATACCATATCTTCAATATTTCTTTATCTTCAGGTGTTTTTCTCGACGAGTGGAAGCTTTTCCCTACTGCGTCCTATACATAAATCTGGCGCTAAAAACGATATTTCTAACTATCGTCCAATTTGTAAGCTCTCTGTTATTCCCAAGCTGTTCGAAAGTATTGTAACTAATAAAATTTGTTTCCTTGTTAAGGAGCACATTTCACCCCATCAACATGGATTCATTAAGGGTAGATCTTGTGAGACTTTGCTAATTTCTCACTGAAGGTTATAGAGGATTCAGGTCAAGTGGACACTGTTTACACTGATTTCAGTAAAGCTTTCGATAATGTAAACATTCGCCTGTTTCTTGCGAAGCTGAGCGTCTTTGGTTTTCATTCTTCTTTGCTAAAATGAATTTCTTCCTATCTATCGGACCGGAGGCAAATGGTTGTTATTAATAACATAACATCTCGTTCTATTCGTGTAATCTCAGGGCAGTCATTTGGGTCCTATTCTTTTTATAATTTTTATTAACGATGGTTTTTATAATTTTTAGTTTTGCTTTGTGCCTTGGTTTTGCTGATGACTTAAAGATTTTCATGAGGATTGTTAATACTCAAGATATAGCTAACTTTAAACACGACCTTGTTAGTTTTGCTAGGTACCTGAATCATTTATCTTTAAATTTATCAAAGTGCAAGCATTTTACGTTCACTAGAAGGTCCTCACCAGTACTACTTGATTTATCCATTAATGGATACCCTATTGCCAAATGTAATCTATCATCTGATCTTGGGGTCTTGCTTGATTCTCAGTTGTCATTTTCCCAGCATATAGATTTCATCGTGAGCAAGACTAACTCTCCTCTTGGCTTTGTCAGGCGTCGTGCTGCAGAGTTTTTGGACCCTTATACACTCAAAAGTCTATACATTTCTTTGGTGAGACCAATCCTTGAGTATTGTTCTGTCTTGTGGGATCCTTACTATGCTGTTCATAGCAATAGAGTCGAGGGCGTTCAGCGGATATTCACCAGGTTCGCCCTGAGGAAGCTTAACTGGAGTGCTGATCTACCTCCGTATCTGTTGGCTTATAAAATTGTTTCTCCTTCCCTGCTCGAGCACATTCATTTTTACATTCCATCTAGGAATTTGAGATTCTTCTTCATTCTGTACGAATCCCTTCACAGAACTAATTACTGCCTTAATGGTCCAATTAGTCGCTGTACAGTCGACAATTTAATCTTTGTAGTGGCATGATTGACTTTGTTGACAATAGGTGCTCTACTCAAAAATCTGTAAGTAGCTTTATGACTTCATTCTCATAATTTGAACTTGTGATCACTTCATCGGTTAATAGCTTGTTGATCGTGTTCAATTTTTTTTATTATTCTATTGTACGTAGTATATCAAGTAAATAATTCTGTACTTAGCTCTAGTTAATACATTGCACTGTGCCTACTTTAAATACTTTGTTCTATTCTTTGATGTATAGTAATTGTCCTTTTTGGTCTTATTATCATTCACATTTTTAGTATTTATCTGTAACTTTTTTAGTATTTTATTTCATTTTTGTTTTAGATCTCCCTTAAATTTATGCTAATCCTATATACTAAAGTTTTATTTTTTTCTTTAATTCACTTTTCACGTAATATAAATAGTCTGTAAGATTGTATATCGGTAGACGGAATATATAAATAAATAAATAAAATATGTAGGTCTGGTCGAATTAAATCAGCAATTTTGTTTCATTTATGACGGATTTCTTTTCCCCCAATTTTTAATAGGTTTGTTTAACCCGTACAATAGCGAACTACCGCCTCAACGGTATTTTAAAGGTACTGATTTGGAACGTCAGTACTGAAATGTGCAATGTATTTTCGGACGTCTACAGACAAGGCCGTATATATAGACCACAAATGGGAGGGGTTTAACTCAGTAATTAATTCCCTCTAGAAACAAAAGAATAACTGAGAATTAATCTGAACTTAATAATCGGAATTTCATGTAAATTTAATAAAAATAATTTGTTAAGCATATAATTTATGATGACAGTCCAATTGAATCGAAAAATTCTATTCATATCTAAGTGCTATTTATGTATTAAGATAATTGAGTTCGCGATAATTCTCAATTAAGGTTCCGTGGGTCTGCAGAAATTTAAAAAGTTATGTTTGAAAACATGTTGTTTAACCCTTATTTATATTCCAAAAAAAAAAAAAAATTATAAAGATCCACTTTTTGTAAAAAAATAAATTAAATAAATTAAAATAATTACAGAATTAAATGTTGTCTCTTCCTTCTTGCCGTGAAGAGGGAAAGTACTTCATTCATTGCAATTTTAACATTTCGATGAACTCTTAGCAGAGCAATTTTATTTACGGGGCCAAAAAAGCAATTTAAATAAAAATTAATCAGAAAACGAATTTTATTAATTAGTAATTAGTAATTATCTAAAATGCCTTAAAAAGGAAACAAATAAATTTTTAAGCTATTTAAATAAAATCATGGAAAATATTAGTTAGCATATTTTAATTATTTACAACAAAAGTTGGTGTTTTAAGGACGGAAAACAGATTAAACTTAAATTTAATATTCCCTTTCAAATGTGAACACAATTTAAAATACCACTGCGATTAAGCTACCCTGGGAGACAAATCACGATGAGCTCATCGATGAGCTCCTCATGAGTAATGATATGAACGTCCTGATGAAATTCATTCGCGTTTGAATCAAAACCGGGAAAAAAATCATTTATTTACTTAATCACAGATAATGTGCATGAGATATTGCATCTCTTTCACTTATTAGAAATGTATGCTGTGCTTCTCTTTTTTTCATTTTACAATATTCTATGAGCACTTCGATAAGTATATAATGAGCGTCACGATGAGCTTATTAATGAGCATGTCAATGAGCATCTCGATGAGCTTATTAATGAGCATGTCAATGAGTGTCGCGATGAGTTTATTAATGAGCATAGCAATGACTGTCACGATGAGTTTATTAATGAGTAAGTCAATGAGTATCATGATAAGTTTATAAATGAGAATTTGTTTTTAAGATTGATTTCATATATTTTTTCGAATTCAAACTCTGCCTGCAAACCAAACTCTGAGACGCTGAACCGTAAGGATTTGGACATAACGTCTTGTTCAGCATGTGGGCGACAATCTGTCCGCGGAAGAGCAAAACAAATAATTAATTTGAAAGCAATAATTTAAAAATTTTACTTAAAATCCGATAAATCACAAAAATCAATTCAAATTTATCTAGTAGAAATGTCATCTGACACGGTGATGACAAAAATAAATATTTATTTATTGTTGGTTTAGTATCTATATAGGGGAGCAGTTTCATGATATCCAATTAGCTCTTCGATGAGTTTTAATGAACGCTCATCGGAACTTAATTTTCTATATTTTTCTTCATGAATTGCAAACACATTGATGCTTTTCAGTCAAATTAGTATTGGTACCACATACTGGACTGGTTATTTTCTTTCTCTATTTAGTGCATGTTTTTCCTAAAGTTGCTTTATCTGAAAGGGCCACGGAGGAAAGATATAAAATGACAAAACGAATTGTAGTGAGCCGCTACATTATAAAGAATTATTGGTAAGAATTTGGCTTATCAGTTTAACGAAAGTGTAGGCTACACCGATGGAGAGGGTTTGAACCCCTCAAACCCACCCCATATATACGGCCTTGAGAATATATTCACGAATCCTCTATAAAACCCTCGAAGGTCTAAACAATCGGCAGTAGTAACCTGAAATTATGGGTCGTGGGTATGTCGACTTCAATTCCTAATAAGTATTTAACATTGCTGGCACCGCTCTATAGAATGCAGATTTTCTTATTTAAGTAGATACTGATATAGTTATTATGTTGGGCATCTGTTGAGTACTGACATGCAATATTAGGCACCTATCTTCAGTGGTGATATACAGTTCCTTGACTTGACTGTGTTATGGTCAAGGTCGTAAATGAGCGGAACCATCTGTCAATATCAACCCATCGCTCAACTCAAGACTTGAGTCCGCTCAACTTTTGAGCGGTTGTTCATCGCTCAAAATTTGAGCGGACTCACTGGTTGAGCGGACTTGAGCAGACTCAATACTTGCGAACGGACTCAAGTCTTGAGCGTACTCATCTTATGAGTTGAGCGGACTCAAATCATGCTTTAACTAACATGGGGAGAATCTGATTTAATTAGCTTGAAATTTCAAACAAATAATAAAAGCTCACAAAAAAGTTATTCATTATATTATATTTTTTATTAATATTAATTTAGCTTTTATCAATTTTCTTAGTTAACATTTTTTCTTCCTCTCAACATAATGAACAAATTCAACGACGTGTAAAGCCTGTAAGGAAAATGCTATACTTGAAATTGAAGACAAAAAAATCAGTTGGTAGAAGTGGGTTCTGAAAACGATTGACACCAATTGTTCCAGCAGCATGTATTTTTCTTTTCTCAAGAATTTCCAACAGTGAGTACGTTTTGTAAATGTTGTCTGTGTGGAATTTATGGGCTACCGAATCTCGTGGTAGGTAGGTGCTCGCTTCAATAACTCAAGAGCAATAGCCGCGTTGAAACCAAGTTTTTCCAAGAAGTCTGGTTTTTCAGGGTCTAGCCTTGGTAGGGGTGGCTTGGTAGAGGGCCATACATAGCATATATATGTGGGTATATCCCGCGGTCTCCATCCTACGCTTCCGCAGAAGCATTGATGGAGTCATCCTTATGCTATAGGGTACTGCTCCTTAAAAAAATCGCATGTAATGGCCTGCCACCCACACTAGATAATAACCGAGAACAGGACAGGGTCTTTATGCACCAGACGAGAGATTCATGTTCGAAAACTACAGTCCATTATGCTCTCCCAACTCTTGCGAATACTTCGATGAATTCTTGACAGCAGTGCTAAAATCTTCGTTTGAACCAGGTTTGTGCTTGAGAGTAATTAAGGCCTTTTGGAGCTCTATTCTATATCGATTGGTGACCAAGTCTTTTGTCTTTTGGAATTGGGGAATTAGTAATTAATTATCATTTGACTAGCACTATGAAGAGCAGCAGCTTTTGTAACAGAAATCTGCCGTCCTTTTCAAGTATTATATTGAAGCGAGGCATTGCTGTCGGCCTCCCATTCCCATCATAATGCATACAAATTCGAAAGAAAAAATATCCAGTAAATTTGTAGGAAAAAATTGAGGCCTTCCCTACATTAGGTCGAGCCATTGTTGATTTTATATTGGAGAAAGGCATTGCTGGCTTATATCGTTGTTTACGTCAGCAAGTCGAAGCATCGTCGATTTTATATTCGAGCGAGGCGTTGAAGATTTTTGTTCTACTTGTTTCTTTCTATGTTATTAATTTGGCTATGGTAAGGTTTTATGCATCACTGTTGACGGTTTTTCGTTCTCAAGTTAAAATTTTAAGTCTAATATTCATCACCACTTTACAAAAACTCGATTTCACTATCACACGTCCGATAAACGTTATCTTAATCTATATGCACTCCTTCAGAATTTTTACTCAAAATTTCTTACAAAATTCAACCTCCCAAAAACATTTTTCTTTGCTGCAGTTCAAACATGTTAAGCCGGAATTTAATAAAAAATTATAAAAGCATTCACGCATGTGCAGACAGTTCAAGATTTTCCTAATGACGTTAGAGTTTTGAGACGGTGTTTCATTACCCGCCTATAGCTAGAGATGGAGGACCTGTCAACGACCTTTGGCAACCATGGGAGGTAATTGTTCCTTTCCTGATTATGCATTAGAAACAATTCGCGTTGAATATAAAAGTTTAATCGATTATTGAAGATGTGCACAACTGCTATTTTTACGGAAGTTTATGTTCAAGATTTTAAGTAGATCAATTGCATATAGTAGTAAATCGCTGGTGTAACTCCGCAATTGTAATAAAAGACTATCAGAACCAGCTTAACACAAGCTCGCTGCATGGACACGTTTAATAAATAAACGTCTCAACAATACATGCGATTCATCACTTATAGTCGGTGTCAGTATTAGTATGTTACACTAAACATAGCCCAAACACCAGATGAAATTACATGCACAAAACATTAAACAAAATAGATTAAATATTATATAGACGTTTTTTTTAAAACATGCTTAGAAACGTCGAGAACAAAATGCTCAGCCATATTATTTACAGTAATACACATGCGATTAACAGGTTCATACATGCTAAAGTTAGACCTTGAGAAGTTAACATGCAACAGAGATAGCCTTCTCAAATTGTGCGTACTATCACGAAAAGAGATTTTGTTAAGCAACAACGGGGAATCAATATTCGCGTTTAAAAGCTGATGCACAAAAGTTACATCGGCAACTATGCGACGTTTCTTAAGCGAGTGCATATTCAAAAGCTTCAAGCGATCCTCATAGGGTGGAAGAATTAATGAATTATTCCAGGGTAGGTGCCTGAGAGCAAATCATAGGAAGTTCCATTGAACAGACTCGATACGGTCGATGTGTGTACCGTAAAATGGAGACCAGACCTGGCAAGCGTACTCAAGAAGTGGTCTTACAAAGCAAGTGTACAAAAGCAAAGTTATGGTGGGATTCGAGAACTCTCAGAACCAACGTTTTATAAAGCCCAGCATGGAACTACTCTTTGATACTGTGTAGTTTATGTGGGAGATAAAATTCAATCTATGGTCACATTTGATACCCAAGTCACAAACAGCACCCACACGGCGACGAGAACACATTATCGTAAGAAATTGGTTTCTGATTTCTGTGGAAAGTCATAACCTCACATTTGTCTATATTGAGTGTCAAGTTATTGCTTTTACACCAATCGTAAAATCTGTGAAGGTCACTCTGTACCTGCTCACAATCGTTAAAAGATTTAATCTGGGCGAAAAGTTTAATGTCGTCAGCATAAATCAAGACCTTGCAATACCTCACAACAGAGGAAATGTCATCAATAGACAGAATAAAGAACAAGGGGCCCAAGTGACTCCCTTGAGGTACGCCAGACGAAGCTTTCAAGACTCTTGAGATGGAATGTCGAAATAAGATTTGATATGTTCTTTTATCTAAATAAGACTCCGTCCATTTAAGAAATGTTATAGGAAACCCATACTTTTCCATTTTAAAGAGTATAACGGAGTGAGATAACTTGTCGAACGCTTTACTAAAGTCTGTATAAATACAGTCTGTCTGGTAGCCTTTTGCAAATCCGCCAATGGTATCTGAGACAAATTCCAACAAGTTAGTGGTTGTAGACCTGCCCGAAATAAACCCATGTTGGTTTGAAGAGAGTAAATTATTACAGGAGGTTGATAGTTGAGAAGAACTTATAGATTCAAATAATTTGGGCATGCATGATAATTTCGCAATAGGCCTATAGTTAGAAATATCATTTTTACTACCTTTTTTGTGGATAGGTATGATGAAAGAATTTTTCCATAGCTGCGGAAAACAACCACTATCGAGCCATTTTTGGAAAATAATTCTCAACGGAGCTACCAGAGAAAGGCAGCAAGACTTAAGAAAGGCTGGAAGGATCCCATCCGGACCCGTTGTGAAGTCATTTGGAAGCCCATTAATATGAACGAGTACATCCTCATGTGTAATTGAAGCGATAGTGAATGAAATGTTATGAGAGTCATTCATATGACTGAAGTTACAATTTTGAGGTTGAACATTTGACGAGGCAAAGGCATTGTCAAAAAAAGAGACAAACATATTACAAATTTCAGACGAATCATCGCTAGCAGAGTCTTTGTACCTCATGGTATTGGGGTAGTTGTCGGTTTTTTTTTCATATTAATAAACTTAAAAAATATCCGTGGTTCACTAAATAATTTAGCACGCATGCTTTGAATATACTCATCATAAAGTGTAGAGGAAAGTTCGTTGAACTCATTATATGATGTGAGGAAATTGTTGTGACTTATAATATCTTTGTCCCGCATATAACTTTTCCACAGTTTATTCTTTCTATTTTTAAGACGTTTCAGTTCTTTATTGAACCATGGCGGTGATGTTTTAGTCAACCGCTGACGCTCGCGGGGAACACAAGAAGAAAATAAATCGAAAAGAATTATGTAAAACATAGAAACGTCTTCATCAACACTATTACAAGACAGCAGTGTGTTGAAATCAATAGAGGTAAGTCTACTAGAAAGTTCCGAGAAGTCAGCTTTTCTAAGTTAAGTTTTGTTAAGTTTTCGGTTTCATAGCAATATGTAATTAGTAGACGGGGGTGGTATTTGTCAAAAGTAAACATTATAACTGGGCTAGGTTCAACTAATAAGCTACCCGCGTCAGTAAAAAATACCAGGTCTAACTGCCTACCCATGTCGCTCATAACGTTACTAATTTGGCTGAGACCGAGAGATGAAATAGTGTCAAGGAAAAGTGATTCCCTTGCTGTCAAGTTATTAAGTGGAAGATAGTCATCGTCAGCTTCATTAAGTACCCATTGTATATTGGGTAAGTTAAAATCACCAATATGTAGTAATTCATCAAAATAGATTCCATCTTACCATGGATAAAATTGGATGTTGAAATGAGCAGGTCGTAAATATTCTGTCCTTTGTCATCTATACATATTATTAATGGAGTCTGGAGGAATATAGCAGCAAAGTATGTATAAGTCATATTTTAAGAGAGACAACTTAAGAGCTATAAGTTCGATGTCAAGAGTGTTGGAGAAACTGGGAGGCTCAACCTGGCTGCATTTAAACTGGTTTTTACAGGCGAGGAGTATGCCGCCACCTCGAGCCACAGACTCAGTATGTCTATCTCTTCTAAAAATTTGATATGAATTGTCAAAAATTTTAGCATCGCGAAAGCCATGATGCAGCCAAGTTCCAGTGAAAACAACTATATCAAAACAATTTGCAACAGAGGATTTGAAAATTTGTGCAGTTTTTGTCCGAATCCCCCTTACGTTTTGATAGTAAAGGGAGATCGATTTGAGTTTTTTGAGATATTACTATTTATTTTAACTGTATTAGTAAGTTGACGCCCAGAAGGTACGAATAGCTTAGTAAAAGCGCCAGAGGGCCCAAATGTGCGATCCAATTACCTGTCCTGAACATCCGCTGAGACAGTTAAAACAAAGGATGCAACCGGTTTAGAGCATTTACTAATTTTTCGACAAGAAAAAACATCCGTTGCGATAGTTTTGGACTTAAGATACTTCAAGATGTCTTCACACGACGTTTCTGGAGAGAAACGGGTGACGAAAGAAAACACACGAAGGTTTTGGTACCGTTCTCAAAAGGACGCCAATATCATTTCTTAAAGAGGACGCAGATTACTATGGAAGTAGATGTGATGTTAACTGGATCACAGTTTGCTGTAGATTGAACAGAGTGCTGATTTGAGCGAATCGCCTTATTATGGTGGCGTCTGCGCAGGTTCCTCTGGTTTGTAGCTGGTTTACTAATATGAGCATCAGATACAACAGGAGGGTTAGAGTTAGAGTCTACTCCCTGCTGCATGATAGGTAATGGTTGAGAGTCAGAGTCAGAAGAATAGTGAAATGTTAAAATAAAATGAAAATTACGAAAGAACAATAAAAAAAACACAATGAATTTGTTTTTTTTTCTTTTTATTGAATTTAGGCCAGTCCGAACACTGAACATATTCAACAGAAATATATTTTCCACCGAAAATTTTGCATACTGATCAAACCTATTGTAAAAAAAATAGGAAAAGCATTTTATTGTGAAAGGCGACAATTTATGAAATCTTACGCTATACATATGTAGATCAGAAAGTAAACAACAACTGACGTATTTATTACATTCAATTTAACACACACACACAAAATCCACAATTATATAATGCAATTAAAAATGCACCACACACAATTATTCAAATTAATGAACTAAAAAAAAGTAAAAAAAAAAATCAATTCCAATCCATCAGTTACAAAGGTTAACCAAGTAATTACAGGAAAATAATCAAAACATAGAAAAGCGTGGGTATCTAGTAAGACTTAATCAAACTTGGCTCATTACGGGCTCTTCAATGTACCACAACACAACCTGGACTACCTTGTTCCAGCAAAGAATCAGCTTTGATTCGTCACTAATATGCAAATGCGCATATCTGCATCACTCAGATGATTTTTTTTTATCATAGACGTGACCTTGACACTTTCAATTGCATTTCACAAATCCCGGCTTACATTCGCACCTACATATGATGAGAGCAGAGAGTAAATCTATAATGATTGACCTCCAGAAGTTATCTAAACATGAAATTATTTGTGTGTGTGTGTTGTGCGGTGTGGTGGCTGCAAAAAACTTAAGTTTTATGAAGCATGCGAATTGCCATACGATAATGCAGAGTGAAATGCTAAATAAACAAATTTACACGCGTTAAGTGCGCGGAAGCTATATCCAACTCGTTGCAAGCTCATTTACACTTGAGAAGAAAAAAAAAAACAAAATACAAAAAGTAAAAAGTTCAACTCTCATGCAAAGTACCATGGATAAACGTGTTAAACTTTCCTAAACAACAACAACGACAGCCTCCGAAATCGCCCGAATGGCTAAAGCTCCCCCCATTCATAACGATCGCGTACTCGCGTAGGGAGGCGAAAAAAATCGCATCTTAAAAACAAAAAAACTTTTTTTTCTGTTTTTTTTTGTATAATAAAGGTCTCGTGCTCAGATACAGACTGGTCACATTGTCCAGTGAGCCATCTGCACACCATACCACAGCCAGCACAGAGCAGTGTCATTCAGTTGATCAAGACAGATCGCGCAAATCTCCGAGTTATGTAAGACGCAAGTAATCGGTCGAAGAAGAAAGAAGACTAACTGCATATATGGCCCGGTACCGGTTAATCTTTGCATTCGTGATGCAATTCGCTGTCGCGAACGGAACCGATCAAATTACCCGAATTATAGAATCAGCCGGGTATCCAAGTGAAACGCATCATGTTGTTACAAGTGACGGATATGTGTTAACATTGCATCGGATACCACCAAAGAACGTCACCAGGAAACCTGAAGTGTTCCTTCTGATGCATGGATTAATCGGATCATCTGGTGATTTCATTTTACCTGGAAAGGATAGAGGTCTAGGATGCATTTTACACGATGCTGGTTATGATGTATGGCTACCGAATTCACGTGGAAATACCTGGTCGAAAAAGCATCGTCGATATACGTCATTCTCACGTGAATTTTGGGATTTCAGTTGGCACGAAATGGGAATCTATGATCTACCAGCTACTGTTGATAAGATCATCAATCATACAGGAAACTCACAGATTCATTATGTTGCCCATTCACAAGGATCAACAATATTTTTTGTGATGCTTGCCGAACGTCCTGAATATAATGCGAAAATAGCATCGGCATATCTACTAGCACCAGTTGCGTTTCTATCGCACATAGAGAGTCCACCATTACGAATTGTAGCTGCTAAAAAGGATGAAATTGCGGTAGGCGAGTTTTTACCTATTATTACAACGATCATAAAACGGATAACCGTAAAAAATTGCAATTACGAAAATAAAAATTTTCAGATTCTACTAGACAATTTGGGACTTTATGAGCTATTTCCATCGACTGCACTAAATCAACAGGGAGGACATTTACTTTGCGGTCCTAATGTACCAACACAGGTTTTATGCCTTATGATGACGTACTTTTCAGTAGGATTCAGTGAATACGACATAGATCGTGTAAGAAAAAAACAACAAAATTAGCCCTGTGTTGTGTTTTGATGAATTCTCGTTTTAGAATTTCTTTCCGAAAATATTTGAGACAACTCCGGCAGGAATTTCGTCGAAGCAATTTCTTCATTTCGGACAAATTATCTCTTCAGGTGGGTAGCTCTGTTGTAGGTGTGTGTGTGTACCCCTATGCATATGACAAGAAAAATTATTAAATTTTTTAGGAAGATTCCGAAAATTTGATTATGGCAGTCAAAAAGAAAACTACAAAAGGTACCGAAGTCGAACTCCTCCAGATTACAATCTAAGCAATATTCGAGTTCCACTAAATCTTTACAGTGGTGGAAGGGACTTCATATTAAATAGAAAGGTAAGGCGACAAAGTTATTTTATAAAAAATAGTTTCATCAACATACAAATAACCTTGAACTACTTGTGCGAATTGTATTTTATGTATTAAAAATGAATCGCGCTTACGCATGCGTATAATTTGTGCGAAAATTCAATGGCCTTTCACTGCATTGCATGCAATCTGTTGATGAAGTTGGTTGACTTTTTAGTGTAATTGTCAATTTTTTGCTGACACTTTCAAATAAAAAACAAAAAAAAACAATTTCTCAGACCGACGAACTTCCTTTAATGTGAAGAAATTTTTTAGAGGTCTCTGCAGTACGCGCTACTAAACTCTCACTACGACACCTTTCTGTCACCTTCGGTTGTATACATAAACTTAAAGATTTTAGATAAAACAGAAATTTTATTAAAAAATTAATTTTTGTCGGATTTAATTAATATTTTATAATTATAGTCGCGTAATTATGGTAATTTTTTCGCCACAATAAATGGCGACAGTTGGATAGAAAAGTTTCGTAATTGAGGAAGAATTTCAAGTGCGTAAAATTGTGTTTTTTAATTAGTCGGAAGCGATGAAGCTTACCGTTTTTTTTTTTTTAATTAATTAATTAAACATGAAAATTCAAAATAATTTCATAAATTACGGAAAGGGCTTTGATTTAGCGGTTTTTAGTTACTGTTAGGTTTTGATATATTTCTTAGTATAGAATGAATTTACTGAGGGCGTTCCATAACCTAGGAAAAGACTGTGATAGAAACATTTTTAAATAGTTTTACAATAGTAAAATATATTATGACCCCATAAAGTTATCGATAGCTCTCAGTCAATTGTTTGTCACTAGTCCGGTTAATTCTCCTCAGATCAAATATCGTTGACAATGCTCCAATGGCCTTCAAATCTACAAAAAAACCATACGTTTTTTAGGGTTTCGTACCTCAACAAGAAAAAATGAAACTCTTTTTATACTCTAGAGAATGTAATTATAGGATAGTTTGTAACAATTTGTAATAATATGGTAAAGTAAAATGGATTAGACACCCACGCATAATATTAGCTGTGTTCCATTGGGCTGTGTAAAGTACTCGCGAGCACTTTCCGAATGGAATGCAAGTTTGTGTTGTCAAGAGTAAAACATAACCTCCAATTTTAAACATTTCTGTTATGTTTCTGTTATATAAAGTTTCTTATGAAAATAGTTAGGATCTATATTACTCAAATTAATTTCATTAAAGTCAACTGAAAATAATGAAAATTATGAAAAACTGGACCTATATTCGAGCTACTTTCCTCGAGCAGTATACCTACTACCTAGAAAATTTAAAGATAAAAATTCGTCCCTGTTCGAGATATTTATTATATATTAAAAGTTATTACCGTTTTTATTTTCATAACGATAAATTTGAATAATTCTCCTGTTCTCGATGAGTTAATTATTTCTTTATAAACAATTTCTCTCAAATTTCATCTATCTGACATTTCAATAACCACTTAGCATCCACCTAGCGGAAAATACTTGCAAAACTACTAAGCACATCTACTCGCGGACAAGAGTATGAGTAGTTTCGAGCAGAGCTGGGCAAGTACCAAAGGAAAAGTACTTAAGTACAAGTACCGAAGGCCTGACTACTTCAGCGTAAGTACAAGTACCGTATATATAAAAAGTACTTGTAACTAAGTCTACAAAAAGTACTGAGTACTTTTTGAAGTACTTTTTAAAGTACTTTTATAGAATCCTTGTAAGTTGGCAGTAATACAATGAATTTTATCGAGTTTAGTTAATATATATTAATAAATTAATACCTTTTGAAAACTATAATATGTATATATAGTAACCAGTCGCTACCATTTATAGTTTTTTATAGTTTTCGGCGCTGCAGGTAGAGTAAAACTTTCACCTCTCATTGCTATACTCATAAAAACTATTAGAGGTACGCCCAAGCAACCATTATCGCCTCCAATAATGCATAACAATTCTAAGGAAAAAATTTCCAGTAAATTTCTAAGAAGAAATTGAAGCCTTCCCTACATCAGGTCGAGGCATCGTTGATTTTATATTGGAGCGAGGCATTGCTTGCTTACCCTTGGTTATGTCCACTGACGAATATAATATGGACTGCATACTTTTCAATTTCACGAGGGCACAATTGCTTGTGTCAAAAAGAGTTCTTACGTCGGTGCCAACATTGAAAAAATCATTGGCGGGAAATTGAAAAAGTGAGCACGCAGCTCGAAAGGTGATTTTAACAAAACATTTAGAATTTCCTCTGCGTATCTTTGAAAAAACTGTTTTTATCGCAGTAATATCCCTAAATGATTAATTTAAAATCATGTATTTCGACGAATCCACCAATTTATTTGTTGTTTTCAGTTCTCTCTCAGTTGGTACTTGGCGCTCAGACCGAAAGTCAGCAATATAGAAGTGAGCTCACTTTCTGCAGTGTATGTCTATGAACGCAGTCAGTCCGTATTATACATGTTAGTGGTTATGTCATCAAGTCGAGGCATCGTCGATTTTATATTCGAGCGAGACGTTACTGGTTTTTGTTCTACTTGCCCAGTCTGGTTTGTATATTATTAGTTTGTGTAAGGCTCTGCCTCGATGCGTGAGTGCGGCACATGCTTTGACAGTTCTTTGCGTCCTTTAAAACTCAACAAAAAGGCAGTTGCGCTAGAGATTGTGTTTTCTTTTTTACGAAGAGTTAGATATTTGTAGGTACATAATAGACTCAGAAATACTTAAGTACAAATCTTGGTACTTAAGTACAAAACTAAGTCTAAAGTACAAGTAAATAGACGCTAGTACTTATGTTGAAGTACTAAGTAGGGGTACTTCAAAAGTATTGAGTAATAAGTCTTAAGTAACGAAAATGTATTTTAAGTAGTACTTAAGTATTGCCCAGCTCTGGTTTCGAGTAGGTAGAAGTACTTGGGAGTACTTTACATAGCCAAATGCAATAAATATGAATAAGTAGAGACAGAGGCGAACAAAATTGGAAGTTTTCCGTGTTTTTTAGACCGAAAGAGGTAATCTCATATACTTTTGTCTTTTGCATGAATGGAGGAAAAGAACTTGGCTATGCATTATTATAGTGCGACTGAGATAACGAGTTAAAAACAAAAATCGAGAGAACGTAGGATTACCCGAACGACAAAATCTTATTAAATCCCTCAAAATCCTTTCAAACTATTCATAATAATGTACATTGGGTAACCCTACCTCCATTTGGCAAGAAAAAGATAAATTTCGCAATGAATAACGCACTAAAAGGAGATGTAAAATTTCTGTCAAATAAAATTCCCCGAATCCAGCATGAGATTCCCCCACTTAATCTCTTTCGAGCAAAACAAATATAAACAGAACAAGTGAAAAAGCTATAATTGGTCTAAGACCAATTCTTATGATACCCTAGATGAATGCCCGTATGAAATTTCGTATGGTCACCCATTTGAGCAATTTTGATTTTTTGCATTGGTTTCTAGCATATACATATTTCTAGAACGGCTCGTCGGACAGAAAAAATGATTATAACCATTTTTATAGGATTTCTTATTCTGAAGAAGATTTTAGTACAATAAAAATGTCTAGGACTGATCGTTTTCAAAGTATATGTAAAAAACCAAAAATTTGATATGGCAACACCAATAAGGGGTTGCCCGATTTAGTCCAGTTTTGAAATTTTATTTGCTATTACTATAAAAACACCATGTACCCAATTTCAGCTTTCTATGTCGACGTGTTCTCAGGTAGTGTCCAAATATATCGTGGAAAACGAAATTTTTGTATGGCAACCCCACGAAGGAGTTGCCCGATTTGTCTCATTTTCGAACTTAATTTTACTTTTTTTTTTAATGTCCGTGTACAAAATTTCAGCTTTTTAGGTGAACGCGTTCTCGAGTTATCGTGCGCACGGACGGACAGACGGACATGCAAAAATCAAAATAACTTTTAATTTTATGCGGGGGTGGGTGTCCAGTCCACTTTTCTCTACTAGCATTATTTCTGTGCATTACAAACGGAATGGCAAACTTAGTATACCCTATAGATTTCATCTAGGGTATAAAAACGTGCTGTTCACATATCATAGGATGACACTAACAAACATTAGAATTCCTGCGAAAAAAATTGGGACAATTTCTGAAAATCGTGTTTTCATAAAAACGCGGGAACATTTTATGAGCGTAAAATCAGAAAACTCCGCCCATTCTCTCTTATTTACGAAAATAAATCATTTGCCATTCCATTTCGTTGCATGTAATCTTCACTTTCACAGTTTTTGTCTTATTCGTAAAATGTTCAAAGAGGGTTTGATTTTTTCTTTTTTCTCTTCCTTCCTTCCTTTTCTCGCCGTGTACATTTAAATGGAAAACAATCGGAACACTCTTCTGTGTCCTTTCTTTTAGTTATTTATTCTTTGGCCAAATGGAACACAGCCAGATGGGGTAAAAACGATTTCGATACATGTTTTTTAGTTTCGGGCCCCGTTAAAAAACCCAAGCTGTCGACCTTGCGTGAGATCAGCGCGGTCCTCTATCTTGGATTAAAGGTACAAAAAGTTGTTGTTGTTTTTTTTTTTAAATAATTCCCCTATTATTTCCTACCTTTTGATGGTCCGGGTCAGTTATGTTGACGCCTTCATAATCGTCTTAGTTAGTGCTGAGAATATGGGCTTCTATCCAAGTCATTGCTCTCGATATTGACCTCTGGTACATTCTCACATGATTCCCCACCATTTTTGAACTTGATGGTAGGTCTTAATGCATAATACCCCGTGCAGTGTCCCTCGTTGGTGGTAAAGAAGCTCGGTTGAAGTTGCTTTTTATTGTCGATTTTGCTAAATGTTGGTAGCGGACTTCTTTCAAGATTGCCACCATACAATACAATGAGAAAGCCTATACTCCAGCGCCTACGATCTTTTCTGGTTCGGCATTCTGATCTTTGACTCGGACCATCAAAAAGAAAGAAATGATAGAAACATACTCGGGGACATAAATTACGGTGGAATACTAGCCGTACCTACTCAATTGCAAAAAAAACCAAAAATCTGTGGATTAGACCTACTGTGTGGAAATGAATTGACTTTGATTTACAAAACTACCATAATTATTTATGTAATATGAATAGCTACAAATTATTAATTATTTTTTCCGGACGAAAATTGAACCCACACTTGTTAGAATCGGTCAATGATGGAAAATAGAAGTATATTTTTTAAGAACTTTTACTTTTAACGATTCTAAATCAAATCATAAATACAAGAGGAAAAAACAACCGCCTCGTCCGGGGTTTAAAGCTGGGATCTTCTTTCCTCTGGTATTTATGATTTGATTTACAATCGTTAAAAATAAAAGTTCTTAAAACAAAATTTTCTATTCTCCAACAAATTATTTGTTAAAATGAAAAAAAAACAGGAGTTGGACGATTTTTTGGAAAAATCCTCACGTTTCCGCCGCTGTAACTTGTTACACATCAGACTTATAAAAAAAAGTCTTTATACAAAATTGTAGGGAATTCAGTCTTCTTTAAATTTATGTTAGACATTTTTGTAGTAGAATCAACCGTTGAGAAATTATTAAAAAACAAAAAAACATTTTTTTACCTTTATTCCTGGATGACTGACCGCCCGCATGGTCAAAAAGTTGTTTTTTTTTATTGGGACCTGGAACTAAATAACATATCGTCGCTGATACTGCATAACCTCGTAAATGAATAGACCAGCAAAATCCAATTTCGAAGTTAATGGCAACGTAGCTAAAAAACCACAATTTGTTTTATCAACTTTAAAAATATATTTCTGGTCCTATCCTAGGGTTCAGTAGCAGAAATTTTGTCATTTTAATAAAAACAAAACAGAAGCTTAGTATCTTCTGAAAATTTGACCTCGTAGTAGGACAAAAACCCCTATTGACTGGACTATAAAAGTTATTTTGATTTTTGTATGTCCTTATCTGTACGTCGTTTATTCGTTCTATCGATAACTCGTGAACGTTTTTACTTAAAGATCTGCAAATTTGTGCACACGGCTTTCTCAAAAAAAAAAAATTGTAGACTTAGGTTCGAAAATGGGGCAAATCGGGTAATTCCTTCGTAGGATTGCCATACAAAAATTTCATTTTTATCACTATATTATATACATATTTGGACAATGCCTGAAAATGCGTCAATATAGAGATTTAAAATTTCGCACACGATGTATGTTTTCATAAGAAGAGTAAATAAAATTTCAAAAATGGATTAAATCGGGCCACCCCTTCTTGGTGTTGCCATACACAACTTGAGATTTTTTATGTAGGTATACTGTGAAAACTATGGTCCTAAACGTTTTTTATTGTACTGACAAATTCTTCAGAATGTACAATCCTATGAAATTGATTATAATCATTTTTACTGACCGACGCACCGCTCTAGAAATAGATGAGAAAAATCACTTTAACAGCGCAAACTTGCACATACGAAATTACATACGGGCATTCATCTAGGGCCCGGCCTAGGGTATCATAAGAATTTGTCTAGACCCTCGAGAAATACCTCCCAACCCATGAAACAGAAATCTATATGTGTGCGTGCTAGTCCAATTCTCTAAAATGTTTTATATTGATACTTATGGAAAAGTGACTTAGGCATTGAACTGGAGAAAAATCAGAACAGTCAGTACCTAGCCTACTTAGATTTACTTGCATTTAATTTCAGTCAAATTGGACGCAGTCCATTTGGCTAGCACATCAAGATTGTCATTAACAGAGCAGATTCCATCCTCGGACAAACCAATAGGCCTAGAAAATGTAAGCTGCACGTCATCCGCATATAAATGAGGTTTGCAGTGTTTAATAACCGTAAATACATCATTTATGTACAAGGAAAACAATAGAGGGCTCAAAACTGAACCCTGCGGGACGCCTGCCAAAAGGGGAAGAAAGTTAGAGTAACTTCCATTAATAGTATGTACAGACTGGAATCTGTCCCTCAGATAACTGGCAATTAACCTAGATGCCTGGAGTGAAAAATTAAAGTATTTAACGAGCATTACACATAAACGATCCGGATTAATAGTATCAAAAGGGCTTTAGAAAAATCCAATAAAAGCACAAAAGTAATGTAATCATTGTCAATGGCCTGCCGAATATCCTCTGAAACTGTGAGCAGAGCAGTAATGCAATTATGGTTAGCTCTAAATCCTGACTGACAGCAATTCAATAAGTTGTGTTACTCCGAATATGATCAGTAATTTGTGTGGACATTAACTTTTCGGTGACCTTGGAGAAGAACGGTAAAATACTTATTGGTCTGTATTCACTGCTACCATCACCTTTAGATATGGGAACGACTTTAGAACATTTCCACATATACAAGGAAAGTACGTAGCTGTAAAACAAGTGTTAATGATATGCGTTATAGCGGTGAAATTATAAATCTAAAAAGGATCCTGACAAATCGAGGGTCAATCCCATCGCAACCTACTGCATTTGATTTTATGCTTAGTCACGTGCTACATCCTCACGATTCACCCTAATAAAGTCAAAAGGAGCAATGCTATTTGCATTTGGCAGCTCAGCAACATTAGACCAACCAGTATCCTCCGACTCCGCCATTGACGCTAATTGATTATTAAGCTCATCAGGATGCGGCAGATCACCAGCAATGGTACCACTTACAATACCAGAATATTTCAAATTCCTCCACAAGATCTTAGCGGGTTGGTTTATGTCTAGTCTGCGTGAAAAGTATCTTTCTTTCTTTTGCTGTACGAATAACATAATTAGCATATTATTTCTTAGCTCGCGATAAGTGTTCCAATTGATTCGAATTCATCGGACCACGGCACATTTACAGATACAATTATTACTCAGCTAAGAGGTTTTGTTAGGGGGATTCGTAGCCATTTGGTTGAGATATTTTTTTATTTTAAAATAATGTTGTTAGAAAAGATAAAAAACTGTGATTACGGTGGGAAGATAAGAAAGTAACGTTGAGATTATCAGAAGACAATTTTTCTGTATGAATAGTAGTTTAGTGGGCAGGAGCTATTCAAATCAAACTTTTGTCAAGTCTTCCATAAGAACACTGAAAATATTTTAGAATGCTTAGGACTATGTTAGGGCTCTAATGGATTAGTGAGGGAGAGTGTGTTTCATGCGTTGGAAAGAACTCTTCGGGGGTTTTGATTGACTTCCGTACATATATTGCATGGTGGTGTGGAGAAAAAGGACACTCTTCATTGGGCTCCTTCTCTTTATAATGACAAATGTTGGTATAATGCACCTGCGGTAAATCTTGGAATTCAAATTATAACTAAAACTAGTCGCATACTATTTTATAGATTTGCTCGGAACTGTCACTATACACTTTTTTTTTTGCAATTTTTTACTCACTTTCATTAAATTTGTTTTTTATTATTTCCCATTTTCTTATAGGACGTCTATGCGCTGCTACCAAAGTTAAAAAATTCATTGTACAAACTTAAAGAAATCCCCGGATTCAATCACATCGATCTACTTTATTCCACAGAGGCTCCCAGAATAATTTACAGTGAAATTTTGTCTGGTACTAAAAAATTGTATCCTTCCTTATAGTCTTAATATGTATATAGACCTGTATGCATGTATGTGCATATGTAAATTGTTTACTTTTAATTGTTATTAAAGTGATATTTTTGTTATAGTAAAAAACAGATAGAAGCAAAAGTGTTTAATTTTTAGCGATAGTTAAGTATAACAAGCCTTGAATGGGATAAGGAGGCGGTATTGGGGCCGGGGTTGGTAAGTGTCTTCGAAAACACTGTAAGTTAAGAGCACATTGAATTTCACAGAGAGGGCAGTAATTATATACCTATGTACCAATTTCCGGAGTATTTTAATAGTAGACTAATATCGAAACTCCTTCCATCTTGTAATGATTGTAATACAATTGATTGAAAACCAAACATAATTAAATTTACATATGCACACTTACAACAGACACCCAAAGAAAATTTATTTGACTATCAGAACCAGCTTAACACAAGCTCGCTGTAGTGTCATGTTTAATAAATAAACAGCCAACAATAGTCGGTGTAAACTAAGTATTCATTGATGGGTTTATACATGCCAAAGTTAGACCTTGAGGAGTTAACATATGCTACTGGTAATGGATGAAATCCTCATCAAGTTAGAGAGAGAGGGCTTTAAGGTAGTTGCCTACGCGGATGACATATGCATCCTGATAACTGGCAAATTTCTCTCTACTATTAGCGAAAGGCTCGAGTGCGCGCTGCTTAAGCTGGATAGCTGGGCCAATAATAGTAGATTGAGGGTGAACCCCTCGAAGACGAAGCTAATCCTTTTTACAAGAAGGAGGCGGGTGCAAGATTTCAGACTTCCAATGCTGGGATGAGAGGAGCTTACTCTCTCCAGTGAAGCGAAGTATTTGGGTGTTGTCCTCGATTCCAAACTGAGCTGGCAGGCTAAACTACAAGAACGCGTGAAGAGAGCCAGTGTGGCCTTCTACACGTGCAAGAGAATGTTTGGCGGAAACTGTGGACTAAAACCCAGGGTGGTACACTGGATGTACACAGCCATAGTTCGGCCCATCCTGTGCTGCGGCTCTACGATCTGGTGGACGGCACTGACGAGGAACTGTAACCTTGATATGCTGTCAAAAATGCAGAGAGCCGCCTGTATGGTGCCTGTGCACTACGCCCACGGCGGCACTGGAGGTCATGCTTGACTTATTGCCGCTGGACCTTTATTGTAAGGGGGTGGCGGCAACTAGTGCTGTCAGGCTGACAGCGGGGGGCTGGTGGACGGAGAGGGGTTTTGGGCACTCCAATATACTCCAGAAGGTAGACTGTAGGGATTGCAGGGTAGAAACTGATATTTCTATATTTACGGATGGCTCCAAGACGAGTGCGGGCACAGGGGCTGGAGTGTACTCTAGAGATCTCCAGTGGCACGAGTCTTATAGACTGCCTGACAAATGCAGTGTTTTTCAGGCAGAGCTCACAGCGATTTATCAGGCGGCAACATTTGGTATCCATGTGCAGAAAGCCCGCACGGCACATCTGCATATACATACATATACTGATAGCCAGGCAGCCATCAGGGCGCTGGATGCTGGGCTGGTAAAATCAAAATTGGTGCAGTTATGCAAGACCAGGCTTGAGGAATTGACTGTAAGGCACAAGGTGACCCTAAGCTGGGTACCTGGCTATAAGGATATCTCAGGCAACGAGATGGCTGATGAGTTGGCCAAAAAGGGCCCCGCAGGCCTCCGATGGACCAGCAGGGATACCTGTCGTATTGCGAGGCAATTGTTGCCTGCATATGACAGGAAAAGGACAAGAGACAGAGTAAACACCCGGAATCTAGTAGGGGTCATGACAGGTCACTGGGCCATAGGGGGCCATTCTAGAAGACTGGGAATAGCGGCGAACGATTTCTGCAGGAGTTGTAGGGACTCGGAGGAAATTGAATCCGTCAAACATGTGCTTTACGAATGCCCCGCTCTGATGAATAAAAGAGGTAGGCTACTAGGTAGCTACTTCTTTTCAAGTCTGGGGGAGGTTCAAAGTATAAAGTTCAGATACATCCTGAGTTTTCTGATTGAGGCAGGATGGGTCTACATTAAAGGTCTTGGATATATCCTGAGTTTCCCAAGGAAAGCTGGATAAATCCGCAGCTTGAAGGGTTAACCCATGAGATCTAGGGGCACAATGGACCCGTTGGAGGTCTAAGTGAGGCTGGCTGGTTGTCTAGCGGCACCCCTCTTACCTAACCTAAGCTAACCTAACATATGCAATAGAGGTGGCCTTCTCAAATTGTGCCAACTATCACGGCAAGACATTTTGCTAAATAGCAGCGGAGATTCAACATTCGCGTTTAAGAGTTGATGCACAAAAGTTACATCTGCAACCATTCAACGTTTTTCTAGCTAGTGCATATTTAAAAGCTTCGCATAAGGTGGAAGAATCAATGAATTATTCCAAGGTATAGGTGCCTGAAAGCAAAGCGTAGGAAGTACAGCTGAAAAGACTCGATACGGTCAATATGTGTACCGTAAAAAGGGGGCCAAACCGGGCTATCGTATTCATGAAGTGATCCCACAAAGCAATTGTACAAAAGCAATGCTATGAGGAATTCGAGAACTCTCAGGACCAACGTATTATAAAGCCCAGCATAGAACTATTCTTTGATACCATATAGTTTATGTTAGGAGATAAAGTTCCAATCTATGGTCACATTTGACAGCAAAGTCACAGACAGAACCCACACAGCGAATCGAGGAATCCAATCATAATCATAAGTGATTGATTTCTGATTTCTGTGGAAAGTCATAACCTCACATTTGTCTATATATTGAGTATCAAATTATTACTTTTGCATCAATCGTAAAATTTTTGAAGGTCACTCTGTGCTGTGTTCACAAGTTTAATCTGAGCAAAAAGCTTAACGTCGTCAACATAAATCAAGACTTTGTAGTGCCTCACAATAGAAACAATATCATCAATAGATAGAAAAAATAAATAAAGAATAACGGTCTCAAATGACTCCCTTGAGGTACGCCAGACGTAGCCCTCAAGACTCTGGAAATGGAATGGCAGAAATAGATTTGATATGTTCAGCTATCTAAGTAAGATTTTATGCTACAAAAAATATAAAACAGACATTTTCAAAAATCACAAAATGATCCCTTTATTAAACAATAAAATTTTACATGATTTCTTCGTTTTTGTTTTGTTAATTCTTTTTTTTTTTAGATTTTTTTAGATTCAATCTTATTATTGTTGGGCACAAAGTCACAAACATTCGAAATAGAATTGTGTTGACACTTTGCTCTATACATATATATAAATATATTCATAAAAATCACAAAGTTGATTTTTCTCTGTGAAAATATTATTTTCCCTTTTCTATAATTTCTTAACAAAAACAAAAAACAAAAAAAAAACCTTTGACACTGCGCAGCATCTTTGCCAGAGTTTTTGGATTTTATATTCACACATTGAATGTCAGCTCTTATCAATCTAAATACCTAGAAATTTACTTAATAATTCTCTTAATAATTAATTTATTTACTTTTTTCTTAAAATTATATAATTATTATGTTAAGGTGTGTTTGTTTTATATTAGGATGAAAACATCCAGACTTCTGGTGTGCACTTATAAGGCGTTAATTTAAGACCTTCACACTACTATGTATGTATGCATGTGTATATGTACTTAGTCCCTAAAATAATTACTCTAAAGATTCTGTTTGTTGTTTGCCTTCTGTTTGCTTCTTCTGTTAGGTTATTACATATCTACAAAGTCTTAAAACTAGACACTTATATTAACAACTAAGTTCCCGGCTTAAATTATACTCGAAATCGAGAATATTTGATCCTTTTTGTTTACTTTAATTACATTTAATATTATATAAATAAGTAATATTGAATTTTTGGAAACATTTATTTACACTTTGGAACAATATAAAATTTCGAAAAAAAATAATGTTTTGTTTTTTTTTTCCTTTTACAATATATAGTTTTGCTGTGATTTTGTGGCTGTGTTTATTTGTTTTTCAATTTTATTTGTAAATTCTTAAAATGATTTTTTTAAAAAAAATATTATTTACATAATACAAACATAATATAGGATAGGAGTGGGGTGAAATTGTAACACATAAAAACTAAAATTGAAATAATGATTGTAATTATTGAGTCTATCGGGGTAATGGTTCTATGCTGGAAGTCCTACCACCACCAACCGAATCAAAATTACTAAATTTTTGAATTATATATTTACGAAAAGTTGATACTTCTGAGTTGTTTGTTTGCCTTTTAGCCCAATTATTCTGTTGACAGCACACTGACGTACCTACCTACCTACTTACTAACTAGGAGTACGTTTAGACCAGAACTATATTTAAGACTAGTTTTACAGAAGTCGATTTACGGAGTATCAAGGCCGACGTTTAGTCCACTCGTATTAAAGCTTTGACTGTTTTCCAAATTTATCAAATCTGCCTGCTACTTCACAAGGAAAATGAGAAATAATCAGGTCTACCGGGGAATTCGATTCGATATAGATTCGAAAGAATCGACTTCCCCGGTAGGCCTGAATATTTTCAGTTTGAAGGATAAAAGAAAATTTAAAAATAAATTTCCAAATTTCTAAATTTTTTATCATCCAGTAAGGACAATAGAAAAAAGTCTATAAGAGAATTTCTCTTTCCCTCTGACCAGTTCGCACTTTTTTTGAGGCCATTCCTTTAACTCGTACACGAATTTGTCTGCCTGTATATTTCTTTTTTACTATTTTCGACACTCTCGTAGACCCACTTTTCGTCAGTCCCGTAGACCCACTTTTCGTCATCACAGTGAGCTGAAATTTGGCGCACAGGTTCATGTCGCGTGACAATTAAATCTATCAAAATTTGAACCGGAAATTTCCATGGAAAACTCGGAAAATCGGGAAAAATCATCCGACTTTTCCGGAATATTTTCCGGTAAAAAAGTTTTCTAAATTATGCAGGATCAAGTTCCTTATCAACTGGCATCATTACTTTGTCTCCAACAATGGTGAAAACTTGCAGAAAAAATCGAGGAAAATTCATGTAAAACCCTTTTCCGGAGTTTTTCCGACAAGGAAGCGTTTGAGCGTTTTGCAACCTAAGACAAAGTTGTAGAGCGAAATGAGTTGCATAAAGTTGCTTTTGTGGAAAACTCCGTGGAAAGCCCGGAAAAGCGGGAAAATCATCGGACAAATTTTCATCGATGTGATTAGTGATAAATCTGTTTCAGGAAAAATGCAGAATTTTCCAATTTTTCTGGAAAATTTTCCGAAAATTACCGGAATTTTCCGACTTTTCGAAAAAATGTCGGAATTTTCCGACAAAAAAGTTTTAAAAGCTATGCGGAATCATTTTTTTTCCGTCCTACTGGCATCAATACTTTCTCTTCAACAATCATGAAAACTTCCATGAAAAATCGAGGAAATTTCATGTAAATTTTTAAAAAAAATTTCATAGTAATAAGAAAAGTCTGTGGAAAACATAGAAAATCGGGAAAATTCATGTTATATGGGATCAAGTTGGAATACAGCTAAAAAGCTCTGTTTAAAACATAATCTGAATTTCAGAAAACCGTTGCAGTACTTCAACGACTTGATACTCGAAAAATTTTTGTTTTCCGATCGGCACCAAACATGAGTTAAAAATTGTTTTAAAATATCTCCATGCAGCACGTAATAACAATTTAGTTAACGTGAAAAAAGCAGAAAATAAATTTAAAAAGTAGAAAATAAACTTTTCTTCACACACAGAGGTGGACTCAGATTTTATTCGCTGACAATCACCGATATATTTCAGTATGATCAATCAGGAGGTAATAAGTGATTTGATTCATGAAGAGAAAGAATATTCAAGAGAAATGTCCCAATCAAAAAATCTAAGTCCACCTCTGTGTGTGAAGAAAAGTTTATTTTCTACTTTTTCATGCGGCTTGGCCTCAGTTTTGTTTGAAAACTCCTTTTTTTACTTATTTTATTTTCTTCTTAATTCCACTCAAACAAAATAGAAATTCTCTCTATTAATGAAGTTTGTAAACAATTCCTTATCTGAGGTTATGTCTACCTAGAATATTTAGGCTATAGATAGTACAAGAAGTGTGATAAGCCAAATTTAGCACAGTCAAATTCTGGTTGTGTTAGAATTTATTGCCACTGCAGTGAAAGCTAAGTACAGGCGGGTACCGCATCAGATATCGCATTAAAGTACTTAGTACTAGTTTTTCGGCAATGCAGCATGTTTCGACCACTTCATATTAGCTTTACGTAGATTGATTTACGTAAAACTAGTCTTAAGTGGCACGATCTCAACCAGATCTATATCGCAAGCTAAGTTACCGAGTTCTACTGTCATTAAAAAAAAAGTCATCACCACCATTTTTGAGTTTGATTCTGTAAAACTGTTACCAATTTCCTTCCATTAATCATGTCATGTTTTCTAGCAGCTAGAAGTGTTAGAGATTGTCTGAGCGCTACCAAGGATGCAAAGAAGAACGTGGAAATTTTCAGGTTAATTTTCCCTCTGCTTCCGGAGATCTCGTAAAAGTCAAGCGACAAAAATCGAATATATGGCATGACTATTATGCCCCCCTCCCACTCTTTTCTAATTACCCGACGCGGTATGGCGTCAAAGCCATGGTGATCCTTGTTACTCATAATTCATGAATGATTCACACTGGAACATGCTACGAGGGGGTACTAAAAAAAAAAAACCGAACTGATGTTGTGGTGGCCGGAGTTTTTGTAGTATCGCGTTCTATGGCTAGGAGCGCATAGAGCTACCATTCCGAGTCAATTAGCCAACCGTCATCCCTAAAAAAAAGGTTCCGTTCGGCTTGAATTGATTTTTTAATGACCATTGTTTTGTGTGCTCGTCGTTTTTGCAATAGCTGATCTTAGTGATCAGCTCACTGCAGCAAAGTCTTGAACCCTTGAAGGGTTAAAAACGGCCTACAAGGATGATGCTAGCTATTGGGAAAATACAAGTGTTTGAGTGTTTTTCCCGATTCAAAAGAGATAAAATGTTAACTGATGACAAACCTCTCTCTGGTCGTCCTTCCATGACCCGAACCGATTAAAATGTTGAAAAAATTCATGAAATCATTCTGAAAGATCGACGCCGGACCATCGAAGCAATTGAGGAGCTGTCTTGAGTGACGTGGAGCTCAGTTCAGCGAATTTTAATGGAAGATTTGGGGATGTAAGGCCTGATTTGTGGCAGTTGGGTGACTGTTTTTCTTTTCACCACGATAACACACTTGTTCAGACAGCCCTGTCTGTTCGCCAATTTTTAACCAAAAATGGCTTGACTTATGTGCCCCATCCTCCCTATTCACCACACCTTGGTCCTGCCAGTTTTTTTATTTCCCCCGAATGAAAAGATACATGAAAGGCAAGCGTTTTGCCGACATTGATGAGGTGAAGAAAAAACGATCGTTGCTGTTGGGTATCACAATACACGAATTGTAAAAATGTTTTAAACAATGGAATAAAAAATTAGATAAGTGTATTAGTACCAGTGGAGAGTACTTTGAAGGGGGGATTGAAGGTTTTCTGTGGAAAAAAATTAAGTAAATAAATTTAAAAAAATAAATTCGCTTTCTTTTGGGTACAGCGACTCAACCAATTAATCGATTACATCGAGCAAGTTTACAATTCATCTTCCAAACATATATAATTTCCTATCCACTGGCATTGATAAGTATATAATTTCCCTTTATGTTTCGCCCCACATGCTCTATTGAGAAAAAATCAATTTTGACCCAATGAAAAAATTATTAAAAAAATTCTATGGTCGCCCCGGGTAATACATAAAATGATGAACACAACCGAAATTCTTTACTGTCTGCATTCCATCCCTTGGGTAATAACTAGATAAACAGATAAAACCTTGGAAAATATTTATATGAAGGACGTAACTTGAAACTTCGACTCGAGACTATAATTTTATAAAATTTCTTTAAAGTAAGTTCGTCTGAGCTTAATTGTTTTGGTCGGAAAAATTATTACGACAAACATAATTTTTTGTATCGTTTCCTTGTTTGGTCGTATCAAGTTTCAGAACAGCAGACGGTGTGGATAGATTTTATAAATACAAAAAAAAACACTTCTTCTGAAAAATTATGTAAATAATAAGTTTCAATCCAATCTTTTACAAATAGTTGCTACATAAACGATTAAATATTCTTGCATAATCTAACCAAACCGCTATATGGATAAAAAATTAAATCTCGAATGCTTTCAAAATGTACGAAATGAAAGTAAATCTTTAAAGAAATTCACTAATTCACAAGTAAAATTGAAGTCTACCAGTCCTCATAGCGTTAAGAAGAAGAAAAAAGTATAATTCGCATTAAAATAATTTTTTAAATCAATAGGTAAAAAAAAAACTTTTATTATTGCGGAAATTATTTACATAATAATAAATTTCCAATAAAACTTAAATCGTATTAGAATTTGTCTCCGAAATTTTTAATTAATGCTTGTGCTCCGTAATTTCACTTTTGTCTTGTCAAAACATTTTTTGCATATTTGCATGATCTTAATTCTTTCTTCAATCAGAACAATAACTCTGCATCAGTGTTGGGCAAAATTTAAAAATTAAAAGTATTAATTATTATCAATCATTTAATTATTTAATCGTTTAAATGAATCATGTGAAACGATTAATATAATTAATTAATTTCGAAAACTAATTACACAAAATACGATTAAACGGTTAATCAATTTTCAAAAATGATTAATTTATTTCAATTTCTATCAATTATTGCGATTATTATTTGATTACTTTTCAAATGTTTTGATATTTTTAAGTAAAATCTTGTTAGGCGCTGATCACACAAAACAAATTGATAGAATCGGAACGTGCCTTCATGTATGGCGTATGGGGAATGGGGGATTGCCCTCCTTTCATACAACTTTAGGCCCGACATCTGAACATATTTTATTAACAATGTTTATTTCTATCTAGTGGGGGAAAACTTTGGCGATCAGATGTAGCTAGTGCGACTTTCTTAGATGAAAAACTAGACTTTTCTACTTCTCATGATTGCGCGGAATTGGGGCGTCGTAAAAAGTTACTTCCCATGAGAAAAATGTGCAAACAAAGCACTAATGGCCATGGAAGAAACAACTGCAAAAATATATCCAAAATTTAGTAACTGGGGTGTATGACCAAGTGCATGAAAATGGAGTTTCCGGCGGCAAAAACGTCCCGAAAAAATTCTCTGAATCGGAAAAGAGTACACCACCCAATTGTACTTGGCAAGACCTTTAATTTGATATACAACATGCCGTATTGGAGCCACCCTCCTCGCCAGGGTCTCATACCCACCACCTTAAAACTATGCCGAGAATTGTACAAATTGTAGCTGATCGGATATAACCCTACCTATTTAGAGCCGATCTAAGGTGCAAAAATCTAGTAACTCAGTTCGAATAAAAAAAAGAGGAAAATACTAAAAAAAGTGAGTATTGGGATGGCTACAAATGGCTATGGAAGCCTCCGAGTATAGGAGTGTGGGTACTCAAACTTCTTCCCAGGACCCAATGAATTCGGTTCTGTACTAGATTTTCTAAAATGTACTATATCAAACTTGAACCCACCTCCCCACAGCTTTCTCCCGCTAGATAGAAATAAACATTGTAAATAAAAAATGTCCAGAGTATCATAATGTATCGTTTAAGACATTTCTCATGTCTGGAGGTGTCGGGCCTACAATGGGCCCTTTCATTTCTCTAAGCGAACACGTTCTCGAGCTATCGACCAGATGGACAGGCATGCAAAAATCAAAAAAAAATTTATTCCACCATCAAAATAAGTCTTTTTGATGAAAACTTTGCAGTTGATATGCAGAAAGACGATGACAATTGTCCGTGCAGACATTGTAATGACCTTTTTTAGCGCTCTTTGACTTGTGAGAGAGAGAGAGAGAGAGAGAGAGAGAGAGAGAGCTAGTTACCCTGTGTATGAGTTAAAAGTTTATAAATTTCCCTTAGATTTGAAACAAAAACCAAAAACCCTTTTCAGCAGTTTCGAACATTGCAGTAGTTTTTTTTAGGTAAGTAATTAGGTCTCATAATGCGCTTAGGACTTGCGTGGTGATGTGTGATAGTAGAACTTCTTTTTTTTTCTTGTACGTCCTAATCTATTCGCGCGTTTCAATATCAAACAATACAGTCGTTATGAAAGCAAAAAGATAACTGACCACTGCCGCCCCACAAATACATAAAATCCATTCAAAACCAACAACAACAAAAAACAAAAACAAAAGATAAGGCAAATTTATTAAAGATTAAAAATAAAACAAACAAATTTTTCGGAAGAATACGAAAAGAAAACGATTTTTTTTTTATATTTTTTGGAATTATGTAATATTTGAAAGAAAATTGGTTGTGTTGAGTGTACCAACTAAACGTGCATATTTTTTTTTGTGTTTTGATTAGATCGATCCCGCATATATATTAAAGCTCATTTGTATTTGATTGCGCATAGGTTTTGTGTGAATGTGTGTGAGGATTTGTGTTGGATTTATGGATATGCATCTCCTACTCTTACTAAACATAATTCATAATTTCTGATCAACTTATCAATTAACTTAAATAGCCTAAAAATAAAGTAAGTATACAGCACTATAAACTAGTCCTCGGCTTTGTCCAATTACAGATCTTACTGGCAAAAAATTATTCCATAAGTTCTGCGCTCTTTATAAATAAAAATTATTTATTCTAAAAAAAATATAAGTGAGAAGCGTTCTATGTAAAAAAAAAAACAGAGTTGACTTATAGGTATAGTATATACTTTGTATGCATGTGTATGTATTTTGTGGTATGCCTATTGAGGCTAATCCTTATAGCCTAAGATGTTTTTTTTTCTTTTCTTTTTATCTTAACTAAATTGGCATGGATGAGGTTAACATTTAAATTAAAGTTTATAAAAGAAAGATTACGTGTTGGATTATGCGCATAGACTACACAAGATTAGGTAAAGTGTCGTCTAACTAAAGAAAAACTGGATATCATCTTATGGCTTTTGATAAGAAGGTACTAGGTACTAGGTACTAGGTAAGAGAATTTCTGTTTGTTGTTGTAGTTTTCTATGTGCAAATAAAGAGACTTCTTAAAAACTTCAGACAGTTGCCTGCTAATTGGAGTGCTACCTGTAGTTTTCACATCATTTCCTTTTGCTGAGTGGACTACCCCTTTCTACTCCTTAACCCTTCCTACTTCACTGCTTTATTACCAAACCCGTTACAGCAAACTAATAAATTAGTTCTACTTTGGATATCTTTTCATCTTTTGATCTTTATTATCATCGTCACTATTAAAATTGCATACATATGTCACTAAATCTTTTTGGCATTAGTGTCCAGGCAACAAAATCAAACATGAGTGAAAAAAAAATAATTTCATGTATCGTGAGAAAAACAGTATAATGATTATCGCCCCTCTTGAGAGACAAAAAAAAAAGACTAAATGCTTTTGTTAGGCACATGGAAAGTCTTTAAAGAAAACTAAATAACATTTCCATAGGAATGAACATTTCAGGCCTAGAAATTGTTCAAAAATAACGAAACTTATACGAAAGAGTTTTTTTTCTCTCCTCATTTTTGTATTTTTGTAATCTCATCAATCAAAAATTGTCCTCTGTGCATCGTCTGTGTAGCTATGAATGAGTAAAGAACTAAAGAAAGAAGAAAGAAACTGCGCTACACACAAATTTAAATAATTAAAAGAAGAAATAACAAGGGTTGGTACCAGCTGTTCAAGGCGTTAAAAGTAACTCAGACACCGTTGAGTATTACTTTGATCTGGCATTTTCTTGAAGAAAATTAGCTGAAACTAATCCATTACGAATTTGGTTCCAAGATGGCTTTTACCAAAATTCAGAATTTTTTGGCTCTGAGCCATTTGACACAAGGTTTTTGGAGGACAGATTAAAATAATCATCTTAGGATTGAGGCTGGCGAATTAAAAGAGAACAAAAAGACTCTCTTGCTCAATATACCAAAACTAAAGGCAGAAACACATCCAAGCAAGCCTCAGGCCTGGCATCTCTCAGGCTTCCTCGCAGCTCGCTTCAAGTTTTGCCTCAGAGAATTAAAAACAAAATGACACCACCGGGCTCGGTGTTGTCATTGCAATTTTGATAGTATTTGCGACAATTCTTTTACATCTGGACAGAAATAATCTATTATCGGTTTCCAAAAATGTTTGATTATAAATTTCAAGTGATTTTTATTTGCAAAATATTTCGTCAAAATTAAAATAAAGAGAGAAATCTGTTGAGAGAAAAGTACGCCTTGCGGCTAGGCCTTGAGGCTACCTGTTAGGCTTGATTTTGTGTTGCCCGATTTAAAAACCTGTGTTGAAAATTTTGACAATGCCCCGAGGAAGCCTCGAACCCTGGATGTGTTTCTGTCTTAAGGTTCATTATGAGCATATTGTCTGGAAATTGTATAATGGGAACCTAAAATGTTGAAAAATCTCCAAGTATAGAAACTTCCAGGCGTAACACAACATTTTTTTTTATCCTCCAAAGGTAGCTACTCAACTCTGATGCTCACCATACAGCTAACCTCAAGTACAATGGTGCAACTCTCAGCTAACTGTTATTTAAAGCTATGCTCAAATAAAAAATCGCAATATGGATTACATTTGAAAAGCTATCGGACAATTTTCGGGATGTACTTGAAACTATTATTAACAAAAATTAAGTTTCCAAGCGAATGAGGCCTATGATTCGCTGAGCTTGGGGATTACTTGCTTTGTTTGTCTTTGGTTTGCTTTCTTTAGTTCTTTTTTATTGGGGCGGAAGCATTTGTATATATGTGTTTATGTGTGTGTATAAATGTGTTAATGTGTGTTTTATAATAAAAACATATTTTAACGTAAAGCTTTTAAAAATTACTTAAAATCTATATTCTCATTTTTAAAATACATATACGCTCGTTTCAACATTTATGTATAATATTATATTCAACTTACATTAATAGATCTTGAAAAAATTTGACAATAATCTTCTCTATGCTCGTAATATATATACACAATACATATAAAAATATTTTGCATTGAATCGTTCTGAATATAAGAAATAAAAAATCGCTAAAATTATTGAACTCTTTCTCTTCTCGATCCTAGACTGTTTGTCTTTCCAAATCCCTTCCTTCCAAATACACAGTGAAAAGACTCGCCTGCTAACTACAGACGATTTCACTCGACTCAATATACAATTAACATTTCATCGGTTTTTTTCTTTTGTTTCTATATTAAACAAAAAAAAATTAAAAAATTTCGAGTTTTGGTCACACATTTGGAAGATAAAAAAAAAAAAAAAACAGAGCTGAGCTGAGCTAAATAAATAAATGAATAACAATTTTGATGTAAAAATCTTTGGAGATCTATTTCTCAGATGTAGAATAATTAATAGGAGCACACTATAATTATGTAAATACGTAATAATAGTAATAATTACAAAAAAAAAATTATAATAACAATTATGAAACCCATCATTTTTGATCAATAATAAAAGCTAGTTGCTAGTGTACATCTGAATCGTTTTTATATATATATATATATTTTTTTTTTGCTTAAATCTAGTACTCATCTGTGTCATCATCACCTGGGTTAGAATTAAAGGGAAAGGGAAGAAAATGTTTAACCTAAGGCTTGCTTTAAAGCGTAGATATTACAATTATTACGATTTGTTGCCGTTTGATTCTTCCTTACTACTTATAGTTCTGCTACTGCTACTACTACTGCTATACTTCTTCCTATTCCTTGTCTTTAGCTAATTATTCCTAAGCATTATATTATTATTAAGGACAATAAATCTGGACTTATTTCAATTTGATTTGGTCTATAGTCAGCAAGATGAGTGGCTTAATAGTATTTATATAAAAAAAAATATATATTAACAATGATAGGGCCCACGTCAACCTACTGTTGTTGATAATTTTGATTATAATTGTGTGGAATATTTTACAGAAAACTTCTAAAATGATGTCTTTTTTTTTTATACATAGAAAAGATTTCTATCTAATCCGTATTCACAAAAAATTATCCAATCCTTAAGGCTATGTCTCTGATTTCTAATTGGAAGATGAAAAAGTTACGAAACTCTTATTAACATTTATTTCTGTAAAACAACAATAATTGGTAGCAAATTTAAAGTTTTTCTATTCCAATTGAAAATCAGTGTAGATGTGATCAACATAGTTGTCGTGAACTCTACAGGAATAATAAGATATAAAAATAAAAAAAAAACCCACATAAAATATAAATAATTTGCTGCTGCTGTGTGATTGCATTGTTTTCTCTCCGGAACATTACTAATATGAAGGGATTCAGATTGATTTGATGAATTTTAGAAGTATTTTTATTTTATTTAGATGAACTTGATTAAAACGTATTTTAAATATGTTTGGGATGAAAAAATTATATTATTAATTATTATTATTCCAGTGCCAAAATACCCGAAGGGGTAGTGTAGTAATAACGAAGGGCAGAAAATATAAACCAAAAACAAGCACGAAGTGTGAAATGTCAACTAATTTGCACTCTTATTAGAATAACTTGATTGCTATTTCATGAATTCTGCTAGTTGGTTATACCTGCAATGTACTCTCACAATAGAAAACTTGAGCTCAACACAAATATTAGTCTGGCTTCACTTAATCTAACTTATTAGCGTTTTTGTTATATAATCTAAGCTCTCATCTAAGCCTGTTGGTGTTACGGGCCAGGAGGTTATAAAAGATATTTAGTAATAGCATTATATCACAGTTGAAAAAAAAAATACATATATTATCTATGGTCGAAGCTGTAACATCTCGAGTCTACAGGTTTGAGTAATATTTTAGTGACAGCGCGTATACCAAAGTTAACCTAATAAGAAGTTGCAAGAAGAATAGGCGAACGAAATTTGAAGAATTGCTCGTTTTGAACGAACAGATAAAATATATGCCATATAATCTCTCATCTTTATCCCTGAATATTGTGATTTGACCTGTGATAATTATGTAGATAAAAAAATTGGAAGTTTGCATGGGATTTTGAATTTATTTGTGCAGTTACGGTGATGCCTAAGTTGATGTTTAGCGTTGCAGATAAACAATATTGTATAGTTTACTACTACACGTCAACTAAAATGGTCTACAATTTCGTTCATCGATCAAATGGAGATAAATCCTAATTTAATCGCTGTCATTTTCTACTCAGTGCTATGAACAATTTGAAAATTACTTATTGTTTCTATAAGTAAAAAAAAAATACAGAAAGTTTTCCATTATTTTGACCTTGACGTTCTCTTTTGAAGATTGGGAAGAGCCGCCGTACATGACACACGATATACAAAATAACAAGGAGTGCGTTTATGAAGTAGGCTGCATCCTGCTATCGTCGTTCAGAAATGCAATAGCCGAATTCTTGGCTTGGATTAATGACAGTTGCTAGCGTTCAAAAAAATTTTACAATTACAATTTTTAGCTACTGGCGATAGTACCCTATTTTAATATTCATCGAATTTCTAAGTCAACTACATACATATATCCACATCTATTGTGGCAATTTTTGTCCTCTCAATTATCTTTAATTTACTGAAAAGCTCGCTAGAATAATAATAGCTCGCTAAAGCATCATTCACACCAGACGTTTTAATCATCCTTCAGTGTAGATTCAATCAGAACGCTACATAAATTTCTACGCATATCCCTCTTTGCATTCACATAGGTAAAACAAAATGATTTAATCAGTAGCTCTGATAAATCATTAAAGAATAATTGAACCGTCCGGTGTGAATGCAGCCTAACACAACAAATCGAGTTCCACTTAAATGAAAAAATTCATCCAACAAATTTTGCTAGCTTTTACAGCCAACATGAGTCTGGATTTGCATATAGCGTTCCACTTGTAGTACAGAATGTTACCAACATGTTTTAAAACTTGTTGCGTTAAGAACATTTTTATCAATGCAAACGATACTTTAGAACAGTGCTCAGGATTCATGAAACACGATTTTCTGCACTAGATTAATCTAGAGCAGTTCATTAAACAGATCAGGGGCGAGATTCTATAACCACGGAGAATTTGGGAATTTGGGAGATGAGAATATTCGTTTTCTCCGATTAAACTCCCTAATTCTCTATTCCCAATTCACGAACATGGTTTGAGAATTAGGGAAAATGTAGAGAAATGTGAAGAGAGAGATTGCAATTCCCACTGGTTAATTTGAAAATTGGTAGGTTATCTAGGTTACCTACCTTCTGAAAATACAACAAAAATAGACAATATGCTCAGTTGGGAATTCTTCTTCTTACTTTTCCACTTGCAAAATATCGGAGAATTTTAATAAGTGAAGTAGAGAATTCTCAAAACAAATTCACCTAATTACAGAATTCCAAGTGGAGAATTAACCGTTAAATCAACTCTCATCTTCCAAAGTCCACAATTCTCCGTGTTATAGAATCCGGCCCTAGATATGAAAAATATTTTTTTTTTCCCAGGAATAATGAATGAAAAATTCTGCAGAAAAAGGAAGAAGAAAAAACCATTAATGCCCTATCTATTTTCATAAAAATTACCCAGCATCCAAATCCGAATAAATCCAACTTGAAAGATTGAGAACAGAATTCAAGATAAAATCTTCGAGCTTACCACAATGAGCGCCTGCAAAGTTCTCGGAATAACCTCTGAATAATTTATGAAAATTCGAAATTATTAAAAAGGAGAGCGAACAAAAAGCATTGCACGGAAGGAGAATTTAGTTCTTCTATGATTAAGTCTTTTTCGTTTTGAACATTTTCCAGATTTAACGCGAAGTGTGGACTAAAATTAAACAGAAAACTTGAAACGCTATCAAATAAATCAAAATAGATATAAACTGAGGTTCTTTCAATTTCTACGCATGTAAGGTTACGTAAGAAACGCATATTGCGGCACATTCCGATGACACAGTAATTTTTAATTGTTTGTTTTTGGTTGAAAACCTTGAACTCTCTCCATTCTCGATAACAAATTTTAAATTTAATTTAAATTTTTTTTTCCCATCGCAATTTTCATCTAATCTGTATTTTCTGAATGTCAGCCTCCATTATTACGGTTTTCACGTTTCGTCAAGTTTAATTTTGCTCTAGGCTTAAAAATATGTAAGCCTCCTTTTACGTATCATCAAAATCTATAATGAACTGATTAAGCGCAATGTAAAAAGAAATTTATATATATATACTAAAACCCTTAAATATTGCCTTCTACAACATGTGAAATAGCAAATTTTCTTCACTACCATTTTATGAAAATTTAAAACTAGTATCGAATCGATGTAAAACTGTGCTGGCTACATTCCCTATTCACTTAAAATCAATCTACACCCCTTCAATGAAACAAAACTTTCCTAACTACTGAGCTACTGATTACATTGCTTCCGGTTTATTGTTTGCGCTACTCTATGACTGATTAATCATTAAACTCACGAAAGAATCACATTCGCTATGCACTTGGCTTGACTATCACCAGCGAAAATTGACAAAGAAAAATATTTTTTTTTCCGTTTTTTTGTTTTTTTGTAAACAATAATAAATTAAGATGCATTCAGGTAAGTTTTATAAAATTTAACTACGATCTTAAGCCTAATATAAGACTTATCGTTCCACTTTCCCACTCTTATACCTACTAACAACTAAAAGTATAAATTTCTTTAAAAAATTACAACAAATTATGAGACATAGTACGACAGAAAGGATACATATTTCATATGTAAATGATTAGAGCACTTTGAGGGAGATATATGTATGTATAAATAAGAGAATGTGTTTTTAAAAACAATCGTTACAAGCCCTTGATATTGTCACAATAAGAGACGCCGTCTTTTGTGGAGATTAACCGCATCTCTACCTCATCATCATCATCATTATACTTAAAATATAGATTGCGATTTTTGAATTCCTTGTATAAAACCTTTTGAGTTGTGTATGGTGGCATTGTTTTGGATGATGCACTTGCGTACATCCTTTATGCGAAGTACATGACCTTTTTCGTGTCCGCGTGCACAGTTATCGCTCTAGCCATTGCTCCCGGGGTGCGATCTTCAGAGCAACCACTTTGATGAGATCCTTCTCCTGAGTCGTGTTCCTTTTCTACTAAGTGATATCTGCAGAATAAATTAAGCAAAAAATTTTTATTATAATAATGGGATAGAGAAAAAGAGACAATCAACAAAAATTGTTTTTTTACCTGGCTCTAAATGCTACTAAATGTGCGTAATATGCTGGAGCTGGAATCGAAACTGATCGTGTACACCGGACATACGTGTGGCATAGCTGATAAGTTAAACATTGAAGTTCATCGGAATCAAAATGATTATCATCCCACAGTACATGATAATGTGATGGTCGACTTGTACCCTGTTTAAAAAAGACAAATGTAAATTTTGATTGCAATGGTCAAATTATAAACAAACAGGATTTAAAGTTTTTTTTTTGTATCTCTATGGAAACGGCTGACACCTATGGGTAACATCTTAGAATAATAAAATTCCAAGAAGCGACAAGAAGAACACAATGTGCAACCATTTCTGCCTGTGGCACAGGGTGTCCACATCACCTCCAGTTGAAGAATATAAAAGCTGTGTTTTATTCAAGTTGAAAACCCGATGGCTTGAAATGAACTCTTTTATTCTGTCGTGATGATGATGTATGACTTTGTGAACTTGGAGAGGTGTAGAGACGTAAAGTTCTGCATTCATTTCATGTATATTTCCATCTAGCGACAGGCACTTGTTTTCTGAGACATTATTCTTGGAAGTTGGATTGCTTGGTCTACCTGAATACTGCATGACAAAGCGAGATAAGGAGAGATGGGGAAGAGAGAAGTTAAAGGTGGAGTTTTGGGTGGGCACGGGTATGTACGGGAAAGCTATGAAATAGCATTGGAGTAGCGTTGGTAACATAAATATTTACGACTATGCCTCCAAGCGACTTAGAATTTTTATGCATTGAAGGCCGACAAAAGCAGGCAAGAAACTATTGCATCTGAAGGTAACATGAAGATATATTTGGTCTCAAAGATTGAATTAAAGTGAATACGCCCGTACCGTGAAGTAAAATTCGCTGAGGATTAGCAGTTGCTAATTACGAAGTAATACTTTTAAATTTCCGTTCTGGATTCTTCTTGTTGTAAATATTTTATAGAATCATATTCGAACGTGAATCAAATCAAATCAGGTCAAGAGCTCAACAACTAATGTGGCTGCCTTATCAATCACATAGGATAAGATTGGTGGCGTCTTTAGCCAACCGCTCAAGAGTTTTTCATCAACCACGCAGGCTTGGGCAAGAGCTTAATATACCCATAAACAACCCTCAGATTGCTGCTCTAAAATTAAAAAAGCCAGATCAAATGAAAAATCCAGTCGTGTTCTTAAAAGGAAACTGTCACACAAAAGAGTCTCGTCAAGGTCGTCAGGTAAAATAACGACACCTGCATTAATGTGTTTCATAAACAGAAGGTTTATTAGAGTTACTAGCGAAAACAACTTCATTGTGAACTTTCTAGGAAGGTAGGCAATACATAAACGCGAACTTCGCGAAGATCAAAGCTGGGCTAAAACGTATAATGAATGGAAAAATCGTGGAACTATTAATTTAGTTTGTTGTGTGGGTTTTGATTGCAACACACAGTAATAATCGAACTCCAATCTCTATACAGAGAAAAAAACATTTACCTGGATTCCCTGATGACTGCACAAATAAAAGTCAAATTCTGTTGGATGTGTTATGCCGACATCAACAGTTGTTCCAGCTGGAATATTTCCCGATTTACCACTTTGTTCCTTTTTCTCCGCACAGAAAAGTCTGGTGTGATGTCTTTTTTGAACAACAATGAATGTAATACCGGGCCGATAATCCGCCTCAAGTTTTATGCAAGCCTCTCGAATAGCAGTCAATTCATGCTGAAGTACATGTGGAAATTGTCCCTCCGAAACACCGTCACGATATAAAATGATTCTATGTGGCTTATAGCCTCCAGTCGACTTGTAGAACATTATTAACAATTCTCGTACCATACTGCTTAATTCTTGTATGATTTCCTGTCGATGTTGTTGAACACGAACTGTTGCAGCATATCTAGATGGATGTGCATCCATCGAGCCAACCACAGCGGCAATAGATGGTTTCTTATTGTCACCAGCCGGTGGATGAGTTACATCAGCGCCTAAGAAAATTACAGGTTCATTGAAGACTTTGGGCCGTATCGATGGAACTAGAATTGAATTGATTCCACCAAGTTTCACATTGATTTTCAAACATAAATTGGAAAGAGTTTGCGGTGAAGTTTTGTTAACATTTTTTGCTTGAACACACTGGGTAGCCATCCCCAGAACAGTATCACCAACTCGCTTTACTTCAGCTGCAGACAGATAAATTAAAAACAAAAATCTTTAATTATATAATGTACTTACCGTAAACGGGAGTTTTTCCCGGCAAAACAACCACAACCAATTGCAAGGAGTTAAATGTGTTCTTCAGGTACCTAAACATCGGCTCCACTTGATCAGGTCCCGTTGCATATTTACAAAAGCATGGTTGACCGATTATTGGCATGCCAGCATCATTCGATATCTTCTGCAGTTGTTGGGTGAAATTTCTTAGGGCATCTTCACGAACTGTTCTTTGCGGAGCAAAGCAAGCGATCGCCCACACACGAATTTCAACCCCAGTGAAAAACTGTTTGCCTCGCATATCCCAAACACCTTGATTGGGCGATGCCAGGCTGACCTTGTTCTGTGGAGGAAATAACTGCTGTGCTGACTTTTAAACAGTACTCTTTACACCGATACGTCAATAGATACTTACTTGCCCACTCATACTAGAAACTCGTCCACCATATTGCAGTTTCGGTGGTGGAAGGACACGTCCACGCACTTCCATCATGCTGTTAGAAATTGTAAGCCCGAATTCCTGGACATAAGAATCGTTGTTAAAATCGGCACGCTTCACCAAATTATTTATCTCTCTTTCACGATCGGGTGCTGATCGTGCTGTTGCTTTGATCATTGTTGATGTTTGCATGTCTGTAAGTTTCTTGATGCAACGCTGCCCGGCAACAATATTGCACACTTCAAGCGGTAGATATGTATGCTTGTGCTCCTGACCGACTTGTAAGCACGGCAGATGAGGATAGCGCAATTTCATTCTATACTTATCGAGGAAATATTTAGCTACAGTGCACTCAACTGTTTGTCCATTTTCCAATTGGAGAGGGAATCTAGAAAAAGAGAATGAAAGGTAAATAAAAATCTTCATTCTAGAACGAGATTCTCTGTCCAAACTTACGATTGCATTTGCGCTGGCCGTCTTGTTACATTACAAACTCGATACTTTCGACGCATTTGCCCGCAATGCGTGATCTCAATTTTTAGCCCCTTAATTTCTTTAGTGAATTTGACCCTTTGAGAATCGGTTAGAGGTTTTCTCTGTTCATTAATATCCCTAATATCGAGTACTTCACACATAAAATCAATGACTGGTTGCGCTTTGTAAAAGGCAGTTGCAGATACTGAGAAAAAAATGTTTCATGTAAAAAGAAATAAAAACAATCTTTTTATGTTTAACTCACCGTCGATGTTCAACATCATTTTCCATTGAGAAGGTCGAACACTTTGATGAAAACCAAACCAAACTTCTCGACCCCCTCCAAGAGGATGATAGTATCCATCTGGCGAACTAAAAAAACTTCTCCCCACTGGAGTATAAGTCATGCTAGGCAAATGTCGCATTACAACGTCTAAAGCTAAGATTGCATCGTAGGGTATTTGACGGGTTCGCCCCTCAAGAGCCTCTTCCAAATTGAAAAGGGATACTTGTGCCATCCATTTGATTGTCACCCGGAATATCCGATCTTTACCTTCGCCCGGCAGAGTAACCTCTAATTCTAAACGATCATTTCCGATTGGTAATGGATCACGCGTATACAAATTATTTCTGCCATCAAATACGGGCTTCAGAACTCCAAAAATTTTACTATAAGCGTGTACCATTGTCTCAATGATTTCTCTGTTAACCTTTCGTGGACATTTGTCCGGTTGAATGTTGATGTCATAATGATGAACATAACCGCGAGGCATTGTTACTTGAAAATGATTGGCGCGCAATACAATTGGTCGTCCCTCCCGACCGAGATTCGGCCGTCGTGGACATGTGAATACTGGCAGTTCTGGTTGCGTTGGTGCTCCGGCTCCTGATACACCACCAATCGCAACAGTTGAACCAACTTGTGATGTGCCTGGGACATTTTGTGTGCTTGGGCTTGTCACTGATGTGGGATTCACTGATGAACCTGGCTGTGGTGGTGCTGTTTCGATGATGATGAATTTAACATGAATTTTAACAAATTAAACAGGAAAAAGAAAAGGAGTGAAAACAAATAAATGGAAACAAAAACAAAATACTATATATCTAAGAAAAAGTGATCAAAACGAGGACAATACTGATAAAAATTCGATTTCTTAATGGCAATTACACAACACAACAAAACGATTTCTCTTCGCATAATAAAACTTAAAATCTGACCGTGGCAAGACTAATAAAAATAAAAAAAATAAAAAAACGTTTTATCACCGACACAACAACGTTTTTAATGAAATCTCATTCTTGCTAGTGTCATTTTTCAGGAAGCTGTTCAGTGTTAGTACGCAAAAGACACACAAATATAAAATAAAAGTAAAATTTTGTTAGAGGTGCAGTTTGCTTTACTTTTTTTGTTATCCCATCTTTTTTTAATTGTTGATTGAAACATTCATGGGAAGTTTTAATCCATGTAAGAATACGAAAAACTAGCAGTGACTATTGCTTGGCGACTGTTTTCGTAGCACATTATTTTGCCATTTGTTTCATTTTAGACGAATCATATCGTTTTGTAGGCTTCTATAAAGCCAAGTCGGAGCAGCAGTCCTCTCAATGGACATATTTTGTTGTTGCAGTTAAATTTTTGATATTTCTCTTTAAATTGAGCTTAAGTATTAATACAAAAAGTAATGATGGTGCTGCATAAAAGTCCAATTTAGCTTCTTTATCAGTTGTTGCATTTACTCCTTGCATAAGAAGTATTTAAAATGTTTTAACGAAAATTTGAAAGGCTTCCCATTTTTTCTTTTTAGTTTCGACGGTAACATCCTCTTCTTTAGAAATAGCAGTCATTGTAACCGGTAAGCAGGTAGGCTGTGTATACATTGACTTTCAACAGAGCAAATCAACAAAATCTGCTTCTAAAAGCTTACTTTATTCGGTTTGTGTGGCGTACCCGAAAGTAGTCATTTTGGTCCTTTACTTTATATTATCTACATAAATGACGTAAGTTCTTATAGATAAATTTTTCATAGTGCTAACAGAAACAATGATTGTGACTTTAAAATTTGAGTTGATCACTTTTATTGTAGTCGCATCATTGACTTCATTTCCTAATCATTGCGATCTTTGCCTTTTATAAAAATATATCTATTCCATAGTTTTGCTATATTATTGATGAATGAATGGGGACAGATTCTAAATTGATATATTAATTTTGCGTTTTTTTCCATAAGCATGGTAGTTGGGAGAAATTACTAGATTTTCGTACAAACCTAAAGTGACCTGAGCTGTGAAAAATATAAAACCTGCACCTCTAACAATTTTGTCGAATTAATTAAAATGTCGAAAACTTACTTTACTTTAGAATACTTGAAGTTTCATCATACCCGAAAATATAAATTCACAAAAACAAAAAAAATCAAATTCTATCTTCAAGTATACCATAAAAGTCACAACCTCCCACCAGTACCAATACAAAACACAAAAAATAAAAAATAAAAGCAAATTTGTTATGCAATAAATATAGAAACAAGACCACATAAATTAATAAAATAAACACCACACGTTCCAATGAGAACATAAAATGATGAGTATAAATTAGTTAGTACTTAATACAAAAATTGTACTATAAACAAATCCAAATTAAAACTAATTTTGTCAAAAATTTTGTTATTTTCATTAAAAAGTAGTTGCATTCTGTTTACATGTGAGTGTGTCGAAGCTAGTCTGCGACTGGGATGGACTCGGTGGCCGCGGAGGCGAAGAAGTCCACTGTGGCTCTAAAAACAAAAATTTTTGTAAAGAAATAAAACGAAAAGCAAATATAAAACGTAATATAGGAAAAGAAAATAATAATAAAAAAAGTAATAATATCGTGAAAATAGAACATTGCGAATGAAGACAAAACAAAAAATATCAAAAATAAACGGAAAAAAGAAAGAAAGAAAAAAGGAAAAATGTCCGATTAATTTTGTTGTTACTAATTTTTATATATATATTTTTTTTATCTTTAATTATGGTAACATTTTGCTTTGATGAAATCCTAAGCGCAGGAAGGATTAATATGAAAAACGTATTTACAACAAACCAAAATGTAATGAGAAGTTAAGCTCAATTTACATTGCTCCAACAACAAGTGTTCAATTTTAATTTCTTGGTCATTTTCTATCTCCGTCACACTAGAAAAAATGTCCAGCTAACAATGTTGGAGTAATGTAAATTTGCCTTTAGAAGCAACAATGATCGCATGCTCTTTATCGTGAAATGTGATTTTTTTTTTTTTAGGTTAAAATCTTTGCATGACACGTTCGTAGAATAGACAAAAAGAGAATTGATCGAGTTCACCATTGCAGAGCTGAACTTTAATAGACAAATTCATTTACATAGGTACTCCTGCAACGATCTACTGTGGTGGCCGAAGGCGAGGAGGATAACATTGATCCCATTGATCGGCTATGTCGGAATCCCATAGAGCTTGGATCTCTAAACTTAGGCCGGTATTAGGACTATTGCTCATATTCATGTGAATTATAAGTGTTCTCTCATAAATCAAGCCAGTCAGACGCTCTTATGAATTTAAGAGTAGCCTTCCCAACACCCTCTATGCCTTTCGACATTTATAGCTTCTCCTACTGAGCAGATTAGCATAATGTGCCTTCCTCCTTAAATTTCTGGGCTTATTTAAGATAATTAAGAAAAAATGTTTAGAATAATGTGGACTTTGGCTTATTCAATGATTTGTTTTTTTAAATTTATTAGCATTGCCCCATTGCAGCTCATATTGCGTTTTTAAGTTTTCTATAATTTCTTCACGTGTGGCTACTCAAACCACTTTCCGGCTACTGTAAAAAGCTACGCTAGAAAGATTTCGAGTGGCAGCACTGCCTGCTTCATGTAGTTCATTAAAGGTTTTGGAGCCAAAAGATATTTGAATTTTTTAACAGATAGTGCTGCTGGACAATGACAAAGAAAGTGTGTCACTATTTAAGTCTATACTCTTCATTCATTCATTGCCATCCTGTGAAGGTGTCCCCTGTGAGAGGAGTTTCCGGTGATAATGAACGCCCAAGGTTTTTTAGTTTCACTTGTTTAATGCCTCAAGAGTTTTCCCATAGTTTCTTTGCTAGTCTACCAAACTCAAGCGTCAGTTAGCCCCATCCACAATTCTGAAAGTCATAGAGGTTTCTTGGGACAATCCCGAAAGAGGAGAAAAATGTGAGTTACCGAGATTACTTCAAGTTGTGTGAAATTCATCCGCCTTTTCCTTTCCGGAGATATTATTGTGTTCTGGCATCCATAAACAATATTATTCAGAAAAAGAAAGTTACTTAGTGGGGCCGCCACTGACAAAAATCTTGCACCTCCTTCTGTTGCTAAAGTGAAATATAAACATCTACCGAGCAATTAGAGGTCCAATTATGAAGTAGATTTATCGCAATGAAGTGATATGGGTCTAAACCAAGGACAGAAATCGACTGTTGGACGTTTTCGTGTAGGAGCCAGAAATTCAGGGGTGATGATATTATCGGCAAAGGATGAACCGTGAGCTACTACATAAATCATTTCAAATTTTTTAATATTCAGGCATCAATTATGAGACAAAACTTGGGAAAATTTTCGAATGTAGGAAGAGAGGCTATTCTAGAAACTAATTACCACTGATGACCGTGGAGTGGTGCATGCATTCTGACATTTCTCAGGGCTGATGAACTCGCATGATGCTTCCCACTTTACTAAAACTAACAATTAAGATTCAAAAAGACAATTAAAAAAATTAATGAACTTAGGTCGTACTTTATTTACGTTTTTGAAAGCACATCTGCATAGCTACGAGTGTATCTTTCTAAGCTCGCAGGTGTTATGCGAAAAGTGATTAAAAAAAGTATTATGTACCTAGGTAACTAACTACACACAGCTGCAAGATGCAGTTCATTTGCATTTTCTAATTAAAATAATTTTATAAGCTTTCGGACGGCAGAGTTTTGCTAGCAGCTTTATAGGTACCCACATCAAATAATATTCTCTAACAAATTTAAAATGCAACTCCTTTGAAACCTGTTTTGCTATTTATAAAGTATCAAGTGCAAAATGATCCACAAAGCACTGAAACAATTCATAGGTAAAAAGTGCATAAAGCGCAGGTCGGTCAATGACCCAGATTCAAGGAGCATTGAGCATTAAACACTGCCATAGCATAGAATAGAATAGCATGCACCCTATTCTAAAGCCAAGGAGTTCAGTAAAGCCCGACCTGAGTTAAGTTAACCTATCTTGTGTACCATGCCATCCCACATTTTGCTAACGTGGAATGGTATTATGAAGAATAAAAAAAAAAGGGCGTCAAATGTTCATTAGAGCTACATTAAAAGGCGCGCGTACTCGATTTTCCAATTAATCATCATTGCATTGAGCATTTCTTTAGAATGCACAACGCCACAACATGGTCCTGAAAGAGTTGTAGCAAAAATCGATTTATATTACTCATTTTCACCACATAATTGCAGTAATTCTGTGCGAAAATTCCACAAAATCCAAACGTTTCTTCTTGCAAGCTGACATTTTATGTATTTTGACATAAACGTCGAATCTCGAATGTCGGGAACGGGAACGCAGCACGACGGCCACTATAATCGCATGGAGTGAAAAATTTTTGACAACAGCCAGCATACTCGGATCTGGAATCAGAATTTTATTTTGTTGTTCTACAGGCTTCACTGCTTCCCTAAATCAAGGCACAGTTTGCAATTTGTTTACATAAATATCTGGGCCACGCAATTATTTGCTTTTTTAGCACATTTCGCCCATAACTAAGCAGAAAATCACCCGTAAATACTTACGCTGTCCAACTGGATACATTTTTTCCTTTTCCTCTATCTAAATTTTTACTTTTTAGCTTGTTTCTATTTAGAGAATCACTAGAACAATTATCAGGCACAGTGGAATTTACGTTTTATTAATTACTTTTGATCACAATTTGTTTCCCCGTTTTGTTTTGATGTTTTGGCGTTTTTGGCTACAAAATAAAAACTTCTAAAATTTGTCTTTTACCCTAAATCCGATTTTAATGTCGAGAGCTTAATGCGATACTGTGTGAGTGTGGCGAACCCACAATGCTATGTTGGCTTGTATTGGACAATTTTTCTTGCAGTTCTTTGTATTCATGCACGCAATTATCTACTACATGCATGCATAAACAATAGTATGTGCGTATACACAATCGTACCAACTGTTAGGTATATGATTACAAGAATTTCTTCGAAGATTTTGTAATGGCGTTGTTTTGTGTACATTCTTGAGAAGGCGCATTTTATAAATTTTTGTTTGTTAATAATTTATTCAATAAATTTAATTTTTATAATGAATGCATCTTTTTTAATATCTATATCTGTTTGAATGCTGAATAATTTAGTTTAAATTTATTGTTAAAATGGAAAAAAAGTGTTCAAATTAACCTCGCTTGTCAGCAGTGCATGTAACATCAGCGATGAAAAATATCTTTGACAAATTGAACTCAAAGTGCGCATGTCAGCTGCAGGCGCAGACACTCCGATCCGAGGGATATTCCGTTTTTCTTTCATAACAAAATGTCAATACATTACAGCGGAACTTTCACAAGGTCTAGTGGACTTGTATCAGCAATTAGTAAGCAATTAAAAGGAATAAACCTAAAAGCAGTGCACCGGATTACATTTACTTTTGATCCATTCGGAGAAAACGTAAAGTCAACAAGGTAAGGGGAAATACTTTCTTATTACATACCCTGTTCTGCTTCTTTTCCATAATCTCGTAGATGCATGGAAACCATCTATTTTTAGAGTAAATATTAACGCAAGCGTAGGAAACTTTTGTGCGAAATAAAATTTGCTATCATAGCAGTAATATTATAGCTAATACTCTTCTGTCAATCACCATCAGTCATTTGTTTACTTAAAGGAACATTTTCTTTCAATGCTGCTTTCCTAGAGAGCACTGACAATTAAATTAGCTACTTATTTACGTTTTCCGATGGATGGTTGATTGTTTAGTTCAGGAGTTAAACCCAGATTGACGTGCCGGATTTCAATAAGAACTTATTGATAGTTTCAGGTCACAGGTCTTATAGACGTTAAGAAAGTCTGTTATAATCCAATTAACACTTAGAACAACGGTTTTGACATCATTAGTATAATAACATTCTTGTAGAGTTGGTGTTTCCTGATGCAAATCCCATGCGGAATAGAAGCTGAAGATATAGATAAAGGAATGCAATATGCCTAATGTTCCTATCATTTGTAACCAAATAAAGTGACTTTGTAACGATCTCCTAAAGAGTGAACAAGGCGAGTCTATCTCGACTTTGATTTACCTTTTAAATGATTGTAGCCAAGCAAACTTTTTCTTTCAATGCCTCAAAAATGGCAGAAGTAATCTATTCTGATGGACAATCTTGCGATACTACATAACTGATTAAACCTGATTTATGGAAACTCTACAATGTGATTCGTAGAGTAGGTTTCCAATATCGATCTAGGCTTTTTCCAAATCCCATCTCAGCAATAAACGCTTTAAGTTCGCTATTATTTGACATCATAATCTAATCATATTCTACCCCAATGAGTTTGTTCATTGCTCCTTTGTTAGTTTGCTAAATAACTTTGCACCATACCAATTATGCCAACTATCTAATACTTACTCGATGTACCCAACGTTGTTACGTAGCTTAAACTGAGGTTCTTCAATAAATAATTTTTCTATTCTATTCTATTCTAAATAAACTGTGAGACCTTAATGATGCAACCAGCGTTGATTACTTCAATTAGTTTTACTCCACTACATAAACATTTTGTAGATGTTTGACAAGTTAAGATTTATAATACAATTTATATTATTGCCCTTAAATCTGTCTAGATTCTCCTCTCGCGTGATGTGTTCATGTGAATGATATTTGCGTGAGAGTCTACTACGGAATTCTGCACGTAATGTGTCATTATCTCTACTAGTCTATTAGATATGGGCTATTCATACTGGGGTCAATCATCAAGCTCTATACGTTTCGTAGACATGTCTACTCAATAATTGGGGCTATCATGACAATTCTAGAATGATATTGTCAGGGACTCGTACCCACTAGGAACATATGATGTACTTTGTCGTTCAATCATAATCTTTTGATGGAGTTAAAATAATTGTTTTTTTTATTTGATGTGATAACCGTGCCTCATGAAAAATGAAAGTTGATGTTCGAAAAAGCTGATAAAATTTGACTATAAATGAATACAAAAAAGAAAGACAGAAAAAAAATTCTATGACTTACCATAAACTTTTCCAAGAATGCTGACGGCGTTATTCAATTGAATTGTTGCAGCCAAATCTTGGAAAGGTATAGATGCAGCATGGAGTGGATTTGGCGCACCTGGCGTCAGCTCACGCTCCGTTGACATTTTTGTCGGCGCCAGTTTCCTTCGGATAGTTTATCTGGAAATAATTTCGGCTAATTGTAATTAATATAACTAATAAATGTGTAACTAAAATGAAATGTGTAATTTTTCAGAGAGGTTTTATCGTATTTTTCATCACCGAAAATAGCTGCCACAAACCCAAAGTGCTTGCTCAAAACCGAAGTCGTATGTAATAGAAAACCAGCGGAAATCAAATTTGCTTTGATTCCAGAAATTCAAGGTATTTTATAGCATGAAATATAATTCTTCTTGATAATGTATTTAACGTCTTGTTTTTAGACCAAATCAAAGCAAAAGATTTCAAATTTCTAACCGAAAACCTGACAGCGTTAGAAGTCCTGCAACTTTTCAATAAACACATTACTGTCCTAGCTCCTAAGGAAGATTTAACCTCTTCGATTCAAACGAAATCTGGAAAAAAGGCATTAGGTTCTAGTAAATTCGGAGGAAGGAAGTAATTTCCAGTTTACTGCTGCTAACCACCATTCTCTATACGAAAACGTTTGAAAGATGAAGAAAAATCGAGGGACTTTAGATGTTATCGAAAGGATCTACCAAGATATTCCAGCATTTACTGATATCTTTACGGAGGAAACATTCTATGTTTTCGCTTTTTGTTTTGTTTGCGGTACAATTTTGTTGGCTTTCATTTTATCTAGATTTGTAACAATTAAGCCAGTAGATTTTTAGTAGGTAATAATAAAAAGAAGAGAGTTCTATGTGAATCCTTCATGTTTTTGTTTTTTTATTATTATTTAAATGACTACATGAAATGCATTGATTTGATATCGCAGATGCGAGTTTATTCATGGAGCTGTTCTAACAGAAACAAGTTAGTTCGGCACACCTTAAATCAAGTTTGAAGGTCTTCACGGATGGCTCCATAAAGAAATATGTACGTAAAGTGGCTGGTGTTAGAATTTTCTTTCTTGGATTCGCTCACGATGCTTATTGTTGCTTATTGTTTTTGTATGTTTCGTGTCGTGAGTTTTACCCTAGTCAATATTGTTTAGGTGGTAGTACCATAAAGGGGAGAAGCTTGAAAGTTAGACGTTTGGTCATTAATAAAAATGGGAAACAACAATATCACAAGATGGATTTCTGAGGGATACCAGTGCGTACATATGCAAAAAAGGAACAGAAAATATTTTCCTTCTATCTAGTACGATAAGTTTAAATAAACTTAAATTCACAATTGACCTTCAACATACAGTCCAGACCACCCTGCATCTTGCGATATCTTTTTATTTCTAGAAAAAGTTTATTTGTTCATATGGAAGTAACCATGTTATTTACGAAGTTCAGCTTTAATATAATGAGACTGCTTCTATGAAGCAAAACCACTCAATGTTGCTAGTGTCGAGGCCTTACTCCAGAACAGGAAAAAAACATAAAGCAAAATATGCAGACTTCTTGGAACAAATGAAGCCGATCCAAATTTTTTAGAAAATTCCATTACAAAATGTTTCAATGAGGTCAATGGTCACTGACAAACATCAAATCAAAAAGTATGAAGAAAGGCCAAATTTAAGGACGTGCGCTTGTTTTCTTTTTGACATATTTTGGAATAACACCAAAAGAACCCTTGTGTATCTAGTGATTGCGAAACGAAGTTTGATCGAGTTACTTGCAGTATTCTAGAGGTGCTACTGCAGACTGATGTATGGATAAGGGGTACAAGGGATAAGCCGTAAGAGCACAGACCTAGTTTAGACGGGTCAGTATGTTGCTACTGCCGCACAAAAACTTTTAGGTAAGAAAATGGTTGAGGGCAGGAATGGAACACCACAGGACCCACAGAATCGTGCGGCAGAGGCAGCATACTGACCCGCGATAAGAAAAGTTGAGCATCATCAGCATAGAGATGCATTTCACTGTGAGTAAGACAGTCAAACAAATCATTAAAAAGCATGCAAAAGAGCAGCGGGCCAAGAACCGAGCCTTGCGGAATACCAGAGTTAATTCTACGAAAGGTAGAGTAATTACCATTTGAAAACACTGTTTGATAACGCCCTGTTGGATAACCAAAAATAAGCTTCGTTGCGCTTAAAGAAAAATTAAATTTGGTAACGAGTTTTCTACACAGGATTACGTGATCTACAGTATCGAATGCTTTGAAGAAGTCAAGCAGCACCAGTTGAATTAATTTATCCAAATCTATTGCTTCTCTAATTACATTGACTACCTTCAAAAGAGCAGTGGTACAACTATGTCGAGGACGAAAACCAGATTTGGAGTCATGAAGGAGACTATTGATGCGCACATAATGAGAAATTTACAAGAACATTAATTTTTCAAAAACCTTAGATAGGAACGGTAAGTTGCTGATGGGGCGGAAGTTGGAGCAATTACGCCCAGATTCTTTAGATACAGGTATCACTTTAGAGAACCTCCAGCTTAGCGGTAACGTTGAGATGGTAAAACAGGTGTTAAAAATGTGAGCAAGTGGCAAAACTATATACGGCGCAAAAATTTTAGCAAGCCTGGAGAAATCCCATCCATACCTAAAGAATTAGACTTGATACTACACAAAGCCGTATGGGGATAAGGTACCTGTGGATTGTAATGATCATGATCAGAGATGCCCAATAAAGATATTTGATTAAAAAATAAGGAGTTAGAAGTATCAACCGTTAAGAAAATATCTAATAGAGCCGAAGAATGGTTAGAGAAATGTGTAGGTCCATGATTCACTCGGTGGATATCTAAAGCATCGATCATGTCCTGAAAGTAATTGGTAAGGTAGCACGGGTTAAGGAAATTGAGATTGAAGTCTCCACCGATAATTATATGCTGATACTTTGGCACAAGATTAACAAGTTCGTTTTGCAATAATTGAATTGACCGGCAATTAGGTGGCTTGTAAACACAGCCAACCAAACACCTATCGCTATTTGAAAAGATTTCACAAAATATGTATTCCTCGCCACTTTGACTAGTGCTGGCTAGTAGAAACCTGCCTCGAAGGTTTTGTTTGAAGTAGTTTGCGACACCACGTTCTCTGGGATTATGGCGGTCGTTACGGAAGGTTTTATAGTCAGGCATGCTGACGACATTGTCATTAATATCAGGTTTTAGATAGTTTTCCGACACACAAATTACATCAAAAGTTAAGATAGAGAAAATGTCAAACTTCATCAATTTTTGGAACCACACTTCTAGCCTTAAAATGACAAATTTTTAGCCCAGATCTCTGTTTGCATAGAACGCCAAGTATTGCCCGTTCCAGTCATGTAGGTAAGATCACTCATATCCCAGCACAATCGTGCCGAACACCTTAAGCATCAGTAATACAGAAGAATATGAACTTTTTCGTAGAATAAACTTTTTAAGCAAGCAGCAATAACTTGAAGAGTGTTAACCTTAGTACAAAAGGCATTAACGGTTATAGACAAATTCATTTGAACTACAATAGCAAAAAAACACAGAAGCAGAAAGCAATTGGACACAAATTATTATGTATTATAACGCTAAAAAATATAAAAGAATATGTAGCAGTAACACATAGACTAAGAGAAGTTCGTCAAAACTAAGGCTAAGAAAAAAATAACGAAAAACTAATATATAATAGAAAAAATGAAAAATTAATTCTAGAAATAAAGGGAGACGAAGTTCATTCACAGTAGCTGGATGTAAGAACACTGAAGACATTACACAGTAGACAATGCCAATTATCCTATGCCGATCAGTTCCCCCAAGACATTAAGGCACGAAATCAAGGCAGCACTTTCATCTTTAGTCTTACGGGCAAAAACACATCCAGAGGAAGTAAATACAGCAAATAGGTGACCTTGCTTCCTCAACATTAATGCTTTCCTCTTAATTCTTAGTTAGCAGCCATTAAGCTTTCGTTTATGAAAATTTAACTGACGGCACTCGTGGCGTGACTTATCCCAAAGTCGTGTAGCGTAAGAGTTTTTATGTCACATCTGCACCGAGATTTGCAATCAGTTCCCCCAAGACATTAAGGCACGAAATCAAGGCAGCACTTTCATCTTTAGTCTTACGGGCAAAAACACATCCAGAGGAAGTAAATACAGCAAATAGGTGACCTTGCTTCCTCAACATTAATGCTTTCCTCTTAATTCTGTAGTTAGCAGCCATTAAGCTTTCGTTTATGAAAATTTAACTGACGGCACTCGTGGCGTGACTTATCCCAACGTCGTGTAGCGTAAGAGTTTTTATGTCAAATCTGCACCGAGATTTTATGGTAATACGAAGAGCCGTCAGTACAGCAATTTTGTCACTAATATCATGAAACTAAATGACAATCGGAGGCCTGAGCGCATTATTTTTAACAGACCGCATACGAAAAATTTGTTTTGGTGTAAATATCTTATCAATGCTTAGAGATGTACATAGTCAGGAAAAAATCTCACCAATATTCTCGTTATCAATGAAATGGACTCCAGTTAGAATGACATCATTGACCAGACGTATAGCGCTCACACCGCTGTTCAGCCAGCTGCACATTGACCCGCAGTCTAGTAATATTTTCTTGCATAGCAGATAATTGCTCATTCACAGTTTTATACAGTCTAGTCTCCAAATCAGTCAGCAGGTCTCTGAAGTTAGCGATAAAGAACTTGAATTTACCATCAAGCTCAACAGCAATAGAAGAAAGTTTCCTTTCCACCTCCCGTAGTAGTGAAGTCATCTTACACTCGATCTTACTCATGATGTTAGCCATTTCTCCAGAGACAGTAGCAGAAGAAGCACATGATACAGAATCCGATCTGGTCTATCTTATTTTTTTTTGTCAGCCAGAACAGATTATTGATCACAGTGTAATTGAATATCGAAATTAACTCCACGTCTGCTTAACAAGATGTACACTTTATAAAAATTGCAGCAGATAAGGAAAATAAATTAAAATAAATATAAAGACTCAGATAAATACTCTCGTGAACGCATCACAACTGATTCTAAATTAATCGCAATAATTGTGTGGCTTTCGTCGTGTAAATAACACGAAGTGAATGGGGACTGTGTATAAAACGCATAAGAAAAATTGTCTTTGGCTAGAAAACTGTATCGACAGTCCTACTGAAACCCAATATCGAATTCTGAACTCGTAATTCCATTGATTTCGGGTACTGGCAAGAATTGGGTTAATACCCTTCCAAAGGCGGATCGCCCCCCTCCCCCTCCCCCTAGAGCTCTAATTAATCAAAATTTATACTGTAATTAAATCAAATAGAAAATATAAAAAAAAAAATTCAAATCTGCTTAATCCGCATTAAAAAAAATAGAAAATAATTTCTCCCTTCACTTAATGAATAAATACAGCACAAAAGTTCTCTAGAGTTTCCCTTCATTTTGCATTTAATTAAATATTAAAATTTTATTACATTTGTGTATAAATTTTAAAATTTGCAAGGTATACAAAGAAAGCAAGATCTGTGGCCGGATTCCGCAACTATGTGTTTACGCGTACACACAAAATGTTTGGTACAACGCCTTGTTCCGATTCCGCAAAAATGAAGAAATGTGTTTTTCTGTCAAAATTTTGTACACTTTAACTGATATTTTCTCCCCGCCATTTTGGTTGTGAATTTGAAGAGGTACCTGTGACTTTTTGTCAAGTGTTATTTTCAAAATTATTTGTTATATTATTTATTTTACCTTTTTCTAAGCCGTAGTTGCCTTAATACTAGTGAATTCATGTAACTCATTTCTTATAACTGAACTTAACTTCTTCAAACAGACTATTTTCTCACTCAAACAACATTAAGCACAGAACAATTTTCATTCAGCACATACAATTTCTCTCACGGTGAGTTTTTTAAATCGTGTGCACTGGCAAATTTTTCACAGTTACGGAATTTAGCTCCTGCACAGTTTTAGTTTTAACACTACAGTGAATAACAATGAAATTTGGAACTCCTAATGTTTATCAAAATACTTAATTAAATTACTTTGCTTTGACTTTGCTTTCTTTGTGTACCATGCAAATTTCAAAATTTATACACAAATGTAATATAATTTTAATATTCAAATATATGGAAAACTCTAGATAGTTTTTTAAATAGTTATTTGTTATATTTATTATTTTTTCTTCTTTAGTCATAAATTATTCCCAAAAAAGTTAAAATTATACCACTAACGAATTTTCAGTACTACAAGCAAAACTTTTGCACTTTTTTGTGATCGAAAACTCACAAAAGCCGGGTATTTTGATGAAAAGTAATATGTTGGGAAAATTATCATAGCCGGGGTAATTAACCTCAGATTCAGTTTTCCTGCAAATATTTCATTTAATTTTATACATTTATTAACCCTAACTAATTGGCATTCCCCGAAAATTTCTTTAAACATTTAATTTGCAAGAAATTGCAATCCGGCCCAGGAAATTATGGTGTTTGAACGAAATGCAAGCGACTTTTATCTGAAAAACACCAGCAGTAAGACAAGCAAGAAGTGTATAATGTCTATTTTATGTGACACAAAATTTGTCTATGCTTACGGGATCAAAAACTTATATTAAATAAATAAAAGAACTCCGGCGATATCTGAATGGTAATGAAATTTTCATGCTGAAACGAAAGGAGAAAGCTATACAGAACGGTCCACAATTGATGGTAAGTGCAGTTATAGGGGGCGATGGAGGCGATTGGCACCCCTAAAGCAAATGTTTAGATCCGCACTTGCACCCCTCTGCCCAATACTTTCGCTTATGTACCATAAGTCCATCATGTTTAGCTAAATATACATCAGCAATGTGAAGCTCAATTTAATTCTAAAAAAAAAGTAAAATAAACCATGGACACCATGGACATAATTAGCTATAAGAAAGTATAAGCAATAAAAACAATAAGAATTCCTGTTCGCCTTCGCACAAATAAAGATATTATGGCAACAGATAAGGCTAAGGGAGAAGAGAAAGAAAAAGACAAATCCATATCCAATAAGAAACGCACATTAAGTTCAAGCTGTCACGTTTCTAGGGTACCGGGCCGGGATAGTTTTCAGGTTTTCACCTACTTTAGCATAAATTTCGCTTTCTAATGCGCGCGGACCACACCAAATAAGATTTCCCGCACAGTAAGCATAAAATGAAGATATAGCCAGCAAGAGTAGAAGAGAAGTTTGTGTTATCGACACGGCGCGCGATATTGCACCCCCTGCATTGCATTTGTGTAATGTGTGTGCGTTTGTGTTTCGTTTGGTACGTATAACTTTTTGCATGACGGCACAGGCACACGCGCTCTATGAAAAATATTCCGGTTCATATGTTTGTCAATTAATCACGCACTTGCGCTTATACATACTTCGAACGTTAGGACTGCATCTGTATTGTAAACAAATAGATACATCGAAAGATGTTCATCGCGGGTGCACCCCACACCATGGCACAGGAATATTTTTATTCTACTATATATGCCTCCTATTCCGTTCTGGGGATCCGGAGCTCGGAAATGTTATTTTACCCTCCAAGTTTCCAATGTTTATAAATATGACCTCTAACGGCTCTAAGCTAGTAGTGCTAGTGTGTGTATTGTGTGCACGGGGATCTATCTATGCGTCTATGATTTTAATTATATGAGAATATGGGCTTTGGTTGCTGGTTTAGGAGAAATCATGGAGCTTTCGCGTAGTTCTCTCTCTTTAAACTCAATAAAAAAAAAAAACTTTGAAGATATAGGTAACTATACATCTACACCTAGCCCTAGTGTAGAAGACGTGCAATAACAAATGAAGCTCTCTCTGAAAGTTCAAATAACTTTCGTTGTATACGTACAGATGATTCCGGAATGAGGTAAATAATATAAAAGGATCCAAGGCCATATCCTTTTAGTTAGCAATTTAGGTACCTGAATTTAATGCCCACTAGAAAATTTACGGGCACTTGTAGTTGCAGAAGCATCAATAAAGTGGAGTGGAACATGAAAAAAGATTCAAGTAGTAGGTAGTAGCATAGATGGCACAAGAACTAGATGTCGCATGGCATACTAAAGCAGAGTATACAATTATTGTGAAATGGGTAGTGCATTCTGGAATGGGCCACAACACGGTTTAGAGTATGCCGAGAGCAAATGTTTTTTTAACAGCAGTTTTATATTCGTCTGATCGACCTCCTCAACACTTCAGATACGAAAAAATATGAATCACTCGACGTACACATCAGTTCAAATGTTGTGGTCCATTCCGGAATGTACCAACCAGCCATATAAATTTTGTATACTTTTTTGGTACTGCATGCGCCATCTAGTTCTTGTGGCATCTATGGTAGTAGGTATCTACCTTGATGGAATCGACGAAGAATGATCAAAGAAAACTCAAGCTTTTATCATAGATATGCTGGCTGGCTATCATCATGGGGAATATGAAAATTCAACTCCTTAGTGGGCCTTCATTGATTGATTTGATATATGCTAAGTGTTTCATTTAGGGATTTAGATGGGGTACCGAATTAAGTGTGTAAAAGAACTATGTACCTACTTCAAAAGGAAAAGATTCTGAGGATGTTGAAATATTTTTAGAATTCTATGGGATATTAAACTTAAGGTAGGGTCGTAGGGCAGGGTTACGTAACCCGCGTTTTAAGTACCTATTTAAATAAGTAAAATTCTTGAACATTCTAGGATTTCGGTTTAGGCATCCCCTGAGAGTGTAGAAAATATGTGCGTAATAGACCTTGATTGACATAAAACTCAAGACAAAAGTATTCCTGGCTCAAAATTCACCTATACAAATAATGTATAGGACCCTTAATTTTGGAACGATAGTGGCCAAAATTACTAATAACTGCTCTCTCGCTATTTATGGCAGTCACTTTCCTTTTGGGGTGAATAGCGAGTAGAGTACATATTTGATGGTACGGAAGAAGGCTGTTTGCACATACGACGGTGATATCGCTGCCGTACCGTCGTGCGTATACAATACGTAGAAACAAATTAGCCGATTGCGCACATAACGGCACCGGCACAGCAATATAGCTAGCTACAATTTTCTATATTACCATGCATGTACAATCGGCTTCTACATATTTTGTACGGACGAGGATGCGGCACGGCACCCGTTCTGCCGTCGTGTGTGTGCAAATTGCCTAAAGGAAAGAGATCACAAAGTAAAGATCTTCGACTTGACGTAGGCTGATGGTTGGAGTTTAACAGTAAGAGCAACCCTCATAACTTTTCCAGCCTTTCTATAACTGTAGGCTGTTTTACAAATTTTGGTGCAAAGTCGTTTCTTTTTTGTTCGACATATGGCTACATCTGTTTCTTTTCAGACCCCAAAGTACCACAGACTCTACTGAGCCTGATGGTAGGCTCGATTCTTATGTTGCTTTGCTGCTGCATTTTCCAGTTACTCTATCTCGAAATATATTCTCCAAATGTCTTCGAAAGCAATTTTTCTGGCCGTGTAAAATATACTTTTGGAAGTCTGTGAAATATGTTAAGACTGCAATTCCACCAAGAGATCGACTACCTTTTAATGTCCATGGAAAAGTGAGAAGGAACCTTCCAAGTTTAGCTGCCCATCCTGGGTTTCCTATTGAAAGGATGCAAAACATCAAAGAAAATGTGCAACCGGCTGGTAACAAAGGTTAATTTGTGATTCTGATTTAAGAGGATGAAGGAACAGTTGAAGTAATGAAGATCAATATAGTTGCTCAACTCGATGGGTAAGATAACGTCTGAACTTGTTCAGACAGAACTTGTAATGAATTTTGTCGTACACATGCAACCAACAGAGAGGATAGAAGCACCAGAATCATTCGGATTCGGTAGATAGGTCAGCAATATAAGAAGAATTCTTTTGATTAATTCCCACCTTTCCAAAACTGATTTCAGCCGGTGTAGTGTTCTTGTGTCACGTTAAGGTCGACATTTTCTATGATCTGAGAGTAGAAGCATTTGACACGGTGAATTGGCGCTTATATCGAATTGGGGACTCTTCTTTTCTAAACTAACTAACGGCGTTCACAAGGCTTAAAGAGGATTATTTTACTAAGAATACCTCACCTCTGGTTTGGAAACTTAGTTCGGTATCACATTGAATCTGCCTTGCAACTCCATTGCTCCCTTAGCCCAATCTGCTACGCGCGATTAGTCTCTCAACTGTTGTGGTATGTGATACATAATTATAGAGAACGCTTCTACAGGAACGGACAGGTTAATAAATTTCTGTGAGTCACTCATCGCACCGCAATTGGTTTGCTCCACACCATCACAAACCGACCAAAGCTTTACAGATGGAGCAATAAAAAGCTGGTAAAAGCCGGGCAAATTTATCGGAATACCCCGAAATTCTCAACTCTCTCAACACATACAGCTACAACAATTTTAGAAGAAATACATATTTCGATGGCGTATGAAAATGAAAATGTTCACATCCAAAACCCAAATAGCTCTCATTTCTCAGGAAGGGGTGGACCTCCTGAACATGGGCATGTTCATGCTTGTTATTTAGCCTGTAAACATGGCGGCATCTATTCTCAAGTTCAATGTCAAACGACGAACAACGAAAGCTTTTCTGCGCTTGGCAAGAAGTGAAGAGATATCTTTCACTTTTTTCTAGAGAAGCAAAATAGTTTCACTTACTTTAGATATGGCGCGCTTAAAAGGAGGGCAGCAGAAGCAAGTCTGGGCATGTCTCCTATATAGTTGCGCTCTATCGAGTAGATATCATGGCTGCCTGCAAGTTTGTCTTGGAGGGTATTGTGTGATGATAAGGATAAGGAAAAGTAAAAGTGTTCCTCCATTGAATTCTACGCCATCAACCAACTCTTTACATCCATACATATATATGTATATCGCTGTTTTAGCATCGGCTGGTGTGGTGGGCCATGATGGGTTTACGTACATAGAACAACCGAACTGAACTGACGTTTGCTTTCGCAATTCGGCAACTTCAATGGCAGACGAACTGGCTTTTAGCGAGGCCAAATTCGGTTTTGCATAAAATAAACTTAAAGTCGACTCGGCATTGTGGCATCGATCTGCATTGATTCTTCTCAAATTTTAAAGGAAATTTTTGATCTTTAATAGAAAAATTGTTGCGTAATTATACTATCTCCAATCTATATACCTACATACATATGTAAATTATTTAAAAAATTTCCTACTACATACCTACATACTTTCTAGCAAAGAGGAAAGAATCTGGGAAGTATATGAGCGGTTTCAAATCGTTTCAGATGGCATTTTGGTCGTCACAAACAATTTGTGCAAATATTTTTCATATCTATGTAGATACTTTTAGTGAGCGAGCCTCTGTTGTTACAAAATGTTTGTAATCTTTCAGGGAACACCTTAAGTAAATAAATTTACAAGTAACTGTTTCGAAGAAGTGACAAATGCAGGGAACTACTCCCTATACTTAAGTCAACACCATTCGTTTGATTTAGACAATTTCTAAAGCAAATAAAGTATCGTGCTAGAATGTATACACCGATGCCATCTTATTACAGTGTTTCGAGCACGAAAAAAAATCAGTGCAGCAATTAGTGTAACAATGCCGTTGGTAGAGAAATCATGATGAGCTCACCAATGAACTCCTTGGTGAGCTCATCATGAGTAATTAGATGAACGTCCTGATGAAATTTCGTGTTTGAATCAAAACCGGGAAAAAATCATTTATTTACTTATTCACAGATAGTGGTGCATTGAGATATTGAATCTCTTTTTTCCTTATTCATAAATGTATACTTTGCCTCTCTTATTTGTACATTTTACAATATTAGATGAACACTACGATGAGTACATAATGAGTGTCATGATGAGCTCATTAATGAGAAACTGATTTTACGATTGATTTCAAATATTTTTCCGAATTCAAACTCCGGTTGCAAATCACAACTCTGAGACGCTGAGGCGTAAGGATTTGGGCATAACGTCTTGTTCAGCATATCGGCGACAGTCTTTCCGCGGAAAACAAATCAAAAAATTAATTGAAAAACTTAAATAAATAAATCACTTCAATGAATATTAAGAGCTCGGCGAAAATACCTATTCACAAAGGCGTATAAAATGGGTAATCATAAAGCAGCATTGAAATTGAAGAACCGTAACTTTGTTTTAACGGAGATCTCACTGGAGTTCCATATCCGGAACAGCTGTGAGAATTTTCCCCTAGATTGGGAATTGACGTCTTCATCTGTACCACCAGATTTGGTAATCATGCTACCGAGGTAATAGAAATTCTGCACTACTTATCTCCAGTCCTGGTAGTTGGTGGGCCAGCAGGCAGATGCTATCGACATAATATTAATTGGTGAGAAAATCAATCAATCTTCATTGTACTTGCTAGAACGGAGTTATTATCAAACGTAAGGCCATTTGCAGATCAAATAAGGAAAATATTTGTATCCCCTTCATAACGTAACTATATTGTACTCCGTGCACTAGTGTTACAAATCCTGCTGCCTGTTGTCACCACAAGATTGCCGCCGTCCAATATTGGTTGCCACACACAGTTGAATTAATCTCCGTTTGTTCGTAGGCGGATAATCAAGACGTAAACATCCTTTAAATCTGGCAACAAAGTGGCTCCTATGTAGCGTATGCATAGTGCTGTAGGTCGAAAGTGCTTTGATTCCTATCCAGAGCATTCATATAGAAAAAAAAATTAATATGGGTTTTTCGGTGCCATATCGTGTGTATAGTGTATAGTGTGGAATCTGTTTTCTCAGTAATAATTTTCTTTGAATTAAGATTTATTTCTGTGGTTATAATATGGTGGGCATATTTCGCTAGATTCAATTTCAATCGCTAGAAAAGATTCACACGAAAGAAAGTGGATGAAATAAATGTTAACGGGTTTTGACTTTCTCAACTGCACTGCACAACTCGTTTTTACCATGTCTCTCAGTCAATGTGCTTCGATCATCAAGTGATCCTTTCTAGATCGAAAGAGGGAAACTGTTGTCGGTTACAAATTATGGATTATCAATATAATTATTGATATCTACACTTTCCGTGCACGAGTTTTGCGGCCTTCTGTATAGAACTAACTAGTGATTGCGAAAATGCCTGCTTGTTATAATATCAGATGGCTCCGCTTGTACCATATGCTCACGCTCAGCCGATAAAGGCTAGCAAGCCTCGCTCGTAGCCCCCGGAATATAATACAAGCCATGAAGTCGGCGAGGCCAGCTACACATTAAACGGCAGTAGCAGGCCGGCTCTCTCACTGTTTTTGTATACCCGTCATGGAGGAAGGAGTAAGATTTCATCTTAAATAGGCCCTTAAGCTTAAAATTATTACTCCTGCATGTAGAGTAAAATTAGGGAAATTATATCGTTTGATCGAAATACAAGCTAGCTTTTGTATGAAAAACTCCTGTAGTAAGAATGTGAATATTTAGTCTAAAATCAAATTTTTTTTACTTTTGCTCAAAAATTTTCCACTACTTACCAGTAAAAATATTGGTAATGTTCAGTGCCATTACTTCCCAGTATCTCCCAGTACTTACCAGTACTTTACTGGTACTTACTTGCAATTACTGGCTTTTATAAATGGGTACTAAGTTTATAAAAACCAGAATTACAAGTAAGTACCAGCAAATTTTCACCCTCTAAATATTTTCTAGTTTACTATAATTATTAAGACGCATAATTTGTATACACAAAAACTTTTTATTAAACCCAATGAATCAGTACCAGACCAGTACTTATACTGGAAATAAATTTACAAGTAAAAGTGAGTATTTTTTACTGGTACTTAAAATGTATCAGTACGAAAACTAGTAAATACTGGTGTGTAACATAATTTCCCAGTACTTACCACTACTTGCCAGTACAACACTCCATTTATAGCTTGTAGTGGGAGACAAAGACTTATTCTGAGGATTTTTTCAACATAAAGCAAGTTTGAATAATTATTATTCGAGTAGGTAAACGGAAGAAAATAAAGAAGAATATCATATATGAGACGGATTTGATAGACTGCTATGTAGGTTACATATGATTGGGGCATGTAATGAGTAACAATTTACTTCAATATCATACAACTCTGGTGATGTCGTCCACTAATCGGCCCGCTAGCCGCTACTCTCTTTTTAAGACTTACTTCATGGCTTGTAAATTCCGGGGGCTACGCCCCGATCCATTATAAAATCAACGATTTCTCGACCTGGGGCCGGATTCACTAAGACAGAGAGTTGTGGAGTTGTGGAGATGAGTTCTTTTGACACAACTATCCACTTGGAACTCTGTAACTCGGGGAATTTGTATTGAGAGTTACCAAACTCTCTATTCCACTCGACAAAACTCTCGGCTGTTTTAGTTGTGGAGAAGTAGGAAGAATATTTCTCAACTGACAGTATTGTCTGCTTTTGTTGTGTTTTGTGAAGGTACCTAGGTACCTAGGATTTTCAAATTAAATTATGGATTCACTTCATATCTTAGCTATGTTTACAAAAACAAATTATAGAAATCCTTGAAATACTTACAGAGAAATAAGGATTTTGGTGTCTCAAGGTACTCGCTAAAAATTTTAAATTACGCGAAAATGGTCAATTTGGTCGTCTTCCAGTACAGAAGAGATGCTATAAAAATTTTAAATATGCACGCTAAAGCTTTTATGTAGGATAAAATCGCATCTACATTTTGTCCCCTAATTATAGATATGTAATTAGGTTTTGAGCCCGGTAAATGGTTTTGAAGATAACTGCAAAAGAAGTAAATCAGTCCTTCTTAAGATGAAAAAATGGCCGTTTTTTGGTACAAAAATGGAATACATATGTTCAATTCATAATTACGAGGAATTGGTAAGTCGTGGAAATTTACTGCCCATGAGAAAAATTTTCACAATAGAGTACTAATGGTTGTGAAATAAAGAACGGAGGATATATATGTAAAATATAGGAACGGGGGGGGGGGGATATATCACCCAAGTGAAAAAACATACGTTTTTCAGCTGTAAAAAGTCAGTTATGACGACAAAATGTCGGCGGTAAAAAGTCAGTTATGACGACCAAATGATCAAAATCAAACTACACCACTCGATTATCCGCTCCTCCCTCTTTAATTTGATACCAAACATGACGTATTTTGAACGATCCCCAATGAGGGGTGGAACGACCCCTATCCCTAAAATCCCTTCCCCAGAAAATATTCACCTATATTCTTGTACTCTAGACCCGAAATCCGAGGGAAACAAGTAAAAAAGCTAGAATTGGTCTAACTGGCCTAGATGAGTGCTCGCTTGTAATTTCGTAATATTAAAATCTTGAATACTTTCTCTTGATTACCTCTGCATTCCTTCCCTATAAACGTTTCAAGAGGGCTTCCCTAAAATATTCAACTGAGCGCTTGCCTCTGCGGATATGCTTCATGTTAAAAAGATATGAATGAGTTCACGGTGGGGAAGCACTCAGAAGTTCCGAAGAAGCTCTTTTACATCCGTCTTTTAGCGCTTCCATTTCCCGCTGGAGACTTAAGGTCTAGATATATCCATGGAAAAACTGCCATTATAGCTGTTCAGCCAAACCAGATCGTCTTACATAAGAGTCTCATTTATTATGAGGGAGAATATCTTAGTACCAAACCATACACTCGCATCACAGCATCCAATTTTATGCAGAGAAGATAATAAACGTACGTGCTCTGTACGACTTACTTATAATCCTATTGACCTCCACCCGAATGTTCAGTTCAGATCCAAAACCAGTAATCATCATCCACACAGTAAAAAATAATTCCCTAAAGTGAGTGCCAACAATTTATGCCAGAAAATTTAGGTATTTGTCGATAAGATTAGGGAATGCTCCACCTTAGAAAACATAGATTAGGTTTTCTCCCTAAAATGTAGGGAATTTTAAAATTTTGTTTTATTTTTCCCCTAAAGTTTAGGGACGCACAAGTTTGATTTTTGAAGAGCTTATTGAATATATGTCCAACAGCAAAAATGCTTATAACCAATTTGATAGGATTTCATATTCTGAAGAACTTTTCAGTACGTTAAAACCGTATAGGACTGATCGTTTTCACAGGATTCGTAAAAATCTTAAATTTTTATATGACAACACAAAGATTTAGTCCATTTTTGAAATTATGTTTACTATTTTTATGAAAACACTATATAAAAAGTTTCAACCCTGTACGTTGACACGTTGTAAAAGCCCATGTGCAAATTTCAGCTCTCTAAATACACGCGTTCTCGAGTTATCGTGAGAGCAGCAGACAGACGGACATGCAAAAATCAAAATAACTTTTAATTTTATACATGGATGTCCCATCCATTTTGTTCTACCATCATTATTTCTAAAAACGGAATGCAAACTTAGTACCTATACCCTTTTGATTTATCTAGGGTATAAAAAAGCCCCAATACTCTATGACCCTCCCGCACAGAGTTAGCCGTCCTTCAATATTGCGAATGGAGAGTGAGAGAGTTTTAATCGGGAAAAACGAAAATTCTCATCTCCCAAACTCCACATCCCCAACTCTCCGTGTTTCAGAATCCGGCCCAAATGTAGGAAAGGCCGGAATTTTTTCTTAGAAATTTACTGGAAATGTTTTCCATTATTGTAGGCCGACATATTTTAAGATACAATAACTTCATACCGTTGTTCGGCCTCCAAAATGTATAAAAAATTTCCAGTAAATTTCTAAGAAAAAATTGCGATCTTCCCCATAAATAAGGTCGATTTTACATTGGAGCGTAACCCTTTAGGCATCGCCGTCGATTTTATATTCGAGCGAGAATTGCAGATTTTTGCTTTACTTGCCCATTCTTTGTATGTATTAGTTTGTCTTTATGGTACAAAGAAAAGATTCTGGAGATCTCTTAAAGTCTAATATGCATGAAATTCTGAAGAAAAAAGGTTCAACAAATTTCTAAGAAAAAACTAATTTTACCTGCCCAGACACAGCTTCTTCGAATCGTGTTCAGCCAACAAAAAAGCACACAAATTCTGTAGAATAGGGTCGAACCGGAGTAGGAGTTTCGAGTGTGGCAGCTTGCAGCTAGTTCGAACGACAGAGCCAGGAGCGCAGAAGGCTAACTGAAAAATTATAGATGTTGGAGTTTTTGCAGCCCCTGTTTAGGATTTTGTGAGCTCCAACTTAATTTTTGCATAAAAAGTGGAAGGTGAGGCGCCAAGCGGAATGAGGAATTCCAATCCTGGACGGATCAACCCTGCGCTTGTTTTGCCATATTTACTGGAACCGTCAATATACCAGACATTTTCCCTTTCCGGGAACTGGAGCCTTCTGTCTAATATCTGGCCTTTTTCGTTATTGGTTACTTGGTAAATTCTTGCGAAGGAAAATCTTTTGACCATAATATCCGTTAGAGATTTTAGGCATTTAATGTTGACGTGCGCGAGAACGTTAATATGTTCCATATCATGTAGATGTAATCTTTAGAAGAGGCTAACTAAAAACAGAAAACAGTTCTTTATATGTACTTAGTTTTTAATATTCCGTACCGAAAGGGTGCCAACCTTAGATCATAAAACGAACGGATAGGCTACCTTGTATAAAATTCGTGTACGTGTGATAAGCAATTTTTTTGTGGACACGGGAGGGAAATGACAAGAGGGCTGGGGTTTTAGTTTTTGTCAGTTCGATATTTCTGACATTTCTCATTTGTCATTTCTTAGGTCGGGTGTTTTTTTTAGTGATTTGTGAGTTAAAACATTAATAAAATTGTTTTATAATTTTGTGATATTGAAAAACTGGTAGAAATAATTTTTCTGTGCAAGAGATTTGTTATAATCGAGACTCCGGATTCTATAATTATGGTGGTGAAGTGCGCTGTGTTGTGCTGCAGAAAAAAGCGGCGTTTTGTCGTGGAAAAGCATTCTTCAAGTAAGCTTAATAGCTTTACTAATTAATTATTGTGTTTAAAATAAATAAAAGTGAAATATTAATAAAAATAAACAGCCGTGGTAAAAAAATTAACGTTTTCCAATGCCGGTTTGTTTGCTTACAATTGAATTGTCATTGGGGCTCTTGTTTGATGTCAGTCAAGCAAAGGCAATGACAAGAAATATTATCAGCAAATAAATGGGGCACTAGGAAAACTCTTAAAAATGTAATAAGTTATAAAAGAATTATAAAATTATAAAATGAAAAAAATGATACGAATCGCGCTGACAGGAAATTATAAAACTTGTTCAATATTTGATTAACTTTCAACCACTAAATTATGTGCCCGCTCAGAAAATATCGTAGTTTACGACTTCCATGACTAAACAAATACATCGATGCGATTCTACTACATCAAGAAAAATGCTTAAGTTTTTCTTCCTCATAGCCTATCCTTTCGTTTTATGATCTAAGGTGCCAACAAGACCCTATTACTAAGCCTCCGCTGTCCGTCCGTCTGTCCGTCCGTAATAGGAAATTTTCACAGAGTGTGTATTCTATTGCCGCTATAACAACAAACAATAAAATTAAAATTAAAAAGAGGCCCCAACAGGGACGGATTTGATAACTTAGCTGCCGTAGACCTATGGAAGATTGCCGCCCCCCACTCCCTGTAAGGTACGCCTGCGGGCGGAGGGCGGTGGTAATATGACGGATTCCGGGAACAATTATTCCACTTCTTCACCGGGTACGAAAAAACTAATACCAGTGGCAACGAAAATAACAAATAACCCAGATGTAGTCTGTAGTTGAGCCAAATGAAAATGATATGCTTGAACTTCGAGTGAAATAATAAGCAAAGATGCAGTTCGATTATCCAAACTTTTAATAATCGTAATCTTCATACGTGTAAATTTTTTTGCGGGGTGCTATGGACCCCATACATGAAACGTGATTTTTTTGCCGTTTTTTGCGCGACCTTAGCAATTGCTGTATCTCTTGCGCCGTAATAGGTAGCCACATGACATTTTCAAGGAGTAAGTAATACTATAGCTGCTATAACAATAAATAATGAAAATAAAATTAAATTAAAGGGGGTCCCCATACAATAAACTTTTGTTTTTGCACGATCTTAATAAATACCAGTATTGACGCAGGTAATGAAAGTAGACAATTACTTTACAAGTCTTCGCCTCTCTTGTTTCTTTTACGAAAGTATATAGTGCTAAATGTTAAATTTTAGATGATGGTACGGAACCGTTCGTGTGCGAGTCCAACTCGCATTTGGCCGGTTTTTCTCCTTTAAGTAAAGTAGGTAGGTTTTAATTTTAATCCTAAGCAAAAATTAATTAAGATCTAAGAAAACGATTATGTACTTAGAGCGTTTTGCTATATGAAATAAATTCATAGCGAATTTAGTCAATATGAAATTGACCGAGTTTGTTACCAAATCCGCAGGTCGAGAATTGAGTGGAAAAATTTTTAAAAAAAAAAGAAATTTCTATCCAAAAGCAAACGTTTCGTATCAGCAGGAACCGTATACTCATCAGTACGGCTTGGTTCCTGCCAGCCGTATACACCAAAGTGCACAGCCAAGCTGTCCTCATATGTATATGCACTTAAAATAATAGTAAATACTTAGTATTTCGACATGTATATAATTCACATTTAAAAATTAGAATTTTTTCGACTATGTACTTAACATCACACCCTTTCATTATGTGTATACTGAAGAAGAACTAGGTGAACTTAAGAGCCCCCGAAGAAAATTGTACAAAATCCAAACCATCTCATCGGAAATACCTACCATTTCGCCCCGTATGGCGTACATCCATATAAAATTTCACTCTAAAATTAGAAAGCACACAAAAAAGTCTCTCCTTTGTTAAAAAAAAAACTAGGTACCTACTTAGCCATAATAATTCTATTATAAAGAGGTATTTATTTATATTCCAAATGATGCCGTTATTAATTACTTCAACAACAATGTTAATTCTACTGAAACCTCATTACTTAAGCTTTTTTCAAAGTGTGTCATTCAATTGCGAGAATCGGGGGCAATAACTTGTCTTTGCTTTTAAGTATTTCACCGGTGTCCTTGAGGACTTCCAAATTTCCTAAGAAATTTACCAAAATTACCCCTGTTCCTTCCCAGTTCTATTTGATTCCAAAATTATGGATGCCTGCCTGCCTACTCCTCCATCCAATACAAATCTCAATTGATCCCTTAAGTAGAGTAAAAATGGCATGGCAATGGGAATTATAGGGGGATGGCAAGGAAAGCAGGCTGGCAATTTCAGAGATAATTTTACAAGCTCGCATACCTAGGTGGCTGGGAGGTACATAGTAGATGGACTGGGAGGCTGGTCGTAGGAAATTTTCTAGAAACCGGCAAAATGCAGGGGGAGGGGTCATGTTATACATTCTAACTATAGCAGAGGATTACGAAAGAAACGTTATGATGATGAAAAGATAATTTTTTTTTTCACTAATTTTAGCACATGTTAAGGTACATCCTACAGATAAATTTAATGTTGGCCACTTTGTGCCGCCAATCCTATATGTAAAATTCAATCGACACATAAGGAAAATTAAATATACTCGACTAAAAGAAAAAAGGAAAAAATATGTTTCACTGTAGAAAGTTGACTTACCTGTTTTCTTAAAAAACCTTTTCAAGCCTTCAAGGCAATAAATTGCCGAAATGAAGAGAAAAAAACCAACTGATCAAGGAGCAACAACATTTAAAAAAAAAACAGTCTTTTTACATTATTTTTCGAACTTCTGGCGAGATTGTTTTGTTCACTGCGATGATAATATGATGATCCCCCTAGCACTTGAGTTGACACTGGCAGTTCGCCGATAGTTCGTCACTCGGCCAAATTAATAAAATTCGCAACAATTAAATCACTTGAACCATATTCTTTTCGATAAAACCCATTGCCCTTCATTATTTATCATCTTCTTGCCGAGATTTCATGGAAACATATTTTTTTTTTTCAGTAACTAACTACGCAAAACTTTTCCTCCAACAAGAACGAGACATCGGCAGCAGTTCGGCACTATAGCGTACGTACGTACCTACATGCATATAGATGTTTGTCTCACACAAAATCCGCGCACTATACACGATACACGCACTGGCAACACAGTCACATGAATCAAATTAAATAACACATCGACAACAACATCGCATGCTTGACGGCGGTGCGATGGTGACGATGTTGGTGAGGTGGATTAATTTATTTTGATACAGTGAAGGAGGTGAGGTGTCGTGACGGGTAAGTAATACCAGAAAAAAGCTTTTGTTTTATTATCCCGTCCTCGTATAAACACGTACAACTCTCTATGCGATCGCCCTATAGAAGTATAGTGATTATACCTTTTTCGCACTTTAGATTATTTTGGCTTCCCGGAATTTCACAAAATTATCAGGAAAACCTTAGGAATATATTTAAACAACTTATGCAAATTATCTGTTGAACATAATATTATTAAATGACAGTTTAATTTACGATGGAAAACATTCAGATTTAACACTCGCAAGTTTTACGAAGCGCGCAACCATTTACTGATGTGATGACTAAAATGAAAACACTAAAAACAGAAAAGAAACTCGGCAGGCAGCAGCAGCAGCAGGGAAAGAAAGCAGCAAAGCAACCCTACGCGCGTACGTAAGTCCTCCGTCCTCCCACGATCACCACAATCACAATAAGGAAGGGGTTAACAAGTGAATTTTAATAATTATGCTTAATTATTGTTTATTTAACCATAATGACAACACACTGGAAATCACTGTACCGTTATTATATTAATTTTTAACAATTTCAACATGGAACTGTTCATAAATTCGACCCCATCGCGCATATTGATGAGATCTGAATTTTATTTGCAAGGAAAACCGCTTGTCAAGAGTCAAGACGCGGGCTCCATTAGCCGTCAACAGAGGGCACTTTATGTTTCCAAACTTTTTAGCCTTCTGCTGGATGAGTCCGTGGTCCGCGCTCAGCCAGCCAGCGGTTTTCGAGATATATGTACATACATATATATTATACCAAGCCAATACACGACGAGAGTACACACACACGTACGTAACCCACTTACCTTTCTGACGGGGTGCTGTGCTGCTAGTGCTTTTGCGGCGGCTATATTACTGTGCCTATGGCCTGCCATCTTATATTTTATGGAAGAGCTTTTCTATGGGTTTTCCGTGTCTCCCCACCCTCCGCCCAACCGATGAAAGATGAAATTCACTCACTCTACAAAATTCTGACGCAAAAAACAAGCCAATTTCGGCTTCATATGTTAACACACAACTTGGCATTGCTCTCTCAAGCAGTGATAACATGTGTGACATGAATTTCTAGTGAATTTTTAGAATTTGTCCCCATAACTTTTCCATAGAAAAAGCGATAATTTTCGACGAATTCACACCGAAATTCTGCCAAATTTAATAATTATAATCGGGCATGTGTGTTTGTTTGCGATGGCCTGCTTATATATGTATGGGGGCGCAATGTCAATGCAAAACAAACACTTTCATAAACACATACATCAACACACCTGTTGGTATAATAAATTGTAAACACTACACTTTCGTTGGTGGCGGGTGATGATAAACATGAAGCAGCTGGAATTGGAAAGCTTTGGTTTTCCCTCGATTTTGATTACGGTTGAGAGAGGAGACGATGGCTGGTGCTGCTCTCTAATCTGAGAATTTCGTGCAGTTTTCATCAAAGCTTAATCGACCCCTACTCTCTAACTTTTATCAATCTCTCGTTCGCTCTCCTAAAAAGCATGATATCCACCACCTCCACCAGCCAGGCATCTCTCCATGAACATATATATGTATAATGTGAGAAGAAATGCCGTTTATTCTATCGCGTGCGGAGAAAGTATGAGAGAGCTTTTTTTTTTTTTTAGTTAATTGAACTGAGAAACTAAAGTTTCGTTACTCTTACAAAGCTTTCAAATGTTGCTGGCATGTTTCTAACAGGACAGGGTGATTCCGTTAAAACTAAGTGTCCGAATGAGGCGCCAGGGCATTCGTAGTATCAAAACTCCGCCGAACTTAGATGGCGCGATTACGAGTAGTATCAAAGGTTTGGCGCTAGTGTCAGTGGTTTGAATATGAAAAAATGACTTGCCGAATAAATGAACCAACTCACCACATGCTTCAAGAGAGAAAAATGAGGGTGATATCCATTGGGCTATTATAAATCAGAGATCGAATTACTATTTCTACGCGGTAAAAAACAAATTGATTGACAAACTTACTATACAGTGCGAGGTGTTATCAATTTTATAGCCAATCTTTGAGTATATAACTAGTCATTAAGCAAGAAGCTGTGAATGAATTTCATTAGAAATTTCCTATCTTTTCGCGGACACCAACTCCTACTCCTTCTGTGGTCTATTGCGGTTTCTTATCTTTAGATATCTTAAACTCTATATTCATAAGTTCGGAGAACGTGCTTCCTTGTTTTTTTGTATGTAAAGTCATCTCTCGTTAGCTTGAGTGGTAACGGAAAGAGCAATCGCCCGGAAAGCAGAAGGTCCCAGCTTCATAAACCGAATGAGGCAGTTGCTTTTTTCTTTCGTTAAAAGGAATATTTCTCAAAATTTCTTCTATTCCATGTAGCTGTGGCTACCGCAATCGCTATATATCTACAATATTTCGGCTCAGCCAGAAAGACCATATAGAGGCGTGGTGGGTTTAGTGAAAACCTCAGGAATATGATATCTAAGCAAACTATCCAGCATCAATCCATTTTCATAGTGGTTGGTATTTTTCGAATTAGCATCAAAACGACGCACCGCACAATTATAACATCAATATCGACAGCTGCCGTGCATCAGGATTTGAGGGTCCTTTCAATTGACCAAAATATAGGAACGCACCGCATAGAATGAGCAACTCATTACCCAGTGAATGGAGCGCCGCCTGTGCATATCCCAAAGTGGGACAAGACCTACTGTAAGCCTTACTATGGTTACGGTTATCCATCAAGCTCCTCACAGAAGTCCAAATTGATTGTTCCTCTTGTAGTACATACTTTAATTTACTAAATTTAACCGTCAGTTAGGTTAAGAGTAATGGCAACGAGGCCACTAAGAACATGCGCACACCGCAATCATAGTTGATTTATTGTGGGAAGGTGGTTAGTCAAAATCTATTCCTTTTATGAGCTCGGTTACTGCCCTTGGAGTTAGATTGCAAACCTTATTTGGAGTGATAAATGCCTCTCCAAAGATTTCCAACTTTAAAGCTGCAAGTGCGAGACACTCATATATATAATATGCTTCGAGGTTTAATCTTCCTCTTCGCAGTCGACACAGTTCACTCTTGGATTTGCCTATCTTCTTCAAAAAATGAAAATAACCTTGACTAGATGTTTTTATTTGGATTTTAGGAGTCGTGCGTCTTGTGAAAGATTTTCAACTTTTTGTGTCGAGTCTTGGTCAAGTTCTCGAGTCACGTGGAGATTTCATTGGCACCCTAACTTAGATGAATTGGTATTGTCAGGTATTAAAATCAAGTACATATGTCGAGCTCGTGGCCCGTTCTAACACGCATCGATCTATACCGGTCTCCTTCAGTCAGCTCTCACAACCACATGAATTGCCCATTTAGACTCTTTTAAGCAGGCAAATCTATAGTACTAACTCCGTACGAAATGCGGTTGCAGTTATTATACTAGTGCTTCTCCGGTAGAAGAAAAATACGCCTGTCCTTTTTATGACCTGGAGTGGATAACGGGAAGTAGAATTGAACAAATAGTTATTAATTTATTTCTGGTTTTATTGAACAAGATAATTAACAAAAGATACTATCGACCTCTTTAACTATGATTATTTTTTTCCACTATTCTTGTTACTATTTCCCGACTAGACGATTCAAAATGTGAAAAACCACTGTCGGCTACCCGATCAACTCTGCGCTAAGGGTTTTGTTTTGATTTGCTTATCGGAGTAAAAGCTCCGGAAGGATTTGTTGTCAAGTCAATTGCGCAGATATTACTCGGACTTGTACCGTAGATATTAGATATTTTTCGCTGCGGGGATTGAAGAATGTCCTACCTCAGCAAGTCTTGTACGTGAAATATTATTACAGGCTTTTAAAGAAATGATGATTATGGAATTATTAATTCTTTTAAAACAACTTGGGACTGGAATTGTGGTAATTATGAGCGATATGAGTATATATGTTGCTTCAAGAAAGAAACACCACCTTTTACCACTAAATATTTAAATATATATTTTTTTACAGTCATACAACTTACGGCAAAGTAGCGTTTTATGAAAAAAGTTCGAAAAGCGCATTCACATATAAATAATTGAGTTGGATACAGAGGGAAACAAGAATTTTGTCTTAAGTCAAAGTAAATGAAGTCATGCTTTCCTTCAACAGCATAGCCACCATACGTGGCCAATTTATGCTTGTTTAATTGTTCAGAAATGCCTGGCATATGGTGAAACTGATTTCTGCTACTAAATTAACTCAAATCGAATCCAGCACCAGCTTGAATTGCGTACAACAGTTTCTCTCGCATCTGTTCAATAGTTTTGAATGCAGGCAATTTAAGAAGATTTGTACATGTGCTCGCTGTTGGAAGTCGCTCCTCGTCACCAGCATTTTGAATAAAAAACGGTGGATCCAAATCCTGTAAATTGAGATGAAATATAAATCTAACATTTTTTACGTGCAATTTAAAAAAAGAAAAAGAAAAATGGAATAGAGAATGTTCCACAAGGTTCTACTAATAGGCCCACAATTTTCAAACATTTTACTCACCTTGAATCCTAGAAGTGGAGGACGTGAACAACTAGTTACAAACTTTAGCAACTGTCTCATTTGAAGATCGGAGAATTCTTCCAACACTTTCCAAAAGCACTGTATTGTTGGATGTGTAGGACTATATTCACCTCCATATTTACAATGTTTCTTTAAATCTTCCAAATCAATTGGAATTTCGGCACCAGACATAAGAATCTGCAACTCTTTATTACTAAACATGTACAGCCATTCAACTGGTAGAACATTGGATAAGCCTTTTCTGAAAGCCACACAATGCTGACGAATTTGCTTATTCAACTTATAATCGGCCATCAATTGAATATATTCGATTCGATTGGAATTCGTCACTAATATTGACTGCCCATTCGCCTTGAGTTCTTTAACTTTAGTTTTTCCTAAGTCATTGCTAACAACTGTAAAATCCAGGCCCAACTCACTAACATCACCCTCGTATGCTTTCAATGATAACAAATTTCGATATAATTCTGGATCAAGTGAAGCCAATTGATGTACATCAACGTCAGAGTATTTTCCAGCTAATTTCGAAAGAAAAAATTCTGCTAATGGAAGCTCTACCAATAAATTTTCATAAATAGCTTTGCCCAGAATTCGCCCCATGAAATAGTAATGCTTTTCGAAATCCGGAATCAAATCTCCCACACTTGGATTTGGATAAAGTTTGTTGTCTGTTGTTACCCTAAAATATTTTACAAAATTAATAAAACCGTTTGCTAATTCGATTTTAGGCACAGGTGTACATACATGAAGAACCCCCTATTTGGATCGAATGCAGTTTTAATTAGCTCTGATAAAAATTCCCGAAATACTCCACCTCCATCTATTCCCGCTTCTTCCAACCCCAAACTACTTACAAACTGTACTCTAAATTTGTGACGAAGATCAGGTTCTGTTAATAAATATATAAAAAAAACATTAATAGAAGATTTGTTTTTCACATGCATCTTTAGCCATACCATTCTCAGGTCTCAACTTGTCATAGGCATCCTCATAGAGATGTGTTCTTCTGACGACAATTTGTATTGACGGTCCTTGAAGGAATCCCTGAAGGTCCCCTTGAACTCTCATTTTATCCGCCGCTACAAGTCCTTGAAGTATGCTAACACGAGTTCCAAAAGGAACAACGAATGGAATCTCTCTTAGTATGGTAATCGAACGAATTTGTTTCGTTGACATTGGTGGACCATTTTCGAAGTCCTCTCGTGTAAAGTCACGAATTGGTTGGAAAGGTCGAATTCCTCGTCTACTACTACGTGTTAATGGTAAATCACTTGGCCGATCCAATGGTAAATTTAATGTCTTTATAGTCCAGTGACCTTCCGGACAAAAACTTCTCCGTAAGTCTCTTGTATGAATTTGATTTAGAACTGATACAACCACTTTCAGTAAATTGGCCCAGATTTGCTTAGTTTGTTTCGTCTTTTCATCTTCAGAATCACTCCTCCCCAGGACCGATCGATAATGCTCATTCAAATTTGATCTAGTTTCGGGAAATGCCAATTCAACGAGACCCAGAGAGATTTCCTTTAGAGTTTTACTTAAGTGAATAACTTCAGCAATTGAAAATGGCATCAGGCTGTTAGCGTAACTTGTATCATATTCCAGAGCAATATTTTCTTGACAGAATTCACCATCATGAAGTGTAGGAACGAGGCGACCGAACAGAGCACAGAATGTTGCCAGAAATGGAATTGTCCGATTGATGTCAACATCTGCCTTTGCTGTGGAAAGGAATTTTTTTTTAATATTTTTAACGAGAATTAACACAATTTTTTTGTTTTATACTTACGTACTACGCCTTTCGATATTAAACTTAAAGGTGATGAAAAACCGAGCTGACTTGACTGTGATGTTAGTGTAAACCAAACAGCTCTGATGAATTTCGGCATAAAAGCAAGCGTGTACAAGAGTCTAGAAAGAGTTGGAAAACATTAGGATAATAATGAATGAATGCAACAAGACCGTTAAATGTTTAATCCGAAATAGAATGAACTTGAATGAGACGAGAAGAAGGATACGCAAAAATTGACTATTTTATAATGATCGTTTGACAATATCATTGACTGCCGGTCATATTAGCCTTCGACACAGTAGACAGGATTCACATAAGAGAGGAGCTACATCGACGCAAAAGATGGATACATTTTCAAGATAAGCAATGACTTGCAGTTGGGATCTTTTGTAGGAATTGTAGCAATGAAATCCACACACCGTAATCGATGAAATGAAAATACCATGGCTAAAACTCTACATGGGTGATGAAAGCCTTTGACAACAAGCTGTACAGAGGTTTCCGAGAAACAAACCAAAAACAACTATAAAGTACAATTAAATTCTTATAGTGATCTGAAGTTTGAGTACACAACTGAGACTACTGCACAAAATGTTTAGTTTTCTATCGATATTTCTACCTTTATTGGCTCAGGTCCTTTCTCTTTACCTAAAAACTTTTAATAAATGTCAGGACCTACATAGTTGCTAAAATAGACTTCCTCGGACAAATTCTAGATCACAATCAGAGCAATATTTCATTTGTACTCACCTATAATCGTAAATCGCTGTTTTCTTGTATACCATAAGATTGTGACAAATTTTGCACAATCTATACAGAATTTCAGGATCATCTAGAAACATTTCGATGTTGTCAACAATTATATGAACTCTTCGCTGGTCATTTAAGAGCTCGATAATTTCCATAAGACATTCACGTTCTATCACAGACATTCCAGGCGCCTCTTTGTCCTCTGAGTCTGAATCACTTGAATCGTCATCATCCTCATTTCTTGATGCCTTACATGACTTTGGTAATTTGAGAATTTTCGCTGAAATATCCGCTATTATCTTGATGTAGCCAGAAATCAAGTCTTTGTCTTTAAAATCTGAATGCAAATGGATAAATTAATACAGTAAATTGTTTTTGTTTTTTCAGGGATGTAACGGCACTTACCAGAAATATTTTTATCTAAAATTAGAACAGAATTTAGCAGGAAAGTCGTAAAAAAGTCTGTCTTCTCTGAACATTCATCGCCGTCAACTTCCATTTTGCGACTACCGTTTAAATCTGAAGATAGATATTCCACGAGTTCATTGAAAGGGAATTCCCTGTGCTCAGCAAGGCAAGGTAAAACAAAAAATCTAATAGGATCTGAAAATGCTGGAGACAAAATATATTTTGCAAACGATTTGCACACTTCTTGTCCATAAGTAAAGCCCCGTTTTGTCAGTATCAGGGGACGAACTAACATTGAATTGATAGCATCAGAGATTGCATTTGGTGGATAGAGTGCAACACCATCAAGTGGTGGACACTTATCTTCCAGTATACATCTAGTGAATTGGAAATACTCGCGACTTATGAGATATTTGAATATGTTCTCTAGGTATGTTTGCACTTTTTCTGGATCTTTAATATATTTCCCAACAGAACTTTCCGACGAGAAAGTTTCTATGGTTCGCATTGGAATGGCTGGTGCTGAATTCGGTACTGTCAATTGTTCTAAGCATAGTATAAGCATTTTTTTGATTCGATGTAACCAAAGTGCTTCAGTAACAGCATTTTGAAGTATTCTTTCAGGATTTCTGATCATTAGTTGACAAATTTCAATCTGAAATGAGTAATAAAAACAATCAAGAAGGTTCTATGGTGTGTGACACATTCGTAGGCGGGATTAAATGAATATTTACCAATCTTTCGCAATCTCTAACATTTTTCTTTGAGTAAAAGAATAAAATTCGCTTTAAGCAAAAACACAAGTTTTCATCTGAGTCCAATTTGTCTTTGTTTCCCTTCAAGAAATCATCGAAGATTTCTCGTTCGAGCTTCTTTTTACGTTGCCTATGAATAAAACTCCGCGTATATGATTGTAAAACAATAGCTCCATTATTTTGTCGACGTAATTCGTTACGTTTCTGTCGTTCTTGCTGTGCCTTCCGGATAATAGTTTCACGGTCATTACTCTGTGAAGCACCTCCAAGATTCTGGATTGGTCTCCGGCGATAATCACCATCAAAACTGTACATTTTTCACTTCCTCTAATTGGAATTGAAATAATTATTTTTAACACTTTCTTCAAAATAACTTTATTTCGAAAATTCTATATTATTAAAAACGGTATGAAATTCGCCCAAAACATTTCTCACCCCCTTTCAAGTCTTCTTCATATGATGATTTTGCTGTCAATGTCAAAGAAATCAACTATTTTGACATTTCATGCACAATTTTTTCCCCAGTTCTGCCAATTTGTAGGAATTTTTCACCAAATTTTATGTAAGTTTTAATTAAAAAGATGCAATTTATAGTAATCAAATAAATTATTAATTAATTAAAACAAAATTAACTATAGTTTCTATTGATTTGATTATGAAAAATGCTACAAATTACGCAATTTTGGTTTTCCAATTATTAATTTGAACTTTTTTTTCGGGAGTGTGCGAAAAATTTCCGTCAGGTGTCTCTCACATCGGGGTGAACCTTCAAAAATTTCCATTTTCATCGCGTTGTAAAAATTTCGTAGAAAATTGCTTGTCATTGCGGGAAGTAAGTTGAATTTTGATCACGACGATTGGTGTAATTATTAAATATATTTCAAGTAAACTAGAATAAATTCTAAAATAAGTGCTCTACACCAATAATATCGGGGACTCAATATTTCAATAGACGTGAACAAAATGTTCGGCCGACAAAGTGGCTTGGTTGGATCATCAGGGGGCAGTGGACAACCATTGGTCGAGTTTCGTGCTGGCCGTATGAATATGGTTGGAAAAATGGTTCATCCAGATACAAGAAAAGGCGTCGTTTATTTGGTGCAGGCTGAAGACGGCCTAATACATTTCTGCTGGAAAGACAGAGTGTCAGGGAAGGTATTTTGAGGTTATGTTTTGATTGAACGTTTTGTTCCTATTGCTCATCTTAGGTTGAGGATGACTTGATAGTTTTTCCGGATGACTTTGAATTTAAACGTGTTGAACAATGCAAAACCGGAAGGGTTTATGTTCTGAAGTTTAAAACTTCATCTCGACGTCTATTCTTCTGGATGCAAGAACCAAAGACTGAAAAGGATGAGGAATATTGCCGTAGAGTTAATGAGATTATGAATAACCCTCCATCGGCTAGTAGAAGCGGAAATGATAGTGGTGACCTACAGTACATGCTAAATAATATGTCTCAGCAGCAATTGATGCAACTATTTGGTGGGGTTGGTCAAATGGGTGGATTGAGCTCCTTACTTGGATCCATGAAGTACGTAATCATGTTGATGAATTTGGAAACAAAAACATTTAAAAAAATATTATATTAAACATATCCTGTTGTTTTTTTTTTAGTCGGTCTTCAGATAGTAATTCATCATCTCGTACGGTTAGCACACCTACATCTAATCGCTCTGCATCGGCGACTGGAGCGAATAGTGCAAGCGGTGGTGCAACAACAACAACAACAACAACCTTACCTGAGAATTCATCATCATCATCACAACCAAGAACTCCTTCAATTACGAAAGCTCCTAAGAAAACCTCAGGAACATCTAGAGTGACCTTACCAGATTTGCAATCATATCTTTCCGCCTTATCACCGGAAACTGGAGGAGCTAATCGTACATTGAATATTGACTTATCCGGAGTTATTGGATCAGCAGATGGAATTTCGGAAATTTTATCGGATCCAGATCGTGCGAATGCTTTAGCAGCTTATCTACCAAATGCTGGAACTAATGATCCTGTAAAACAACAATTACGGGATACAATTTGTTCCCCACAATTTCAGCAAGCTCTTTCATTATTTTCGAATGCTTTACAGTCTGGGCAATTGGGACCGGTCGTTTCGCAATTTCAATTATCACTAGAAGCTGTGGCGGCCGCAAATGCTGGTGATTTGGAACAGTTCCTAAAGGCTCTGGAAAAGTCAGCCGCTTCATCCAAATCTCAGGAGAAATCTGATGGCACCAAGGACTAACCAACATCATTATTATCCTACTTTTGTTAATTAACCACATTTCATTTAGAGTATAACAATTTGCGGGCACTTTAGCCACATTCTTCTTCCGCCAGTTAGTTTGCTTCATTATTAATATTTTTCTCAAATTTTTTGTTGTTTTCATTCTCAAATAACGAATTATTCGATTTTGGCAAAAGTTTCTTGTATATTCGGAATAACAATTTATTTGTGAACTGATATTGTATTTACTTTAGATATTCCGAGAAATACATTTGCATTCGGAGAAATGTCTTTCTTTTGGGAGTGCTCCTAGTCCTACATGCATGAGGAACGCATATTTTGAAGAACGACATGAAATCGTTGAAACTTCAGGCTTTAGTCTCATTTACCAAAAAAGACACTTTAAAGAGTTTCAAAGGAGAGGCGTTTCATCATAAATTCGGAAGCTCACCACTACCAATTTAGCCGAGAATGCATTTCTAAATTTACCCGACCCGTTGATCTTATATGGAGTCATTTGAAACAGCCAACGAGACCTACACATGGAATTTTGTATCGAAAGGTTCAAATCTTGCGTCATTTCCATAGCCCTTCCAATCCTACATAAATTGTCATGTCCAATTCATCGGAAGGCTGCCACACATTTTGAGCCATTATGCCAGTGAATAGCCTAATGACTTTGTATAGGAAATTAATAAACTTCGTGCGTGCCTTAGCTGAGGAATACGCTGTCGTTGTAGCTGGTGTTTTTTTTTTTTTTGCATTTTTGGCATTATTTATCATACTAAGTGGCTTTTCATAAGGCCGCAGATAAATGTCGAATCGTCTCCTTTTCTAGCCAGATAGTCAGCAGTCTCACTGCTCAATGTTTACTGGTACCCACCTAAGAATCACTTTGATAGTAAATCTAGGACACCCCTCTTGTTAAAAAATTAGCCTTAAAGGGGAGGCATTGGAATTTAAGTCATGACTGTAAGAAATTATATTATCAAAACTGTCTAATCACTTAACTGTAAAAACCCGTTATTTATCTCTGAATCAATTCCATCGCGTTTACATTTGCTTTTTTGCTTATGAGAGCGGTTTGCTTGTAAATTTTGTGTGATGGATTAACAAGGAACTCTTTATAGTACAGTGCCTCCCGAAAAGGAAGAACCGCGAAAAGAATTCTGAAAATTCTAAAGCTATACCGTGGGAAAGATGCATATGAAAGTATAGGAAAAACCGTTAGCTGACAATATGCCACTCTACTACTAATCAACTACGTCAACAATATTAAGGTTAAGAAACTTTGTCAATCAAAATCTCAGTATTGGATTCGGTGAAATTTCGCGAAAAGAAAAAAAATTATGCGCGCGAAAATTGATAATGGAATTGATAAAATTAATTGGCTCAGGCAGTGGATTTTTGCAACATTTTAAAAGGAAAATTTTCATATAATTGAATATTGCACAGGAGATTAAACTGGTTGAGCCTTCAGACGGCTCTGGATTGGTATTTGGAGGACAGATAGACAGACAACATAAAAATAGTTACGATTTGTACGATTTTTTTCTTTGTAGTGGGTATGCCTTGTGATTCTGAGTTTATGATTATTTTAATTATGTTTCCTATAATTTACTAATCACTCTCAGGTAGAATTAGAGCGCACGGCAATAGTGACGCGGTGCTTCTTCAGTTGACATTGGCCTTTTGTGTCTTACTTGCATTTATAACCTGTAATTACCTAGCAAAAACATGACTTCTTTAGCATAGACAAGGCATGTTCTGCAGTTTTCAGGAAGAAGATTACAAAGAGTGCTCTAGAGTCGTTTTCCTTTACAAGTCTTTGCTACGAAATGAAAAAAATATAAAATTTAGCTATGTCTCGGCCTGATTAAGGAATCCCTCAATTTCATCTAAGAAATTTACTGGGAATTTATTCCTTAGAATTTTATGTATTATTTGAGGCCGACAACGGCACCACACATGAAATTATTATGTCTGACAGAAAAACACCAGACGACCACCAAAGTGAATAAAAATTGTACCGAAACATTTTCTGTAAATTTCTAAGAAGAAATAAATGCATATTGCTCATCTACGCGTCTATGCTCATAAAAATATTATTAGCAGTCCAAGGCCAAGCACCCCGTTGTTGTCGACCTTATAAAAATTCTAAGGAACAAATATCCAGTAAATTTCTAAGAAAAAATTAAGGTCTTTCCTATCAGGTCAAGGCATCGTTGATTTGGGCCTTGCTCGGCCTTGGTTATCTGTGGATCATTCTGGAATGGACCATAACGTTTTAGAGCGCGCCGAAAGCAAGTGTTTTTATAATAGCAGTTTTGTATACATTTGATCGACTTCCTTAATACTTCTGCTTTCATCTATTCGGGAAAATAGAGATATATCTTAATAATTGAGCTTATACTACAGAGGCAAGCAACTTCTTTTGCCAGTATTGTTGAACCTGAGTTCCTTGATAATCTCCACATCATTTACGTTTACTTGTAATTTTTCATTCGTCATCTATTGTCTATCTATTAAAGCACGCAGGACGCATTTACTATAACTATACCTAGTAGGAAAAACTAACCGGCTTGTCTGTAACGCGCCATCCTTCTATCAGAGGCCCTCTTTCTGTAAATAATTAGCCTTAAAAGATAATAAATTTATTCAATAAAAATCTGTTTTAATAAGTTTTTTGTTTTTTGTCCTCCGTTTGTATAGAAAAATTGACAATTGACAAAAACAGAAGGAAGACTAAGTCTACTGGCGCCATCTAAGTTCGGCTGAGTTTCAATACTAAGTCCAGTGGCGCCCTCATTCGGATAAGTCTCTTTTGCGTCTGCACTAATGGAACTAGGAGCAATTAAAATCCATCTATTGTTTTATAGTGAAAGCTAACGCCGCGAATATTTGACAATCTAGCAGAAAACTTCGGGCACTTGCTTGGCAGATGTGTAAAATGCGGCAAAGAACGATAGTGCAGGGTAAACATTCGACACTCGATAGACCAAAGGTTCACGGTGAACGACGGTGAGTGGTGAGGAATGACAGTGTTTAGTTTTCTATTTCCATGGTTGATTCTGGTTGTGACGTTGTTACAGTGTTGAATTAGTACTCAACTTGTCTAATTATTTAAATTTGTAATTTGAATTGCATTGATTACCCAGCAAGCAAATGGAGGTGATTTTGCAATTTTTGATTGAAAAAGAAAAAACCGCGTGTAAACGAAAAGATTTTATATCTATCTGCAGGTTGAAATTCTAAGTGCAAAGGACTCCAAATCCTTTGGAAAATGCAACGTGAAGCCCCAGACGACAATTGGACAATTGCGAGAAGCTATTCACAAGCAATGTAAAAAAGCGCCTCATCCTGATCGGCAATGTATTAAATTAGATCCCAGATCAAAGGCATTAAAAGATTCAGATACTTTGCAATCGCTCGGCGTTAACAATGGAGGAAAAATGTATATCAAAGATCTCGGTCCGCAGATTGGTTGGAAAACAGTTTTCATGGCAGAATATGCTGGTCCTTTGGCAGTCTACTTATGGATATATCAGAGGCCGTACATTTTTTATGGTGTATCATCTGCCTCAATACACACCACTGCACAGTAAGTAGAACAACAAAAATCTCTTCCAATATAGAAAGAAATTCCCGGTTTTTCGTGGCCCAGATTGACCTTTGGTCGCATCAGCTATTCTATCAAATTCACTTCCCAGCGAAGAAAGAGAAATGCAAATTTGAATAATTAATGAGCTCTCACCGAATTTTATTTTATATATTTTTTTATTTATTTTTTTTCTTTTCAGCATAGCAGCTGCCTGCTGGACACTGCATTACGCTAAGAGGCTGCTGGAAACAGTTTTTGTGCATCGGTTCTCGCACTCGACTATGCCAATACGAAATTTGTTCAAAAATTGTGCATATTACTGGGGGTTTACTGCTTATGTCGCATACCACGTAAATCACCCGTTCTTCACTTCACCTTGCATTGCCCAAGTTTATGCCGGCTTAGCAGCATTTCTAGTAAATACACGTTTTTTTTGCTTTACATGGCGCTCAACTTAACTGAACTTTTCTTTCATTACAGCTATGCGAAATTGGTAACTTTTCAGTTCATATAAATTTACGGAACCTAAGACCTCCAGGAACTAAAGTCAGGAAAATTCCACGAGCAGATGGAAATCCATTTACCTCCCTTTTCAAGTAAGTTTTCTTTAATTGCTCTCTAAAGACTAAATTATTTTCCCGCTTTCAACTCTATAACTGCTAAAAAACCACCTTAAAAATTAAAAAAAAAAGAAAGTAAAAAAAATTGCTTACAGTTATGTATCTTGCCCGAATTACACGTATGAGATTGGAGCCTGGTTGTCCTTCTCAATTATGACGCAATGTCTTCCAGCACTTCTATTTGCAATTGCTGGAGGTTATCAGATGGCTGTTTGGGCTTTGGGAAAACACCGCAACTATAAAAAGGAATTTAACGACTATCCTAAAAGCCGCAAGGCAGTTTTCCCTTTCATTCTCTAAACTTCCATTCTTTTTTTACGTTTAAGACTTCTCAATCATTTCAGGTGAACTTTTGTTTTGTTTTTTTTTTCGACACGCTAATTTGGCGGTGATCAGATCTCAATTGATTTTGGGATGTGAGAAGGTGCATTTTCTTTACGTAGTAAGGATCTTCTAATTAAAATTAGATTTTAGTTATAGACAAGAGATTTCTTGTTGTTATGCGAACAATAAATTTGTTTTAAAGAAATCGTTTTTATAGTTGGTGGCTGGGTAAGTAACTAATTGTTTTTCCCTTCCTTTAGTTTTTTTTGCAATTTCCTCATTTTACTTTATAGGAAATATTGTAGAGCTCCAGAAATTACGTCGAAGCTGGCAGCACATTTTCAATCCCTTAACGTGCTGTCATCACATTTTGTTGTGGAAATAATGGGGAAGTTTTGCTATGGCATCAAATTAAGTAGATGCAATCAGGTTGTTTGTTTAAAATCATGTCGCCACGGATGCTAAAAGCATAGACAAGTAATAACAGATAAGCATGTCCCATAGGTAGTCAAATGTGATGCCTTTCAGTTTATATTAACCGACAAGATTAATTGAAAAGTTTTGACTAACTTTAGCTAAGCTCCGAATAATGAAATGAACCAACCGACAAAGCTTTTCATTGACTGCAATCGCTTCTCTTTTGCAGACTGACGTAGAACGAAGCTATTTTTGTTTTCAGCTGAAGAAATTGTTGCTATTGTTAGAATGAATGGAACGGTTGGGGTTGTATAAATTGGTTGGATAGGCTTTATGCATAGACTAAACGATACAAGGACTGTGCAAAGAACAGAAATTTACAATGTTTCGCTCGAATATAAAACCGACGATGCCTCGACTTGCTGACGTAACCAAAGATTAAGCCAGCCAGCAATGCCTTGCTCAAATATAAAATCAACGATGCCTCGACCTGATGTAGGGAAAGCCGAAATCATAGGGTATACAGTACACAGAAATAATGCTAGAAGAGAAAAATGGGTTGGACAACCACGCATAATATTAAGAGTTTTTTTATTTTTGCATGTCCGCCCCCACAATAGCTCGAGAACGCGTTCACTAATGGTGAATTCTCTTCACCTGAACTGAACCGTAACTCGTTCGGTTCCTAAACCTAAAGTGTTTTTTCACCACACTGACACAGAACTGGTTCCGAACGTATGTTCTCTTCACAGTAGTTCTATGTTCGGTTTCTGCACCGGTTTTGAATTTTCTTGTGCTATGAAAATTTGTAGTTACGATTCGGAGCTAAACGTCAAATCGGAAGTATTTGTAATATGTGTGGACATTTTGTGAAAATACAATTATTTTATTGAAGTGGTTTATTTTTTTATTAAAATGATAAAGGACGAACATTTTCAGATATTCTACTTTCTTGCATTCTTTTCAGCTTGTCCCGTTCAGGACAGGGCTTAGTTCGGTGTTGATACGACAGATTTTGGTTCAGTTGAGTGCCTGTTCGGTTTTGTTGAAAAGAATTCACCATTAGAGAGCTGAAGCCTTGCACTGAACTTGAAATAATAAGTTCTATACGAAATCCACCATAGTTCAGTTTCAGTTCAGTGGATTTAACAAATGAATATGTAGAATAGAAAGATGACAATATAACATTTCTACTGCTTTCTCTGTCCCCCATAGCTACTTTTAGGGATAGGCAGACAAAAATTATTGATGTTATAGGAGATAAGGTTCCAATAAAAATAATAATTTTGAATATAGGTATTTGGATTTTGTTGAGCTTGTAACATGACTGTTAAATCGAAATGAAACTTGAAATTAAAATAGTTTTCACACCCCTGCCAACAAAAGTGGTTCCATATGAAATAGAAGAACAAGTAGTCTATGTTATACATGTCAGTGAAGGAAACCCTCAATTTTTTCTTAGAAATTTACTGAAATTTTATCTTTAAAATAAATATGCATTTTTGGAACCCGAAAACAGAACACATTGTTACTGAAAATAACTCCAGTCGTCCTTGGCATCAGACTGAATAAAAATTCTGCCGAAACATTTTCTGTAAATTTCTAAGAAGAAATGAATGTTTATTGCTCATCTACGCGTCTACGCAGTGGCGTTACTAGGGTTGGTGTCACCCAGTGCGGTAACTCATGATGTCACCCCCGTCACGACACCCCATGGACCTCCTCCGAGTCCACCAGTGCCAAATAACGGAAACATACAGAATCCTTCTAACGTTTATATAGGTCCTATGTTTACAAAGGCAATAGAAAAAAAATTAATTCAAGGTCGGTTGGTAAAAGATTGTAAGACGTTAAGAACTAAGAACTACATAGAAAATATGTTACTTTTTTAGTTGTTATTTTAACATTAAATTTTATATCATATTTAAATCTCGACTAAATCAAAACTTTCCTTTCCTGGCCTTTAGAGCTGCAAACTTGCTAGTTACTTCATCGAAATCAACTCCTTTCGCCAAATCACTTTCAATTGATAATCTCTTAAGTTCAGAAAGCCTTGACTGTCCCATGGTAGATCGCAAATAGTTCTTTATAAACTTTAGCTTTGAAAAACTCCTCTCACATGAAGCCACAGACACACAGATCGTAAGAAATAATTGTAGACTCACTGAGAGATATGGGAGAGATACGAGGAAGTCCCATTCAGCTATGAATTTCAAAACGTTAAGTACTGACCAGTCTTTGACTTCTTCGACATCAATCTCTGCTGCCTTCATGGTATTTCTGATAGCTCATCATAGAAAGTGGTCAATTTTGGAATGGACACCAGTAACTCTTCTTCAGTGGCCCCCTTCGATTTTTTTTTTATTGAACGGTGAAAATTTTCCATGAAAATCGAAAAAAAAATTCGTTGGTCCGCCATTTTTAGTTTTTTAAAGATATCGAAATTCCCCTACGTGGTTCTATAAACCTATATGTCTAGTTTCTAAATATATGTTTATTTCATTTTTCAGATGAATCGTATGGCTTCAGGCTTATGGCTGAGGAGCAGGGTCTAGATATTGTTTGATTTCAATTTTTTTTTTATTTCATACTTTTGTGCCATACTGCTTCACATGAAATCACTGGAGTTGCAGCTTTCGAAAAAAAGATTTTTTACGAACCGCCCTAATTTTGGTGTCACCCGGTGCGGTCCGCACCCGCCGCACCCGCCTAGTACGCCACTGCGTCTATGCTCATAAAAATTGTTAGTGGCTGGCCCAAGCACCCGTTGTCAGTCTCCATGCATTAATAACAATCATAAGGAAAAAATTAAATTCTAAGAGCATTGCTGGCGTAGAATATAGAGAATATAGTTGTCTCTATGTTACAGTCAAAACACAAAATTCGTCAAAACCCGATTTTACTAGGAAATCACCATTAATGGTGAGAGATTTCAATTGTAAAGCGAATTTACTAATAGCAACCAGTCAGTTGTAGATTTAACTAAACACTACGCGAGAATTCAGACACAACCAGAAATAACTAATTATTCTTTAGTTAATACTAGTAGTATCAACTACATTCCGTTAATTCTAAATTTAACTGTTATAAACTAAAACTAAAACTTTACTTGGCAATGTAGTATGGTGCTGTGTGACATTCAGTTTAGGGATCAGTTTAGTGATCATAGGATCAAATTGTATATATTGGACTAATGTATTTTTACAATTATCCACAAACCATGTAGTGGTGTCTGTTGAACATGTCAAGTATAATCGAATATAATTAAGTACAATAGTAGATAATAAAAATTCTAATTCTGTCATATAGTTAGATAACTTCACAACCTCTTCCTAATACCAGCACTAGCTGCCTGGAAGAGGGAATGGTAGATAGGAAGCATTTACTTGAAAATACAGGGCAGACTGTTTTGGGTTAAATTGTTGTAGATTGACAATAAATAATAAATAAATAAATAAATAAAAAAAAAAAACTAGAATTACCAAGAGCGCTTTGTTAGAACTAGGATTTCCTAGTAAAATCGGGTTCTGACGAATTTCGTGTTATGACTGTACATCTAATTCTAAGATTGCTAACTTGTTACGTCATCAAGACGTCGAGGCTTAATTGATTTTATATTCTAGCGAGGCTTAACTGGTTGTTCTATTTCCATTTGGAAGTTATTAGTTTGGTTATGCTCTTACGGCTTATCCCCTGAACCCCTTGTCCATACTTCAGTTGCAGAAGTTTTCGCGACTGAGCGTGAGCAAAACTGTTCAAAATGGTACAAGTGGAGCCATCTGACATTATAAAAATTAAGAATTTTCGCAATCACTAGATAGTTCTATACACAAGGATATTAGTCGGTTGATTAAGGACTATAATGGGTAGCACGGCTTAGTAATTATGTCACCAACGTGGAACAAAACAATTTAAACATGCCACCAGAAACGTTAACCTAGTCCATACAAAAAGGCGTTTCAAATTTAAACACCAATACAAAAAGTTGTACCGCAGGGTAAGCATGGAGAATTTGACGGTTTTGGAATGCGCACACATATGTATAGGGGTTAGAAGATATGAGGCTTAAAAAAAACTCACAGCATTTTACAATATCATAAAAATTTTATATTAAAATTTTTTCTTCACATAAACGTCGATATTTTCAACAATTTTTCTAATTAGAGGTCATTTAAAGTTAAGAAAAAACAAAAAAACAAAAACAAAATTCTCTCTGAATTCCCATAAAATTAAAGGCACTACAAGATCAGAAAATAATTTTAACAATCAAAATGCATTTCTTTTATGGCAAGTTTGAATAATTTACAATAAAAAAAAAACAGGAATTTTTAATTCTGTCGGGTAGCGTATCGGAGCTGCTAATTTGCCTAAAAACTTAACATTAAACTTAAAAGGCTTGGAAAGATATTACCTTCCAAAACTATAAACTAAAAGCACCTGACGGAATGAAATGTTAGTGACTCCTCCTTAAAAACAAAATATTCTTTTACACTTACAAATAAAGTTCGGAATAAATGGTTCACTTAAAACAGGACAGAGACAGAAGAAAATACATGGAATTCTCTTCAACAATTGCTAACTATAGTTAACCTAAATCTTAAGAAAACATCTAAGGACAGCACTTGACATACTTAAAATAAATAAATATGACAATAAACGAAATACAATTTATCTATAAACAATCTTAAAAAAAAAAACGTAAATAACGAGAAATAAAAATTTACAACTTCAGCCGAAAACAAGGGGCCGATGCAATATGGAAATCCCGATTATATTCGTCTTCTAGCTGATATGCTCTGCTTGTATAAGTTCCGCAAGATTCTGATAATCGGGATCATTGGCGAAATATTCTGTGAGGTATTTAAATGTTGGCCTGTCTTTAGGTTTATAATTCCAACAATTTTCCATGATTTTATAAACGTTATCAGGACAAAGAGTTGGTTTCGGCAGTCGATGACCGTCTTCTATTAATTTAATAGCATCCACTCCTCTCATTTCTCCATACGGAGCCTTACCCAGAGAAAACATTTCCCAGAGGGTAACTCCAAATGACCATACATCGCTGGCATGTGAGAAATAACCATGATTGAAACTTTCTGGCGCATACCTAAGCAAAAATTATCATCAACGTATTATGAGAAATAGAGATGAAAAAATAAATAACTTTTACCATTTTATTGGCCACTTTCCTCCTTGGCTTGCTTGATAGCAATCATTTCCAGATCCAAGCGCTCGTGACAAACCAAAATCACTAATCTTCGCCTGATGTCTTGAAGCCAAAAGAATATTTCTCGCTGCTAAGTCTCTGTGAACAAAATGTTGGGACTCAAGATAGTTCATCCCTGAAATTGTTTGAAATCTTAATTCATCAGGCCTATTTACTTTTTCTCCTTTGTTTTATTATTTCAGAACGAATTTACTTACCGCAAGCTATTTGAGATGCCCAAATTTTTAACTCATAATTCGGATTCACCTTATCAGATTGTTTAACAATAAAATTTAGCATAGAACCTAACGGTACCAATTCCTGGACCATCATTAATGTTTGTTCCTTTGATATGCCTATTAGTTTCACAATGCAGTGATGTTGTAGACGAATCATTACACTGGCTTCTCGAAGAAATTCTTGCTTATTTTTTCTGCAGTGCTCGTCACGTAGTGTCTTGATTGCCACTGGATATCGAATTGCATCTCCGTTTTCGTTAGTTGCACGTATTAAGCTACCTTTGAACACTGAACCAAATTCACCCTCACCAATGATCTCTTCTAGAGTTAGACAATCACTTGGAATAAAATAGTTCAGTCTAGTCTTGCAGCTCTCTGTTGAGGACATGCCACTGTTCTGTCTATTAAAAAGAGCAGCAAAATCACTATCCGTGCTTGTTGTCGAGATTATAGAATCAAGACGTTCTGGATGCTTTGAAAGTTCACGAAGCTCAGCAGCGGATTCATCAAGAAGTTTGGATGTTTCAACGTTTGTATTGCCTTCACGGAATACTCTTAGGTCGACAGTTGGAACGTAACCTGTAAAATTTTGATGTATACCTTCAGCTCCTTTCGCAATAGGATAAGTTCTGAAAAAAATCAATCAACATTAGAAAGGAGTGTAAGAATGTCTGAAGCTTTTTTTTCAAATTCAAAACTCTTTTATTTTACCCACCTCATATTAATTGGTGGTGGAGCATCCACAAAATAATTTGTTTCTATTGAATCTCTTTCCCTTCCAATCACAGTGTCACTCTTGGTGAAATAGTCGTCTTCAATATCTGGTCTATTCTCCCTTGCGTTAGCGGATTTCTTTTCCTCTGTCCTTTCTTCAGTTGCCTCATCTTTTATACTGTCTGAAGTTTTATTCGTCGAATCGCTCTCTCCGATATCAATATCAACAACAGCACAATTATTTGTGGGGATATTGTAAAATCCATCGTTCGATTGATTTAGAAAGTCAGTGGAAAAGGACAGACCTTTTATAAGTGACTCAACAATGGGAATAGTAGTTTCTTCCTTCTTAACATCATCCTGAGAAAGTTTTCTTTTACCGTCAGAGCATTTAATAGGAGAACTCTTTAGTTTCGCCTTTCTCAGACTTTTCATGCCATCTAAGATGATATTCTTTTTGGGTGATCGTGGTTTAAGACTTCTAAAGATGTGCATATCACGTTTCTTCTTTACGTCCTCATCATGATTATCATTTTCTTCAAATAGTCCAACTCGATTCATAGCTTCGTCTCCAGGATGGGAGAGGATACGCTGAGTTCTCTGCATCATGTAATTACTTGATTCGTTGGAATTGGGTGAACGCAACACTTTAGCGGCATTTTGCTCATGCTTTTTCGAAGCTGCTTTTGGCATAGTTGAAAAGAGTGGCAGAGGAGGTTTTGGTTTCGGTGGAACGGCATATCGTAAATTTACAGGCAGCCCATCCGAAAAGTTCATGTAGTGCTCTACAAGATGCTCTAAGGATGACAGATATGGCCCTTCGTCAATGTACATGAATTTTGTCTGAAAAACAAAAAAAATTATTATTCCATTTCTAAAAAAACAAGCACCAAGAAAAAAATAATAATCTACCGAGGTTTGTATTTGGAAATTTTTCGGTTGATCTTCGCACAAAAGGGTTAGGACATATCCAGATCGATTCGAATACCGCACCAGGAATACACCAGAAGGTTTAGCAGATTTCTTATTTCCATTTTCTTTTTGGTCGTTCTCATGTTGATCATTACTATCATCCACTACTTCCTCCTCAGGACTGTTGTTTCCATTTGTATCACTCAATTTTATGGTTGAGGCATATTCTTGCAGCAACTTAATAGCTTCGATTCGATCCAGTGTACCATGATACCATTGAAATTTGTAGGTTGTTGCTGGCGGCGGTATGTACTTCTGTAAAAATTCGACAATCTCGTCGTGTCCAGATTCTTTTGCATAGTCCATGGGAAATTCTCCAACAGCTGTTCTAGGCATATGAGGTGCTTTCGAGTTAAGCAATTCTTTCACAGCTTCCATATTGCCAAATTTTGAGGCATCATGCAAAGGTACACAACCCGTTTTAATGTTTCTTGTTTGAATGTTTGCTCTGGCATTTGTCAAAGTGCGAATAAAAGTGGCAGGTTTAGAGCGGCATGCATACTGAAAAAAAAACGGATAACATAAGTTACAATTTATTGACGTGAAATTTTGATCAGTTCTTACATGGAGTGGGGTATTTCCTGCTGTATCCCGACAATTTACTGTTGCTCCTGCATTTAATAGAAGCTTCAGAATTTCCTCAGTACTATGTATACAGGCTAGATGCACTGCTGTTTGCCCTTCTTGGCTTTTTGCATCGAAACTTCTATATCCAGATTTTAAGAGTTCAGACACAACCTTTTGGTCTCCTGCCTTTGTAGCTCTGTGCAAGAGATTTGTACGTCCATGACTTCTGGAATCATTCGGAGGTGGATCACGTTTTATAATTGCAGACAACTGGGTCACTAAACCATTGGATGCTTGCTGATAGTGTTCAATCAATGAATCAAGACCATGAATTTTTGTATGATCATCTATGGAGAAAAAGGCATCTTCACCATGGCGACGGATTTGATAATGCCATACTTCTCCCTGTAATTAGTTTTCTAAATTGCTATTCACGAAAATAAAAGGGAAAATTTTTAATGAATACCTGATGAAGAACTGACAAAACGAAATCCCCAATTGATGTTGTGCATTCTCTCACGAGAAATACTCCATCACCTTTGCCTTCTGTTGGAGGAAAATAGCGAGAAAATTTGAATGGATAATTTGCATCTTTCAGATTTTATTGAATTTACCTTCTCGCAGAATTTCCTCGGCCCGTTCACGTGATATTTTTCCATGGAACCAGCACAAATGGTCCTCCCGATTCATTCTTATTATATAAGAATTCGTCTGGAAATAAAACCATAGGAGTATGAGAAAGTTTTGATGACTTGATCAATATGAAAACTTAAATAAAATTTAAATCGAAGATCAGGTTGCCTTATGAGTTCATGATGGATTTGAACTGAATTGTCACAAGGCATTCTACTTACAAGAAGCTCGCATTGAGCAGTTGGAATATGAATTATATTCTACCTCGATGCGTATGGAGTTCACCTAAAATTAGGTACCCGGGATTCTAAAGGCACCTATAATATTTGTCATGGAAAATCCGTAGCCATGTACTACAGGAAGGGGGTGTTAAAAAGCTTAAAAAATGTGTTTTTTTTAAATGCCAACAAATGCTTAAGGGTAGGAAATTTTCTTCTAGGAGTGAGTTTTTAAACCGACACCTTCCGCTGGGTGAAAAGATGCGAAAAACCCGAAAGAATTCTATTTTGGTGAGTTTATTAAAAAAAAATATTTAACTTCGGAGACTTTGACTTGAAATTTAGGAGAAGAGAAGTAGGAACGACGTACCTACTACGGATAGTTGTACAGACGTAATATTTTTTACAGAATTAAATTAGCTCCAGAAGTCCTTTAGGAAATAAAATTTGAGCATATTTTGTGCACAAAACAATAAATTAATTAAAAAATTACCAGAACGAACGATGCTCTATTGGAATCATGACATTGAATTTTTGTAACATTCCTCCGACCTTGGCCATATTTCTTGCTAGTTTTCAGTATTTTGCATATCACTACGATAATATTGCAGATAACAGCGCTGAAAACCAATCACATAACTTGCTTTCGTATTTCCCACAGTCTAAAATGGAAAAAATGGAAAAAAGCGTCCAAGCGATAATGTTCAAGGTCGCTGTCGATGGACCAACCAAGCGATTAATGGCATTTGGCAATGGGAAATTTGAGTTGACCAAAAAACCCCCTCAAATGGACTAACTACTATGGAGATGTCGTTGCTCCAAATCAACACTGTTGTTAAGAGATTTTTATCTGGAATCGAAAGGTGCCAGGCTTTCAAATTATAACTAACTGATAGCATAAATAACAGCCAATTTTATTGGCATCGTTGAGATATATCTGCGAGTCGATTGGAGCTGGATATATCTGGAGATCGTTCGCATTCATATGATATAATAAAGAATGAGATCAGGGGAACCAGAATAGATACAATAAATAATAGTCTTTCGCCCTGGCGATCACAAAAGGATGATCTTTAATAGCCTAGCACTTGGGGTAGGGTTCCATCTTGATAGTATCTTTTAAGACACTTTTGTCTTCAGCAAACAATGACAGGAGCTATCCTCATTAGCAAAATTCACGAATACCAAGTCCTAGGACTCGGTCTTTACTAGTCAAGGGACAATCGATGTTGTATATGGCCTTATATGTCTTTCTAAGGAGCACCTCTATATATTGCGCTGTGAGAATAATGCTACAGAAATGCTATGCATCATACCTACGTCGTGATATTAAATCCAACTCGAATTCAATTGAATTCGTACTGAGAGAGATTGCAAAATTCAAAACAAAACTTCCAATGCAAACCTGCAGCTATTAACGTCGCCACCTTCCGGTCAATTAAACATTGCAATTAGACCAGTCACTGACCCTGTGCAGAGTATTTCCATTCAACCAACAATAGTGAGTGCGGTCAAGATAAATACGTTCATTGTTCTACACCGCATCGCACAAAACTTTCAATAAAATCTGATCGAATGGAAAGTTGTCCGCTCCACCAAATTGCACCCGTGTCAAGGAGACAAACCACATTATAGAGTTCAAAGTTCATTTGTTCTGTAAACAAATTAATCGCGGATGGGAACGACGAGTTTTGCTGCAGCAGCAGTATAATCTTGTTTGATGCCAATAAACAACAAATTTCTGGGGCTTTTCTTAAATCTTTTAAGTTAATTAAGCTCAATTTAGTTGGCACTATCACAACAAGTACTACCCAGAATCAAAAACTTGTTGCTTTACTGCTGCTCGAGCTGGGCTAGTCGTTGACAGATATCGACGACAATACTTCATGCAATGCACCAATACCTTTGGCAATTTGTGTAATTTTATTTCTAGGAAAACAAAACTTCTAGATTACTCACATTATCGATCTAAGAATGGCACTAACTTAGTTAGAAGATTGTTTATTGTTAATTTTGCTGTTGCGGGAGCATTTCTAATTTAAAGGACAAAAACAAGTTTTTGCACTCGCGTAAACAAAACTCAAGTTGTAAACAGTTCAAAACAGGAAACAGGAAATTAAACCAAACAAAGATTATTGAAGAAATATTAAATAATCATTTCACTGTATTGTTTTTGTGATTTTACAAAATAAAAATAAAAATTATTAACAATGAATTCCACATACAAAGCAAAAACACTCCCGTCCCCAGACAATGGAGTTTTGACAGTGTTTGAAATGATTAAAAATGTCATCTCTGATTGGAAATGCAAAATAGTACTAGAAGCTTGATGTGCTGAAGGAGTAAATTTAGTAGAGACTCACACTCAGTACTAACATAAAAAAACATAAAACATAAAACATAAAGTACTAGAGGCCTTCTGATATAATTTTCTTAGCCTTATCAGGGGCTGGATTACGCAACTAGCGTGTACACAAAATTTCGTGTACACCACCTTGTTGCGATTCCGCAAAAGTGGAAATGAGTTTTTCTGTCAAAATTGTGTACACTTTAACTGATATTTTCTCACGGCCATTTTGGTCGTGAATTTTGAAGAAGTACCTATGAGTTTTTTGTCAAGCGGTATTTTCAAAATTATTTATGTTATTTATTTTACCATTCTCTAAGCCGTAGTCGCCTTAATACTAGTGAATTCATGTTACTCATTTTTTATAATTAAACTTCATTAAAAAGTAAAATTTTCATTCAGCACTTAAGTATACACAGATGCTTACGGAATCGCTTGAAATTCAAAAGTGCACACTTTGTGCTCAGGGGAGTTTTTCAAATCGTGTACACTTACAAATTCTTCACTGTTACGGAATCCAGCCCCTGGGGTCTTTTTTCCCCGTTCTACGAGATTATTTATCGCATGAGATAATTTAGATATTTTAAAAAAAGAAAGTTTCCGCGAGTTTATTATAAATGTATTTTATTTGCATTCAAAATTGCACTTTTAATATTCAGAATAGTTGAAAGTGATATTTTCGTTTTGTAAAAAAGCTGTCTACTTTTATACAATCAATTAGATGGCTCACTGTCAACGCCCACCGACCTTCAGGCATCAGTCCAGACAATCTAAGCCGACGTACATAGTTGCTATATTAACGACGAAGATAAGTAGCAAAAAACTGGAGCAACTTAAAATCTTTGATTCTCCAAAGTAAATTTTAATCAAAACAATCTATGCATTGCGAAAAAAAACAGTAGAATTTAATTAATGACAGGAGATTCAAGTCAAGTGCGGAAGAAGTAAATTTGGTTAGCGATTTTTTTTTTATTATAATTAAATGTAACTAAGCTAGTGCAATAAATATTTAAAAAAGGTGGTCAAAGTTTCAGGTGCGATGATTGTATAAGGAGTTTTTATAAATAAGTAAGTTTCAAGAACGATAATTGTGTGCTTGAACACTCACAAAAGCAATGCCTTGCTCCAATATAAAATCAACGATGCCTCGACCTGATGTAGGGAAGGCAAGCAAATTTTTTTTAGAAATATACTGGCAATTTTTTCCTTAAAACTGCTATGCATTATTGGAGGTACTTGGGCCACTGACAATTTTTATATAGTTATACAGGGTGTCCTGTAAGTCGACGTCAAGCCGGAACCGGGTGATAGACCAAATCATAATATAGTTACCAGAAAAATATAAAAAAATCCAAGTTATGTATTTTTAAATTATAGACATTTCTTTTGTTTTCGAGAAAATGTACACCCTATGATGGTTTTTTAGCTTCTGTTGCTGCAAATCTATACTTTTTTTCAATTTTATTTTTCTTATGTAATCCCGAATAGCGCTTATGTAATCTGTTGCTTTAAATTCTAAGCCAACTGCTCCAGCTTGGAAGAAAATTTCACTACGAAAGTTTGGCAAGTAACTTTAAAAGTTGACGCATTTAATAAGGATTCTAAAATGGTATAACACTTGCTACAATATTTCTTAGATTATGGCAAACAAAAATTTTTCTTCAAGAGACCCAGTTTCGAAAAATTTCTTTTCACCTACTAAAAATGATTCTAGTGTACCCAAAGCTTGCCGTAAGACCGTAACTTTAAGATTCTAGTTTGAGTGAGACGGAGAGTCATTACATGAAGTGTGAGTGACTTATAGTTTTTTTTACATTTTTCTGGTAACTATTATGATTTGGTCTATCAGTCGATTCCGGCTTGACGTCGACTTACGGGACACCCTGTAGTAATTCATAGTTTATGTAGCTTGGATTGGATGGATTGAAAAGATTTTGAGACCCCAAAAGGTCCCTGCAACGTGAGCCACAACAAGGGCCATTGTTCACCCTCCAGACTTAATAAATTAGCAATAGGACCCAACCGGACGCACTCATAAAGCTCAGTATTGTCCGGCTTCATGTAGTTCTTCAATAGGTGTGAGCAAAGGAATCGTACGGACAGTGACATTCAGAATAGTTGACAAATAATAATATTAATAGTGACAAAGAAAGTGACTCACCATTTCGGACTCCTCTGAGAAAAGAGTGCCCAGTGAGAATTGACATTTGGGTTCTCAGGGCTTGTTTGTTTATTCCCCAAAGTTTATTCGTTAAGTTTGGGCTGGGTTTACCGCATAGTTTCTTTGTAGTTCTTCCCGAAGGGTCATCTAACCAAACGCGACTGTTCTGGCGGTAAGCCCAAATCGAAATATTAGAGGAAAGGTGTTTTGATGCAATCCCGATTGTGGAGGAAGATTCCTCCAAGGATGTGCAATGAAACGAGCAAGCTCGTCCGCCTTTTCGCTTCCGCTGATATCGCTGTGCCCTGGCACCCAAAGAACGACTACCCTGTTATTTCGAGAGAGGGAGCTCAGGGTGGTTTTACACTCCAATCCTAGTTTGGTGGTTGTAAAGGGTTTTGATAATATAACACCTTGACACAATCAGGCTGCATTTTGTAGTTGTTTTGCAGTTTACAACTGTTGCACCAAAGCCAATTAAAAAAAGAGTGTAAGAAAGAAATGGGAAGGATGGCAGAATGGAAGAAATTCTAAAAAGCTGAAATCCATACCATTTCTTTTTATTTGTACCTTTTACTACCCAAACAAAGTAAAGCACTCGTTTTTTAGGTTACAATTTCTGTATTTTTTGAATCACTATTGAGTGTCCCCCGGCGCTATTTCATCAAAACGAAGCAATTAAAAAAAAGAGAAAATTGCGATCCATTCAAGTATAATTTTTTTTTCATATTTCTTCTAGATGAGCTAGCTCTCTATTTACTGTAGGTGCGCTTAGTGATATAATTAAACTGCAAAGTATGTAGATTCGCAGCCTAAAATTTTAATTCAAACATATATAAACAAACATACGCAGGGTGTCGCAAGTGTCGAAGAAAAAATGGTAATTATTTTAAAGGGCGGAAGCGGAAGTATGGACAACTTGCAAAAAAAAATATATATTGAATTTCGGCTCGGTAGGTATTTGAGTTATTCCAAATTTTATGTTATAAGCTTTCTTAACCGTTTATCCAATGAAAGCTACTTCGGATAAATTTTAAAGAAGATAGTTCGGAACTCCTTAGTTTTCCTAACACTCTACCAAGGCCATTCAGGTTGGTTGCAAAATTAATGAAAAATAGTTGTATCTTTCCAGAAGTACCTATACCGGTTTCCAGTAAAAAATCTATCCACGTGTAAAGTGAAACGTGCCTTTTGAGATTGCAGTCATAAGAGAAATCGAAAATAAGTGGCCCGGTTAGTTTTATTTTTGTTTTCTTACGCCAAGAGCTTTAATGAAGGACACTATAAATTCAGTTTAGATTTATTAGGTACAATTTGGCTGTGATATTTGATTTGAAATCAATGCTGTTCTCTTTGCATATTAATTTATCCTGGTGAAGTTCAATTCGAAAATTCCACGTGAAATACAAATTACTACGTATTTCACGTGAATTTCATGTAATTATTCGACGTCAGCCTATCCAGACACCCCTTAGGACATTGGTATAGGAAATTACGTGCTATTTCCGCCAAGAATTTACATGAATTTCACTTGTTTTTTTTTACTGGGTTGTAGGTATTTAGTTGAAATAATTGATTCAGAAGTAATTACAGGCTAACACCCCAAATAGTAATCGCAATTCCCTTCAATACATGTTTAATGATAAAAAAAAAGAATTTATTATCCAATATATCCCCAGGTAATGTCCTCCATGTTGAAGAAAGAAAATGTTACTGTTTCAGAAATGTTTAAATACTGCAATTATTTTCATCTGTTAATTAATTTCCACCCAGTTTCAAACTAAAAAGAAGTGAATAAAAGTTAACAACAAATAACGATCCACAGCGCCTCTAGATTTGCATAAAAGAATTAAACGAAGTCAACATGAATGTTGAGTACCTACTTGACTTGGAAATCCAGTTCCAGCTCAAGTAGGGCTTTTGATTGAATTGATTCCAATACTTGACTTGAATTTTTCTTGAATTTAATTTTCCAATTAATTGACTTGAAATTTAAGTATTGAATTTGTGTTTTTATGATATTTTGATTACTTCAAGTGTTCATGTAAACGTACCTACTGTAAATCCTCTTCATTCAACAGAAAAAGAACAAAAAAAAAAGAACTTCTTTTCAATATTTCTGGGGGGTGTTCAGCTAGTATCTAACTTAATGAAAGTTAACAACAAAAACTCTGTTAAATTGCTCTGATAACACCTGATAAGATAACAGCGTCAAAACGCCATCGAGATGCTCCTAATGCATATCGGTACAAAACTCAACTCTACGCCAATGTTTATCATCGAAATTGAAAAAAGCTTTTCCACTTAACTCAGCTCCTCAGCATCTGTAAACAAATCTCAGATTTGCGGCTTTTCTACACGGGATGGACGGGGGAAGAGTCTACATACAAAAATTACTTCTGCTCCATGTGACTTCTTAGGAAATAATTCATGATTTCCTCTGAGTAATTGAGAGCTTTTTCGATTCAATAAAAAAAATCTGGCGAAATGTTATTTTTCCACTGGATGTAAACAATGTCTCATCCCCCGTTCTTACCTTCAGAAGAATGTACTGTGACGTCATTGTGGCTTTTTCAGGAATTTCTTGAATCTCTTACTTTTTCGCCGTTATTTGTTTGGCGTTACCAACAATTAGCACCATTCCACTATGCACTCATAATATAGTATAACTGTTGTTCATATTTTTCGTTTTGCAATCTCTCGCTTTTGCTTTCTTTTTTTTTTTTTTTTATTACAACAACAATTATCATCGCACATTCACTTTACCACTGCACTCACTACTTTGATTTTGAGGAGGTTTGCTTGAGATCAATGCTCTTTTCACGGTACTGTGTTTTCTTAAGGCCATCGCGGGTCTAGCAAACCGATTTGCTAGACTCTAGAGCATCACACCAGCAAGGACTAGGGAAGACAACCGAACTCAGATTCCTTGAACCGTCGTCCGTGCAACTTTTCAAACGAACTTTGCTTGAATCACTGATACCGCGATATGCTTAAAAAAGCGTAGAAAACCAGCGAAGAATTCGTCATCGCACAGAAGCCACTTCACGTTCAAGTACTGAGCACCGAGCAGTTTTAGTTTAGCTCTAGAGCAGCGTTGTTTCTTCTTCTGGCAGCTGTAAGTGTGTATATAAAAACGCGAAAGTCAAAGCTCGACTGGGAGGACGGGAGCGGGAGCGCCATTCGTATATGCCCCATTATGAGACGGCGGCTGCCAAGAGCCCAACAACATACTACAAGCAGCAGAAATCAAACACGGAATCTCCTCAAGAGGATGGAGGCGTCGGGGGAAATTCCTCTTCATCGTAATAGCAAATGAGTCATTCTGTCTGACGAGGAAATACGGCGTGCTGCTGTCGTTTCGCTGCTGTTGCTTTCAGGTTGTTTGGAATGAGATGTGGAGAGAAGGCTGGGGGCCCCACATCCAATTCAAACCGTTGTTGTTGCGTTCATATGGGATGGATGGAGCTGAGATGAGAGCTGATGGTAAGGCCGCCAAGGGTGGAGTAGCATGGTGAGTGAGCCACTTTTTCTATGGAATCAGTACAGTATCAGCTTCAGCTTGTTAGAGCAGGTTTGGTTGGTTGGTTGGTTGGTTTGTGGGGCCTTGGGTCTGGACTGGGACTATTTTTAGCCTCCACTCTACTTGTCAGGGCACGCGCGTTTTCTGCCCGTAGTAAAATTAGCTCCTGTCGAATTGCAAATCTTGAACCGCGTAAGTGACGAATTCTCCCTTTTATGTTCGTCTTGCCACCATTTGGGGTTGTGGTGGTGAATTGGGGCTGATAGAAAACTATTTCCATGGATTAAGTTTCATAACTTTTGCCGTAGGCTCAACTTGCATGGTTTTTCACATACCTACATATACATACCACACATATGTAGCTTCTATTTCCAGAATTTCATGATTGTCAGTAGCTTTTATTCATAGTTATATAGGTTGGGTAGAAAAAAATGTAAATGTAAATGTCCTCCTATGTATGTATATGTATTTTGGTCATTATGAATGGTACTACGCGGTTCTATACTTTCTTTGAAGTTGTCTGATGAGTCACCTTCGGTATTTGAGTTCCATACTCCTCATTTATGAACAGTATATGACGGGGGAGGGTTATAATGCATAGCACGTAGTAAACACTGAGTCACCCACCTGTGCTTGGTCATGATGAGTAAAGCAGGTAGCGAACTCTACGTCGAGCAAGGACGCAAGGTGAAGCGACCAGGTGAAAGCTTTTTTTTCATGAATTAAAAACGAGAACAGAATAATTTGAATATTTACAGAGGAAAATCATTTTGATAACAAAACGTAAGACCACTGACATACATACATACATTCATACATCTGTATGCAGCTAACATGGACCGCTTGATCTTATATTTCACGTGAGGTGAGACCACACTTTTGTAAATATATTAAGAGTGCATTAAGGTTGAAAACATATTTTTACATAAGTAATTGAAAACTAGCATCAAATATGTCTAAATTTAACTTTTTTGATAAATTTGGATTTAGTACTTAAAAAAAAAAGGCTTGGAGAGTGACGACCGTACACTTGATATTTGGTATCTATTTCCAGTGCGTTAAAGCACAAATAAATAAATATACAGATGAAGAACGCATATCAGAAAAATTAAAACCTTATCAACATTTCTGGTAACCAAGTTAGTTAGCTACGACCATAAAACATTAAAAAAATTTCGATTTCGAAAAATAGAAGGTAGAATTCTTGAATGAAATGCGTAGACTACATATTCTTTGCCGACTCCCTGTGCAAATAACTACATCTATACAAGTCGGAACTTTGGTAAGTGACCCTATCGAATTAATCCAGATAATGTTTTCAAATCGATTAACTGTAGAAGGAGAAATATAGGGTAAACATGTTTTTATATGTTGAAAACTTTCGTGGTAAATATCGTTCAGAAATGAAACATGAAATTTTTAATTTACATTCCTTAGACAATGCAGGCACCCACTTGGAAACATTTTTATCATATTCTAATCGAAAATTGGTTAAAAGGATAAAATGTACTTTTGCGTAATATCCCAAAATATCAGATCAAATTTTATGCTTTTATTATTTTCAGGTTGTTGATTGTTTTGTTTTTCGGTTTAATCAATATCAATAAAATAATCGAGTATTTTTGCACGATATATATAACAAATATTATCTTCTAACCAACAACCGCTTATTTCGCTGGTTTATTTTGCGTTCTCAATGCACGCGTTCTTTTTAATCTCTTTTATTGATTTCATATGTGGATTGGCGGAAATAATGTTGAGAAAAATATTTTCCATTGGCTGGAAGATTATGCTCTTTCAAAACATATACAAGGTGTTTCCTCCATGGTTCTGTAGAGCAGGAGGTGATAGTACTCACCTAGCCAAACAAAAAGTTGTATGTCAGGGGGGCCATATCAACCGTTTCGGAGTTACAGGATAATTAAGAAAAAAAGCTAGTTTATCACAAAACACCCTATATACATATATTAAAAAGGTACAGGGCATTCTGTCACATTTAAGAGCTCATTATGTGCACAATTTCATGGCCTTTCCAACAACTGCTCAACTAGCCCTACACCCCTTCCTCTCAGGAGTTATGGTGGTCTAAAATAAAAATTTCGAATTTTCTTACTTTTTTTATTTATTTTGACCTCTATTTTTTTAGAAAAACGTCGTTTTTTTTTATAGAAACTGTAAACTGCAGACTTTCCTCTTTACTTTGACCTATTACACCCTATGTGCTATCTGCAGCAATTAAAGAGTTATTAGTTCTTAACCTATTCAAAAAGCTATTCTCAGACTTATTCTTAAAGATAATTTTTTCCCTTGGTGACGTCATTTATGGTCGAAATAGGTTGTGAGTTAATAACTCGTTAGCCCATAGGGTGTAATAGGTGACATTATGCAAAGTGATGTAAGTTGAAACTAACCATGAATGTGTTCTCAAGTTATTGTGGCGGACGGACGGACGACGGACGTATATGCAAAAATCCAAATAATTTATAAAGCCTCGTTTCCACTAATAAAAATTTTCTTACATGACAAATTTTGAAACAAGTTGGCAACATTCTGTATAAGTGGAAACGCTATATGAAAATTCAGACACATGTTGGCAACTTGTTCGTTGTCGTCTGTAAAAACTCTCAGAATTTGTTGGGTGTATTTTTTCATTTAAGTGGAAACGCTCATTTGTTATGTTGGCTAAACTAGTGCTTCTAGCGTTTTTTCAGTAAGTTGAAGATAATGGAATGGACAAAAGCTGATACAATAAAATTAATTAAGGTAGGTATATGAAAAATATTCGGTCTTGTGGGATGTTAAGAGTAGTTACCATAAAAATACAAGTAATCGAAATGACGCGTTGAATGAAATTGCTTCATCAGAGCTGAATTTGGATTTCATTTCCGTTGTGTAGTGCAGATAATATTAACAAACCTTATTGGTATGGATTTGAGCTATTAGGGTTTCTTTCTCCTTAAGTGGAAATAGCTTCCGCACAAATAACAAATGCTGAAGACGCTGATAACACCTGCTCATCCATTGCGATGCGATTCCCAAGTAAAGAATGTAAGAAGTTAATCCAATAAGTTGGCGAGCATTTAATTGAAAACACTTGTTAAGTTTAAGCTAACATGTCGGCTCCCAACAAATTCACAACATGTTGCCGAACAAGTTGGCATATTTTGTATTAGTGGAAACGAGACAATTAATACATATGCGTGGGTGTCCAATCCATTTGGTTCTACCAGCATTATTTCTATGCGTTACAAACCGAATGACAAGCTTAGCATATCCTAGCAAGGCCGTATATATGGGGTGGGTTTGAGGGGTTCAAACCCCCTCCATCGGTGTAGCCTACACTTTCGTTAATCTGATAAGCCAAATTTTTATCCACAATTCTTTATATGTAGCGGCTCACAACAATTTGTTTTGTCATTTTATATTTTTCTTACGTGGCCCTTTCAGATAAAACAACCTTAGGAAAAACGTGTGCTAAATAGAGAAAGAAAATAAGCAGTCCTGTATGTGTGTAGGTATGTATATACACGTCAGTAGGTGGAAGCTTACTGATACATCCCGTAGCTTAATCGCAGTGGTATTTTAAATTGTGTTCACATTTGAAGTCTAAGTTTAATGTGTTTTCCGTCCTTAAAACACCAAATTTTGTTGTAAATAATTAATATATGGTAACTAATATTCTCCATGATTTTATTTAAATAACTTAAAAATATTTGTTTACTTTTTAGGGCATTTTAGATAATTACATAGTTACATAGTGTTTCCCGCTTAACAGCTAAACTAACTTGTAGTAGGTTGTCTTACTGGTTGAAGAATTGGTCATAGGCAAGTCTACAATCGCAGGGGCTAGGGGATGGTCGCGGAGTCCTGGCAGACCCATGCGTAAAGAAGGCACTGTGGAGACCCACGTATAATATTAAATGTTATTTTAAATTTAATTTTGCCATGATAAGGCAGACTAAAAGCGTAGCGCAGCGTAGCATATATTATCCAATGAAAGCTTGAGCGTAAAATTAGCAGACTGAAGGTGTACCGCAGCAGATCGTAATGATAATACGCAGGCTGAACACACACCTCACATATTCAATTTTCGCAATCCATTTTCACTTTGCGACCAATGAATCTATGAATCTGGAAATATTTGGATACTGCCTGAGAGCGCGTAAAGGTACACGGCTTTCATAGAAATTGTAAATAAAAGTACAAAAATGGACTAAATCGCGCAACTCCTTCTTGGTGTTGCTATACAAAATTGAGGTTTTCTACGTATACTGTCAACGCAATCAGTTCTAGACGTTTATATTGTACTAAAATTGGTTATAATCATTTTTAACGTCCGACGAACCGTTCTAGAAATATATGCGTTAAACAACTTTAGCAATCAAACTTGCACAGAGAGGTGACCATACGAACTTACATACATACGGGCATATTCATCTAGCTAGGCTCTAGGGTATCATAAGAATTGGTTAGACCAATTTGTTATGCTCCGTTTCCAGAGCATAAGAATGGTCTGCCGACTAGCTATGGAGAAAGGGTTGGGTGGTAATTGAAATGGATATATCACCTGTAAAGGGCGCCACGTGGTTTGTTTGAGTCCACGAACTCTATATAAGTTTGTTCTAATTAAAAGCACTCGTAACTTGCATGATTCTTTCGACAATAATAATGAAAATGAAATGTTACTTAGCATACAAGGCAGCACTCATTTAATAATCTCAACACAACAAAAAAACCAAATTATATAAATATTAATGGTAGATTATGTAAATATCAAAATGGCACACGGCAGTACTTATCTTCGCTTATACTCCATTTTGCTTCTATTAGTCTGCTTTCCCTTTTTTTTTGTTCTTAGTCCGCCGAGATTTTCCTCCTTTCTTCTCCTCTTTCTTTTTAATATTTCTTTAATACCTCGCTCGAATATATTTTTTTCCAACTTTAAATATTTGTTTTTCAACTTTAACTAATTATTTTTCAATTTTAAATAATTTTCTCCACTTAAACTACACACTAGTTATTGCTCCCAACTTCTGTCAAAAACTGATCCCTTCACCTACCAAGGCCGTCGGCTTTATCAGAAATCGCCCCCTATTTTGGAAGTTTACCAATATTTTCTAAAATACCTCCCAATCGGTACTGACCGTTTGGAATCGGTTTAAATTTTTTTATAATATTGTATATTTTTTTTTTGAAAATAATCGGGAGAAAATGCGCTTTAATCTGATATATTTGAATATCCTGTTAAAATTCGTTTTCGTTGGATAATCATCGATTAAAGTTTTGTTTTGACAGCCCTTTTCTATTATTTTAAATCTCTTAAAATTCCTCAATTAAAGTGAATTTTATTTAAAATTATTTACCGACGTTTGCCTTGGGCTAGAACAGCTCTATCCGTGCATTTTTTATATTCGGGCTATAAAGTTTCGGGCGTACAACGAAGTTTTTTATTGTGCGAGGTTAGGAAGATAATTTTGAGATAATCTGGAGGAGAATCTAGACCGGGTAAGTTTAAAATTGATTTTGTTAACAATTATAACGCGCCGAATAGATAAATAGTGCCTAACTTTGGTATTTTCTTTCTTTTCCTCAGATTCCGTGTGCGGCCTTATTTGCTCCACATCATCTTGCAATTAAATAGGTATGTGAGTTTATATTACATCATTGATAAAAATTCAGACCCTAAATCTAAAAAAATAAACTACTAAATTCATGATTCTAAATCTAACTAAACTTAATCTTATTTAATTACAGCTACTTATCGCATCCAGTATGGTATCCAGGGACAAAGGACAATTCGGGTGACTGCAGCTCATCATGAACATATGTAGGTATGCTGTGTGTTGTATGTTGTGTTACGTTTATGTTAAGGCATGACATATGGATCATGTGTGCCTAATTTCTGTTTTCTATGTTGTATGTTGTGTCCTGGTATGTTTTGTGTTGTGATATTATAATTTTTCCATGTTTTCAGGGTGTTTGGTTTACATTGAGGTATACGGGCTTTCACACAGTTGAAACAACCGCTTAGGTCCCTCTAAATGGAATTTAGGTGAATGGCATCTCTAATGTATACCTGCAATATATAAAACAAATTCTTTTGCAGCATCATTCCAGTGGAGAATGAGGACGGCACGATGGACAACACGGACACAAAACAGGTAAGCATACATGCATATATGTATATATGTCTGACATATGTAACCATTATTCCATTTCCAGGTCCAGGCAACAGGCGAGGCGTAACAAATTCTAGCTTTGTTTTATTCTAAAATTATTGTTCCCTAATGCGTCTCCCGAGGAGAGCTCGCAATATTTCCCCATGAGTGGGATGTGAATAAAATATTGTTACGTGCAATAGAAAGAGACAACTGGTGACATCTACTGGCAATGGAGAGTAAACAACTTCAGGTTCGGAGAATCGATGATTAAATCTTCGGGAAGGTTCAGGAATAGAATGAATAGAACAGTCAAGAAGCTTCTGGAATAGAACACTCCAGAATAATCTGGAGAGTTTCTAGGGTATAAATATAACAGTTGTCACCGCCAGAAAAAAAGTCTTGCCTTAGACGTTGCAGTGTTAACAAGCGAAAGTAATAAAGAAGCGAAAGTGTTGTAATTGGATTGCGATAATTGAAAGTACGGTATTAGCGATAATTAAAGTTGAGTTGATTAATTGAAGGTTTATGAATTTTGTATGATTAGAGTGAAATAAAGAACTTGTATATTAAATATTTAATATTGTGTTTTAAATAACGAACCAAAGGCCACGCTCGCAACAATATCTATTTCAAAATGGCTAACAGAGCAAGGTGAAATATCAAATGGAACGTAATACTTCAGGCAGTTTTTACTGTCAATGAATATTATTATTATCATCACGTTGTTTCCCTGAAAAACTTAGCCTAAAATTAAAAAAACTGGAAAAATTTCCACTTTTTTAAACTTTGATTCATTTGAACTTGTATAGGCAATTAGGGCTTGCCTTTCGAATGGCATATCAAAATTTCATACTGGGTGCCTAGAAAAAATGTTATCTAGTATCAAGTAGCCTATATAATAATGGCCCAATAAACCGCCATATATTGTAAATGATTGGGAACTGTCTAAGCATGACATATCCACAGCCCTTTGATGTAAAGCTTCAGACGAGGCACTCTTTATAATTCTTTCTTTTGTTTTTAATTTTAGGTTTTGAAATTGTTGCAAATCCATTAGTAAAAAACGTGGCTATTACGGTATGTTATAAACTGTTGTGATTAGACCAGTTTCTATATGAAAAGCAACAACAAAATTCCACATACGAGTATTAGATGTAAATGCCGGCATAAACAACACAACAACAACACTACACCTCCTTTGCTTGTTCTACATATGGCAGAAGATTTTTCAGTATGTGGCATTCCTTCCATTCTGTGCGAAGGAAGAATGGAGAATCGTCCGGTAAAACCTTAGAACATTATCAAACAGGAATTCGGGTGTAATATAAAATTCGGGTAGATACATGAGTGAAGCTTTATCATAATATCTCGAAAGGATATATAATAATGTAGGACAAATGAGATGAAAGCACATCAGATAAAAACAACTAACAGAAACAAGTGGGCCCATTGAACTAAAAACAAAGGTAGCTTTTAGAAATGGTAACAAATTCGCACTCTTATTAAAACAACTTGACTGCTCCTTCATGAATTCTGCTAGCTGTTTATACCTGCACTGTGTTCTCACAACTAGAAAGCTTGAGCTTCCAACACAAACATTCGAGGGAGAAGCTCACTTTAGCTTATAAGCTTCCTGTTTGTTATTTGTTCTAAGGTCAAAACTGTGCTAAAATCCAATCCTATACGGTAATACTGTAATACGATGTTAAGGGCGAGTTCACATTAAGGTTATGTTGTTTTCGGTCGTTTATTTCGTTCGTTTTCCATGTCGTTTTTGCTTGACGAGCTTAACTCTCGTACGATTTTCGCATTTTAATAGGATTGGTAGTTGGAATTGAAGGTGGATGGAAATCCAGTGGATTTCCATGTTTTTTAACATGAAAGTTAAAAAGAATTCCGAAACTTTTCCATGGAGTTACTAGGAATACTCTTTCCGTGCATTTGTTTTTCAATAAGGAAATGTAATTGATTTAGGTCTATTCCGTGCAATTTTTATGAGGAATTACCAAGGATATCCAAGTCTTCTCTTTTTACTTAACTAAATCTGAAACAACTTACATCTATATGTGAAAACCTCACAAAAAGCTTAGAATATACAGTAAACGAATGGTGATAAGCCAGATTTTGCGTAATAAATTTCTGGTTGTGTTGGTAGTACATGTTTTACATGTATTTACACGCCGTCGTTATTCTAAACAACTTGTCAATTTGCAAAAAGTAAACAAAGGTTTTGTGCGGTAAAAATGTTCTTTTTCTACTTCATTTTGAAATATTTCACTCAATTAGTTTATATAAATCTTTGCTTTTATTAACAAAAAAGATAATTTAGATGTTGTCTGAAACATGATTTCCCTAGTTTTTAATCCAATTTATATTTGCAAGCACTGACCGAGCACTTCATTTCTGTGTTTTTAATTGATATTAAGATTTTAACAGGCACTAGTGGCACTATAAAACTTTTCACTAAATAAACTTCAAAATTAAATAGTTTTGAAATAAACTGATTCCGTACTTTTGTTGAATTTCGCAAAAGAATTTTAGATTGCATAAACCTGTTCACAAAACAAAATCACATTTGACAATCATGCACGCAGCTTTGACAAATTCTCCTTCCAGCATCTCACTTACTCCTATGTATAGTGCCCTGCTCTTGAAAAATTACGCTCATGTACACGAATTTTACACGATTGAACCATTCCTGTTTGTTATATATTCTAAGCAAAAAAGCAGTCGAATTAGAATGGTCCTCTAATAGAAAGCTCTATACATTCTCTCTCTCTCGCTCTCTCTTTCTTGGTGTATTATGCTACATAAATTCATCGCAATGATAGGTTTCTTTGGTTGAATAAAAAGTTAAAGAGCTTTGATCCGGGTTTATATGAAGATTTTCTTATCTATAGTTGTATGTTCTCTGTACCTAAATAAAGTAGAGTAATTTCAAAGCACATCACTAGCTTACCAATACAAAATCCATCTTAGGAGCTGAAAATTCACTAGTGCTGCTTGTACGCGGGTAAAAACAAAGTAGTGTTCGAATGCTGTCCCTTTTTTCAACTGAAATTTTGCGCGAACATTTCCACGTCTGGAATTTTTGCATATTGTAAACTACTTTTGACAGGTTTCATTGTATGTATCACATAAGATCAAGAGAGGAATGCTATGACTTTATTAGCACTGAAAATCGATAAGCCATCAAACTCTCTCATAACTTATGCAAAAACTGGCATGCCATTGTAATATAAATCCGCTTTTACATAAGAATAACAAGGGAATTACGCTTGCTTACCAGCACGTACAACTTGCATGCAATCCTTCTTTTTAACACGGTTTTAGTTTTGACAATTTGACATTGGACCAAATATCCTGAAATTATCTATAAGGATTTGTATGACATCAGAAATGCAATTACTTTTAACTTTAGGGTAAGTTTTTATCCCGTCTTACCATGTAAAATTTTGGCAAAATCTCTAGTGTTAACAACCTAAGCAGATCAGAAGACAGTTCTGACAAAAAAACTTTCGCAAACAGTTGAATTAACAATTTTTCAGGCTACTAAAGTTGTCATTGCGTAATCACTTCTTAACTATCTTCTGTGATTGTAGTCAAAGATAATCAATCAACTACGTCTTACTTTTAGGGCGTATTTCTTTTATCATTCAGATCGATCCGCATCACTCCAAAGTAATCCATTCATATATTCCTTTCATTCTGGAATGTCGTCCTTCATATTCTTTTTTTCTGGGTGCTTAATACCAAGTCCTTTAAACCCCAGATAAGTTTGGAAGTTTTGGAATAAAGTATCTTAGAAATACTTGTCATCCTGGTTTTACTTCTGTCTTTGTCAATTGGCTTCATTCTTATTTACGGATCGTACGCAGCCAGTTATATTTCGCGAAGCTCTTTCTGACGTAATAGATAATACTTCTGGTGTTCCTCAAGGCAGCCATCTCGGATCACTAATTTTTATTATTTTCATTAATGACGTATCTCTGATTTTGACTGATTCAAGAATACTTTGCTATGCTGACGATGCCAAAATCTTCCGCATTGTTTCTAATGAAAACGAGTGTGGATTTCTAGACTTGGGCTAATGCTATTCTGGGGTTTGTAAAGAGATGGTCAAAGGAGTTTAATGATCCATTCATAACGAAGGTCCTTTACTGCACATTCGTTAGACCTATTTTGGAGTATGGCAGTCCGGTCTGGTCTCCTTTTTATGCTGTATACATAAATCGTATTGAGGCTGTGCAGCGGAGATTCGTTCGTTTTGCTTATTTTACCTCCATATGTTGATAGGCTTAAACTCTTTCCATTGAATTCTCTTGAAAATAGGCGAAAAGCTTCCAGAGTTGTTTTTGCGTTTCAATGCATACAGGGAGCGACAAATTCTCCTGAGCTGTTAAATACTTTCAATATATCTATTCCTGCACGCTCCTTGAGGACTTCCTCGTCGTTCCTCATCATAGTACGAACTATGGTTTTCACGAGCCGATTTCATCAATGTGTCGTCTCTTTAATAACCAGTTTGATTGCATTGACTTTCATCTTTCAAAAAGCCAATTAAGAGATCAGCTTAGTTAGAGTTACTTTTCATTTTATTATTATTGTTTGTACACTTTTGGTCATTATCATTGTTTACATATGTATAATTTTATTTTTTTTGTAAACTTAGTAATCAGATCTTTGATGAAGTTCTAAACAAATAAATAAATAAATAAATCAGATTGATCATACTAAAAAGCATAAGAAATCATTTACTTCCTTGAGGTTGGGAATTTACATGAATTTGATGCAGACAACCCTCTTCAATTATTATTGGAGTCATAATAAAATTGAAAATTTTAATTTTATCTAATTATATATTCAAATTATTAGTGAAAACATAACCTCAAATTTGAATCTTAGACAATAATTGCTTACAGAAGAATTAAAAAAGACCCCGTACGTACCTACCATTAGGGCGATATTCTTTGATTAAAATGTTAACACTTGTAACAATCGTTGCAAAGTATTTCTTTTTTATAACTCATTATACTAATTCCTTCGGAAATGTCACAAAGTGCCGAAAATTTTCGTTCTCATTCCGGCCTGATAAAATAAATACGCCCTCAAAGAGCGGATTGAACAATAGTCGTAGTTAAAAGCTATCACTATAGATGACTTGTCACGCCGAGTGAACTAAAAGTAATTGATATGTTGCATACAATATCCGGAAAGTCAAACTACATACGTTGACAAAAAACGAACAGACATAAGCTGCGCAGTTTACTATTTTATGTGTTATAAATTTTGTGATTTAGCAGAATGGGCAAAACAGATTGAACGCTTTTCTTTCCAATTGGAGATAATTGGCGGCCCCAACTTAAATGTATTAAAGGGCACAAGCTTATTTGTACATATTCAATCTAATTTTTGTAATGTTTGTACTTCTGGTTCTGCTTTAAGGACAAAAAGGATCACTTTTTATGGTAACATCACGACATGATGGGGCTTGTGTTGTTTTTGTTGTTGTTATACTTCGTTTATATTGCCGAAGAACATGGCAGACAGAGCAAAATTTTTAGTTTTTTTTTTTAGATTGCGATGTAGCTGCAAACCGAATCAAAAAATGCACTGAAAATATGCCGAGTTGGTTTTAAAAATTTTGTTTGGTTGAGTATATTTTTTGTCGAAGTATTACTGGTGTGATTCGCACAGCACCAACAGTAGCACCAGGAATCCTGCTGAGCCTCTCACATCTGCATCTGAAGGTAGAATTTGCGGCAGCCGGTGTTACATAGAGAATGAATGTGGCGATTACTCTTGGGAAGTGCTTTTACAATGGTTGTAATGTACGCTCTAGCGACATTACCATATTTAATCGAATTTACTGCTTAGGCGTGTTATAATACTTAAATTAAAAAAAAAATTTAAATCATAAATTTGATTTCCAAAAAATTCCTTAGAGATATAGATATCAATAAACTAACGTTAAATAGAACCAATAAAGAAAAATGAATACGAATAAAAATAATATTATTAAGAAATACCAAGTGAACTGTGAAGATTGAAACGTCATACTATAATAAACTGAAATAAATTAAAACAACTTCATTGAATTTATTTTCCAATTAAAATTCACTGGCGGCATAACCATAGCCTAAACTGGAAAACATGCTTATCTTAAAAATACGGGGAAAAGCTGCTGAAACTGGGGTGATGAGAAGAAGAAGCACGACATCTTTTTTGGGAGGCACAACAAGAGTTCCGGCCTGTCGGGTGAGTTTCTTTTTTTGGGAGTGGAGAGCAAAAAATAAAATTTAAAATAAGCATCCAGAATCAACAGATTTTTTTTCACGAAAAGGAGACTACGAGGAAACTCAACAAGGTCAGCAAGAAAGTCCTAGCGCACCTCACCAAGAATTATTTTTTTATAACCCTGGAGGAAAAGTACTGCCGCCACCAGAAGATCGCCCAATGATCACGTGAAGCTAAGTGAAAATAAATAAATAAAAAAAAGAAACATTTTCTAATAAAAAAAAAATCTAACTTTAATATAATAACCATAAAACAAAAAAAATTACTAACATAGCATTACATATTGATTTTTAGTCTCATGAAAAGAGATAGGTTACACATATAGATAGAAGTGTCCAGAAGGACGGCCGTAGGGTTTAGTATATTATTTAAGTGAATAAATTGTGTGCAGGGATTTGGAGGAAATTGGATACTAGTAAAACTTCTGTTGAAGTGTAAGGAACTCTTATTCTTTAAACAACCTAAAAAAAATTCCAATTCCCAGCATCATAAATGCAAACCAAGAACTCCCCTGGACACTTGGTTCACATGGTCATAGCGCAATTGGAAAGGTTCTGGAAGAATTTCCTGATCTAGTAATGACATCAAACCATATTCAAATGAGGCTCAAATTGCTCATATTTGTCCAATATAGTGGTCAAGCACCGATCTCTAGAATTTTTCAACTATATACAGTGCAGGACTTGCCTGATATTCTATACAGATTGGTTTTAAAAAACTATTATGGAAGTGGGGCTAGCTCGCAGGTGAGTGATTGATAATTAAGGACATTACTGAGCATGGAGAACCATTCCACACAAGCTAATGGTCCTCCTGGGTGGTTTCTATGTCATACTACCCAGTCTCGTATCAGAATTTAACTTTAATCTTCAATAAATAATGGTATGCCATACATTGCCGTTACGATATTGCCAGTTTATATCCCTTAACCATGGCAATAATTCATTGCCAACCATAGATGGTCGGCCATATTGCTTACCATGTATTGCCACTATTATTATTATTATAAGTAGCGAGGTGGGGCCGCAGAGCTTTTAAACCACTGCGACCTAATAGATTGGTTTTGTTATATCTCTGCCGTGTTGGGCTCAGTCCACGTTCGCCCTTTTGAGGAAGTCTATTAACTCATTAGCGTCAGTTTTCCGGACGTCTGATTGAGTTCCAAAAACCCTTGCCCATAGACATTGGAGTCTTAGGCGAGTAAGTCCTACGCATTCGCAGATTCTACCTCTTCGTTGCAGAACCGGCATTTGACGTCTGCGGTCTTGCCCATTTTCTTAAGCATGTACCTAAGTATGGGCAATAGCCAGTGATTATGCCAGTGAATAGCCTGATCTGGTCCTTACCACAGTAGATGACTTTTTTAAAGCCCTTGCGTGTCTTAGTCCAGCAAAGCTTTGCCCTTCTATCTGGTCAGCCTTTCCTATTTTGGGCATTATTTCTCCTGTTAGCTGCTTTTTTGTAAGGCTGCAAAAGGGTTTGGGTCCGGTAAATTAAGATTCCAACAGTATGACGGCGACAATAAATTGGACAAAATGACGGAAATAAGAACTCATCCGGAAATTTTGACCCGCCTCTAATGAACTGAGTAACTTCAATCGCCTGATCTGGATACCGCAACATCAAGGATAAACGTAGATGAACTTGGTACACAAATTTCTGCTATATCTCTGGTCGACTCAGAGTTAGTCTGTAAGTTGCCTTTCTGTATAAAGGAAAAAAGCCGATTCTCAAAGGTGCATCTGATAACCCACAGCATGTACTGGAGGAGCTTGTGGTGGGTCAGAATCATGCCAAATAATTTTTGGTGATTCCTTCGATGGATGTACAGAGAAGGGCGGATGTAAGATTACTGGTTAATGTGTACTGAAGAACGTTGAGGTCGTAATAATTAAAGTGCTTATATTCAGGATTAACTAACAATTTCTTTAGTCTGATTAATTTCGACTCCCCTCCTCATATTATGTAAATAGGAAAAATTTTTCCATACTTAATGAGCATTTTACGTTGAAAAACAAAAAAATTGCAATACGAATTTCACCTATGCAAAAGTGAACCTCAAAACTTGGGCGTTCCCTACTATTTTATGTTGCTAACTGTGTAAGCTTTCTTTTTGCATTTATTTAACATTAATCCGCAATAAATGTGCTTTATGCCCCCCTCATCCTTAAGTAGGCGGCACATTTACATAATTCATTTAAACTTTCCCCACGTAATTATGTACTTAAAGTTAAAGCGGTGGGTGTGTGGCGGTGGTGCAATTAAGAGATATGAAAATATTCTCATTATTACAATGAGTGTGTGTATGTGGAATGAGAAGACTTATTTTTTTATAGTTTTGTATTATTTTTTTTTATTTAATTGAAAGCTGACGCTCTTGCACAGGCTGGGTTCCCGTTATAAAGAAATAATGACCTCTAAGGAAATCAAAATTCTTAAATGCTATCAGATACGTATCTTTGCAAAAGCTAAATTCCCTGTGGGGCAGACAGAGTGCGTATTAATATGAAAAACTAAGGGTTTTAGTGATGCTATTTTATGTCCTCATCCTTATCGTTAAATTTGATCCGCACACTTGACTTGGCAATACAGAGTAGTGACGTCACTGTAATCAGAGGGAGATAGCAAAATTCCATTATTATATAGTTATCATATTTTTGCCCAAAGATTTCCCCGCTGCTATTGTAGCCGCACTGAAACTGAAATGGGCAGAGATTCCGTACCCAACCTACTCTAAAGACGCATTTCAATACGCATGTCCCCATAATAGGAACGGAGTAGTATAGAAGAACATTCAACAGATTTCAATCGCGCCCTTAAAAGGATGCGTCTCTTATAAAAGGAACTTCATTCTTGACAGTGAGTAGAATTGCTATAGAGCCGTGTACCTGTAGAGTGATTTATTTGTTATAATAATTATTTGAAAGGTGTTTTAAATAGCAACTCTAAGCAGTTCCGTTACTTTAAATTGATCTGCTTGCAGTAAAATTTGTGTATAATTTTGTGGTTAAGTTTTTTCCGGGATGAAAGTGCTTCCGTTGTGCAGAAAGAAAATGTTGTTAAGGGCTTGGATAACTATGTGTTTGCTTCTGAAAGCAGTAAGTGTTTGAAATGTTTTTAATATTATTAACTAATAGCGAAATAATAATTTCAATTGTAATTTACTCATCTGTCGTCGATATTCTGATAAAACGCAATAGAAGACTTACGATATCACTGAACCCAGATTCTGCAAGTATATAATAGAATTTTCTGATTTCGTAAGTAATAAACAGTTACATTTGGATTAAAAGTCCAATGGAGAGACGGTAAAATCAACTGGCGTAGATTTCCTAATATTTCGTATATTGTTTTTACTTCCCATTTGTAATTTGTATCCAGTTTCGTCTGGTCCGCCGTTTTTGAGAGTTGAACTAATATTTTGGAATTAAATATTTTGAAATTTGGCCACTATAAGCTTCTTCGTCAAGTTCGCAAGTTTCAGTTGAACATTGATAATGCTATTGTTATAATATTATAGTCTTAGAGCCCTTGTTCGAATTCGATTAAATCTGAAAATAGAGGTAATTTGAAATCGTATATTTTTCGTACATTTATTTGTTTTAAAGATATAACGGTTTTCAGGGCTCCATAAAATTTAGTACCCTTTAACGATTTTCTATTTTTAAAATTACGATAGGGCGATAGTTTAAACCCATTTTATTGGCATCATAATCACCTTTCTGTCTGTGTAACTGTGTAACTTATCTACACACCCTATATGAATGCATTCAGCAGATATGAACATATTAAATTTAGTATTGCAGCACACGGCTTAAAAAATTCTTTCAATATTGAATATTTAACCTCTTTCGCATTTAAAAAGGTTGACCGATCTTCTGAAGGGGCTCATTTACAGATAGATCTTGCGAAAATTATTGTTTGATCAAATCATGATCCGTGAAGCCTAAAATAAGCTTTTATTGGATATATACATCCTTATTATCGTTGTCACTTTAAGTGAGAAATTGCTTTACGACACAAAAATGGTATTATGATTGTCGTTTAAAGTGACATTTGTCGAAAACATACGACTTTGGACGTATTACTGTTGTCGTATTAAATAGACAAATGTCGATGGAAGGTAACAATTTCACTCACTTGGTTTTTGTAAGTGACAGGTGTTAGATGTGTGTAAGGAAAAGGAAAAGGCAAAGGGAAAGAGATAATTCATTTTTTGTAATTTTTCAGATAAATTTTTTTCTATCTGTGAAGTATAGAGCAAATTATAACTGCACAGGTCCTCTGTCCGAGTAAATTTGTGCAAATGAATGGAGTACCACAGGGATCAGTTGTGGGCTCTTTGCTATTCATCACGCTTATTAATGACATTTTTACTACAGTTTAATTCTTAATCTTGTGTAAAATCGCAAGAAATACAAATTTTTAATGGGTGAATTGATACAGGAAATCTGCCAATGTAAATCTAGGAATGAAATTTGGTTAATCACGAGAAGGGTCTAAGGTGGCTTAAAAAACTTTTGCCATCATTCTATTTGTGATACGCCCATGATCATTCCCCATTACAAAATGAACAACTATAAAAAATAAAAACTTCATTGGAAAATTTCGGCAGTCAAAAGATAAAAAAAAAATGTAGTAAAACTTCAACGATAATTACTTAAATTGATTTACGTCATTATAAATTTGCATTAATTAAATAAATAAATTATAAACAAAATTAATTTGCACGCCAGACTACTTGGACCTATGATTTTAGACTTTATAGTATCTTTTTTTGCGTCATTTGTTTCGAATCGAAACTGAACAATATTGGTGGTTTTAGTTTTTGTGCTTTTTGAGTTTATGTGGGTGCTCAATATAGTTGAATAGGTCGTAGGTACGCTACGGACAGTTTTGTGGATTGGATTTCTTTGATATCACGTTATTATTATGCTTTGGTGCCACATTACGCTTCTACAATTGCTTTTTCATATAAATTTCAGTGTTTATTGTTCCCTTGGTAATTAATTCCCAGCTCTTATTAAACATTATTTTATTTTTATCAAATATTTTTCGGGATATTGGGATTCTTTTTAAAAGACAATTATCGAGGTACTGTGTGAGATACTGGATTCATTGCTGTCCTGATGATATCGCCCTGCACTGCTGACCGAAACACACAGCATTATACTCTCAAAACTTTTTTATGAAATTTTTTTATGGTTCTTGTCTTTTAAGAATTCTCTGCTCATACGCAGTAGGCTGAAAATTGACTTTAGACTCGTATATTATACGGGTCTCGAAATACTCAACTCCCCTCTACTGGTATTTTTCTTCTGCAACATAAAAACAGAACTTTGGTTGCATCTCTATCCCGCCTTTTTTGTATTTAGTTTGTTCTCTGTGAGATATGATGTACAGTTGAAGATGTTCCAACTTTAGCAGTAACCAGCATGCTTAGAAAACATTTATTGTCTTTTTTTATGTTCAAGAAAGAATTTTTTTGGGATTCTCCGGTATATAGCAAAAGCTAAAAAATGTTCTAATTTGTTATTTCATCACACAACTCATTAATTTTTGGTGACAAGTTTCAATTCTTGGTTTGACTCATCAACAGAAAAGTTTGAGAAAAATAGAAAAAACAATTTTTTTTTTTTATTTATTAAAAAAAATGTAAAATTTTTTTAAAGAAGCAGATTCATTCGAAGCGAATCGAACCTGTATACGCCACGTAGTGGGCTGAAAAATAAAGAAGAAAAGAAAGAAGAAGAAGCGTTTCGTGTCAGCAGAAAACCTTCCACTCATCGGTGCAGCTTGGTTTTCTGCCTCATCGGTGCAGCTTGGTTTTCTGCCTGCTGCAGACGCTTGAAAATAGATCAAACTGATCTCTTCTCATATAAACTCAGAATATATTCTGGGTGTATAGGAGTGTTTTTTCCTCATATAATTCACACTGTTGACAATGAAATAATTTTATCTTCTTTCTTGCAATGATAATTCTGTATTTGAAGATTCTAATGTGCCAAATGGATTTCGTATTCATTCATATGATTCTAATTTATGAGATGGAAAGTAACACACCATTTTTTCATCCAATATCGTATATAATAGCTGGAATAATATTTGCGACATTTTCCGTTTGAATTTGAGGAAACGTATCAAACGTTGTTATTCGAGTGTTTCAAACCAAATTCCTACGAAGAGATCCCATTATATTTTGGATTTTTCTAAATTATGTGCCAATACAATAAAAAATATCTTTTGCTGTTGTATGTTCGGTAAGCTCTCTGCAGCCAAGAATTTCTTATCATGGCAGATTCGTCAATTTCCTGTTCTTTTTTTTTATTGTATTATTAGAAAGGTAAATCTTCATGATTTCATTTTTTGCATCATCATCAAATATAATTTATTACCTAAGATACTTACTCACTAAATTGTTTGTCACTACTTATAAAATCGAATCAATTATTAATTAAAAGCATATTTGTATTAGACTAGATGAAACTTTGTGTTTATATAACGACGTCCAATATGAGAACAAAAAATTTCAGTTTACTTGATTAGAATTTTTTTGAGCAGCCCTTTTGATAAGATTTTTTTTTTGAATTTAAAAAACATATCAAAAAATTCTCAAATTCAAATTCTCATATAGGGGTCTCCCTAGTTAAGTATGATTGAGAAAACATAATTAAATTACATTCAAGTAAATAAATGGTACCCCCCTAAATAAATATACATACCTAGTTCCGTATAATTTATTCTATTCTAATCATAATATAGGAATATAATATTCACTCATTCATTTGTATAAAAAAAAAATCATTTTCTAGAACTTTTTATTCTTACGATTCTAAATTAAATTAATAAATAAATACAAGAGAAAAAACAATCGCCTCGTCCGGGTCTTGAACTGCGGATCTTCTGCTTTCCGCGCGACTGCTCTTACCTCTGAGCCAACTGTGGCTAGTTAAAATTAAAAAAAAATTAAATTAAGAGGAAAAATTATCTGTCTCGTTAGCTCAGAGGTAAGAGCAGTCGCCCAGAAAACGGAAGGTCCCGACTTCAAAACCCGGGCGAGGCGGTTGTTTTTTCCTCTCTTTATTAATTGAATTTCGAATCGTAAAAACAAAAAGTTCTCTAAATTTTTTTTTAAGTATTCCCCCTGAACCTACATAAGAGATAAGAGCTCTTATCCTCTTAACTGGGCTGTCAAAGCCCATTAGCAGACATTGGTACTCTACGTAAAGAATTAATAGATGTCAGACGTCAGCTGATCTGTTAACTTTTGTGGAGATTTTTTTTTTAAAGAGATTTGGTATTCTAGCAAACAAAAATATCTGTCAAATATCTTTTAACATAAAAGCTCCTCACCGAGGTAAACCTCTTATCGGTGCGATAGTTGCAGAAATTGTTTTGTTTAGAATACCGAAATTTTGGACAAAATGCTGTAAAGTAAGTACATATTTATATAATTCGTATGTATTATATAAATATCTACAAGCTTGAGAAATATGAAATAATTATACAATTTAAGTCGTGCATAGAAGATAGTTCTGAGGAATATTAGAGACGACTTGGATCCGTTTACTATTTCTGAGGAGACTGTATAGAATTGCAGAATGATAAAATTTTTTGCTTTTAAAGTGATGGAAATGACATAGTCTTACGATAATCTCCATTACTCGGCAATATTATCGTCACTTTAAAGTTTTGGTAACAATTAATTTTTTTGCTACAGATTTATACGAAAATCCTGTTGGACGTAATGCCCAATCTACAATGCATGGTTAAACCCACGATATACAGACTAACAAGGTATGATTATCCGGCAACATAGATTCGCCATTTTCTGTGTTAGTCGATTCGCATGACGCGTTCCTTAAAAAGTGGAAAAAATAAAGTTTAATATTTATGTAAATTTATTCCACTGGATCCATTGAAAATTTTGCAATAAATATAATATGAGTTTCTTACTCTAAATGTACATTGAATTTGTTAGTTTAAAGCTCATTTCAGGGAAATCAGTTTGAGCCAAAAGAAAGTGCCACGAAAGTTTTATCGATAAAAAAATGCAAAATAAAGGCACTTTCATATCGAAACCGAAAACCGAAAAATGTAAACCGAAAAACTCAAATTATTCCACTTTAAAACAAGATTTTTGCTCCAATGATTAATAAAATCACGGGAAATAGGATAAACTAATAATTTTACTAATAAAATATAATATTTATCTCAGATTTTTAAGAAAAACACAACTTTTATGTTTTTTCGGCCGAAAAACGAAATTTCGGTTGCATCAGTCAATTTCTTTTCGGTTTCCACATGTGGAACGTTTCGGGACGAAAAATTTTTTCGGTCGTACTAAACCTCACTTTTGTTTTTACATTGAAAATTATATTATCTTAATTTATTATTTATTATATTATTATAATATGGATAGGGATTTCGAAGTAAAATTAAAATAAGTTTTATGTATGAGCTCTCATCATACAACTTTTATGATAATTAAATATTACTTCTATTTAACCGATAAAAAGTTTTCGGTTTTTGATGTGAAAGCAAAAGCGAATTTTCGGTGTAGAACTTATCGGTTTTCGGTTTCGATGTGAAAGTGCTTTAAGACTGATACCTATAATTTGCACTCTTAATTGATTATTTAAGATCTTTTTAATATTTCTATAGTGAAATTTGTTAGTGATAATGGTAATTTTCTCAAACAGAAGGCAAATATGCAATGCATCATAACGAAGTGTAAAAAGTGGGGTTAGTGGCAGATTAAAATGTGGAATACAATTCTAGTAATCTTCCTTCAATTTATCTTTATGTTTAGAAAGTAAAATGGTACTTATTTTAAGATTTTAAATGGATCCAGTAGAATAATTTTGCATAAATATTAAACTTTATTTTTCCACTTTTTAAGGAACGCGTCATGCAAATCAGCTAACACAGAAAATGGTGAATCTATGATGCCGGATAGTCATTCCTTGTTAGTCTGTATATCGTGGGTTAAACCACATCGTCAAAACGATATGGATTTTTGTGTTTGCTTCCCACTCTTGAATTTGAAAATTTATGCTTGCAAAAATGTCCGTTTTCTCTCATTCATTTGACGACATGAGCACGAGCTTATGTGTAGTAGTTAATCAGCAAAAACGATATAGTAAAACCTCAGGTGTATTCAGCATAATTTAGAACCATGTAGGGGAATTTAGAACAAAACAGCTGTAAACTGGAATTTGTACTTTCAGTCCTGAAAGCAACATTTTATATTATTCAGCTTGTCCCAAGCACTTTCTTAGTTTACTAAGTTCACTATATCATAGTATAAATTATTAAGACCAAATACTTCCTTTGATGTAATTCTGCAATGAAATCGAGGAAGCAATTACATTTATGATAATTGACAGATCAACAGCTGTTTAATTTGGCAGCTTACCACTACTTACATATTTCGTGTATTTATATGCATTCTTCAGCAAATGATATCGTTTTGACCATGGTTTAACCATGCATTGTAGATTGGGAATAACGCCGGCTGTGAAAACTGCGATTTAGGTGATAAAATAATAATTCAATTATCATTATGTGCGCTATGATACAATTATTATTTATATCGATAATTGTAACTTGATTAAAGGTGCACCACTATTATAACTTTGAGAATCGTTTAAGGAACTAGAACGTAGCAAAATTATTGTGATGACATGTCTGCTCACAAAGTTTAGCAAAATGCGCGTGTTTTGTGCTAGCTACGTGTGGGTTGGCCATATTGCCATCATTACCTCGCCAAAAATATTACTTCGTCTTATTCCTTCTTGAAAAGTAAACGTCTTTAATAGCTAGGCTGACTAAAAGATTCTCCAAACCCTCTTAACCTCTTAAAGTTAAAATTTCTCCACAAAAATTTATGTAGAATACTAATTCTGCTATAATCTCTTACTTGCTAAATTTGAGAAGTTAAGAGATCTCTTAAAAGTCTCTTATGTAGAATCAGTGGGTTAGACTGATTTTAAAAATTGTCCCCGAGTCATTTTCTGTTAGATGTATGGGACTTATGAAACTTAATTATAGTTTAACTTTTCTGACTTTTTTCCCGCAAATATCCGCATAAGTTTTTCTATAATTCAGGTTTTAAGTTTATTATAATATATATAATATATAATATATAATATTATAATAACAGCTAAACATGACAACCTTTCTTGCGACATGGTACTTCTTAAGTAGTTTTTTAATTAAAATTTAATAATCAACTTGGAGATGCTTTTTTCAGCTGTAGATATAGAGTAATTGGGAAAGTTGGAAACAGCACACAAGTCCTTAGTATTTGTTAAAAAACTTGAAGATGGAGTGAAGGTGTGCTATTTAAAATCAAATCTACAAAATCTCTAAGGAATGAATTTTTTCGATTTCTACTTTAATGCTTTTGTTTTTATAATATCATCAGTCAGGAGTCCTGACAAGATTCTCTGGTAGGTACTATAATATCAAAGTATTTTAAAGTTTTTATAAGTTTTTAAATATTTATTGGCACTGGGAAATCAAAGTGACTCGCTTTCTCGTTCACTGGAATTCTCAAGGTGACAAACAAACCTAACAATCACCTTTGCATCTCTGCCTCTTTGCCTTAAGTCTCAGGATTGTTCACTCACTTCTATATGAACTAATCAGTAGCGCATATTTATACGTTTTAATAGCCATAGTAAAATATTGTTTTCCATTTATTAAATTTAAATGCACGATTTGAAATTAAGTAGTTAGTACCTGGGGCCTTTCTGCCGGGGCCGTGTATCTTTGATACCCATGAGATAGACCCGTCTCAATCGTACCACTGCTCCAATGATAAGCCAACAAATTTTGCATGACTGTCAATTTCCATTGCGAAATCTTTGGATTTTCCAAGGAATTGTCTAAAAGTAATCTTCATTGCGAAAGTTATAATAATAATAATAGTGCATTTATTTAGCTATACATTATACATAATGTTCAACCATCTTAATTCACTTAACATAAAATCTATTCTAGTATATCTATCACATTCCAATATCATTCTCATTGCTTTATTTTGCATTTTTCGCAATTGATCCTGCTTTTCCTGACTAGTTAAATATAAGATTGTACTGCAATATTCGAAATGTGGTTTAATTATAACATTGTACATATTGATCGCTGTTTGGCGTGTTAACCTATTCCTGATCCTTTTCATGAACCAATCTTCTTACTTACATTTTTGCATATATACGTTACATGAATATCCAATTTAAGTTTTGAATCAATTATTATCCCCAAGTATTTTATCTGTTCCATTTTCTTCCATCCACAGCTAGATTAATATTTAGTTCACCATCCAAGCACATACATTTCGTTTTTGACACATTTAATTTCAATTTATTGCTTTTCATCGACATGTCTACTCTGTCAAGATCATCCTGCATAGCTCTTTCCACTTTTTTTAAAGTCATCCTTAGCCACAAATAATATAGCGTCATCCGCAAACAGCGCCAGAGTGCAGTTTAGTACTACCACTTGCAAATCGTTGATGTATAAAATAAATAGTAGTGTACCCAACACAGAACCTTGAGGAACACCTAGATCAACCCGCCACGATCTTGACCAATGCCCATTAACCTTAGTTCTTTGTCCTCGATTAGTTAAGTAGTTCCTACACCATGTAAATTCTTCGTCTCTTAATTCCATATTTCACCAACTTTTTCAGTAGTATACTTCGGTCCACCGTTTCGAAGGCTCTTTTAAGATCTAAAAAGGCAAACACTACCTTCTTCTTTCGATATAGTTGTTCCTTCCATATATTTAGCGCCATATTAATAGCCGATTCACACGAATGATTTTTGCGGAAGCCCGATTGGTTCTCAACGATAATACTCATATTCTTCAATTGCTGATGAACAACTTTTTCCAGAATTTTCTCGCACAGAAACAATGCATTGATTGGTCTCAAAAAAGTTAGCTCTTCACTCTCACTCTCTCTCTCAAGCGACTAAGGTATACTGATAATATATTCCAGGTAAAAAATGGTAAAATATGTGCAGGAAAAAAGAAGTTGATTGTTGTGCAAGAACAAACAGTGCTTAGCTGAAGAGAGTGTTGCTAGATTTTATCTGAAGCAGTATAGGTGTCGTAGTATCTGAATGACCGGTAAATTTAATCACGTTTCATATTTTGTCTAAATAAATGGAAATTGTTTAAACTATTAAAATGATATTAATTTTTTTAGCCTCAATTCTTCGAATTTCATAGCTTACGCGTACCTACAGTATCCGTTGCTTTTTCATCTGTGGCGGCATCCGAATCTCGAATTGAAATTACCTTTGGGCTGGGCTATTCCAACATTTGTAAACTGCTGAAGATTTTCGGAGGATAAAATTAAAGGCTATTTTGTTGAAGTTGCAGTTTTCAGGAGGAAAATTTTGTTAGCCTTGATCCTCTTTATTTGAAGTTTATCATCTTTCCAGACAAACATTCACGAAAATTCTTGGTGTATTTTCTCAACTATTCTACTATACCAGAAATAACATTATATTTTTAAATAATATTATCTCTGAAAGCCAGAGAGAATTATTATTCTTCTTTAGTTTCATGCATAAAATAAATATATCATTTTCGTAAGCGAGGAAATTGAAAAACGTCAACATTTCATGGGTTGTGGCTTTTGTGCATATAAAATTGAATTTCCTTCTAAAAATTTGTTGAAGCTGTCCAGATGTGCAAAGAATATCTAAGGAAAATTTCTCAACCAAGAAGACCAACTTGTCCGACATTATTTAATTTAATGTGCAATAAAAGTTTCCCAGAGATGCAACTTTCTTTTATGTACACTCTCATATTATGTGTATCTACATAACATCATATACATATATGTACATATATAGTTCGTTATGCATGCATATCTAGCTCTAACGCCTTCTTCTGAGACTAATGTACACAAAAAGCAACGCAAGCTAGAATAGCTTCTGTGTCGTTTTTGTGTGCTATTTATGTCACAATTGTCTTAAATTTAACTTTGTCATTTCGCGGTTCATCTGGGCGAATCGATATTCAATTATTCTTGGTTGCTGCAATTTTACGCAAATTTATTCCAATGTGTTTGCGTACATACATGTATATGCATCCGACTATAACTACATTTACTATCCCATAACTACCTATTTAATAAATATAGAATGTCTATAAGTTGGCGGATTCTCATGATCGATATAAAAGGATTCATAGTCTAGTAACTCATTAAAACTATTAGAAGCGTAACGTGGAGATTGGACATCTATCTATCTATATATCTAGGTTTCCGGGTGTTATCGGTGAGAACAACAAGTTGGACAACACGATCCGTTTTAATTAAATTATCGTTTAACCCTTTGCACTCGAACGGCGCTTCTCAGGCTCCATCCTATTCTATACTTCAATTCGAACGGCGCTTGAAAGGCGCCATCATAAATTATGGTCCTGTATATCTTATATTGCGCACGCATTGCTAATTTTCCTTTTCCTTGTATAAATATTAATTTAAAATTACTTATATTATCGGTTATTATTATTATTGAAAATATTAGTATTGTTGTTGCGTGAATTTCTGAAAGAAAATGGATGCGAGTCGGCATTTCATGCACTTAAAATATAAATACTATGAGAAAGATGTTCAAAACAAAGCACTAATGGCTTTGAAATATAGTAACTGGGGTATATTATTATTATTATTATTTTATTATTCATGAAAAGTACATAAGATTTCACAATCTTTTTAGCACAAACACTTTTGAAAAACTTTTGGGTACATTTTATAAAACTAAATAAAAATATCCTAACTATACAAAAAGTAAGATAAAATAAAATAAAATTAAAAATTGATAATTAAAAATTAAAATCAAAAGTAAAAACCTACTGAAATTAAGCAAAAATTTGGAAATAAACATAAAATAAACAGAAAAAGTCTAATTGTAAGTACTGGTAAAAAAAAACAAGCAAAAAGAAACTAAGAAACTAAAGATTAAAAATTAAATAAAAAGAAAATTAAGAAATTATTGCCAAAGTACACGAAATACAAGAAAATATTAAGCAGAACTGAAAATAATTGAAAATTATAAAATTATAGGAATCATAAAATTATAAAAATTGTAAAAAATCTGAAAGTGAGCTACGCCTTGAGAACAAGAGAATAAGAGAATAGGAAAATAGAAAAATAGAAAAAGGGGAGGCGGAGGATTAATTAAAAGTGTGGATCCTGATTAGATCCTTAAATGCACCGACAGATCGCGCGTTTTGATGACTAGGGGAAGACTATTCCAGAAACGGGATAATTGGACAGGATAAGAGGCTTTCATAACTAATTTGTGAAAACGAGGTATTATCACATTCAGATTTCGTTCCGAAGCTGTGTACTGGAAAAATTCACGCAAATAATACGGTTTGTTTGTACGTAATAAGCTATAAAAGTGAATCAGTCCTCGCTGCTTAAGATAATCTCGTATTGAGCAACCTAGTAATTTTGTGCGGTAAAGTGAAACATGGTCGAACCTACGAAGTCCATAAATGAAGCGGATGCAATCGTTAAAGGCAACTTCCATCTTGCGAAGATAGACGCTATCGAGTCTAGGGTATATCAAACTGCCAAAGGTAAAGTATGGTAGAATTAAGGTTTTAACCAGTTTTGAGCGGATTTCGAGCGATAATGAGTCAGCAGAGAGCCAGAACCTACGAAGTACAGCATAAACCTTATCGATAATTAATTTTGTATTGTCACAGCATTTCATATGTTGGTTCAAAACAATGCCTAGATTTTTAAGTTTAGGCACCAAATCCAAGATTGTACCATCCAAGACCACAATAGGTAAATCATGAGGGTCAAAAGTGCCATTATGGAATACAATACACTGGGACTTGTCAGGGTTTAGTTTTAGTCCGTTAGCTTTGGACCAGATATTGATTCTCTCTAGATCGTCATTAATGCGAGCAATACAGTCTTCAAGCAAACCAACAGGTCTGCTTAGGTAGACCTGCACATCGACAGAATACATGTGCACGCTAACGTCCTGAACGGCTTCAGGAGGATCATTTATAAATAAACTAAATAACAAAGGGCCCAGTATTGAGCCCTGAGGAACGCCAGACAGAAGAGGGAGGGAACAAAAAGTATTCGAATCCACTTTTACCACTTGCTTTCGATCAGTCAGAAAGTCCCGGATAAGAGCGACTGCTGAGGGACTGAGAGCAAAGCAGCAATTGAGTTTCCTAAGCAAGATGCCAAGATCAACGCTGTCAAAAGCTTTCGAAAAATCGAGCAGTGCCAAGGTAACCAAGTTGTCTTGGTCTAGGGCAGCTCTGATATTAGTGGATACTCGCAGTACTGCGGTTTCGCAGTTTCGACGAAAACCAGACTGCCATTTGCTTAGGAGCTCTCTCGAGTTGAGGTGCTCAACTAATTGCCTATTCATTAGCTTTTCCAGAACTTTCGATAAAAAGCATAGAATGCTTATAGGTCTGAAATCAGAAGGAGACTGAGGAAACTATTTTTTGGGTGTTGGCAAGACAGTTGCTGTTTTCCAACCGCTGGGAAAAGACGCAGTCATAAGACACGTGTTTACGATATGGAGGATGTAGGTATCAATGAAAGGGAGCAGCAACTTAACAAACCGCGGACACATGTTATCTGGACCGACAGCACAAGACCTGACAGAAAAAATTGCTTCAATTAATTCGCGGCGGTCAATTCCGCGGAAGGAAAAATATGAATCATTACCCCTTGTACTATTGGAAGTCGTTAGATTTGTATATGTGACCCAAGTGCATGAAAGTGGGGTTTTCGGCGTCAAAAACGTCTCGAGAAAGATTTTTGAATCAAGAAAAAACGTAAATCAGTGGATAGTACTTAGCAGCGAGACCTTTACTTTGATATGCCCCCCCCCCCCCGCCGGGCGGCTCCTAGCACCCAATCTAAAAGTATTTTCGCTAAAAAAAAAATTTCTTCCAGGAATTGTAGTTAGTAATTAGCAAAGGGGAATAGTGAAATCGGTTTTCCGATGGGATATAACCCTACCGAGTTAGAGCCGATCTAAGGTGCCAAAAATCTAGTACCTCAGTTTGAATAGAAAAGGGAAAGTACTAAAAAAGTGAGTAGGGGATCGAAATATCTCCGAAAATAAGGAATGCTTTTAATTTTTTTAAAAGAAAAGAAGATATACTGCGCCCCCGCAGTGAGTTAAAGTTTAATCTAGTACATTGTGAAAAATCTAGTCCCGAATCGAATAGCCTAAATTCTGAGAAGAAGATTGAGTACCCACAACCCCAAGCTCCGAGGTAAAATGGGGAATTTAAAACTGCAAAACACCCTGACCCCGCAAAATTTCCCCCTAAAAAATAGCATGACACGAGAATTTTAATTATTTTAATTATCAATGGATATTAGAAAAATGAATGCAATCGGATGCCTGAGGAGGTAAAGGGTCCCCCGATTTTTGCAATGTATGAACAATTTAGAGCCTTATTTTTGAAACTTTGGGGAGCAAACTACTGTCGGGTAGCTGATTACCCATACTAAAAACAATGGTTCGGGTGCAAAGGGTTTAACTACTGTTCACATGCTCTCAGCCACATCTCTAGCTATAAGTGTTTTGATCCAAAAATATTTTTGAAGCCCTTCTAACAAGAAAATCATATGTTTATGTCGAGCTCATTTTTTATCTAATTCTCAAACCTTCTTCCACGCATCCATTAAGTCGGAAAGTAGCTAAAGTTCTATAGACATTACTAAGGTAAGAGCGTCATCCAGAGACTTATCTGGCTTCCGTGCATTTTTTCGTTTTTCCAGCAACGTTTTCAAAGAAATATTTAGTTAATCTAGTAAATCGGTAAGCTCTCGTTTAGATAGGAGGAGTAGCTATAGCTATAATGAACAACTTTATCTTCAATATCTCCAGACCATGCACTACTGTGTATATCTTAACTTGAAAATAATGTTATAAATGGCTCTATTCTAACTTTTATAACAGCAATTGCTGACGCTATATCCATTTGAAGTTATCCGTCTGATAGCCTGATTCTTTCAGAAAGGCAGTGTTAAGTTTGAACAAGTTGTGACTTGTCAGTTGGTTTCCAGAATAGGAAGAGTGAGGTCATGTTTACTCTGTCTGTCGCACATCATGGATTACGAATAACGTGTTAATATTAAGTTTTGATTTAAGTTGCCCAAAACTCCCATAGAAGATCATGAATTGTTTAAATCAGTGTATGGCGATAATGTAGTGACTCTGAAGAATGCCTACTAATAGTACGAGCAATTTAAAAGGAAAGGAAATGAGTCAGCTGAAGCCGAGCAACGGTCGGGAAGTCCTTCGACCTCAAAAACACACGAACATGTACCAAAGTTTATAAACGGATTCGTTCAAACAGGCGATTGACTATTTGAGAGCTTAGGGAAGATCATCTCGCATGGGTCCGTGCAAAGCTTTTGCTGGCTTCCTATTCCATCACGACAACGCCGCGTGCCACACCTCGCTTCTGATACGAGAGTTTTTTTTGACGAAAAAAACAAAAATTCCTGGCTGTCCACATCCACCGTACTCTCCAGATTTAGCACCATGCTACTTCTGGCTCTTACCAATAATAAGAACTGCAGTAAAAGGAAAACGTCTTGACACCTTTTTCGACATTTCAAAGGCCACGACAGACCAGATGAAGGCTCTTCTGAAATAAAACCTTCCATAAATGCTTCCAATCACGGCATCAACGTTGGAATAAGTGCATCTCTAGCCAAGGAGACTACATGGAAAGATATTTATTCAAATTATGATGTAAACTTATTACTTTGTTTGTAATAAAAGCATTCACCGTATTTTTTGATCACATTATAAACTGTGAAATCTCCTGATAAATCGTCGAAGATTGAAATTTCGTCAACTGTCCTACTTTGCTCCAGTTCTTCAAAGAATAATTACTTTGGAATGGAATCATTGGAACAATCCTAGACTCCTTTAGACCTTAAATGAAACGTGAGAAGATTTGTACCCTAAAGTATTCTCTGCAGAGAATTTACGGATATTCGCCGTTAGCGGTAGTGTGATTAAGAATGGAGATCTGTCGCTTTATTTTTAACCTGGCGTAATTTGCTTGAGGAAGTATAGTTGGATCTGCATGTTCTGCTCACAAAATTCAGTTGATCCAAACTAACACTTAATGACCATTTGAAAGATTGAGCAGTTTGAGACCAAAATCGTCCTCTGTTGAATGCGTATGTCAACAAGCAAAACTGTCGCATCTGGGGAACTAAAAATCCTTGCGTAATGCAATAGCATCCGATGGTTATAATTTCTATTGCGACCTCCCTTCTGCTTTGTAAATAATTCATGTAAAAAAACAATCAGTCCGGAAATATTATTTGCAAAAACATAAAAGAACACCTAGAGTACGACAAGTAACAAATTTCGAACATTACGAGCGTTGCACGACGACGGAGAAATATAGCACTGTTATATCAGGAAATATCATAAGTTTCCGTGAAGAAGCAACCGTTAGAATGCAAAACATAATACATATGTACAAAGCTGTAAGAATTACAGTTCCGTTTTTAATTATGTTCTTGTAAAGAAATAGCTGGAAGCAACCTCATGTAAACCACGAGTTGCAATTATACCCTAAAGGGTAGTTGCAGTATAGGTATGTGATGCCGAGCTGTACACACTGCTGGCGTCTCACCAGATGCAAAAATCAATCATTTCATATAAAATTTTCACGACAATTCAATCAAGTCACGTCTGTTTCAATCCGAGAAATAACAATTTCCCATACTTTTGTATTTCTTTTGAGCCATGTGTATTGAGTACCTACCTACACAGAAGATGAAAAAGTTAATAATCCCCCTGTTTAATTGAATCTGCCGCTACCCCCTCCCCCTTCCCCAAACACCCACCAGAACACCAATTAGTTCAGATATTTACTAATTAATTGATTAATTAAGCTTTTATAAGAAATGGAGTGTGCTATAAAAAGTAAAGCAAAACAAACAAAAAATATAATTCTCAGGTAAGCAACTTCTATCCTTTGTCTATTTTTAGTTTGATAAGTTGCCCATGTGTTAAATTTGGCATCTTCGAACTTTTCATGTCTGTCCGTCTGTCTGATGGCATATCTTATCATATATGAATGTTTTTATACCCTCTAGCTGAAATCGTACGCCTTGTAAGTAATCCATAGAAATAATGATGAAAAAAAGGAATTTAATTAAATAAATAAATAAATAGCTTTTCTTTATTAATTTGCACAATTGAGACATTAATATGCGTATAATGACTCAGAAATAGTGTTAGCGAAGAAAAAAAAAACAATAAGTAATAATTAAAAAAAGTAAAAATGAAACAAGGTAAAATAAAAACTAATAAAATAATAAGCTATATACAGGGTGTTTCATAATTGGTACACCTAGCTCAAGGGTTTGATAGCTGAGGTGGAGACAAGAAAAATTATTAGGTGAAGGGGGATAAGACGCGTGGTTTCGGTGGAAGGGTGGGGGGGGGGGGGGTTAAGAGTTTTATTACTTTTTCCACGTTACACCCTGTAACTTTCTTAATATACACCCTATCAAGGTGATATTCATTTCAGATAATAGCAAACCGTCTCAGATTTTCATGTCGCCTTCTGTCGGAAGTTGTAGGATGTCAAAGTTAAAAAATTTGAAAAAAATTCCTAATTTTTTCAAATTTTAACGATTTTCCCGCCAAAATGCATAGTAACTATACAGTTTTATTACAAGATTTAGAGACCTGGGAATGTTTGTGAAATATTCCCGTTTTTATGATGCATAATTTCATGAATTTTGCTAATTTGCGTGGAATTGCATAAAATTAGGCGCGAGTTTTATTGTTATTAGCAAAATTAATGAAATTATGCATCATATAAAAACGAGGATATCTAAAAAATGGTAGCCTTTAGGTAGGCACATTCAATTCAATTCAATTATTCTTTATTACGGCCCAGATACAATAAGATTAAAATCTTTTAATAGTATCCTATGTAAAAAATAAGGTATTATAACGGGAATAGAATACTTATAGACTACCTTAAAATAATTAGAACTAAACTAAGAGAAAAAAAATATGTGTATATATGAAAATTTCAAAGTTAAATTTAATAACATTAAGAAAAGTTGAAACAATAAGAAACAAAATATGTATATGCCTAATAGGAACAAAGAAAACCTAAAAAAGGAAGAAAAAGATATGAAAGACTATATGAATTACAAGAAAGTAAGAAAAATTAAGAAAAATTACATGCAAATGAATGAATACAGATCTCGGGCTTAAATGGAGAGCAACTAAATCGCACAATTGAGAAGAAGTCGCCTGAAAGTGCCGATCGAGCCCGCACATTGAACCGGGGAGGGTAAACTGCTCCAGAGGCGAATAACCTGAACCAAATAAGAACCAGTGAGATTAGTAGTACGACAACGCTCCAGCAGTAATTTGCGACCCCTTGTGGAATATAACGGTTGCAGAAAATCAGCTAGATAAGGAGGCTGGCCCAAATGCAATATCATATAAAGAAAAACCAGGTTCCTACGTTTCAAATATGTCTCTAGAGAACAGCCCAGCAATGAGAGACTGTAATGGGATACGTGATCATATCTGCGCAGCCCGTAAATTAACCTAATATAATCATTGAATGCCACTTTAAGTATTCTAGAGCACACAGAATCTAAGGCTGGGAAAATAAGGCATCCATTAGTGAAATGAGGGAGCAAGAGTAGTGTGACCAAAGTAATACGTAAGCTTAGTGGCATGATACTAGCATATAGCCAAAGACGACGAAGGCCAGCATAGATTTTAGATAGTATGCCACTTATGTGATCACAGCAGCTCATCTGGCAATTAAGGTACACTCCAAGATTTCGAGTCCTACTAACGTATGGGATATTGATGCCATTAAGTAGAATTTCTGGCAATGCAGACAGATCGATTTGTCGTGGATAGAATGCTATGCACTGCGATTTACTAGGGTTAAGACTAAGAACATTGTCGATTGACCAGCAGTAAATTCGTGGGAGGACACAGTTAATTCGGCTTACACAATATTCGATAAGACCTATGGGACGACTCAAATAAAGCTGAACATCATCTGCATATATGTGAACTTTCACGTCATGTGTCACCTCTGGGAGGTCATTTATGTATAAACTGAATAATAAGGGGCCAAGAATAGACCCCTGGGGCACACCACAGGAAATGGGCAAAACATCTGAGGAATGACCATTATTCAATATGACACGTTGGGATCTACCGAACAGAAAATGTTTAATTAAAAGAATGGCAGAGTGGGAGAAAACAAATCGCGAAGACAGTTTCATCAAGAGCCTCTTGTGACAAACACTATTAACATGTGCATAGTCAAATTAAAGGTAACATCAATTATGAAACACCCTGCATAGTAGAAAAAAAGAAGAAACAAAAAATAAGGACTATTAACGCGTTAAGTGCTCATTCAAAGTCGTTTAAAATAACTTAAGGCCTCCATTCTGAAATCCCGCAGACTCCGAAGTGCCCGAACATGAACAGGGAGACTGTTCCAGACTCTGACTCCATAGATGAACAAAGTAAGAATTATTGTTGATTATACATATTATGCATCATAACGCCTAATAGGTAGTCCAAGTAGTGATCCAACTTACATCCAAAATTTTCTTAGTTACAGCTGACAAGTGATCATATCTCCTGAGGCCAAGAATATATCTAGCACATTCATTGAATGCCACGTTTAGCTTCCTACGTATACACATGCTCCGTAAATAATAATATGGACAATAAGAGCCTTGAAGAGTCGTTTGCATAGCATTCTGGGTGTATACTCTGCATGTTGCCACAAGCTTCGAAACACGCTGTAAACCTTAGACACAGTAGCATTGATATGACTTTGCCTGAACAAGTCGATATCAATAAACATACCTAAATTCTTAACACCGGTCTTATATTCAATGGAAAGGATGAAACGTCAAGTGGCTGATTGAATTAAGAAGAATTATGCTCTGGGTTTTATTAAGGTTCAATGATAACTTGCTTCTGAGTGACCAGTTATGTATATTATACTATATGTTATGTAAAGTGAGAGATATTGGAAGCAGCATTATTTCTGATTATGACAGGAATAATTGTACAACATCAGCATATAGTATGATGGAAGAGTACTTAAGAACTAACACGATATCATTAATATGCCACATAAATAAGAACGGACATAGTAGTATTGACCCTTGTGGCACACCCGATTGAAGAGAATAACAGTTCTGATGAGAACGAGAGTTAAATGGGATCATATAAAGTTCGCTGCAGACTGATTAAATTTAAATACTTTTGCTTTGCGATCAGACAATGAACCTCCGTATAAGTCCTAATCTGCTCATAGAGTAACCTCTCTAGAACTTTAGATAGTACTGGAAGAGTACTTAGAGGTCTGGAGTCCTGTGGCGCAGAGGGTTTACTTATTTTCTTCATCGGATAAACCTTTGCAATCTTCTACTGACACGGAAAAGATGATATTGTAATGGCCATGCTAAAAATATGATCTGAGGAAACCATTGATTGGAGTATGTCCTACTTATTTACAGAGCACTTGAGGTGTTGCTCTGGAAAGCTAAAATCATGTGCCCGGTGGCGCAGGCGGCGTTCTTGTAATGTCTAATCTTGGAAGTGAACGAAATAAAGCAATTTTTTAGTGCTGTTACGATATACGAAAATTTCATCCAGACTGGAGTCTAGAGTATCACCAAAATTGATGTAACATCCTTCATAATTTTTGTATACCGTTAAAAATTTTATAATATCTGAATTTAAAAAAAAATTGTTCTTGCTCGAAATTGATCAAACTCAGGAAACTCTCTCGTAGAGTTGCCATATAAGAATTTCTATTTCAATATTCATTGGGAAGTGATTCAACTGGCTAAATTGGTAATTTTTTTAAGTTGTAAGTCAAAGCATTCATGGTAATTCCATGAATTTTTTTGGTTTTTCATGTCTACTGTGATCTGAGTCTAAAATGTACGAAGAAATAGTCATTTTTGATATATTCGTGCACATTTTCAAAACGTATTGTTGATACCCGTCAATTCAGGTTGGGGAAAGGAACACTTGTGGCATATGCTAACTTATTTGAAAAATGTCGATGCATGTGGTCGTGTGAACGTTAAGTCACACCATTTTAAATGTTGTTTGGAACTAAAAACATTGAGTGAAAATTTTAGCCATGCCAATGAGATTTCCTAGTCCCAACAAACAAATTTTCAAACAAGATTGAAGAAAAAAAAATCAATCATTTTGAGGAGATACAAAACATCATCAAAGCTTTTTGCGGATTATGGGGACGGGACGGTGCGTCCTCGAGCAGATGATGCCCAATTATTTTTGAAGCTTATAGAGGGACTGTCCCAACCAGGAATATACTTATTCGGTTTTTGTTCTCTTATATTTCTAGAACATTTGGGTGGGTTGACTTTATCTTATCTCATAAATTAGAGCTAATCAAGAAAATCTGACATTATATTTAAAATTGGGAGAATGAAGTTACTCTAAAATGGTTCCTAAACTATTGTTCTTACACAACAAAAGCAAAAAGTTCGACATTTCTAATTAATTTCTAACCCAGTCTGGAAGTATACATATCTACTATAGTCCAGTTTGATTTCCCTTCTATGTATGTATGTGGTTTACAGCAATCGCCCCGACGACCACCAGAGAGTTATTCGATTTATCCTTCGTTGGCATAGGGTTAACTCTTTCCATTCGATTACTCTTAAGGATATACAGAGTTTTTCCTGTTGTCTATCCTACAAGAGATAATAAATTATCCTAAGCTCTTAAATTATTTTCCTGTTACTGGTGCCGCTTCTTGAGCGTGGTTAAGGCTAATTTTATAGTTCTTAAGTTTATTTATTCTGTAGGTAGGTAGATAGGTAGTAGGTAGTATTACCACCACAAATACTCACTAATCACACTTTGATTAAGTTTAAATAAACAGAATCAGGTGAAGTGGATCCAAACTTTTTTCTGCTGTGCTTGTTTGGACTTGAATTGACCCTTTTCACATTATTATTAGCTTTAAGCTCCTAAATATATGCAATTACAATATTTTTAGTTCCAGACAGTATGCAATTTATAATGTGAAAATTTCTCATAATTTTATTTTCAAAGGTTTCGCCCGAAAGCATCAATGAAAGCTTAACAGAATGCGAGATCAAGGCGCTTTTGAGGCAACTTATTAGTCCCAGTCAAGAGTATCAATTGCACGTAAGTTCAAATCCGCCGCTTTATCAGCAAGACAAAATTCATGTACACCTCTAAATACTATATCTAGGCGGCTGCTTTACGTAATCAGCTTCGAAACCTATTGGAAACTGATCAAATTGAAAATCTTCAAAATCTCGAATCACCTCAAGATGAATTGACAGAAATTGACAAGAAATCACTCAGTTCACTGGCTCGCAACGGTTTTCTTCAACCGGGCAAACGGTATGTAGGTGCTCTTGCTCGAACCGGAATGTTACGGCCCGCTATGGATACATACAAACGAAGTTTAGCGACTTTAGCTAAAAATGGACAGTTTCCATCACAAGAACCTGAGATTGATGACTCAACACAACAGTGGGAGGGCAAGAGGAACTTGGGCTCTCTGGCAAAATCTGGTTATATTACCGGTAAAAGAAATATTGCTAGTCTAGCACGTGGCTATCAATTACCTTTAAGTGCAAAAAGAAATCTTGCCGCCTTGGCTAGACTTGGTTTTGTTCCATCGACTACTCCAAAACGAGATATGACTCCATTGGCTAGACTAAATCTGCTTCCAAACAATTCATACAACAGTAAACGTGAGGCGAAATATTGGTTAAGAGATTCCACAAATAATGCTAACATTAAGAAGCTGGAAAATAATATTCTTCCTCAAGGAGTTCGCAACAAAAGATCACTTTATAACGGTATACTAGCTGAAGAAAATATGGAGATTCCAGAGGATGTCTATCAAAATCCGCCGCTAGATTATGAGGAGCTCAGAGATAATCTCGATCGAATCGACGGACAATATTATTCTGATAATTTACAGGAAGACAAGCGATTTCTTGGTGAGTAGATTTTCTTTTGGAAGTATTTAATTTTTTTTTCTCTGCACAGTTTTCGAGTTTATTCTGAGAAAATTTTTATAAGGTTCTGTAGCGAAAGGTGGCTGGTTCAATTCTCGGCCGATCGATAAACGTAACATTGGCTCATTAGCTCGTTTAGGTTTGTTACGTAATGAATATTCAGGTTATGGGTCACAGAAGGCCAGAGATTCATATAGACAACAACAAGAACAAAAACGACACATCGGAGCCTTAGCACGGTCAGGATGGCTTCCAACATTTCGATCAGTCCGAAGTGGCCGGTTTAGCCGTTCGGGCAGGGCGAGGTCTCAAATAGTAGGAAGTTGTAATTGCTTGCAATCAATGTGAAGTAGTAGATGTCTTTTTTATATGAACCTTACTCTAGATTGTGTCACTAACTTTTAATAGCTGTGTCATTTTGTTTTTTTTTTTTTTTTGAAGAGCTGTCTCATAAAATTTGTCGTACTTAAATTTGAATCTTCTGAGATCTGTTGAGAAACACCTTAATCTTCTCTCAACTGACTTTGAAGTTATATGTCTCGTTTACTATTGGTAGCGATGCGCTATCGAGAAAGGCTATTTTTTTAAATATGAGAAACTCAAATTTGCCCGATCATTATTGATTGGAAAGTAGTTGGTGTGTGTGTGTCAGTGTAATTCTTGCAAGTCTGTGGTAGTTCTGAATTTTGAACACGATTCATTCACACACAGCTTGTTTTTTACTTATTTCTATTTTTAACTACTTTTGTGGGTAGGTTCTGTTTATGTGTGTGTGTGTGTTTTTATGTGTAAACTTTGTATTTATTTGCCATAATTTAACCACGTCATCACCTAAGAGTAGGTACTTGCTACAGGCTGCACCAATGGTGTACCTATCTTTTGGAAGTAGTACAACATTTCATACTGCAACAAAAAAGATATCTCCTCCTTCTTTTTTGGGGAAAATATACACAATTTTTTTATCGAGTGTATAGAGACTTAAATAAGACAGAAAATATCTTTGATTACATTTCATTTTGAATATGTCCATCGCCTGCGTACCTATGTTTTTCAGATTCCACTTAAATCTAGCTTGAATTTCACTTTAAGCTCTTCTGGATGTCGTTCAGTATATTTTGGATACGTGTGAGTCTATAGAAATTCGGTGGCTCCACTTCAGTAGTAGAGTAGTTCGAAGCCGATCTAAATAAAATCTTTTTTGAATCCGCGTCTTTCGATAATTTTCGAAAATTTAAAGTTCGAATTTGTATGCAATTCATTTTGACGTGAAATTAATTTATTCCTGAGCTAACGTCGCCAGCTGTCCATCTAAAAGGTTGTTTGAGATTATTTTTGAAAAAGTCTCGGGTGGAAATTTAAAAGGCCATGGAAGGACATGGAGGGTGGCAAATTAAAACAAATTTTAAAAATATACATTTTTTTTTCAATCTGTTCACAAAATCGGCCAAAAATATCAAAAGCAAAGTTTGCATTAGCTGCTCGGCTGTACCTACTAATGCTGTTTAAAGGCAGATCCCATTTGTTCCCAGTTAGTTAGTGTAAGCAATTTGTATTCCTGGAACGTATTATTTAACATACTTCGTTGGTAGTCCTTCTTCTTCGATTTGCCAAATTTTTTCTGCATGTAACTTATGCGATCATTGAGCATCTCTACGATGACTGGTGGAATATGTGTAGACCCTCAGCTTCTTTCGAGCCTTTTTCTTTGAAATTTCGAGGAGTTAGCCCGGCTGGTGGCTTGTTTTTAGGACTACTAACTTTATTAATTGTGGTTTCATTCACCTCAAAGGGGACTTACTTCACCCCTATTAGACTTAAGTTGAATTATCCTAAACGTGTAGCTGACCAACTCCTTAAGTTCTTCTAGGAATTTGTGGTCCAGTGAGAGCGTCAGTTCGGTATTCGGTGGTTTTTACGCCCTTTTCAAGACAATCCAGTCGATTTTCATTAGTCCCTTGAGAATTAGATTCATGGAAGAACTGTTCGGGAAAAATTGAGCGCAAGGAACGTAGCTTTCTTGGTCGATTTCAGAACGGTACACTCCCAACTATACCTTCCAGACAGATCAGCCTTATGGCACCATGTTTTTACTCTGCAATGCTATTGAAGACAGAACCTTGTATGGCCTTTATCTGGTTTGCGCTATGAGGGACTTCTGAGTAAAGTGCAACAAGGATCTCCAACCGTATTGCCGGACTTCCTTATTTATACAATAATTTGATGTATAGTTTGGGTATCGTTCGTTTTTAGAGGATTTTCCGTTGCTGCCCTACTCTGCTGAATCATGAGCTTCTCTTCCTTAGTAATAGAGTCACTGTGGGATGTGTTCTTCTTTTCAGATTCTCCTCCTCCTATCTGTTCTCTGAAATTTCAAGATTTTTTACTTATAAATACGAAAAAAAAAATCAACCCCGAAATTCGTGTTTATATATAAACGTCCATAATTAGGCTCTAATTTAATATTGATAATATGTAGAATTGCATGTCAGTAGGGAAATGTCGTATGTTTTATTTAGTCTCAATGCTCGTATTGCACTTGGATATATGTACATATTATTAAACTGTACAATTTTTTTAAATATTTTCTCTTTATTACTAAAAATGTCTTAAGTGTGTTTACTATAAGTAGGCGGCATGCATTTTATAAATTAAAAAAAGTGTTTTTCTATTGAGCCGGGTAAGTTGAATCGACTTCATTTTTGATGCCACCATGTAAAAGCATAAAATGTGGATGGACATAAACATGGACAGAAAGAGGACGAATAGAAATATTCAAAGATTGTAATTAAAGAAAACAAACATACAAACATATAAACAAATGCAATTTTTTTTATTCATAGTGACTTGTATGTATTCAATTGAAAATTTAGATGTGTTTTTTGTTACGTCCTACAGAGTTCAGAGTTCCGTTTTTTATCTTCTTCTGTCCTTACAGGATGTCCGAAATTAAAGTGATCAATCGGATGTGCAGTACAAAAAATTATATACATATTTATGTAGGAGATGGTATTTAGTATTTTTTAACTACTACGTTTTGTTACCGCCTTCAATTTCAAAATTACCATATAAAATCAAAATTCAATCCTTCCTTGTTGTTATTTTTTGGACCTTTTCTTATGTATCTCAAATGAAAATGCCATCAAAACTTCATTCATAGAAGAAAATTGCCTACCGTAAGACATTTATACTTACTTTTCGCTGGACTTAAATAAAAAAAGATGCCAAAAAAGTAAAAAGGGGTTTCATATTAAAAATTGTTATAGTTATTTCATACTGAAGTCGTTAGGTTTTGTGAATTATATTTGAAAAACTAGTAACAAAAAAAAAGGTAAAATTTTCAGCTTTTTCTAGCTGAGCTGAAAATTCGAAATTTCGTTTTCTGAAGTTCACTGGCTTACAAAGAAATAGGCAGCTTATCTTGTCAACAAAATCCATACATTATGAAACTATTTAAATGGCATAGATTTCCTTTGGACCTACGGCCCCCCGCCCACCCCACCTGATGGCAATTAAAAAAAATCAGAAGAATTTTTCAATTTAATGACGACGTTTTTAATTTTTTTTTATTTTTCTCAGATTTGTAATTTTTAGATTCATCGATTTTTTATCTCACAAGTTTGAAATCATCTTCCTAGGATGATTCATAAAATATGCACATCTCAAATCGTTTGAATTTACTCCACTTCACTAATCCACTAATTTTTTGTTTAGCTCATTACCGGTTTACACCCGGTTGGTCACTTGAATCCGGACACCGCGTATAAAGTGCAGTCGTTTCAACTTTTGTGCTTCGACCACAATTATATGTATATTTTTATACCGTTATAATTCATATAATTTTTGCAGGAGATTTGAATATACATATATACATATCTATAATATTTCTTAAGGTCGGGTATTACCCCCAACAAGAGCGACTTCGACAACCCATCGCGGCCGTTTGTAGACGATGCGATGATTCCCAATTACAAAATTCAATCAACTGGGGTGCCCCTGGCCTACAATCAACCTGGGGCACCCCTCCCCGACTCACAGCTTTACATTGGAGAAGTTTACGACCCATTGGAAACTACTACTGAGCTAAGCAACTATAACCAAATACACCTTTCCACAGATAATAATAGCATAGATGAGGCAAACAATGCCTCCATTTACCGCCGGCAAATAAAGTAACCCAAGACAATATTACCGTAACCCGATTAGTAACCGTAGAATATAATTAGTTTTAATCAGTTTTTTTTTTTTACTTTTTTTTACAAGTATGACTTGTTTCCTGTTCCTCTTGACGGTAACATACCTATACTAAATATTATCAAAATACGTGCAACCTACCCATATCAGTATTCCATATCCCTCGAGATTTCGACTATTTATTTCATTCGTTGGTTCGAACTATATAGGCTAAGTGTTAACAAAAGAATAACAGGAAAGAAGCACAATTATTTTGTGACAAATTGCTTACACAATTTGGCTGGAGTGTAAGCAATTTGCGAAATTTGTGGATGTAATGTAGAATAAATAAGACAATAATATACAAACACATATATACATACAAATTTAATTAAGTGTGACTTAGCCTTTAAAGAGTATTTTGTGTGACTATTTCTTGAGAAACTCTATTGGATAGCTTTACCCAAAGACCATAAAACAATATTGTAGAACTGCCAGCACTGGCAACACTATTTTATAATTAACATTTTCATTTCATTTACTATATTTATTACAAATCTGATATTTTGTGGTCTTTGCCTCAACCATTCTTATGACTTTAGAAATTTGATTTAACATCACCCAGTCACACAATTTACAGCAGACTTATGAAATATATAAATTAAATTAGTTAAAAATTAAAAAATAAAATGACAATAAAAAAAATCAAATCTGTGCTAGGCCTATCAAACCGGTAGTTCCTTGGAAGTATATGTATATGTATGTACACACATGTATGTATGTATTTATGTACTCTCGCATTATATTTCGGGAGAAGAGAATTTCGAAAAATTTGCTGTGCATGACAATTCAATTTTAACTTTTAGCGATGACGACGGGAGGAAATACTAATTTTAATGTAAAATGGCATGGACACAACAAATAAAGTGGACAATAAATAATATTCAATTAACTATGTACACTAAATTGAAATAATCTTGACAATAATATTTAAATACTTATATGCATAATTATATCAGATGCTATTTAGTATATAAAAAGACACAGACATATAAATATACATATTATATGTAGTAAATATACGTAGTTATACATACATACGGAATTTTAAATCGTGACACTAATACTCGTCAAATACATTTATTTCTTACGGTCTATTTTATGTAGAGAGTCTTCTAAGGTTTATTATAATTGAAAAAAAAATATATATATATATATATAAAGTTATTACTATACGGGGAATATTTAATTCACTTACCACCTCCCCTTTGTTTTCTTTTTATAATTTAACATTGCGAGTTTGCTGGACGTGTCATAAACGAGCTTACAAAATTTGGGTTCGAAAAATATGAAAAATTAGAAGAATAAGAAAAAAAAAAAACGATATAAAAATGAATTTTTCAATTCTCAAAAAATCACTAATTCGAGAATTAGACCAAAAAAAACTACTCATCGGACGGCTATTAGGCTCATTATTACGCCTTCCAATGAGAGCTCATCGTCGAAATCGGTGACATAAATTTTCGCTTCGAAATTTCGTAAAAAACATGGGCTTCACCCTGACGAGAGAATGGATCATTCGAAAATGTATAGTATAGCCCATGTTTTTTGCGAATTTTTGTTAAAATTTTTTTTGTAACCGATTTTGACATGTGGATACTCGTTGGAAGCGCAATAATGAGAAGAATACACCTGCAAAAGTTTCGCGGAGAGAAAAAAGCTGGTTTTCGAAATATGTATTACCGATTTGCCGCGGGGGTGTATTGCGATAGGGGGTAAGAAAACCGTTGGCCGTAGGACGATTTCTGATGAAATTTTTTGCCCCGCCCCTATCGGAATACACCCCCTGTAAATGACACCTTTAGAATCTATTGACATGGAAAAAACCGCGGAAAATCGCCAATATCTCGAAAAACCGTTCGCCGTAGAACGATTTCTGATGAAATATTTGTTCCCCCCTATCGGAATACACCCCCTGTAAATGACACCTTTAGAATCTATTGACATGGAAAAACCGTGGAAAATCGCTAATATCTCGAAAACCGTTGTCCGTAGACGATTTCTGATGAAATTTTTGTTCCCCCTATCGGAATACACCCCCTGTAAATGACATCTTTAGAATCTATTAACATGAAAAAAAACCGCGGAAAATCGCTAATATCTCGAAAACCGTTGGCCGTAGACGATTTCTGATGAAATTTTTGTTCCCCCCTATCGGAATACACCCCCTGTAAATGACACCTTTAGAATCTATTGACATGGAAAAAATCGCGGAAAATCGCTAATATCTCGAAAAGCGTTGGCCGTGGACGATTTCTGATGAAATTTTTGTTCCCCCCTATCGGAATACACCCCCTGTAAATGAAATCTTTAGAATCTATTGACATGGAAAAAAACCCGCGGAAAATCGCTAATATCTCGAAAACCGTTGGCCGTAGACGATTTCTGATGAAATATTTGTTCCCCCCTATCGGAATACAACCCCTGTAAATGACACCTTTAGAATCTATTGACATGGAAAAAACCGCGGAAAATCGCTAATATCTCGAAAAACCGTTGGCCGTAGACGAATTCTGATAACATTTTCGTTCCCCCTATCGGAAAAACACCCCCCTGTAAATGACACCTTTAGAATCTATTGACATGGAAAAAAACCGTGGAAAAATCGCTAATATCTCGAAAAGCGTTGGCCGTGGACGATTTCTGATGAAATTTTTGTTCCCCCCTATCGGAATACACCCCTGTAAATGACACCTTTAGAATCTATTGACATGGAAAAAATCGCGGAAAATCGCTAATATCTCGAAAAAGCGTTGGCCGTGGACGATTTCTGATGAAATTTTTGTTCCCCCCTATCGGAATACATCCCATGTAAATGAAATCTTTAGAATCTATTGACATGGAAAAAACCGCGGAAAATCGCTAATATCTCGAAAAACCGTTGGCCGTAGACGATTTCTGATGAAATATTTGTTCCCCCCCCTATCGGAATACACCCCCTGTAAATGACAACCTTTAGAATCTATTGACATGGAAAAAAAAACGTGGAAAATCGCTAATATCTCGAAAACCGTTGGCCGTAGGACGATTTCTGATGAAATTTTTGTTCCCCCCTATCGGAATACACCCGCTGTAAATGAAACCTTTAGAATCTATTGACATGGAAAAAATCGCGGAAAATCGCTAATATCTCGAAAACCATTGGCCGTAGACGATTTCTGATGACATTTTTGTTCCCCGCTATCGGAAGACACCCCCTGTAAATGAAACCTTTCGAATCTATTGGCATGGAAAAAACCGCGGAAAATCGCTAATATCTCGAAAACCGTTGGCCGTAGAACGATTTCTGATGAAATTTTTGTTCCCCCCTATCGGAATACACCCCATGTAAATGAAAACTTTAGAATCTATTGACATGGAAAAAACCGCGGGAAAATCGCTAATATCTCGAAAAACCGTTGGGTCGTAGATGATTTCTGATGAAATATTTGTTCCCCCCTATCAGAATACACCCCCTGTAAATGACACCTTTAGAATCTAATGACATGAAAAAAAACCGTGGAAAATCGCTAATATCTCGAAAACCGTTGGCCGTAGACGATTTCTGATGAAATTTTTGTTCCCCCCTATCGGAATACACCCCATGTAAATGAAATCTTTAGAATCTATTGACATGGAAAAAACCGCGAAAACCGTTGGTCGTAGACGATTTCTGATGAAATATTTGCTCCCTCCTATCGGAATACACCCCCCTGTAAATGACACCTTTAGAATCTATTGTCATGGAAAAAAAACCGCGGAAAATCGCTAATATCTCGAAAAACCGTTGGCCGTAGACGATTTCTGATGACATTTTTGTTCCCCCCTTTCGGAATACACCCGCTGTAAATGAAAACCTTTAGAATCTATTGACATGGAAAAAAACCGCGGAAAAATCGCTAATATCTCGAAAATCATTGGCCGTAGACGATTTCTGATGAAATTTTTGTTCCCCCCTATCGGAATACACCCCCCTGAAAATGAAACCTTTAGAATCTACTGACATGGAAAAAAACCGCGGAAAATCGCTAATATCTCGAAAAACCGTTGGCCGTAGACGAATTCTGATAACATTTTTGTTCCACCCCCTATCGGAATACACCCCCTGTAAATGACACCTTTAGAATCTATTGACATGGAAAAAAAACCGCGGAAAATCGCTAATATCTCGAAAACCATTGGCCGTAGACGTTTTCTGATGAAATTTTTGTGCCCCCCCTATCGGAATACACCCCCCTGTAAATGACACCTTTAGAATCTATTGACATGGAAAAAAACCGTGGAAAATCGCTAATATCTCGAAAACCCGTTGGCCGTAGACGATTTCTGATGAAATATTTGTTCCCCCCCCCCCTATCGGAATACACCCCCTGTAAATGACACCTTTAGAATCTATTGGACATGGAAAAAAAACGCGGAAAATCGCTAATATCACGAAAACCGTTGGCCCGTAGACGATTTCTGATGAAATTTTTGTTCCCCTCTATCGGAATACACCCGCTGTAAGTGAAACCTTTAGAATCTATTGACATGGAAAAAAACCGCGGAAAATCGCTAATATCTCGAAAACCATTGGCCGTACACGATTTCTGATGACATTTTTGTTCCCCGCTATAGGAAGACACCCCCTGTAAATGAAACCTTTCGAATCTATTGACATGGAAAAAACCGCGGAAAATCGCTAATATCTCGAAAACCGTTGGCCGTAGACGATTTCTGATGAAATTGTTGTTCCCCCCCTGTCGGGAATACACCCCTGTAAATGACACCTTTAGAATCTATTGACATGGAAAAAAACCGCGGAAAATCGCTAATATCTCGAAAACCGTTGGCCGTAGACGATTTCTGATGAAATTTTTGTTCCCCCCTATCGGAATACACCCCCTGTAAATGAAACCTTTAGAATCTATTGACATGGAAAAAAACCCGCGGAAAATCGCTAATATCTCGAAAAACCGATGGCCGTAGACGATTTCTGATGAAATTTTTGTTCCCCCCTATCGGAATACACCCCCTGTAAATGACACCTTTAGAATCTATTGACATGGAAAAAACCCCTGAAAATGAAACCTTTAGAATCTACTGACATGGAAAAAAACCGCGGAAAATCGCTAATATCTCGAAAACCGTTGCCCGTAGACGAATTCTGATAACATTTTTGTTCCCCCCCTATCGGAATACACCCCCTGTAAATAACACCTTTAGAATCTATTGACATGGAAAAAATCGCGGAAAATCGCTAATATCTTGAAAACCGTTGGCCGTAGACGATTTCTGATGAAATTTTTGTTCCAGACGATTTCCTCCTGATGAAATTTTTGTTCCCCCCTATCGGAATACATCTCATGTAAATGAAATCTTTAGAATCTATTGACATGGAAAAAACCGCGGAAAATCGCTAATATCTCGAAAACCGTTGGCCGTAGACGATTTCTGATGAAATTTTTGTTCCCCCCTATCGGAATACATCCCATGTAAATGAAATCTTTAGAATCTATTGACATGGAAAAAACCGCGGAAAATCGCTAATATCTCGAAAACCGTTGGCCGTAGACGATTTCTGATGACATTTTTGTTCCCCCCTATCGGAATACACCCGCTGTAAATGAAACCTTTAGAATCTATTGACATGGAAAAAACCGCGGAAAATCGCTAATATGTCGAAAACCGTTGGCCGTAGACGATTTCTGATGAAATTTTTGTTCCCCCCTATCGGAATACACCCCCTGAAAATGAAACCTTTAGAATCTACTGACATGGAAAAAACCGCGGAAAATCGCTAATATCTCGAAAACCGTTGCCCGTAGACGAATTCTGATAACATTTTTGTTCCCCCCCTATCGGAATACACCCCCTGTAAATGACACCTTTAGAATCTATTGACATGGAAAAAATTGCGGAAAATCGCTAATATCTCGAAAAACCGTTGGCCGTAGACGATTTCTGATGAAATTTTTGTTCCCCCCTATCGGAATACACCCCCTGTAAATGAAATCTTTAGAATCTATTGACATGGAAAAAAACCGCGGAAATCGCTAATATCTCGAAAACCGTTGGCCGTAGACGATTTCTGATGAAATTTTTGTTCCCCCCTTTCGGAATACACCCCCTGTAAATGAAACCTTTAGAATCTATTGACATGGAAAAAACCGCGGAAAATCGCTAATATCTCGAAAACCGTTGGCCGTAGACGATTTCTGATGAAATTTTTGTTCCCCCTGTCGGAATACACCTCCTGTAAATGAAACCTTTAGAATCTATTGACATGGAAAAAAACCGCGGAAAATCGCTAATATCTCGAAAACCGTTGGCCGTAGACGATTTCTGATGAAATATTTGTTCCCCCCAATCGGAATACACCCCCTGTAAATGACACCTTTAGAATCTATTGACATGTATAAAACCGCGGAAAATCGCTAATATCTCGAAAACCGTTGGCCGTAGACGATTTCTGATGACATTTTTGTTCCCCCTTTCGAAATACACCCCCTGTAAATGACACCTTTAGAATCTATTGACATGGATAAAACCGCGGAAAATCGCTAATATCTCGAAAACCGTTGGCCGTAGACGATTTCTGATGAAATTGTTGTTCCCCCCTATCGGAATACACCCCCTGTAAATGACATCTTTAGAATCTATTAACATGAAAAAACCGCGGAAAATCGCTAATATCTCGAAACCCGTTGGCCGTAGACGATTTCTGATGAAATTTTTGTTCCCCCCTATCGGAATACACCCCCTGTAAATGACATCTTTAGAATCTATTGACATGGAAAAAACCGCGGAAAATCGCTAATATCTCGAAAACCGTTGGCCGTAGACGATTTCTGATGAAATTTTTGTCCCCCCTATCGGAATACACCCCCTGTAAATGAAACTTTTAGAATCTATTGACATGGAAAAAACCGCGGAAAATCGCTAATATCTCGAAAACCGTTGGCCGTAGACGATTTCTGATGAAATATTTGTTCCCCCCTATCGGAATACACCCCCTGTAAATGACACCTTTAGAATCTATTGACATGGAAAAAACCGCGGAAAATCGCTAATATCTCGAAAACCGTTGGCCGTAGACGATTTCTGATGAAATTTTTGTCCCCCCTATCGGAATACACCCCCTGTAAATGAAACCTTTAGAATCTATTGACATGGAAAAAAACCGCGGAAAATCGCTAATATCTCGAAACCCCTTGGCCGTAGACGATTTCTGATGAAATTTTTGTTCCCCCCTATCGGAATACACCCCCTGTAAATGACATCTTTAGAATCTATTGACATGGAAAAAACCGCGGAAAATCGCTAATATCTCGAAAACCGTTGGCCGTAGACGATTTCTGATGACATTTTTGTTCCCCCCTATCGGAATACACCCCTGTAAATGAAACCTTTAGAATCTATTCACATGGAAAAAACCGCGGAAAATCGCTAATATCTCGAAAACCGTTGGCCGTAGACGATTTCTGATGAAATTTTTGTTCCCCCCTGTCGGAATACACCCCCTGTAAATGAAACCTTTAGAATCTATTGACATGGAAAAAAACCGCGGAAAATCGCTAATATCTCGAAAACCGTTGGCCGTAGACGATTTCTGATGAAATTTTTGTTCCCCCCTTTCGGAATACACCCCCTGTAAATGAAACCTTTAGAATCTATTCACATGGAAAAAAACCGCGGAAAATCGCTAATATCTCGAAAACCGTTGGCCGTAGACGATTTCTGATGAAATTTTTGTTCCCCCCCTGTCGGAATACACCCCCTGTAAATGAAACCTTTAGAATCTATTGACATGGAAAAAAACCGCGGAAAATCGCTAATATCTCGAAAACCGTTGGCCGTAGACGATTTCTGATGAAATTTTTGTTCCCCCCTTTCGCAATACACCCCCTGTAAATGAAACCTTTAGAATCTATTGACATGGAAAAAACCGCGGAAAATCGCTAATATCTCGAAAACCGTTGGCCGTAGACGATTTCTGATGAAATTTTTGTTCCCCCCTGTCGGAATACACCCCCTGTAAATGAAACCTTTAGAATCTATTGACATGAAAAAAAAACCGCGGAAAATCGCTAATATCTCGAAAACCGTTGGCCGTAGACGATTTTTGATGAAATTTTTGTTCCCCCCTTTCGGAATACACCCCCTGTAAATGAAACCTTTAGAATCTATTGACATGGAAAAAACCGCGGAAAATCGCTAATATCTCGAAAACCGTTGGCCGTAGACGATTTCTGATGAAATTTTTGTTCCCCCCTATCGGAATACACCCCCTGTAAATGAAACCTTTAGAATCTATTGACATGGAAAAAACCGCGGAAAATCGCTAATATCTCGAAAACCGTTGGCCGTAGACGATTTCTGATGAAATTTTTGTTCCCCCTATCGGAATACACCCCCTGTAAATGAAACCTTTAGAATCTATTGACATGGAAAAAACCGCGGAAAATCGCTAATATCTCGAAAACCGTTGGCCGTAGACGATTTCTGATGAAATTTTTGTTCCCCCCTGTCGGAATACACCCCCTGTAAATGAAACCTTTAGAATCTATTGACATGGAAAAAACTGCGGAAAATCGCTAATATCTCGAAAACCGTTGGCCGTAGACGATTTCTGATGAAAATTTTGTTCCCTCCTATCGGAATACACCCCCTGTAAATGAAACCTTTAGAATCTATTGACATGGAAAAAACTGCGGAAAATCGCTAATATCTCGAAAAACCGTTGGCCGTAGACGATTTCTGATGAAAATTTTGTTCCCCCCTATCGGAATACACCCCCTGTAAATGAAACCTTTAGAATCTATTGACATGGAAAAAACCGCGGAAAATCGCTAATATCTCGAAAACCGTTGGCCGTAGACGATTTCTGATGACATTTTTGTTCCCCCCTATCGGAATACATCCTCTGTAAATGAACTTTTAGAATCTATTGACATGGAAAAAAACCGCGGAAAATCGCTAATATCTCGAAAACCGTTGGCCGTAGACGATTTCTGATGAAATTTTTGTTCCCCCTATCGGAATACACCCCCTGTAAATGAAACCTTTAGAATCTATTGACATGGAAAAAACCGCGGAAAATCGCTAATATCTCGAAAACCGTTGGCCGTAGACGATTTCTGATGAAATTTTTGTTCCCCCCTATCGGAGTACACCCCCTGTAAATGAAACCTTTAGAATCTATTGACATGGAAAAAACCGCGGAAAATCGCTAATATCTCGAAAACCGTTGGCCGTAGACGATTTCTGATGAAATTTTTGTTCCCCCCCCATCGGAATACACCCCCTGTAAATGAAACCTTTAGAATCTATTGACATGGAAAAAACCGCGGAAAATCGCTAATATCTCGAAAACCGTTGGCCGTAGACGATTTCTGATGACATTTTTGTTCCCCCCTATCGGAATACATCCTCTGTAAATGAAACTTTTAGAATCTATTGACATGGAAAAAAACCGCGGAAAATCGCTAATATCTCGAAAACCGTTGGCCGTAGACGATTTCTGATGAAATTTTTGTTCCCCCCTATCGGAAAACACCCCCTGTAAATGAAACCTTTAGAATCTATTGACATGGAAAAAACCGCGGAAAATCGCTAATATCTCGAAAACCGTTGGCCGTAGACGATTTCTGATGAAATATTTGTTCCCCCCCTATTGGAATACACCCCCTGTAAATGACACCTTTAAAATCTATTGACATGGAAAAAAACCGCGGAAAATCGCTAATATATCGAAAACCGTTGGCCGTAGACGATTTCTGATGAAATTTTTGTTCCCCCCTATCGGAATACACCCGCTGTAAATGAAACCTTTAGAATCTATTGACATGGAAAAAACCGCGGAAAATCGCTAATATCTCAAAAACCATTGGCCGTAGACGATTTCTGATGACATTTTTGTTCCCCCCTATCGGAAGACACCCCCTGTAAATGAAACCTTTAGAATCTATTGACATGGAAAAAACCGCGGAAAATCGCTAATATCTCGAAAACCGTTGGCCGTAGACGATTTCTGATGACATTTTTGTTCCCCCCCTATCGGAATACACCCCCTGTAAATGAAACCTTTAGAATCTATTGACATGGAAAAAACGCGGAAAATCGCTAATATCTCAAAAACCATTGGCCGTAGACGATTTCTGATGACATTTTTGTTCCCCCCTATCGGAAGACACCCCCTGTAAATGAAACCTTTAGAATCTATTGACATGGAAAAAACCGCGGAAAATCGCTAATATCTCGAAAACCGTTGGCCGTAGACGATTTCTGATGACATTTTTGTTCCCCCCTATCGGAATACACCCCCTGTAAATGACACCTTTAGAATCTATTGACATGGAAAAAACAGCGGAAAATCGCTAATATCTCGAAAACCGTTGGCCGTAGACGATTTCTGATGACATTTTTGTTCCCCCCTATCGGAAGACACCCCCTGTAAATGAAACCTTTAGAATCTATTGACATGGAAAAAACCGCGGAAAATCGCTAATATCTCGAAAACCGTTGGCCGTAGACGATTTCTGATGACATTTTTGTTCCCCCCCTATCGGAATACACCCCCTGTAAATGACACCTTTAGAATCTATTGACATGGAAAAAATCGCGGAAAATCGCTAATATCTCGAAAACCGTTGGCCGTAGACGATTTCTGATGACATTTTTGTTCCCCCCTGTCGGAATACACCCGCTGTAAATGAAACCTTTAGAATCTATTGACATGGAAAAAACCGTGGAAAATCGCTAATATCTCGAAAACCGTTGGCCGTAGACGATTTCTGTTGAAATTTTTGTTCCCCCCTATCGGAATACACCCCCTGTAAATTAAATCTTTAGAATCTATTGACATGGAAAAAACCGCGGAAAATCGCTAATATCTCGAAAACCGTTGGCCGTAGACGATTTCTGATGAAATTTTTGTTCCCCCCTATCGGAATACACCCCCTGTAAATGACACCTTTAGAATATATTGACATGGAAAAAACCGCGGAAAATCGCTAATATCTCGAAAACCGTTGGCCGTAGACGATTTCTGATGACATTTTTGTTCCCCCCTATCGGAATACACCCCCTGTAAATGACACCTTTAGAATCTATTGACATGGAAAAAATCGCGGAAAATCGCTAATATCTCGAAAACCGTTGGCCGTAGACGTTTTCTGATGAAATTTTTGTTAACCCCTATCGGAATACACCCCCTGTAAATGAAATCTTTAGAATCTATTGACATGGAAAAAACCGCGGAAAATCGCTAATATCTCGAAAACCGTTGGCCGTAGACGATTTCTGATGAAATTTTTGTTCCCCCCTATCGGAATACACCCCCTGTAAATGAAAGCTTTAGAATCTATTGACATGGAAAAAACCGCGGAAAATCGCTAATATCTCGAAAACCGTTGGCCGTAGACGATTTCTGATGACATTTTTGTTCCCCCCTATCGGAATACACCCCCTGTAAATGACACCTTTAGAATCTATTGACATGGAAAAAATCGCGGAAAATCGCTAATATCTCGAAAACCGTTGGCCGTAGACGATTTCTGATGACATTTTTGTTCCCCCCTGTCGGAATACACCCGCTGTAAATGAAACCTTTAGAATCTATTGACATGGAAAAAACCGTGGAAAATCGCTAATATCTCGAAAACCGTTGGCCGTAGACGATTTCTGTTGAAATTTTTGTTCCCCCTATCGGAATACACCCCCTGTAAATTAAATCTTTAGAATCTATTGACATGGAAAAAACCGCGGAAAATCGCTAATATCTCGAAAACCGTTGGCCGTAGACGATTTCTGATGAAATTTTTGTTCCCCCCTATCGGAATACACCCCCTGTAAATGACACCTTTAGAATATATTGACATGGAAAAAACCGCGGAAAATCGCTAATATCTCGAAAACCGTTGGCCGTAGACGATTTCTGATGACATTTTTGTTCCCCCCTATCGGAATACACCCCCTGTAAATGACACCTTTAGAATCTATTGACATGGAAAAAACCGCGGAAAATCGCTAATATCTCGAAAACCGTTGACCGTAGACGATTTCTGATGAAATTTTTGTTCCCCCCTATCGGAATACACCCCCTGTAAATGAAATCTTTAGAATCTATTGACATGGAAAAAACCGCGGAAAATCGCTAATATCTCGAAAACCGTTGGCCGTAGACGATTTCTGATGAAATTTTTGTTCCCCCCTATCGGAATACACCCCCTGTAAATGAAAGCTTTAGAATCTATTGACATGGAAAAAACCGCGGAAAATCGCTAATATCTCGAAAACCGTTGGCCGTAGACGATTTCTGATGACATTTTTGTTCCCCCCTATCGGAATACACACCCTGTAAATGAAACCTTTAGAATCTATCCACATGGAAAAAACCGCGGAAAATCGCTAATATCTCGAAAACCGTTGGCCGTAGACGATTTCTGATGAAATTTTTGTTCCCCCCTATCGGAAAACACCCCCTGTAAATGAAACCTTTAGAATCTATTGACATGGAAAAAACCGCGGAAAATCGCTAATATCTCGAAAACCGTTGGCCGTAGACGATTTCTGATGAAATATTTGTTCCCCCCCTATTGGAATACACCCCCTGTAAATGACACCTTTAAAATCTATTGACATGGAAAAAAACCGCGGAAAATCGCTAATATATCGAAAACCGTTGGCCGTAGACGATTTCTGATGAAAATTTTGTTCCCCCCTATCGGAATACACCCGCTGTAAATGAAACCTTTAGAATCTATTGACATGGAAAAAAACCGTGGAAAATCGCTAATATCTCAAAAACCATTGGCCGTAGACGATTTCTGATGACATTTTTGTTCCCCCCTATCGGAAGACACCCCCTGTAAATGAAACCTTTAGCATCTATTGACATGGAAAAAACCGCGGAAAATCGCTAATATCTCGAAAACCGTTGGCCGTAGACGATTTCTGATGACATTTTTGTTCCCCCCTATCGGAATACACCCCCTGTAAATGACACTTTAGAATCTATTGACATGGAAAAAATCGCGGAAAATCGCTAATATCTCGAAAACCGTTGGCCGTAGACGATTTCTGATGACATTTTTGTTCCCCCCTATCGGAAGACACCCCCTGTAAATGAAACCTTTAGAATCTATTGACATGGAAAAAACCGCGGAAAATCGCTAATATCTCGAAAACCGTTGGCCGTAGACGATTTCTGATGACATTTTTGTTCCCCCCTATCAGAATACACCCCCTGTAAATGACACCTTTAGAATCTATTGACATGGAAAAAATCGCGGAAAATCGCTAATATCTCGAAAACCGTTGCCGTAGACGATTTCTGATGAAATTTTTGTTCCCCCCTAGTCGGAATACACCCGCTGTAAATGAAACCTTTAGAATCTATTGACATGGAAAAAACCGTGGAAAATCGCTAATATCTCGAAAACCGTTGGCCGTAGACGATTTCTGATGAAATTTTTGTTCCCCCCTATCGGAATACACCCCCTGTAAATGACACCTTTAGAATATATTGACATGGAAAAAACCGCGGAAAATCGCTAATATCTCGAAAACCGTTGGCCGTAGACGATTTCTGATGAAATTTTTGTTCCCCCCCTATCGGAAAACACCCCCTGTAAATGACACCCTTAGAATCTATTGACATGGAAAAAATCGCGGAAAATCGCTAATATCTCGAAAACCATTGGCCGTAGACGATTTCTGATGAAATTTTTGTTCCCCCCTATCGGAATACACCCCCTGTAAATGACACCTTTAGAATATATTGACATGGAAAAAACCGCGGAAAATCGCTAATATCTCGAAAACCGTTGGCCGTAGACGATTTCTGATGACATTTTTGTTCCCCCCCTATCGGAATACACCCCCTGTAAATGACACCTTTAGAATCTATTGACATGGAAAAAATCGCGGAAAATCGCTAATATCTCGAAAACCGTTCGCCGTAGACGTTTTCTGATGAAATTTTTGTTCCCCCCTATCGGAATACACCCCCTGTAAATGAAATCTTTAGAATCTATTGACATGGAAAAAACCGCGGAAAATCGCTAATATCTCGAAAACCGTTGACCGTAGACGATTTCTGATGAAATTTTTGTTCCCCCCTATCGGAATACACCCCCTGTAAATGAAATCTTTAGAATCTATTGACATGGAAAAAACCGCGGAAAATCGCTAATATCTCGAAAACCGTTGGCCGTAGACGATTTCTGATGAAATTTTTGTGCCCCCCTATTGGAATACACCCCTGTAAATGAAACCTTTAGAATCTATTGACATGGAAAAAACCGCGGAAAATCGCTAATATCTCGAAAACCGTTGGCCGTAGACGATTTCTGATGACATTTTTGTTCCCCCCTATCGGAATACACACCCTGTAAATGAAACCTTTAGAATCTATCTACATGGAAAAAACCGCGGAAAATCGCTAATATCTCGAAAACCGTTGGCCGTAGACGATTTCTGATGAAATTTTTGTTCCCCCTATCGGAATACACCCCCTGTAAATGAAACCTTTAGAATCTATTGACATGGAAAAAACCGCGGAAAATCGCTAATATCTCGAAAACCGTTGGCCGTAGACGATTTCTGATGAAATATTTGTTCCCCCCTATCGGAATACACCCCCTGTAAATGACACCTTTAGAATATATTGACATGGAAAAAACCGCGGAAAATCGCTAATATCTCGAAAACCGTTGGCCGTAGACGATTTCTGATGAAATTTTTGTTCCCCCCTATCGGAATACACCCCCTGTAAATGACACCCTTAGAATCTATTGACATGGAAAAAATCGCGGAAAATCGCTAATATCTCGAAAACCATTGGCCGTAGACGATTTCTGATGAAATTTTTGTTCCCCCCTATCGGAATACACCCCCTGTAAATGACACCTTTAGAATATATTGACATGGAAAAAACCGCGGAAAATCGCTAATATCTCGAAAACCGTTGGCGTAGACGATTTCTGATGACATTTTTGTTCCCCCCTATCGGAATACACCCCCTGTAAATGACACCTTTAGAATCTATTGACATGGAAAAAATCGCGGAAAATCGCTAATATCTCGAAAACCGTTCGCCGTAGACGTTTTCTGATGAAATTTTTGTTCCCCCCTATCGGAATACACCCCCTGTAAATGAAATCTTTAGAATCTATTGACATGGAAAAAACCGCGGAAAATCGCTAATATCTCGAAAACCGTTGACCGTAGACGATTTCTGATGAAATTTTTGTTCCCCCCTATCGGAATACACCCCCTGTAAATGAAATCTTTAGAATCTATTGACATGGAAAAAACCGCGGAAAATCGCTAATATCTCGAAAACCGTTGGCCGTAGACGATTTCTGATGAAATTTTTGTTCCCCCCTATTGGAATACACCCCCTGTAAATGAAACCTTTAGAATCTATTGACATGGAAAAAAACCGCGGAAAATCGCTAATATCTCGAAAACCGTTGGCCGTAGACGATTTCTGATGACATTTTTGTTCCCCCCTATCGGAATACACACCCTGTAAATGAAACCTTTAGAATCTATCTACATGGAAAAAACCGCGGAAAATCGCTAATATCTCGAAAACCGTTGGCCGTAGACGATTTCTGATGAAATTTTTGTTCCCCCTATCGGAATACACCCCCTGTAAATGAAACCTTTAGAATCTATTGACATGGAAAAAACCGCGGAAAATCGCTAATATCTCGAAAACCGTTGGCCGTAGACGATTTCTGATGAAATATTTGTTCCCCCCTATTGGAATACACCCCCTGTAAATGACACCTTTAAAATCTATTGACATGGAAAAAAAACCGCGGAAAATCGCTAATATATCGAAAACCGTTGGCCGTAGACGATTTCTGATGAAAATTTTGTTCCCCCCTATCGGAATACACCCGCTGTAAATGAAACCTTTAGAATCTATTGACATGGAAAAAACCGCGGAAAATCGCTAATATCTCAAAAACCATTTGCCGTAGACGATTTCTGATGAAATATTTGTTCCCCCCTATCGGAAGACACCCCCTGTAAATGAAACCTTTAGAATCTATTGACATGGAAAAAACCGCGGAAAATCGCTAATATCTCGAAAACCGTTGGCCGTAGACGATTTCTGATGACATTTTTGTTCCCCCCTATCGGAATACACCCCCTGTAAATGACACCTTTAGAATCTATCTACATGGAAAAAAACCGCGGAAAATCGCTAATATCTCGAAAACCGTTGGCCGTAGACGATTTCTGATGAAATTTTTGTTCCCCCCTATCGGAATACACCCCCTGTAAATGAAACCTTTAGAATCTATTGACATGGGAAAAACCGCGGAAAATCGCTAATATCTCGAAAACCGTTGGCCGTAGACGATTTCTGATGAAATATTTGTTCCCCCCTATCGGAAGACACCCCCTGTAAATGAAACCTTTAGAATCTATTGACATGGAAAAAACCGCGGAAAATCGCTAATATCTCGAAAACCGTTGGCCGTAGACGATTTCTGATGACATTTTTGTTCCCCCCTATCGGAATACACCCCCTGTAAATGACACCTTTAGAATCTATTGACATGGAAAAAATCGCGGAAAATCGCTAATATCTCGAAAACCGTTGGCCGTAGACGATTTCTGATGACATTTTTGTTCCCCCCTATCGGAAGACACCCCCTGTAAATGAAACCTTTAGAATCTATTGACATGGAAAAAACCGCGGAAAATCGCTAATATCTCGAAAACCGTTGGCCGTAGACGATTTCTGATGACATTTTTGTTCCCCCCTATCGGAATACACCCCCTGTAAATGACACCTTTAGAATCTATTGACATGGAAAAAATCGCGGAAAATCGCTAATATCTCGAAAACCGTTGGCCGTAGACAATTTCTGATGACATTTTTGTTCCCCCCTGTCGGAATACACCCGCTGTAAATGAAACCTTTAGAATCTATTGACATGGAAAAAACCGTGGAAAATCGCTAATATCTCGAAAACCGTTGGCCGTAGACGATTTCTGTTGAAATTTTTGTTCCCCCTATCGGAATACACCCCCTGTAAATGAAATCTTTAGAATCTATTGACATGGAAAAAACCGCGGAAAATCGCTAATATCTCGAAAATCGTTGGCCGTAGACGATTTCTGATGAAATTTTTTGTTCCCCCTATCGGAATACACCCCCTGTAAATGACACCTTTAGAATCTATTAACATGGAAAAAACCGCGGAAAATCGCTAATATCTCGAAAACCGTTGGCCGTAGACGATTTCTGATGACATTTTTGTTCCCCCCTATCGGAATACACCCCCTGTAAATGACACCTTTAGAATATATTGACATGGAAAAAACCGCGGAAAATCGCTAATATCTCGAAAACCGTTGGCCGTAGCCGATTTCTGATGACATTTTTGTTCCCCCCCTATCGGAATACAGCCCTGTAAATGACACCTTTAGAATCTATTGACATGGAAAAAATCGCGGAAAATCGCTAATATCTCGAAAACCGTTGGCCGTAGACGATTTCTGATGAAATTTTTGCTCCCCCCCAATCGGAATACACCCCCTGTAAATGACACCTTTAGAATATATTGACATGGAAAAAACCGCGGAAAATCGCTAATATCTCGAAAACCGTTGGCCGTAGACGATTTCTGATGACATTTTTGTTCCCCCCCTATCGGAATACACCCCCTGTAAATGACACCTTTAGAATCTATTGACACGGAAAAACCGCGGAAAATCGCTAATATCTCGAAAACCGTTGGCCGTAGACGATTTCTGATGAAATTTTTGTTCCCCCCTATCGGAATACACCCCCTGTAAATAACACCTTTAGAATCTATTGACATGGAAAAAATCGCTAATATCTCGAAAACCGTTGGCCGTAGACGATTTCTGATGAAATTTTTGTTCCCCCCTATCGGAATACACCCCCTGTAAATGACACCTTTAGAATCTAGTAACATGGAAAAAACCGCGGAAAATCGCTAATATCTCGAAAACCGTTGGCCGTAGACGATTTCTGATGAAATTTTTGTTCCACCCTATCGGAATACACCTCCTGTAAATGACACATTTAGAATCTATTAACATGGAAAAAACCGCGGAAAATCGCTAATATCTCGAAAACCGTTGGCCGTAGACGATTTCTGATGACATTTTTGTTCCCCCCCTATCGGAATACATCCTCTGTAAATGAAACCTTTAGAATCTATTGACATGGAAAAAACCGCGAAAAATCGCTAATATCTCGAAAACCGTTGGCCGTAGACGATTTCTGATGACATTCTTGTTCCCCCCTATCGGAATACACCCCCTGTAAATGAAACCATTAGAATCTATTGACATGGAAAAAACCGCGGAAAATCGCTAATATCTCGAAAACCGTTGGCCGTAGACGATTTCTGATGAAATTTTTTTTCCCCCCTATCGGAACACACCCCCTGTAAATAAAACCTTTAGAATCTATTGACATGGAAAAAACCGCGGAAAATCGCTAATATCTCCAAAACCGTTGGCCGTAGACGATTTCTGATGAAATTTTTTTCCCCCCTATCGGAACACACCCCCTGTAAATGAAACCATTAGAATCTATTGACATGAAAAAAACCGCGGAAAATCGCTAACATCTCGAAAACCGTTGGCCGTAGACGATTTCTGATGACATTTTTGTTCCCCCCCTATCGGAATACACCCCCTGTAAATGAAACCTTTAGAATCTATTGATATGGAAAAAACCGCAGAAAATCGCTAATATCTCGAAAACCGTTGGCCGTAGACGATTTCTGATGACATTTTTGTTCCCCGCTATCGGAATACACCCCCTGTAAATGAAACCTTTAGAATCTATTGACATGGAAAAAACCGCGGAAAATCGCTAATATCTCGAAAACCGTTGGCCGTAGACGATTTCTGATGAAATTTTTGTTCCCCCCTATCGGAATACACCCCCTGTAAATGAAACCTTTAGAATCTATTGACATGGAAAAAACAGCGGAAAATCGCTAATATCTCGAAAACCATTGGCCGTAGACGATTTCTGATGACATTTTTGTTCCCCCCCTATCGGAATACACACCCCTGTAAATGAAACCTTTAGAATCTATCTACATGGAAAAAACCGCGGAAAATCGCTAATATCTCGAAAACCGTTGGCCGTAGACGATTTCTGATGAAATTTTTGTTCCCCCCTATCGGAATACACCCCCTGTAAATGAAACCTTTAGAATCTATTGACATGGAAAAAACCGCGGAAAATCGCTAATATCTCGAAAACCGTTGGCCGTAGACGATTTCTGATGAAATATTTGTTCCCCCCCTATTGGAATACACCCCCTGTAAATGACACCTTTAAAATCTATTGACATGGAAAAAAACCGCGGAAAATCGCTAATATATCGAAAACCGTTGGCCGTAGACGATTTCTGATGAAAATTTTGTTCCCCCCTATCGGAATACACCCGCTGTAAATGAAACCTTTAGAATCTATTGACATGGAAAAAACCGCGGAAAATCGCTAATATCTCAAAAACCATTTGCCGTAGACGATTTCTGATGACATTTTTGTTCCCCCCTATCGGAAGACACCCCCTGTAAATGAAACCTTTAGAATCTATTGACATGGAAAAAAACCGCGGAAAATCGCTAATATCTCGAAAACCGTTGGCCGTAGACGATTTCTGATGACATTTTTGTTCCCCCCTATCGGAATACACCCCCTGTAAATGACACCTTTAGAATCTATTGACATGGAAAAAATCGCGGAAAATCGCTAATATCTCGAAAACCGTTGGCCGTAGACGATTTCTGATGACATTTTTGTTCCCCCCCTATCGGAAGACACCCCCTGTAAATGAAACCTTTAGAATCTATTGACATGGAAAAAACCGCGGAAAATCGCTAATATCTCGAAAACCGTTGGCCGTAGACGATTTCTGATGACATTTTTGTTCCCCCCTATCGGAATACACCCCCTGTAAATGACACCTTTAGAATCTATTGACATGGAAAAAATCGCGGAAAATCGCTAATATCTCGAAAACCGTTGGCCGTAGACAATTTCTGATGACATTTTTGTTCCCCCCTGTCGGAATACACCCGCTGTAAATGAAACCTTTAGAATCTATTGACATGGAAAAAACCGTGGAAAATCGCTAATATCTCGAAAACCGTTGGCCGTAGACGATTTCTGTTGAAATTTTTGTTCCCCCCTATCGGAATACACCCCCTGTAAATGAAATCTTTAGAATCTATTGACATGGAAAAAACCGCGGAAAATCGCTAATATCTCGAAAACCGTTGGCCGTAGACGATTTCTGATGAAATTTTTGTTCCCCCCTATCGGAATACACCCCCTGTAAATGAAATCTTTAGAATCTATTGACATGGAAAAAAACCGCGGAAAATCGCTAATATCTCGAAAACCGTTGACCGTAGACGATTTCTGATGACATTTTTGTTCCCCCCTATCGGAATACACCCCCTGTAAATGAAATCTTTAGAATCTATTGACATGGAAAAAACCGCGGAAAATCGCTAATATCTCGAAAATCGTTGGCCGTAGACGATTTCTGATGAAATTTTTGTTCCCCCCCTATCGGAATACACCCCCTGTAAATG